>CM057381.1:27267000-28507500 GCA_030015415.1 Cynopterus sphinx
TTTTCTTGATATTAAATTCTATACCAGAAATAAACATTTGAGCTATATCAGTGGTCCCAACCATTCTGGCAACAGGGAACTATGCTCCTTTGAGAATCTAATGCATGATGATCCAAGGTGGAGCTGAGGTGGTGATGCTAGCTTTGGGAGTGGCTAAAAATACAGATTAAGCTTCTCTCACTCAGCAGCCACTCGCCTCCTACTGTGCAGCCTGGTTCTTAACCAGCCACGGTCCATGGCCCTGTTTGTTGGGGACCCCTGCTATAGATGGTGGATTTATTAATGCAACTGACTATGGTGTCTTGAGTATTATATCTCTACTTTTAATGGAGGGACAGCTGTTGGAATGGATGTGTCTGCATTTGTACTGTTATATGTCTAGACCATTATGAACAAAATCTCTTTGATTATAAGCAGCAGTATAATACCCCAAATGTTGCTGATGTTAAATAATGCTCAGAAGTCCTGCTTACAAAATATATTTTATATAAGTACAACCAAGAAGTTTATGCAGATTAGACTGGTATATATTAAAACACAAATTTCACATTTATATGATTAAACTGTGATATGCACAGACTACATTCTATGGGTAGAGTTTGCATTTTTTGAAAAACTTTAATATATGTTTCTATTACATCATTTTTTCTGAGTCATGCTTTGCAAGCAGCATGTGCACCATTGTCAAATTTCTGTTATGAGATAGGTCACCATTAGAAATGTTAGTATAACTTTTCTAGTAAACTAATCAAAAGATGATTTGTCCTGATCTAGTATATAAATAATAGATATAAGAGAAATGGGTGAATAAATGGACATTTGAAATTTAAACTGGAGATGTCATAACTGATAGAATGCAGGTAATGAGAAATATAGAGTTGCAGAAAGAAAGAAAGAAAGAAAGAAAGAAAGAAAGAAAGAAAGAAAGAAAGAAAGAAAGAAAGAAAGAGAAAGAAGGAAAGAAGGAAAGAAGGAAAAAAAGAAGGAAGAAGGAAAGAAGGAAAGAAGGAAAAAAAGAAGGAAAGAAGGAAAGAAGGAAAGAAAGAAGGAAAGAAGGAAAGAAGGAAAATGGGTTGAGGAAGCTGTCTGGATGGAAGTAAATGCATTCATAGTCCTGTGAGATGTGTTTAGGAAGGGCAAGTTTTAGGTCCAAGATTTGGACTTCAATATTGGAACTACTTCATGTAAACCACATTGATATAAATAATTTTGATATAAAACACACACAATTTATCTTAGGGAAGATAGTTGACCAGAAACTGATTAATACATTTCTCTAAAATCTTCTGACATCTATTATAGTAGTGATATCAATTTTACAACTTTTCTGCATGAAGACTGTATATAAAGCCATGGAAATTATGAAGATTAAAGTTGCGTATTTAGAAGAAAAGTAAGCCTAGTGAAAACATTAAGATCACTAATGGGGCAGAGAAGAGAAACTAAATATATAGTAAGAATAATTAGAACTTCCAGAGGAAAGGGTGAATATATTTACAGAGGTAGAGAGTATCTCAGTAGAGAGAGAGAACCATGTAACTCTCTCCTATAGATCAGGTGCAGTGACTAAGAACTGTCTACTACATTTTACTGTAGTCCATTAAAATTTTAGTGGAGGGGCACATATGGAAGGTTGAATAGTAAATAAATGCACAGAATTGGGGTTTAAATTGTGCAGTTTTTTTTTTTTCTGAAAGTTGGTGGAGGGGAGGATCAGAAACAACAGCTGCTACAAAAACCAAGGATGTATAAATGGAAAGATTATGCAGTTCTAATAAAATTATGGTTGTGAAAGAAAGAGGCTTGGGATATTAATACAAAAAGGGAAAATAAATATAGTCAGGTTTTGAGAAGATGGAATGAAAAGTGATACCAGCATAGAAAGAGAGTAAATATGGAAACTAAGAAATATCTATATTGCTATGTGAAGGAGGAAGGAAAGGGTATCTAAAGAAGGTGAGGTATGTTTGATTGTAAGAGCCATTAGGCTTTTATTTTAGTGTTCATTTAATTACATGTCAAGTAGAAGATATTGCTATCTCCTAAGAACTCTTGGGCTCATGAGAGAAATCTTAGTTTTTAATATAATAAAAAGTATTTGAAATAATAATTGTGTATAAATAGAGAAAAATTGACTAGGAGTTATAGAAGTGGAAATATTACCTTGGCAAATATTTACTGCATGTCCAGTATTCCTAACACTACCCAGGCCCCAAAGTGATATAATGACACACAATATCAATAAAAACGTCTCTGACATTCTAAATAACTATGTAATGTGATGGACTTAAAGGATGATATGTGGTGTAATCTAAGAATTTAAAAGTCATTTAGAAGGGAAAAAAGTGGATCAGTGCCTGAATTAGAGAGTCTGAACCTGAATGGTGGAAGATAAAGAAAGGGAATCTAGTTAGTTGAATATGGAATAGTAATAAATAAATAAATAAATAGATAGATAGATACATACATACATACATACATACATACATACATACATACATACATAGAAAATAAAAATTAAAATTAAAATGGAATTGCATGTGGGAAGTCCCAGAGGTGACTAAAGCTCAGCATTATGTAGGAATGTAAGAATGAAGTGAAAGGGAGAGAAGAAAGGAGAAATCAAAACTGTCATGTATTGTGTGGCATTTTTAAGACTTATGACCGAAAATGTAACCAAATAAAAGTTTTTACAAATTGTTTTAAGTTTGAAAAACATAAAAATCAACAAGGAACAAGAATTAAGTAGTAAGAGAAATTATTAAATTTGATTAAATTCACCAGACTACTGAACTTATTAACACGGAACAAGCTTAAAGGCAAGGAGACTGGTCATAGCACTTTGCAAATCTCTCAGTAACAGATGATGAAAGCCTAAATATGGGAAATATGGACATAGGGAAAAAAAGCCAAATTTGAGATATCTTAAGAAAGTCTTAGTGATGTGTTGACAAAGGAGTAGATAGTAAAATATCTCCAAAGATGAGCACCAAGGATGACTTGTTAGTTATGGGGAAGAGCTGTTTGTTACTTCTCACTAAACCAGACAGAACATATTTTGGAGAAAAATTCAGTCAACTTTTGGACACAGATATATTTATGTTCCATTTGGACATACAAAAATTATACTGTGTAATTTGAGGTTGAAATTAAAAAAAAATTTTTTTGGAGAATTTTATTTTTATTCTTGTTTTCTTTTTACTCAAAGAACATATTTTACTGTGGAAACAATTTTGTCAGGGTTAAAATATTTCATCTTCTACAATTGAATACTTAATGTTTTTCATTATTTTATTTTTCATTCTCTATTTTGCCATTTATCTTCTCTCCAGAGATATGTCATTAATACAGTTGAATGCATATTGAACACATTTTTTTAACCTAAAAATTAAAACATTTTTTAACTTATTTTCTAATTGTTAACATCATAGATTATTTTAGTGGTGGTATCAAGTAACACTTCCTATAAAAGGTAAAGAAATAGGTATCTGCAAGAATTTTTATCCTTTCTATTTTATAATCTCCTGGAATTTTATATTCCAGTTGTTATTAAATTTTAAATTTGTTAGTTGCTACTTAAAAATGGAATTAGCATTTATATTAAACATTTAATCTATATTATAAATACACAATATTGTGTAAGTTTTTATACTTAATATTATGAATGGATGCTTTTATTATTTCTTCCAAATTTTTATTTTTATTTAAAAACAGTAACACTGCCCAAAATTTAAAAATTGTTATATCAGGTTTTATTTGCCATTTATTTATTTTATATATTCATCATGTTTAATTTTATTTTTCTCCTCTTATATTGAACTAGACAGTTTACTGTGTATCATTCATCTTTCTTTTTTAGTTTGTAGTTTTAGTTCTATTTTATTTCTATTGATAATTACCATAATTTTCCTAAATATGTTTAATTATATTCAGTATCTCAATTTTATTTCGAATGACCCAATACTTTTTAAACTCTTTAAATTGCCTTTTAACAATGTCTCCCTTGTTTTCATTTTATATTTAGTTATATGCTACTTGTTTTTAAAGCAATAATCTATATCATTAGATTATTTCTTAGATTTACCAGAAAGCTTTGTCTTTGTTGTTCGAAATTATTGCTTCTATCTTTTCAATTCTCTCTATTGGGTTCAGATGATTTGTTGTTGTTAAGGTTTTCCTGTTCAAAAATATTTTTTAGTTGTTACTTAATTGAGGTTCTATGTGGGAGAAATTCTATTCTATCTATCATCTATCTATCTATCTATCATCTATCTATCATATATCTATTTTTCTAATGTACTATCAATCTACTATTTTGCTTGTTTTATAAATTACTGGGTACATTAATTAATCAGGACAAAATTATAGGTTAAAAATTATTTCTCTTTATAATTTTAAATATACTTTTATAATAAGAAGTTACCTGTCAGTAAGTTATTTGTATTGTACCTAGACAGTAATATGTTTCTTCAACTGTGGCTTTATAATTTTTTTTGAAAATTCATGATATTTTAAGTCTAGTTATTTTCCTCCTTATCCTGTATCTTACTCTTTCTGATTTTTCCAACGTATTAATTTGTGTGTGTGTGTTTTTTTTTAATTTTAAAAATAATAGAAACTTCAAATATTGTCTCTCTGGTTTTTTAAATAGGTATATTTTGAAGTTTCAAATTTCAATATTTTATAATTTCTTAATCATAATCTTTAGCTCTTTACCTCACTGTTGCTTTCCACTAGTTCTCTGTGATGCTCTAACTAGTTTCATTTTCCATTGATATCTTTATTTCAATAACATAATTATCTTTATATATTTATATTTTTTCAAACTTTCTTATATAACCACTTTGTTCATTACTACTTCTGATATTGATTTGATTGTGACTTTCCTTTTAAGTTTTCTTCCAACTTTATTGACATTTTTATTATCATATTTTTAAAGATTATATCAATCATTTTCTTATATTGAAGTTCATATATAATGAAGAATGAATTTCTTTGAATTTTATAGAGAAGCAAAAGTAGACCTCCTATGAGATTGTTTTTATTTTTCTTAATTATATACATTTATTTTTCTCCACCTATAATATCCTTTCAACTACAACAAAATATACTTCCTCACATTTTTTCCTTAGACCACTCATTTATAAAAAGATACCACCATTCTACCTATTGTTTGATATCTTCCTTTAGAAAACTCATTGCTATAAACTATCATTTTTAGGTCTTCGTATAGAGGACTCATTAAAGTGTATGGAGTTTCCTGATATGTATTATTATCATAAATAATGCATGAAATACTCGAAACTTCAGGATGTTTTATTTATACAGTGACAGAACATGGAGAAATTTTGTACTTGGTAATTTCACCTTCAAAATACAATGCTTAACCACTTCTAATTTCTCATTAACAAATCACACTTCTTGAAAGTATAATTCTAACATAAATGTAAAAAACTTAGTAGTGGAGATGTCGGGGATAAATCAGAAAACGAAATGATCAGCACTGCCTCTAACAGTGAAAACTTCACCCACCGATTTTTGTATATCCATAGTACTGGGTGGGTGTGAATATTGTGTTTTCTTTTATTATAATTAATCTTGTTACCCAACATTTGCATTTGAATTTTTATCACTTTATTGTTATCAATTCATTTTTATTACTAACAGATCATTGAATACAATTTCTTGTTTCAAAAGACATTAAACATTGGGCCACTGTCTTTATCTTCTAAGTATTTAGTTGTTGGCAGAAGAATCCTGATTTGGTTTGTCTAAAAATCTAACTCAGAATTCTCATGTCATATAATTTCTTTTGAGTATGTTCTTGCTATGTATAATTTTGTTGTTCTTTTCTTATATATTTTTAATAAGAACTTCATTTGTAGCAATACTTCCTTCTTCAGGCCCATCTTACTCATTGCTTTTCATAGGCTATACTATGGGATCTGCAAAAGAGGGCTTCAGAAAATGAGATTTTGATATATCTGCAAATTAAATTAGATGTGTTCCTTGTCAAGGACAGCTAACAATTCCTGAAAAGATTATTACTTGGATCATTTGCGTTTTCTAAGCACACACAAAAAATTTAATTTTCCCACTGAACATAGTTTATTTTCTCTGAAGTACCATTTTTACAATCACAATGCTGTTTAGTTTATAAACCAGGAAATTAAAGCTACCTAGCTGAACAAAATTAAAGTATTTTTAAATAATCATTGTACCTTAAATTATTACAAACAAAAAACTAAAATACTATTAAATATTATTTCCATATTCATATTATTTTCATATTTTCATATGTAATTCTGGTAAATCCATCTTTGTAGTTATTTTTTTTAACAAACTATATAATTTCACGGAAACTAAAATTTCTATGGATAGCTCTCAGAACACAGTGATTAAGAAAGAGATCATAGGAACATCAAGAAAAATGATGCAAATATAGCCTGAAAGACTTAGATATAGAAGCTTTTGTGAAAATCCACTAAATCTTTCAAAGACTTGAGCTTCTGCCCAAGAGTTATTTTCTATTTAAAGACTATTGTCACCAAGGGAACCCAAAATCTGGCATAAAAGAAAGCTGTTCTATGATGTGTTTACTGTTAGACTGCTATTAGCAGACACTTTGTCTACTAAAATAAATAGTTTTCTTTCAATAGAACATACTCTTAACAGCTTCTTCTATAAACTTTTTCTAATTTATTTTCTCTAATTTTATACACACACACACACACACACACACACACACACACACACACACACACACATATATCTTCCGTACATTTTTTTCTCTTATTATTTAGGTCTTCTTTCTTCCTCCAGCACCCACCCACATCAAATCCACCTAATACTCTTATTAACTAAGATATCTTTTGTTCTTTTTCTTCATTTGGTTTTGTAGTCATCAAATCATATATATGGATATGTTTCTCACTAACTTTATTAAAAATTACAGATTTCTCACACACATTTTCAAATTTATTACACAATGTTTGGTTTAATTTCATTAATAATATGATATAAATAATTGTTTTCAATGGTTTTATTAATGTAATGACCAATAGATAATTCTATTATTTCTGTTTTATTTATCTACCTGTTAGTTTTCCATTGCAAAGTATGTGGCAATAATATCCTTAAATTTCTATAATTACACACAAGTAAATTTTGTACTTTGAAAAACTGATTTCCAGAAATGGAATTGTTGAAACAGAGTATAAATATATTTTTTATTTTGTAGAGGTTTCCAGATGGCTTTCTAAGATTTTTTTTTAATAATTCACATCTCTAACAGCAATGTTGAGAGTACGTTTTGGCCTACATTTCTGCTGACAATAGATGTTGTCACTCATTTTAATGTTGTCAATCTAATATGTGTAATGTAATATCTCATGCTTACTTTAGCTTGTATTTTTCTTGCTAGAAGTGCATTTCAGCATCTTTTCAGATGAATGCAGGTCATTTAAATTTGCTGTAATAGGACTTGCATTTTCATATTCTTGCCTATTTTTGTATTAGTATTTACATCCTGTTCTTGTGACACATTTTGTCTTTGTATTATAAATATTTCTCTTAAATTATATTTTGTGTTAATATTTTTTTCTTTGTTATTATTATGA
The DNA here is from genome assembly GCA_030015415.1 of Cynopterus sphinx. Classification (NCBI taxonomy): domain Eukaryota; kingdom Metazoa; phylum Chordata; class Mammalia; order Chiroptera; family Pteropodidae; genus Cynopterus; species Cynopterus sphinx. The sequence continues at coordinate 27,274,620 of CM057381.1, forward strand.
TTTTTTCTTTAAACAAGAAAAGATAACATTTTATGTCAATTTTAGTGTCTTCAGTTAAGAATGTATTTTCTCTCCTAAGATTGTACATGCATATTTAGGAACTTTTTACAGGCTTTTATTTTATATTAACAATTTCTATAATATATTTTTGTACTTTAAGATGTATGCCAAGGTTTATACCATAAATTTTATTAAACATTGTTTTCTTTAAAACAATTATCTTCTAATTAGAGTTCACAATCATTATTTTATATTAGTTTCAGGTGTAGAGTATAGTGGTTAGACATTTATACAATTTACAAAGTATTCCCCATGATTACTCTAGTACTCACCTGGCACTATACATAGTTATTACAATATTATTGAATATTCTGTACTTCAACTCTATGACCATTTTGTAATTATCAATTTTAACTCTTTAATATCTTCATCTTATTCACCAGTTCCTCAACCTCCCTCTCATCTGGCAATCATCAGTTTGTTCTCTGTATCTATGAGACTGTTTCTGTTTTGTTTGTTTATTTTTTTCTTCAGATTACATATAAGTGAAATCATATGACGCTTCTCTTTGTCTGACTTATTTCACTTAGCATAATACACTCCAGGTCCATCTATGACATTGCAAATGATAAGATTTCATTTTTTTATGGCTGAGCAATATTGCATTGTATTTATGTACCACCTCTTCTTTGTCCAGTCATGTATTGCTGGCACTTAGGTAACTTCCATTTCTTGACTGTAAATAGCACTATTGTAAATAGCACTGCAGTGAACATGGGGGTGCATATATATTTTTGAATTAATGTTTTGGGATTCTTTCAATAAATATTGAGAAGTACAATTGCTGAGTTGTAAGGTAGTTCTACTTTTATTTTTTTGAGGAACCTCTAAACTTTTTTTAATAGTGGTGCACCAATTTGCAATCCCACCAACCGTGCATAAGCTTTCTCTTTTTCTACATTCTTGCCAACACTTGTTGTTTTCTGACTAATTAATGATAGCCATTCTGACAGGTGTGAAGTAATATCTTGTTATGATTTTAATTTTCATTTCTGTGATAATTAGTGACCTTGAGCATCTTTTCATGTCACTGAACTCTGTATGTCATCTTTGGAGAAATGACTATTCAGTTCCCCTTCACATTTTTAATTTGATTGTTTTCCTGGTGTTGAGTTGTATGAGTTATTCATAAATTTTGGATATTAACGCCTTATCTGATTTATCATTGGCAAATATCTTCTTCCATTTAGTAAATTGTCTTTTCGTATTGTTGATAATTTCCTTTGTTGTGCAAAACTTTTTAGCTTGATATAGTCCCATTTGTTTATTTATTTATTTTATTTCCCTTGTCTGAGAAGATATATCAGAAAATATTGCTAAGAGCAATATCAGAGACTTTACTGCATTTGTTTGCTTCTAGGAATTTTATAGTTTCAGGTCATATATTTGTGTCTTTAATAAACTTTTTGTTTATTCTTACGTATGATTTAATAATGTCCAGTTTTATTTTTTTTGCATGTATCTGTCTAGTTTTTCCAACACTATTATTAAAAATAGACTATTTTTAACTCATTGTATATTCCTGTCTCTTTTGTCATAGATTAAATGACCATATAGGTGTGGTTATATTTCTGGATCCTCTTTTCTGTTCTATTGATCTATATGTCTCTTTTATGCCAGTATCATGCTCTTTTGATTATTATAGCCTTGTAGCATAGTTTCGTTTCAGACAACTTGATGTCGCCAACACTGTTCTTTCTCAAGAGTGTGGTGGATATTCGGGGTCTTTTGTTGGTCTAAAAAAGTTTTATAATTATTTGTTCTAGTTTTGTGAAAAATGTCTTTGGTATTTTGATAGGAAATCCATAGATTGGTTGTGGTAGTATGGCCATTTTAACACTGTTCATTTTTTCTATCCATGAACACAGTAAATGCTTTCAATATTTTGTATCTTTTCAATTTCTTTCTTTAATGTCTTATAATTTTCCAAGTATAGTCACTTTACTACTTTGGTAAAATTTATTCCTAGGTTTTTGTTTTGTTTTGTTTTGTTTTGTTTTGTCTGGATGCAATTGTTAAGGAATTGTTTTCTTAACATCTCTCTCTTTTTAGTTCATTATTGATGTATAAAACTGCAACTAACTTTTAATATTAATTTTGAATCCTCTTAATTTACTTCATTTATTAGTTCTCATAGTTTTTTTTGGTGGAATCTTTAAGGTTCTCTCTATATTGTAGCATGTCATCTGCAAATGATGACAATTTTTCTTCTTTTCCAATTTTTCTTCTTTTCCAATTTACATGCCTTGTATTTCTTTTTCTGGTCTGATTGCTGTGGCTAGGACTTCCAACACTATGTTGAATACAAGTAGTGAAAGTAGACATTCTTGTCTTGCTCCTGATCTTAAGGAAAACACTTTTAGCTTTTCTCAATTGAGTATAATGTTTTCTGGGTTTTATATGGCCTTATTATGTTAAAGTATGTTCCTTCATTTCCACTTCACTGATTATTGTTATAAATAAATGCTGGATTTTTGTCAAAGACTTTTTCTACATTCATTGATAGGAATATATAATGTTTACCTTTCAATTTTTTAATGTGGTATATCACATTAATTGATTTGTTAATATTGAACCAAACTTGCATCTTAGAAATAAATCCAATTTGATTATGGTGTATAATCTTTTTAATGTATTAAATTTGTTTTGCTAATATTTTTTGATGATTTTCATATATATGTTCATCAGGAATATTGGCCTATAATTTTCATTTTTTTGTAACGTCTTTGTCTGGTTTTGGAATCGGGGTAATTGTGGCCTCATAATATGTGGTGGGATCTTTCCCCTCCTCTTTAATTTTTTGAAACAGCTTGAGAAGAAAAGATCTTAATTCTTTTTTGAGTGTTTGGTAAATTCACCTGTGAAGCCATCTAGTCTAAGACTTTTGCTTTTGGGGAGTTTTTATTATTATTATTGCTAATTCAGTTGTGTCAGTGGTAATCAGTCTGTTCAGATCTTTTGTTTCCTGCTTCAGTCTTAGAAGATTGTATGTTTCTAGGAATGTGTCCATTTCTTCCAAATTGTTCAATTTGTTGACATATAAAATTTTGTAGTATTTTCTTATAATCTTTTGTGTTTCTGTGGAGTCAGTTGTCATGTCTTCCCTTTTATTACTGATTGTATTTATTTAGATTCTTTCTCTTTTTTTCTTGATAAATCTAGGTTTATCAATTTTGTGTCTTTTCAAAGAACCAACTCTTGGTTCCATTTATCTTTATGTTTTTCTAGACACTATTTCATTTATTTCACTCTGACTTATTATTTCCTTCCTTATAGTTACTTTGAGATTTGTTTGCTGTTTTTTTCCTAGTTCTTTTGGGTATAAGGTTAGACTGTTTATTTGAAATTTTTCATTTTTCTTGAGGTACGCTTTTATTGCTATAAATTTCCCTCTTAGAATTGCTTTCGCTTTGTCACATTGATTTTGGGTCTTCATTGTTAGTTCTCAAAATACCTTTTAATTTATTGCTCAATCTCATGGTCAACCCAGTCATTGCTTGGAGCATGTTATTTAGCTTCCATGTGTTTGTGTATTTTTTTTTTTTTTGTAGTTGATTTCTAGTTTTATATCCTTGAGGTCGGAGAAGACGCTTGGTATGACTTCAATATTAAATTTACTGAGACTTGTATTGTGTCCTAAAATGTGGTCTATTTTAGAAAATGTTCCATGTGCAGTTGAGATGAATGTATATTCTGATGCTTTGGGGTGAAACACTCTGAAAATGTCAATTAAATCCATCAGGTCCAGTATATCATTTAAGGCTGCTGTTTCCTTATTGATTTTCTATCTGGAAGATCTGTCCATTAGTGTCAGTGGGGTGTTAAAATACCCTAATATGAGTATATTACTGTTTATCTCTTCATTTATATTGGTCAATATCTATTTTATATATTTAGATGTTTCCATGTTTGGTACATAAATGTTTACTAGGGTTAGATCCTCTTATCGGATTGATCTTTTTATCATTATGTAATGTCCTTGTCTCTTATTATAGCCTTTGTTTTAAGGTCTATTTTGTCTCATATAAATATTGTTACCCAGCTTTTTTTTCCCCCATTTGCATGAAACATCTTTTTCCATCTTTTTTCTTTCAATGTATGCATATTTTTCAATCTAAAGTGGGTCCCTTGTAGACAGCATATGTAAAGGTCTTGTTTTCTTATTCATTCAGCTATCTTATACTTTTAATTGGATCATTTAAACTATTTACATTTAAAGTGATTATTGATACATACATAATTATTGCCATTTTATTACTCATATTTATGTTCTTTTTTTTTTTCTCCTTTTTCTTGAATATTGAAGGAAAGAAGTCCCTCCACATTTTGTAATACTGGCTTGGTGGTAATGGATTCCTTTGGCTTTTTCCTATCTGGGAAGCTCTTTATCTCACTTTCCTTTTTAACTGATAGCCTTGCTGAGTAAAGTAGTCATGGTAGTAGGTGCTATATTTTTATCACTTTTAATATTTTGTGCCCATCCCTCTGGCCTGAAAAGTTTCTTTTTAGATGTCAGTTGACATTTTTATGGGAGTAAATAGCTGGCTTCCTCTTGCTACCTTTAGGATTCTCTTTGCTATTTTAATTTCGATGTGTCTTGGTATGGGTCTGTTTGTGTTCATCTTGTTTAGAACTGTTTGCACTTCCTGAGCTTCTATGGTCTATTTCCTTCACTGCATTAGGGAAGTTTTCAGCCATTATTTTCTCAAATAGTTTCGCAATCCCTTGCTTTCTACCTTCTCCTTCTGGTACTCCTATGTTGCGAACGGTGGTGTGCTTCATGTTGCCCCAGGAGTCCTTGAAACTATCCTAAATTTTTAAAAATTATCTTTTTGCTTTTTCAATTAGTTTTTCTTTTCTGCTATCTTGTCTTCAAAATTGCTGATTTGATCCTCTGCTTCAGCTAATCTACTGTAGATTTCTTCTAGTGTATTCTTCATTTCAGTTATTGTATTCTTCATTTCTGACCAGTTCTGTTTTATGGTTTCTATGTCCTTTTTTATGCTTACTATCTCAGTTGAAGTTCTTACTGAGATTACCTTTTCTTCCACTAACTTCCCTGAATATTCTTATAACAAAAATCTGTATCTGGTAGGTTGCTTGCTTTCATTTTATTTAGTTCTTTTTCTGGAGTTTTCTGTTTTTTTTTTTTTTTATTTAGGACATGTTTCTTTGTTTTCTCATTTTGGCTGCCTCTCTGTGTTCATTTTTATGTTGTAGGTACATCTAGTATGTCTCTCAGTCTTAGCTTGATGGCTTCCTGTAGTAGGTGTCCTGTGTGGCCCAGTGGCACAGTCTCCCTGATCACCTGTGTTGAGTGCTTCAGTAATGTCCCTGTCTGGTTTGCGTGTGTCCTCCTGTTGTACTTGAGACTTTATTGCTGTTGGCATGTTGGTGGGTGGAATTGAGTCTCTGGCTTACCGGTTATGAGGACTGTACACGTCCATAGCATATGAGCTGCTGTTTGGGGGCAGACCCCAAGGAGTGGGATTTGTCCCATTGTGTTCATGTTCCTATTGAGACCATCCTTTTATATGCCACTTGTGAGGCTAGTTAGGTGTTGGTCTGTTGAGGTCTAACAGTAGTCTCTGGGTGTGTTGATTGTGTAGCCTCTTGAGAGGGGCTCCCAGGGATGCGCCATTCATCTATTGCCTGTGACCAGCCCTGGACTATCTGGTAGGAGCTACAAAGCTATCTGTGATTGATTGCTGCCAGTGCTAGTGCTAGAGGCCATGTGGCAAGTAAAGGTTAGGTGACACCAGCACTGGGACAAGAGCAACTCAAAAAAGACTCAGGAAAGCCCTAGGCCTGAAGCTGCCTGCCATCTGCCCATGAGGCCCAATAGGTAATGAGTCACTGATGATATACCAACTCTGATGAGGTGGAGTCTCAGGAAGTCACCAGGGTGGGAAGGTGGTGTTCCCCAGGTTAGTGCAGTTTCAGATTTGTTGCCAATGCTGAGCTTGTGGCTACTTATAAAAGTCTCAGATCACACTGAGTCTAATTGCTGACTGCCTCAGATTCGCAGACCCCCAAAATTTGTTCAGGAAATACTGTAGCTCAGGCCAGAGAAAGTTGCCTGCAACCAAAGTGTATTTTGAGGTGATGAGCAGAGGCCTATTGATTGCTGCCAACGGAGACCCCTGCTGAGAGGGGGGTGAGGCTGGTTGCCCAGCAATAAAATTTTCACAGGAAATTTATGAGTTTGGTGGGGCGGCGTCTCAGGGAGTCTGGTTGGAGTAAGCAGATCTCACCAGGCCAATGCAAATTCAGATTTTGTCATGTGGGGGAGGGTTTATCACAGGCAAGATGGCATCTGCCCATAGGCTGCACAAGAGGAGGATTCAACATGGTGAAAATGGTGACTGTCCCTCTAGCCCTTGTCCTGAAGCCACAGAACTCAGTCTTTCCCTGTATGTTGTGACACCTCGTGAGCTTCTGTCCCTCCACTGGAGCCTAAGGTGAGTGCCTGGGAGTGCGGGAGTCTGTGCGCAGGCCCTTAAAGGGGATATCTCCAGCTGCCTGCCATCTCATCCACATGGTCTGAATAGTCATTGATTTTCACAGCCAGATTTTGTGGGGATTTATCTTCCCAGCACTGGAAACCTAGGCCGGGGAACCTCAGTGTGGGGCTGGGGCCATTTGCTCCTTCCGAGGAACCTCTGCAGCTGAGACATTCTCCTAGTGCTCTATCACCACACACGGGTTTGGGTTCAGCCTATTTTGCATCTCTGCTCTTCCTACCAGTTCCTCCATATACTCCTCAATATTTGGTGTTTTTAGAGTTTTGGATTTTAGCCATTACAGTGTTATAGTGGTATCTTTTTATTTGTAATTCTTTAATGACATATGATATCAAACGCTTTTTCATATGCTTATTTGTAATCTGTTTTTTTTTTAAAGAGCAGTCAGTTCAGATATTTTGCCAATTTTTAAATTAGATTGTTTTCTTATTTTCAAGAATTAAGTGTTTATAAGTGTTGAGTCCTATCAGATGCAAATACTTCTAATATTTCCTCCCAGTCTGTGGCTTATTGTTTTATTCTCTAGACAATGTCTATTAGAGAGCAGAAGATTTTAATTTTAATGAAATCCAACTTTCCAACTTGTCATTTTGTTTTGCTTTTATAGATGATACTTTTGATGTTTTATTAAAAACTCATCATAACCAAGGTCATCTATATTTTCTCCTGTGTTATAATCTAAAGCTATTCTAGTTTTGAGTTTTAAAAATTAGTGGCAAATTTTGTGAAATGTAAAGTTTGTGTTCAGATTTACATTTTGTCTTTGTACAATGTTCTAGCATCATTTGAGAATGACTGTCTTTTCTTCACTGAATTGTCTTTGCTCCTCTTTAAAAGATAAGCTTATTGTATTTGTGTGGCTCTATTTCTGTCTCTCTTTTCTGCTTCATTCACCTATTAATCTTTTTTCTGCTTATGTTACATTACCTACATCACTGTAGATTAAAGTGTCAGTCCTTCAACTTTGAAATTTCATAATATTACTATGCCTATTTGTGCCTTTTGTCTTTTACATACACTTTAGAATCAGTTTGTGGATATCCATAAAGTAAATTCTTCATATTTAAATTAACTCTTCAGCCTTTCCTTTGGTATGATTTCTGGAGGTCAAATTCATAAGCTCCCCTCAGAGTGTTTAACTCAGTCTTGACTGAGCCTTTGGCAATCGATCAATTATAGCTTCAAGTGTTCCTACCATACTGGCTCAAGCTGTGGGCTTCTGCTCCAGGTTGGCTGTTATTCTCTGTATCTTCCTATTTCTTCAGTTGTCAAGGCAGTAGTTTGCCCTGGGACCTTAGTTACCTTATGGATTTTCACTTTATTCAATTTTTTTTCTCTTGCTGTAAAGATGAAAGGGACAGCTTCCAAGCTCTTTACATACAGAAGGAAAACTAGAAGTATCATATGACTGTATTTATTTTGTTTTTTATTTAAAAAAATATTTTTCTCCTGTTTCATAAAATACACTCTGCAATTGTTATTTGTGAATTAAGTAACTTTATGATAAATAACATTTTACTTTTAAATTAATAACTCTCCTCAGCTTACATTTTTTCTTTAATATTTTTCTTATAGTTTTATTTTCTTAAAAATTGCAGCCACCCCTTTAGCTTATTAATTTAATCATTTATAGTCCATTTCTAAATTATTTTTGTATAAATTTTAAATAGAATCAATCTTTTATTGCATGTCTCTAAAATAGTGACTATGAAAAATTTCAACAACTTAATTATTGGATGTAGAAAAATATTACTGTTGAGTGCCATCGAAATCTAGTGTTGCCCTGGTGGCACTAGAGGGCCATGGTCTTTTCTGCTGATTCAGTAAAGAATTACGAATCAAATTAGAAAAGATTTATTGAAGTACATTTTATGAGATAAATAAGCTATACTAGAGAGGGCTTTGGCTTCATAAAGGTGGGGACATCTGTCTTAAATCTGGGCTGTGGTGGGAGGTTACAAGGATGATGGAACATGATTGGCATGTGAGGTCACTGTGATTGATAGTTGGCTGTTACATGACCTGTTGTAAGCTGCGCATGAACCTTCCCAGACTTCGGTCTTTTATAATTAGATTCATGAACTTCCAGGCATACGTATGACATTATAGTGATGGCATAATGAGCCTGGGGAAAAAGAAAGTCAGAGTACTCCTTACTGTGCAAGTGTTTGTAGACGGCCTAAACTGGTTGCTATGCTATGGTCATTTATTTCCTTGTACTATAGAATGTAGGGGTATTGTTATTTGAAAAATAAGTTTTTTTCTGGGAGGTGCTAGGGGCAGACTAGGTGCTAGTGTGGTTATTTATACAGTATAGAGCTGGGCCTTCATTCCTTTGTTGCAGTTACCTACCTAACAAAAATACATAGTATCATCTATGTTAGGAGTTTTCAAGTTGTAGCTATAGCTGATCCACTACTTGTTTTCATAAATAAAATATTATTAGAATACAACCATTTACTGGTTTATATTTTGCCTATGGATGCTTTCACAATATGGCATTAGAATTGAGTGTTGTGACAGAAACTTAATCTCCCCAAAGCTTAAATTGCTTACTATTTGTTCTTAAAAGAAAAAGTATGTTGATTCCTGATATAAATAATAACAATCACTGATTATGGATAGTTTTCCAAAACCTTAAATTAAAATAAAAAGCACATTGTTTTATACTGAGCAATCACTCAAATTATTTTTACTAGTATTTTTAAATCTTCTTTAGAATATAATACTTGTGCACATTAAAAATCTATGCTAGGAAAAACAGTATTAAAAACTTAAAGTATTACTAATTCAAAATAAAATAGTTCTTTGTTATTTTAATTGAGATATAAGAGGTGTTTAACATTGTTACCAGTGTGGTGAGCAGAGTTCTGATAACACACAGGTCTGGGTCATTATCACTGATGAAGAAATGAATTTCCACTCAGGGACAATTATGAGAAGTATTATTTATTAGAGGCACATTTTGAGGTAGAAGAAAAGTCAAATGTAAACTGGCTAACCATGTGGAAATGAGGATATGTACTTTGGTCGGGGAACAGATTACATCAAAGGAAAATAGAGAGCTGTAACTCTGGGGAACGGGGAGGTCTGTGTTATATTAGGGGCATGAAAGGTGCTTATAAAGGCATTCTTAGGTGATTGGCAAGTGAGGTCATTTTGACTGACACTTGACTCTTATATAATACTGCCTAGTGCACATACACTTACCCAGAATTCAGTATATCATTAGATTCATGAACTTCTGGGTATAAACAGAGTATTATAATGATGATATAATGAAACCGAGGTTGTGGACGGGTTAAGGTATTACCTTTGGTCAAGTGGCTGTGGCCAGATTAAATCAGCTATAGATTATGGCCCTCCTGTCCTTTGTCTCTGAGAATGCAGGAGGAATTCTCCAACTACCAGTGGAGTGTTGTTCAGTCAGACTCTAGGCTCACGTCTGACTAACAATTTTATATTACTTACAAGTTTACAACATAATGATTCAGTATTTGTGTATATGCTGAATACTCATCAAAATAATTCTAGTTAACATCCATAACCATAAAGAATTTTCCTGTGATGAGAACTTATAAGATCTATTCTCTTAGCAACTTTCAAATATATGATACAGTATGATTAACTAAATCACTATACTGTATATTGTATCCCTATGATTTACTTATTCTATAACTGAAAGTTTGTTTCTTTTGACCACTACAAAATAAGTTTTATATAATATGAAGAATTTTACAAATATTGTTAAAATTCTTTAAAAAAGTAAATATTTTATGTATAATTGTCAGAAATTCAGCTACAGTTTCTTTACTCATTTATATATGCCAAATGTGCTAAAAATGACTAATGATTTATAGATTATATAGCAGATACTTGCATTTATTTTTTCTATAATGCCTATTTTGTCAACTCTTTGCACAATTAGGTTTGTAAAAGTGACTAAGCTTTAGTGTGACAGAAGCTTAAAACCTTCCATAGAATGGTTATGTCACATTAATAATATTATAGCATTTTAAACTCACATGCCAAGCATATTCCTATTATTAAAACAATAAAAACAAGCAAATCATCTGAAAATGTAGCTCTCAAAAAGAATAGGAAAATCACATATTGACTCCATAGTTTGGAAACATTCCTAATAGATATTTAACTGTACTCACCCTAAATTTCTTAACAATACATCAAGATTTGTTTTAAAGTTACATGAAAAGACAACTGACAATTATATTTACAGAACATATTTACAGAATAACAATAAGTAAACTATCTATAGTTTGGTTGTATGGAATTAAAATTCTAATTAATTCTCAATTACTCATTTATTAATTAAAAACATATATATATATATATATATATATATATCTTTGCATATTTAAAAACACTTCATATTTCTATTGTAGTTAATCATGAATATTAATTAATTATTAATCTATGTATTAATTAGTTTTAATATACATTCAATAATACAATGTTGTGGGTACTGCTCTATGCAAGTATGAAAAAATAAAAAAGTAATTGAAAAAAGTAATTGAAAAAAGTAATTGCTTTGATGAATTTATTATCTGGTAAAGGACACACACAATAAATAAATTAAATATGTAATAATGATTAGATATTTCTAATACCATTAAATTTTTATGAGTATATAAAGAAAAATAGAGTATATAACAGAGAAGATCTGTTAAATAATCTTTGGCGAGCTGGAGAGGAACAGTCATCAGAAGATGTGTTTATCTTAAACAATGAAGAAATAAGAGTCATCTGTGAGCACAATGGGCAAAAAGAGTCAAGATAAAAAGAAAAAAATGTCAAAGGCCCAAGATGAGCACAATTTGATTGTGTATAATGAATTTAAAGAGATCACAATTATTAAATTGAGATCACAAATATACAATTGAGAGGTAGGTGTAATTTTGTTCTGGAAGGTTTTCAGATTTAAAAATTTTATTTCACAAATTGATTAAAAATGTTTTGAAGATTAACTTTCTCATGATTGTTATTATTTATTATATAGTGATATGATTTAAAAATAAATGCAGTTAACTATTAGAAAAGAAAGTTAAATTAGATGACCTTGACTCATTTTTTTTTTCTAATTACTAATTATTGGAAATATATTCCAGGGAGAAAGAAGTAAAGACAACTGACCCATCCAATTTTCTTTCAACATTATAACTGAAAATCTGAACTAAAAATATTTTCTAGCAGAAGAGCCCTTATTAAAAAATAAGACATGTCTTATACATAAAAACGTTTCCTGTTGTGTGGGTAACACCACAAAATCTCATTTGGAGATCTCTTCTATTGTTTTAATATTGTTTGATACCAGAACTAATGTTTAATATCAAAAGTTATTTATTTTATGGGAAGAAAAATTTGGAAAACAAAACCTTGAGGAACCAGACTATTCCTTGCTTTATGTGTGCCTCTTGATTGCCTGTATCCTTAAAATTATTAGTAAAGAAAGATCTCTGATTTGTTAAAGTCTGTTTTTAATTTCAATCCTGTTTGTCAGTCTCACCCATTAGTTTTTCTTAAATTGTTTATTATAACAAAAATGACACAAATTCTCAAAAATTTGTTTAGAATATTTTATATTTTTTTATTTCTTCCAAAAGTATGAGTATATTTACAATAAAAATGTACATTTATGAATTTAAAACATTTGAATATGACTATCTTTCTTCTAGTATCCTGTATTAGTACAATTGTGTCAGTATACCTTCAAGGAACCTTAGCATTTTCTCTGAAAAATTGATTTGATTGGTAAAATAATCATTTTTGATATTTGAGACCAGTATATTAATCTTCTATTTGGTCATTATTTTCTCAACTTAAGGGATCAAGAGAGCAAACTAAAATGCAACAAAATGGTTCTTAAAAGCATGAATACAGATTCTTGTGTCTTTTGAACATGCTTTCAGATATGCTCTAATTTAGATTTCTTTTGACATAATTCTCTTATTTCTGGGACATAACTCTGTTACCTAAAATTAAATTTGTAATAGAGATGCCCTTGAATTTGTCCTTGAAACATGCAATCATTTTTCAAAAATTTAAACATATTTTAAGAAAATAAGCTATGGAGATAGAAAACTGAAAACCAGTTTAGACTATATGAGAATCTATTTAGAAGAGTATCATTATTTTCAGGATTACTTATTGGTAGATATGATATTATATATTATTAAAACAAGTAAGGTTAAAATTTTTTAAAATTTCTACAATAAATATGTTAAAATATTGGAAGTCTATGTGTAATATGAAAGCCATGTTGAGTACTGGGATATAAGAATCATATTTTCTTTATTACATTATGAAGTCTAATATAAAAACACTTAAAAAATTACTGATGTAATATTAACACCAAAAATCCACAAATTCTCAAAATGAATCACATCTATACGAAAGTAATAGTCTTAGTTTTGACAATCTAATTTTGGAAGGCATATTTTAATATTTAATAAAATTAGTAGCAGTTAAAATGATCGTAATCATTAATGATTTCTCAATCTATTGTAAATTGAGTTACAGTCTTACAAATAATATTACTGTACTCCAAGAACATGGTCAGTATTTGCTTGGTATTAAGTTACATATGCAGAAGAAGACAGTGAACTCCAATCCGTTTGATATTATCATAAATTGAATGGAGTGAAACCATACTAATATAATAAAAATTCCCAATTTATAATGTTATTAAAATGCAAGATGATGAAGTAACAGTAGAATGATAACCAAAAGTGAATTTTTACAGATCCCCAAACCCATTGTTCTATATAGGAAAGACTGTATATACATCAGTACTATATTTTCTAATACAACTTAGTATTTAGATTAAAGAAAAAAAACAATATTGAAATAAATAAGAGTTGACTAAATTTGGTGATACATAAGTAAAGTGCTGCTGTCAGATTATGTAGTAATGAAATAAAATCGATCAAAAATATCCTCCAGATCAGATGGAGGTGCAAATCACTAAAGCACAAGTTACATTTCAGAGAGCACTAAGTCATATTTTCTAATGAGTTTATGTTGGAATTATTTATATATAAGTCCAGTTACATCATACATTTATAAGTATGAGTTTCCATATCTGCCAAGTTGAGAGTACATCTCTGTTGAATTGTCAGAATTACTTTGACACATATCTGAAAATGTTATAAAAATGATTGACCCATAAAAAGAATAGCATGTAGATCTGAACTCTTAAAATATGTTCTATAGTTTATTAAATTATATAAACATAATTAAGTGGCAGTTATGGAATCCTTTCAAAACTTTCAAAAAGTGAATTAATAACTCAGCCACTTTAAAAGAAAATACTACAATTATCTGAAAATCAAGATGCATTGTATTTACAGCTGCATCTACTGCCAGGTGACCATGACATCTAATAATTTTTGACTCTGCCATTGAGAGAAAAAGCCTACTCATATCCCTGCCAGTCTCAAATAAAAAAAAAATATGTATGCTTAAATATGTATGCTTAAACAATTTCTACTATTTTTCAAGGCACAGATACTTGTCTCAGTGTCATCAATTTGAATTATAAAATTATCTTTGTTCTATAAAAAGGTTTGGCATCTTTAGTAACTTCTGAGTTTTTGGTATGCATAATTAACTTACTGAAATCTTGAATAATAGTTTACCTTGGTTTAATTAGCAGACTGACTCATTATTAGATTGAGTAAAAGGATTAAAATAATGAACTAATTTTAGACCAGTTTGAGACTCTCCAACTTATGCTGATGAGTCCTGGGTTTTTCAAGGAGAGACATTCAGGCAGGTAATTCTAAGTGCCGTAAAGCAGAAGTTGCCATCCCAGCCTCAGGACAGAGGATATCATTCTGTGACACTGCTTATACCTCAAAACATGTCTGACAACCCTATAGAATCATGTACAAATTATTTGCCAGATTGAGTGTAGACTTAAACAAAAGAGGATAACAAAGGAGAAAAATGGGAACAGGAGTACTAAGAATGAGATATCAGAACATTTGTACTCAAAATTTATAATTGACTTTTTCTTATATGGAACTTTTCTAATTACAAGTACTACTAAACTTATGATCTAATGTACATAAAATAGTTTGTCTCTGTGAATCACTGGAAGTAAAATTTATATTTCATTTTTTGTCTACTCATTATTTACAACATAAAAAAAAACAAAAAATCTGCACCTCATTCAAGCTTTGAAACAGAAATAATAAAAATGATACTTTTATCTAATGATAAGAATGAAAAGAATGCTGAATAGTTAATATCATTTCTTTTTCTTTAATCCTTTTACCTTCAGGTAGATTTGGACTAGCTATAAACCTGAGAATATCTCATACTTTTACTCTCTCCAAAATATAAAATGTTGGCATGCATTATATTATGTAAGAAAATTATTTAAGTGAAACTTCTCTTGCTCTGGCTTTCGATTCTCATCTTACACATAGAGACAGGTCTGTTCCAGGATCTGGGTGAAAACCTGAGGCTCAATTATGTGAATTACATCCTGTCAGTTCTTTATAATATTTTATTGAGATATTATGCACAATTCTACCTCATAAAAAAGGAAAAATATTTTTATAATATGTAAGTCATTATTTAAATAATTAAAAGTATCCAAACCAAGTTTGAAAATTAACCAATTAAAAGCAGTAAAATTATATATGCTTGCCTTGTGTGTGTGTTTATGTGTGTTTATAAAATAAGCTGCGGTGAATCTTAAAAAATTTATTACCAAAAGAAAATTAGTTAAGTGAGGAAAAATAAATTATCAAGTTGAAAATGATCAAACTTTATAAGTTAGAAATAGGCTATATAGCTTATTTAACTTATATAAAATGAAATCTGTGACTATCTGTCTATATTTATAATGATGCTGAAGATGATGATTATGCTATTAATAAGTATGAAGTATAATTAATTGATTGATTGATTATGGATACCAGGTACTCTTTGGAGTCCTTTGCCTATGTTGTGTTGTTTGGGCTCACAATTCTCTGAGTATTATTTTTGTCATCACACTTTATAAGAAGAATTTAAGAAATAGAAATGCAGGATGATTGTCTAGAATTGTATAGCTTGCAGATGACAGAGCTAATTCCTTACCCAAAATACATTAGAGTAAAAGTTATCATTGGTAGTCTTAGGCTAATGACTTAGTCATAAAAGTTATAAATTAAATATTAAATAAAATTAAATAGTATTGTTGTATGTAATAGTAGTAATATGATAAAATTATAAAATGTATTGTGCAAAAATATTAAGCAACTAACATATAATACATCTATACAAATAAGATGAGGCTGAATACAAGAGATAAAAATAAAGCCTAGTTCCTACTTTAGTTGATATGCTATGATTTTATGCTATGATTTTCTATCAAATTTTTTTAACTATACGGAATAAATGTTTTATTGTGTATCACTCATATATTCTTTTTGAACAAAATAATTAGGTTAAAATGTACTTGGATGCAAAAAGCCAGAATTATTCTCCACATAGAACAGTATCCTCCAAATAGTAAAATCTATTTTTGAAGAGAATGCAACAAAAAGGTTAAATGTATCATTTTGTTTCATTAAACCTATCTTTCATTAACTGAGCTAGAGGAAACATGACAATTAACCCAGACTTCATTCAAGTTTTAATTCTTAATAATGTACAAAGTTTAGGTTTCTTTTATATCAAAGGGAGGGTAAAAATGGGAGACATTGTTTTTGTAAAACCCATGCTCCAAGCAGAATTACTTTAATGATTAGCAGGTCTACATGCAAGACTAAGCAGAAGCTATTAGCCGGAAGACAATGGGAATAACACATGACTGAACAAAATGGAGTCAAAGAAAGACAGAGCATTTCACTCTGTTACACTAGGATGGTAATATTCCTGCTCTCAATTTCACTGGAAAACTTCATATTAATAGGATACTGGGTAGCAGAGGCAGAAGTCTTATTCTCAGTCTAGAAATAAGGTTTAGAGAAAGCATCACTCTGGATTACATAACAAAGGTTAAAACCAATAACTGAAAAGACCTAACTGTTAAAAACAACATTACAATAGCAAAGCTCAAGAATACTTGTAGAAATACAAAAATATGCAGTATCCATCAAAGTAAAATTCACAATGTTAGGCATCTGAGAAAAAAATTACCAGGCATGCAAAGGAACAGAAAAATACAACCTATAAGAGAAGAAAAATATTAACCTTGTGGACCTAATTATATCATAGATAATAGAATACGTATACAATACAATAAAATGCTTCTTATACATACTATATGTTTAACAAGCTGAAAAAGAAATTGAGATGTTAAATATAGACATAAAAGGTTTTTAAACAATAGACTAGACATTGTGAAAGAAATTATTAGTTCACCAATAATTAAACATATAGTAATGGAAGTAGTTTTTGAAATGAAATAGAAAAAAGCAAAACTCAAAAAGATAATTAGAGAGCATTGGTGAATGTGGGAAATTTAACCAAATTAACATAAATATAATTGGATTCTCTAAACGTTGGGGTCTGAGACAGAAAACAACTTGAAAGAATAAAGGTCAAATATTCAAACTTTGACAAAACTTATAAAAACAAAGAGTTTAGTAATTTTATGAATACAATGCACAGGAAATATGAAGGAAAAAATCAAAGCACATCATAATCAAGTTGCTAAAAATGAAAAATAAATAGAAAATTTGAAATGTAAGCAGAAATAAAAAGGAGGTGTTAACTTCTGAGTAACGAGGATAAAAATCTAGCTAGATTTTCCTCAGAAACAATGCAAAACCATGAAATGAAATCACTGAGTAAATGAAAGAAAAAATATTAAAACAAAACCTCTTAACTTAGAATGTTACAATCAGCAAAATATATTTAAAATGAAAGGCCAAGTAAACATGTTAACATACCCACAAAGACAGATATAAATTATCACCAGCAAATCATGCAGTAAGTACTTAGGTGGCAAGAAAATGATGCCAGATTAAATCTGGAGCTATACAAGTGAATGAAGAGAACTGGGGGTAGTAACTGCTACAATTAATATAACTAATTCATTTTTCTTAGGTAAATGTTTTTAAAGTATAATGTATTATTAAAAGCAAAAATAATCATGTTGCATGTGCTTGTAGTTACTTAGTAGTGAAGCTAATGACAAACCTAGTACAAAGCCTGATCAGAGAAAAAAAGTAGTATGTTGTGTTAAGGTTCTTTTGCTATACATGAAATAGTGTAAAGTCATTTAAAGTAGACTGTAACAAGGTAAAGATATATACTGTGAAGGCTAGAGCAGGGTTTCTTTATTTTGGCACTTTTGCCATTTTTCAGATGGATATTTCTATGTTGTGGATGGCTATCCTGTACATTGTTGGGTGTTTAGTGGTATCTATTGCTTTCTAACCAGTAGCTGCACCTGTCAGCATATCTTGAGGCATTGTCAAAAGACCTCTGAGGAGAAAAAGAATCACCTAACCTAAAGAATCCCATTTAGAACAAACTAAGTCAACTAATACTATAGCATAATAAAGAGTGATACCTAATAAGTCAATGAAGAAGATAAAATAGAATTATGAAAATACTAATGTAATCCAGAAGTGGATAAAAAGATAGAAGGATAAAAAGAGTAAAAAAGATAGAGCATGAATAGAAAACCAATAACATGATGGCATATTTAAAGCCAACAATATGAATAATCACAAAATGTAGCTAAGCTTCACAACCCAGCCAGAAGAAGAGGTTGTCAGGTTTGAATAAAAAAGCAAGACTCAACTATATGCTTCTTACAAATTGCATATTTTAAATATATGAAGAAAATACTTAAAATGCCAAAGAATGGATATATTTTATCATGCTAACATTAATAAAAAGAAAGTTGGAATGGCTATATTTATATTAGACAAAGTAGATGTTTAGAGCAAAGAGTATTACTAAAGGTAAAAAAGGTCATTTTTTAATGATAAAGGGAATGATTCTTCAAAAGAACACAATAAATCTAAATATTTATGTACCTATTAAGAGTTCTTCAAAACACACGAATCAAAAAACAGAACTGTTGAGAGAAATACATAAGTCCAAAATTTTAAATGGAGAGCTCCATATCTTTTTCAATAATTATTAGTAAAAGTTAAAAAAATCAGTAAAGATATAGATGTTTTGAACTGCACTTTCAAAAATTTGACCTAATTGACGTTCATGGCATTGGCCATCTAACAATAATAGAATACATCATTTTCAGTGAAAGAGAAAGAAAGACCATGATTGATCATAAAGGGGAATTTATACTCAGGCCTGAAAGTAATGACGCCCATTTCTATTTACCTTTTATTTATCAGACCCTGAGCATAATCAGGTTATCTGCACATTATCCAGCTTACCTTTAGAAAAGATGATTGGGAGTTGATAAGAATGGGTGACAAAACCTTGTAGAATTAATGAATAAACACACAGTAAAGTGAGTTCCCTATCACTGAATAGATAAGTTAGAATACTCCAGGCAGGGAAAAAGAAATGCTTTTCTTGGTCACTATGTGTGTTGTGCTTTAAAACAGAGAAATGTTTATATTCTACTTATTTCCAGAATAAAAATACTACCTGTGGTATTTTAACATACTTAATCAGTGATTAGGGGAACTCTTGTTATTGGACAGTTATTCATGAATTCCATAAAGTCCTGGTTTTAGATTTGAAAGGAGAATGGTACAGCAAATTTCTAGTGCATAACTATTTAGATAAAGGTAAATAATTATGACTATGTTTAACAAGTGCAACACTAAAGAAAGTTAAATGTAAACTATTACACACACACAAAAAAAATGTCTTCAGGTTTGTCAAAACTGATTTCATTGTTAGACACTACTGTGGAGAAGTTGCTAACTGCTTACATAACCTGAAAAACTCTAAATCTTTGATTATTAAGTTTTGAGAAAGTAAAACAAGGTAAATTACAGGGTCTGATAAAAATGACTATTAATACCTTTTTCTCTTCAACTGGCTAATTGGTCTAAGATCAGCTTTGAGAGGATATTTTAAAAAATTGAGAAATAGTTTAGAAGCAACAATTTGGGTTCTGCGCTCCAACTTTTCTAACCATGTCTGAGGAATTTTTTGCTTATAGACAGATTCAGTGAGCAAACTAATTTTTATTATTAAGTTGTTTTTCCGTGTGGAGGTATATTAATGGAAGGTCAGTTGTAACTTAATCATGTATGTAGAAGTATCTAGATCTATGAAAGTAGAGTAAATTTATTCTGGTATTTCCATTTGCAAAATGGTTTCTACCTATTTGATTTTTAGAATGCACCATAAAAAATACAAAAATATTCTACTTGTAATGGTTTCAATGCAACAATTAGACTCTGGAGTATGGGAACAGACTTAATAATTGTTAGAAATTTCTACAACTGGGTCTTTTAGTAATCTAAGGAATCTGGTGCTATATGCTAAGAGACAGATGGTAGATATAGAAAGCTGCTTTGTTGTTCATTTAATCTATAGATGATAACCTTTGGGTTTTTAAGAAGAGGTCAAGAAGTCAGGGAGTATTAATTCTTACAGTAGCATAATGTTTTTAATAGTGGTTCTTTTGTTTCTTAGCAAATATAAGATAGCGGTTCTTCTAGTGACCCTTTTGCTTGCATATTTTAAGGAATCTTAATTAATATGTTGACAATTTATGGATAA
The DNA here is from genome assembly GCA_030015415.1 of Cynopterus sphinx. Classification (NCBI taxonomy): domain Eukaryota; kingdom Metazoa; phylum Chordata; class Mammalia; order Chiroptera; family Pteropodidae; genus Cynopterus; species Cynopterus sphinx. The sequence continues at coordinate 27,294,881 of CM057381.1, forward strand.
CAGAGACTTCTCTGTAATCTGTTTATTTGGAGGCCAATTATTTTATCTAGTGAGTCACAAATTTCTTCTGATTTCTAGTTTGTTTAATTTTTACTACTCTTCAAAAATGTTGTCATATATTTAAAATATCAATTTCCTATTCTATTATTTTCTCTAAAGACACTTCATGTCAGAGATACCAAAATAGAGAGAGGCTTTCTTTCTTTAACTTGTCGAAATTCACCCAGAAAATTTTGATATTTTTCTACAGTCACATTGTAGTCATTTATTAATTTTTCTTATTTCATTTATAATTTTAAATATCTGCTCAGTATACTCTTAATGGAAAGGTTTATGAAATTGTATTATAAAGTACACATCATACTTTTCAAGAACATTTATTTGAATAATGAACAGCTATGCTATTTAAATCTTTTACTGGCTTTTTGCCCTCTGCTACTTTTAACATTTCCCAATAAGGCACTAAAAATTAGTGAACTGTTTGATTAAATAAGCATTAAAAAATCCTTAATTCAAAAGAGAATTTCTGTCTTGCTTCCTGAAGTTTAAGGAAATCTTTATTATTGACCATGACATAGCTATAGATCAAGGTTTAAATGTAACTTGTATAGACCCAAAATTTAGTTCAGAAATCTTAATGGAAGATGTGCAATACGATTGCTTTTCTCCTTAGAACAAAACTAATTGAAAGATAGCTCATTTTCAGACACTAGAAAAAAAGGAAGAAAAAAGAGAAATTTGAGTGAGTGTTAAGTGTTAGCATGATAAAATATATGCATTCTTTGACATTTTAAGTATTTTCATCTTCATATTTAAAATGTGTAATTTGTAAGAAGCATATAGTTAGGTCTTGCTTTTTTATCCAAACCTGTCAAAAGTAAAGATTTAAGAAATGTAAGTTTAAAATTGTTTGTGAATTATTTTTTTTTTTACTTTGTTAGAGTCTTTATAGGATATTACTAGAGAGTATGAAAGAGAAGATATCTTTAACTTTGAGGCCTTAGGTTGCAAATTGAAGAAAGTTGATCATTTATTGTTGTTTTATTTTATTGATTTGCCCTCTTTTCTGGAGCTTTTTGTTTTAATAATATTATTTAACACGACACAAGCTGCCAAATTTGTAATTTATGTACCTTTAGTAAGATTTTGCCGTTATATTAAAGTAAGCAAAGAAGTTAGGCTTTTATTGAGAGTATATTTAAGAAAACACATTATTTTTCCAGTAGGTGATTGTGGCTTCCTTGTAGCCATAATGACACAGGAAGGAAGCCACTTTAGCTCTGTCATGTACACTTTTAAAGAAAGTCTTTATTTCTCAACTAAACAGAGGCAAAAACTGAACTTAGAACTAACATCTCAACTATCACTAACCTTGGAATATATACTGGGCAAAGTGACCCTATTTTGTTTATTTCAAGTCAGAAAATATTCTAAATTTTCTGTAGAGGTATACAAGGAAAAATCTGAATAGCCTTTGTATGAATTAGTCATTAGATGAATACATTGAAAATCTTAGTCATTTGTGCCAGTTTAGATTTGAGACTTATTTGATCTATGTCTTCATCTATTTTTTAGGGAACACTCTCTCACAAGCTAAACAGAGATGATGAAAGAATTAAAAGCTAACCCAAATACCTGAAATAAAATTTCATATAACTTGACAAGAAGAAAACATTAATTGTCACAACCAAGATTAGCTTAGGAAAACATGATAACTTAATATAATAAGGACTCTTAGGTGGGATCCTGGAACAGAAAATGAATATTAGGTAACAACTAAAGGTATTTGAATCAATTATGGAATTAGTAATAATACATCAATATATGTTCCTTATTTGTAGCAAGTGTGCCATAGTAATGTAAGATATTAATTAAAAAAAACAGGTGTATATGGAAACTTTTTGTACTAACTTTGCATTTTTCTTTGAATCTAGAACAAATCTAAAATTTAAAAACATTTATTTTTAGAAAAAACAATAATAAAGAAACCAATAACATAATAAACAAATTAATATTTGTTTGGCAGGATTAGGTGTAATGATTAATGATTGAGTTAAGTGTAGATGATGCTAATGGTGACTGCCAGGAGGGAGTGAAAGGTGCCTGAGGATGAGTAGGAGTAAGAAATTAAGATGAAGAGATAAGAGAAAATAGGGAATTGTCATGTTGATGTGGTTTTAGCTATTGCAAATTGGAGCAGTGGTCAGATTAAGGAACTTTGTGGTATTAAAAAAAGAGGGTATTTAACATGGAGAGAGTATAGAACTGAGACAGTATTTTGACTTTGGAAATTTGTTTTTGGTTCTGTTGACCTTACCTGGTACAAAGGGTTATCTCTAGCATTGAATTAATGGGAGATGTGAAACTTATCTATCCTTTATGTCATTCCAACCTGAAAATATTTCCAAAGTACAGAAACAGGCTGCAGAAAGCTTTTATTAAAGGGACTTTGGCATTTAATATGTTAAGGTAGCTCCCATAGACCTGAATTCTTATACGGGATCTTAGGTCATCCACAAAGAAATTACAGCAATGTACTCTGAAGGCCTTCCAGCTAGATCTGGCAAGGTTGTAGTGCCCCTGAATATGTAGTTCTGGACCCAGAAGGACAGGCTCCTCTGTGCTGAAACAAGTCAGAGGTTAATTGATTGGCATATAATCTGCACACTCAAAATTGAGGTGTTGTGAGATGAAATCTATTGCCAATCCCAGCAAATATTGTTTCATCAAAGGAAAAAAATTTCTTCTAAACCATGTATTCTTCCATTTTCTATAAGAAATTCAGCTCCATTGTAATTTGTGTGATCACCGTCCTGTATGTAGTTGGTCATTGATGGAAACATCATTATCTGGCACATGACTGCAGCGCTTTTCCAATCCAGCTAGCTAGTTAATTTATACAAAAATCCTAATTACTTACAAATTTTAAGTTAAAAAAAAAATAAATTAAGAAATAGAAGCTCTACGAACAAGAGCTCAAATTGTTGTTGAAAAGACTCAGCTGGCAGCAAATCTTAAGGACTATTGGGACACAAAGGATTGTGTGGGCACCTTTTTTTTCCCCCTCTGAGAAGAAAACTGCAAAGAGATAACCTTCAAACCAGAGCAAAGCAAAGCAAAATGAAACATGATATTGGTGAAACTACGAAATATCAATGCTTAAGTGTTTTACACGTAAAGAAAATGCGTTCCTTCTGCTTTGTTTATGAAAGGGAAGATATGCTTGTAAGTAACAGTCTCTTTGAGTGAAACGGATAGTGTTGATCTTTGGAAGGGTTTTGAAAAGCATGAATAAAGTTCTGCCAGGGTTTGGCAAACTTTCAGAAAGAGGAGTATTTAGGAATGGTGGACCTTTATCTGTGGAAGTATATGTAATGGATTGTTGCTGTTGCTTATTGGTGGACTTCCAGAAGCATTCAGTGAAGTGAATTGTCATTGATTTGTGAAATGAATATAAACCAATTCCACTGGTTATGTTGTCTCTTGGCCAGGGGAAAATTGTTATTTTCCTGGAACACTATGAACTTTTATTAGCACATCAAGTAGAATATTGATATTTAATTGTTCAGAAATTTTAATTGGTAACAAATGCACTGGCTTTTATAATAATACCCAATACACGTTATATTCTGTATACTGTCTGTGGATACCAAAGCTCTTTTAGTATTATAGATCCAATCAAAGGATCTAGAAAGAACTATATAATAGTTAAGAGTGTTTCCTTCTAATTTTTATTGTTTTTTTTTCTCCTAGTTCAAATAAAGGTAGCAATCTAACAAGAGTGTCTCAGATAATTATCCACATTGGAATAGAGTTGCATTTGCTTCCATTCTGTTATAACTATGGATTCCAACAGGGCAATCAATAAAATTAACCAAAACAAAACAAAACTTCTACCCTTAGTTAATGTTTTTCATTGTATTTAAAGTGATAGTAATATTGTACAATTATTTATAGTGGCCATTTTTTAAGTATGTTTCAAGTTTTGTGGGCACCATACATTCCAATTAATTATGATAGTAATCCTATAAGATAAACAAGAAATGAAATAATAAACTAGTAAGTCTTTTCTTTAAAAGGAGAACAACTAACCTGGAAATATGAGTCACCTTTTAAGAGTTTTAATCAAAGTAAAATTGTGAGACAAACCACTTTTATTTACATGACCTTTAATTAATACTATGCTGTAATCAGTTACTAATCTGGAGATAGGTTACAAATAAGATTAAATTTGAAGACAAAATGCATTTAATAATGGATGGGTAATTTTTTTCAGGCCAAGATTCTCACAAAGAACAGTTCAAAAAATTGGATAAAATATAGACATTTTCCCTTATAATGTTTCAGAAAGACTGAAGACAGTAAGAAATTTTGTGACTAATATTTGGAAAGAGGAAAGTCAAAAGAATTTACCCTATCTGACATGTCAGGATGCTTTACTCTCGGCGCGATTGCCAAATTCGGAAGAAAAAGTTCTGACTGAGAGAATGAGAAGGTGATTAGATTTTTCATCTGCCCCACTAATTTAGAGGGCTCTGGTGAACATGCCAGTCTTTTGGACTTGACCATAGGAGCTATACCCTATGAGTAATAAATACTTAGACACTCCACAATAATTGAAACCCAGTATTAAATTGTATTACCACCTGAGTCTGTTAAGAAAATTTGCCTTTCTTCTAGCTGCCTTCTAAAAGTGAAAATAAATCCATTTGGGAAAATTAACATCATTTAGAACTTTGCATTTTTTCTTTTATATATTCTGGAATTATATTTTTAATTAAAAATACTAGAAATAATTATTTTTAAATGGAAAAAGCAAAATAGAACAAATGCACAAGAACTTCAAATATTGGAGATGTCAGTCATGCAAGTTAAAATTATTATTAATATGATAAGAAATTTTATGACATAATAAAGATTAACAGCTGGAACTGAAAACTATATAATAAAAACAAATGAAATTTATATAACAGAAAATACAAGTGAATGTTAATAATTGAGTGAGTGGCCTTAAAGGCAGATGAAATATAGTTGAAAAGCTAATTGGTGAAATAACATATATTTCAAAGGAAGAATTCAAATACAAGCACAAAAAAAAAGCAAAACATAAAAAATACAGATAGAAAATACAAAAAAAAAAAAGAAAGCATGCAAAATATAGTTAAACATCTAGCACATGTGTGATTTAAATCCCAGGAGGGTGGTAATAATAAAGCAGAAATGACATTTAAAGAGATAGTGACTGATATTATGCCAAAATACATTTTAAAAAACATCAATATATTAGTTTTAAAAACCAGTACAAACCCAAGAATTAAAAATGAAAAAAAAATGACCAAGCACAAAGAAAAACTAAATACCAAATAAACTCTAAATGATAGATAAAAGTTAAAAAATAATAATAAAAAAATGCTGCTGGGTATGAAGTAAGAGTATACATTAAATGTACAGATAGTATTTTATATTTATGATACTATCTACACTTATAGTAGACTATAATATATATTATGCTATAAAATATATATATACTATACTATATATTATATCCTATATATATTTTATATATTATACTATGAAGTTTGAGTATAGATACCATATATATTACACTACCTGTATAGTTTACTATAGATTATAGTACTCTTTATTAATATAGTATTAAGATTATCTAATTAGGCTAAATAAGCAAAAGAATTAAATTGATTTGAATTGATTTCTAGTTCCGAGTATTTATTTAGGTAGGTAGCGCTAGATTGCATGTTTACTTATACCAGCTCTGGAAATCTAAGAATTCATTAAAACTTAAATGAAGTGAAAATACATTTAATATATTTTATTAAATATTTTAGTATAATATACAGGAATGTACTGATACAGAAATATGTTTCTTATTCTAATATCATTGTAAGTTTATTTTGGAACATTCTAGAATTTATAACAAAATGATGGCGACACCCACATTTTTATTTTAACTAATTTTGAGTTAATTATACATTGATTAGAATTTTATTTTATTCATATGCTGATAACAGGAAATCAGTTTGTGGTTTTCTATTTGAAAAAAGAAATGTAGTTTTTTTTTTAAATTTCAGTGTAATATGCCTGAAATTTTGAAGCAGGTAAAGTTAACAGACTAATATACAAATTCTATTTCAAAGTTATTAGGATATTAGGTTATTAGGTTATTAGGATAATCAACCTCCATAAGGAAGATTTCCTTGGAGTAAATTATGTTGAAGGATTGTTCTGCTAATATTGATGCCCTGATACATTTTTTTTACCTGCCAAAGTTTTATGTTTCTTCTACTTTATTGTATTTAGAGAAAAGAGGTGAACTTGCTGTATGTAGATTGTTTGTTCCAAGTGTGTTAAAATTAGCAGTATTTTTATTCTTATGACAAATGAACTCAAATAGTGATATTCTTTCATTATCTCAAAATTAGTAAGATAATCAGAACATAATAAAGGTCACATTTCATCTGTGTTTTAAATCTATAATGTTTATTTTTCTACTATAAAATTAATTTATTTTAAATTTAAGAAATGACATTTATACAATATATTGCTCGCCTTTAAATGTTTTTTCTTCAAGAATGTTAATGGTTTTATTAAACAGTCATTTTATAATTTGTACTTTTTTTCCACTTCAAATTTGAAATTAAAAACTTTGAATGTAAAAATTGGCAATCTAAATATTATTGAAAGACAAGAAATTGCCCATAGTATGCATTTTATGTACTAATACTTTGTAAACATTTTAAAAATTATCACCCTGTGTTATTACATTTGCTTATTTACAGCTTTATTACTTGCATTTTACCAAATAACCCACACTCTATATCTGGATAAATAAAAATGTAGTACATGTTTCATATTATAAACGTCCCTTTTCCCTTTTATTACTCATACAACAGTTTGAAATACTTATGCTTACCTCTAAAATCTCTGCTTCAAAGTGTATTACTTCCCAAAGGCAGGTAACTGCAGGTGTTTTCCATGCAGGTGTTTGTCTCTGGAAAACCACTACCAGTCAATGTAAGTCACAGCAGTCCATCTAGTAACAAAAAATAACTGAAATGATTTTTCAAGATAAATGTAAGCTATAGGGTATCCACAATAAAATGCAAATGAAATACTAAGATTTCAAATTGGAAAGCAGGAATGCCAGGAGATTCCCTTATGTATACAAACAAAAGATGTTTGTTTGGTAAAAGTTGAACAAAACAGCAGTCTTGTGAAGTGATGGTATGAAGTTCTAGCAGACATATTTTTTTAAAGAAGAATAGAAAATAAAATCTTGTGGGAATACTTTAAACATGACACTACAAAATCACATGTTTACCACTATTATAAAATTGAAATGCTTGTCTATACTTCTTTTTTATCTAGGTTTTGTTTGTTTTAAAATACAAAAAAGTTTGTATATGGGAATGTATACGTTTTAATAATGACAGTACCCAGATATTCATTATGACACTTGTTTAATGGGAATGAAAATGTCTCACTAGATTTGGGAAAGTAGAGGAAAAGATTGATATACTTTGGGAACAGTCATAAAATAATTGAGGAAATATCTCTACATCGTGTTCAGTGCCTGGACTTGACATATAAATTCTCTAAGTAGAGTTTCGAAGATCTGTGTGAGTAATATGCCAGAAAGTATCCCTGGAGGCTTTGCCAGCTATTACATCACATTCCATAATTATGATCATTGTCTTCATACTATTGAGCCATAAAATTATATCTAGTAGAATAACAAAAAGAAAGGACTTTGCAATACATTTGGTTAAATTCTCATTTAAAAGTGTTGCTGTGCATACCCTTCTATATCTAATTGGATGGGGGTAAGTGAACACCATAGAGCTCCTTATGTCCTGGCAACAAATCAGATTCGGTTAGGAAATGATGTCATGATGAGTCTCTTTGCTTTTTCATGTCTGCTGAAAAGTGACATCCATGTTTATTACTAATCCAAGAAGACTAACTACTCTAAATGGAATTTACAATTAAAAATAAGAAATTAGAAGGATGAGTTACCAAAAGTGTATCCTTTTCCAGGATAGACAAAAAAATATGAGAATTTGCCTAACATATTAACATTTAAATGTTTGTTTTATTTATATTGAGGAACAAGATTATATTTTAATGCATTTGTAGTACAATATACTATCTATATAACATAAATATGACTGTAATTGTGGTCATATTTATTATATTTTAAGTATTTATATATAATTCTTAAAGATTAATATTTTCTTATTAATTATCTGACTTTATATCAATAGGTAGCAGTTCTCTACTTCATAAATTCATTTGATATACTATAAAAAATAAAGTCAGTTTCCTTATTGAGTGACTAGAAGCTGCAGACCTTTAAGAACTTATTTTTATTTATCATTTTACTTTATTTAAAAATTTTTATTTATTTTTATTATGCTGACATTAATGAAACTCAGTATGTTTCAGGTGTACAATTCAACATTGAGGAATGTATATGCATTGCATTTTGTGTTCATGGCTCATACTTAGATTTCTTTCTGTCACTATATATTTGACCCCTTTTATCCCATCTATCTCCCTACTACCACCTCCCTCCCCCCCAACTCTCTGGTAACTACTATTGTCCACGTCCATGTGTAGGCCTGTTTGTCCCATTCATTTGTTGTTTGTAGGTTTATATCCCACATATAAGTGATATCATGTGGTTTTCAACTTTTCCTGTCATCTGGCTTACTTCGCTTAGCATGATTATCTCAAAGTTCATCCGTGTTATCACAAATGGCAATATTTCATCTCTTCTTATGGCTAAGTAATATTCCATTGTACATATGAACCACAGCATCTTTATCCAATCATCTCTTATAGGACACTTTGGTTGCTGCCATGTCCTACCCAATATAAATAATGCTGCAGTGAACATCGGTGTGCCAATATCTTTTCAGATATGGGTTTTAAGCCTTTGAGGTAAATAACCAGTAGAGGGATTGCTGGATCATGTGGTAGATCAAGTTTTAGTTTTTGAGTAACCTCCATACTGTTTTCTATAGTGGCTGTACCACCATTTGCAGTCCCACCAGCAGTGTATGAGTGCTTCCCCCATAACCTCTCCAACACTTGTTATTACTTGTCCTGTTGATAATCAATATTCTAACAACTATGAGATGGTATCTCACTGTGGTTTTGATTTGCATTTACCTAATAGCTAGTGATGTTGAGAATCTTTCCATGTTTGTTGGCCATTTGTACGTCTTCTTGGGAGAAGTGTCTGTTCAGTTTCTCTGTCCATTTTTTGATTGGATCATGTTTTTCTGTTATTAAATTGTATGAGTTCTTTGTATATTTTGGATATGGGGCCCTTATTGGAGGCATTACTTGCAAATATATTTTCTCATTTGGATGGTTGTCTCTTTGCCTTATTGATGATTAATTTCATTGAGCAGAAGCTTTTTAGTTTGATGTAGTCACATTTATTTATTTTTGCTTTTCTTTTCCTTGCCTTTGAGGTCAAATTCATAAAAACTTTTTAAGTCCAAGGTGCTTGAGTTTAGTTTCTATGTTTTCTTCTATACATTTTATTATTTCAGGTCTTATATTCAGGTCCTTAATCCATTTTGAGTTAATTTTGAGATATGGTGTTAGATAATGGTCTAGTTTCATTTTGGGGGAGGTGGCTTTTCAGTTTTCACAGCACTATTTATTGAAGAAGCTTTCCTTTCTCCACTGTATGTTTTTTGTTTGTTTGGTTGTTTTTTTTTTTTTTTTTTTTGTCAAAAATTATTTGGCCATATAAACATGGGTTTAGTTCTGGACTCTAAATTCTGTTCCCCTGGTCTATGTGACTGTTTTCCTGCCATGCTGTTTTGATTACTGTCACTTTGTTGCATAGTTTGAAGCTGGACGGAGTGATGCCTCCATCCTCGTTCCTTTTACTCAGAATGGCTTTGGCAGTTCAGGGTCTTTTGTGCTTCCATACAAATCTTTTTTTTTTTTTTTTCTTTAAAAAATGCTGATGGGATTTTGATGGACATTGCATTCAATCTGTATAATGCTTTAGGTAATATGGTCATTTTAACTGCATTGGTTCTTCCAGTCTAAGAACACTGAATACTTTCTATTTCTCTGTAAATTCTTCCATTTCTTTTAATAGGGTCTTATAGCTTTCAACATGTAGTGTCTTCACATGTTTTGTTAAATTTATTCCTGGGTATTTTATTCTTTTTATTGCAGTTGCTGAAGGAATTATTTTTTCTATTTCTTTTTCTGACAGGACCTTATTAGTGTATAGTAACAGTGTGGATTTTTGACCATTTGTTTTGTATCCAGAAACCTTACTATATTTGCTTATTGTTTTTAGCAGTGTTCTTGGGGAGTCTTTAGGGTTTTCTTTATAGAAAATTGTGTCATCTGCAAATAGAGACAGTCTGACTACTTCATTTTCTACTTGGATGCTTTCTATATTTTTCTCTTGCCTTATTGCACTTTCTTTTTTACCAGATGGTCAAATCAGTTTCTGTTACACTTTACCTTACTAACTAAAAACATGTTTATTTAAAACTCTAGCCATAAGTTATGGGTCAGTTCATAAATGGTGTGTCATGAACAATACACTCATGGCTTTATAATTATTAACATAAAGTTGAGTTTATGTTAGAATAAAAATAATGATTTAAAAATTTTTTGTTTAAAAACAATTTATTTTTAATTAAAAAGCAATTTTATTTTGAAAATTAGCAAGACATAAAAATCAACTGGTTATGTAAATGGAATTTTAATGTTACACAGGAGTCAAAAGCAATTTTCTTAGGCTATAAAAAAATTTAACATATGTAGTATATTGCTTTTACCCTCCAGTCTCAGGGGAGGGGAAAAAGTCACAATGGACTCTAATAACAGATGTCATTCAGCACTGTATGTATCTTATATTTTTGTGTACACCACAAAGAAAATATTTTATAGTTTCTGTAGCATTGATTCTTAGTGTTCTAATTGCAATACCAATTACTACCATGAGAGACCTGCAACGTAATGATATCAATAGTATTTTGGTGAAAATGAGATTGACAGTTTAATATTCCTAATGAGATTTTTGATTTCATATTTTCCTATCGAAAAGTTACTACTTTCAGTTGATGATAAAAAAAAATAGCCCTCTGCTCTAACTGGTTTAGTTTAAAATGCGTTAGAAATGAAAATGTTTAAAATTTTTTCAGTCTTTGAACATGGTAAATTCTGAAATATGAAATGATTTTAACTAGGGTTTATATCCTTTTTTTTTTAATCTCTAATTTAGACCATTTCTTCTAATAAAATGCTTCCTTTATTTTAACATCAGTTAGCTTTAATGGTTAAGAGTAAGGAGTAAAGTTCCTCTGTTAATGTTTCATCATTTATATGACTTTCAACATTTTAAACATCACATATATTTTTACTTTTTAAAGTTATAGCTAGCTGTATTCCTTTGTATACTGCTAACAAGGCATCAACTAGTGCTTTCTAGTGATTTATAAAAAAGCCATTGTTGGCAAAGTGGAAAAATCAAAATTAAGAACACAAAAAATGACAGTATTCAATAGTACTTTTTACATATAAGATTATTCTCCATTTAATTTATAGTTAAAAATCAATCAATTGAAAAACAGAATAAGCATATATTTACAATTTCTACACCTCTTGATTTTACAAAACATAAATTCTCCAAATCTTTTTGAGTTTAGGCCTACAAAGCATAAATAAATATATTGGTATAGAATAAGACAAAGAGTAAAGAGTAGGCAATGACTAAATTAATTCAAATCTACTTATACATTTGCTTGTAAACATTTGAGTTACTGTCCTATAGAAGTTTCTAATTAAGGGACTCTAGGTTGAATCGACAAATACATGAATTTCTCATCTTTTAAAGTTTTATAAAATTTTTTAAAATAAAAAAGTTATATATTCAGTATTTGGTCTATTGGCAGTCTAACAGTATCATTGTATTCTTTGTGTTATGAATTTGAAAATGATTTCTCCATCAGTGATTTTTATTTTCCATTTGCTTCTGTCCAGAATCCTGAGTGAAAATCAAACAATAAACAAACAAAACACAGGCAGATATGTTTTTTATCAACCATTCACAAAGAAAAGCAACAAAAACAAAGAACTTGTTCTCAATACAAAGGCCAAATTATGTTACTGTGTGAACACATCATGTAGCTGAAGATTCTATTATCAATTGCTGCCAATAATTCAAATTTATGGTCACTTCAATTTTTTTCAATTTCTTTTTTTTTCAATATCCAATATAATTTGAACATACACACATATATATGTTTATACATACATATTTTAATTTTAAGAGAATTTTAATTTACAGAAAAGTTGAAAAAATAGTACAGGGAGTTTCCAGAATCCCTTTATTCAGTGTTGCTTATTGTTAAAATCTGACATTATGAAATATTTGTTTAAAGAGATTAAAATGATATTGGTCCAGTATTTGATAAAATCCAGACTTTATGTGGGTTTCACCAGGTCTTCATTAATGTCTCCTTTCTATTCCAGCCTCAAATCCAGGCTACCACATTGTACATAGTCACCATATTTTTTTCCAGTTCTCCTGTCTCGTCTGTCGCAGTTTCTCAATTTTCCCTTGTTTTTGATAATCTTTGCATTCTTGAAAAGCACTATTCAGGTAATCTGTAGAATGACTAGTTTTCTCAGGGTTAGATTGCATTTATACAAAAAAAAAGTGAAGGGCTTTTCTTATCACATATCATAAGGCACATGACATTCTCGGTAGCACTGACCTTTATCACTCAGTTAAGGTAATGTTTGCCAATTTTAGAAACTGTAAATTTACTATATTTTTCCTATTTTATTCTTAGAAAGTGATTCACTAAAAGTAACTCGCTGCCAAACTGATGGGGGCCAAAAATTAAGCTCCATTTCCTGGAGGGGAAAATATCTATAAATATTTAGAATCCTTCTAGAGCAAAGTTTGTTTGATCTTCCCTACTTACTTAATTTATTCAATCACTATTTATATTACTATGGTCTGGTATATATGTATTTTATACTTTTCATTATAATCCAATATTATGTTCATTTTGTTGCTCAAATTGTTCTAGTTTTGATCATTGAGAATTCTTTCAGTTTGGTTTCTGTGTTCTCTTGGGTTTGTTTGTTTGTTTGTTTTTGTTTGTTTGTGCAGTTCAATACTTTTGGGTACTTTAGGAAGATCCAGGACAGTCTTATACTCTTCCCTGCCTTAGTCATAGAATCAACCATTTCACTGAATTGTTTAGTTTAGTTTAGTTTAGTTTAGTTTAGTTTAGTTTAGTTTAGTTTTAATTGTAGAATAGTTTTTGAAAACCAAGATCTACATGCCGGGTTTGTTTTTTGTTCCTAGGGTTCCAATACTTCTAGGCACTCTTAATGTAGTGGGGAGACAAGAGAACTAACTGTTAAATCAAGCTATACTCAGAGACTGCAATATGCAAATTAGTTTTACAGCCAGACTACAAGGAAATCTGTAGAACAAAAGAAGATTTCTGCTGGGATTGCTAATAAACCGTGAAAGGAAAACAGAAAAACAGCTTTTTTGTGGTGCCCTACACAAAATAAAAGCGTTCATTCTCTATAGCTAAAACCATGGAGAACCCATGGACCAAAGGCTGGGAATTGCCAGCAGACCTTTTACACTACATATTCTTAACTTTTCATGCTGCATTCTCTTATCCTTTCATACTGTCTACTCATACCAAATAGGAAAATGGGTAAACAAGGTCTGTAAACTGTAATTTAAAGAAATTAAGAATTCCCTGAACACTCGGAGTCCCTCTCAATATCTTTTTCTCAGTCGCTCTCAGTGTATTTACTCTGCCCCTCTCACTGTCTCTGTCCCCCTCTGTCTGTCTGTCTCTCTGTGTCTCCCTCCGGCTCTCTCACCCTCTTCCTCTGAGAGGAGACCACACTCTGTCTATGAAGCATTACCTCTTCTCTAATAAACTTTCTTTTTGCCTCTAACTTCAGCATGCATTTAAATTCTTTCTTGTACTCAGCCAAAAACTAACTCTCGCTCTCAATCTCTCTCTCTCTCTCTCTCTCTCTCTCTCTCTCTCTCTCTCTCTCTGAAGAGCTTGAGCTCCCCCTACTTGGGGAAATTTGCCCTGTCCTGCATCACTTTTGTAGACCAATCATATTTATATACACATTTATAATAGTTTCTGTATCCATGTCATATACATATATTTAATATTATATATATATATTTATCTATCTATTAGATACCACTCTGACAATGATAAACATGGCTTCTTGTATCAGACTTTCAACATACTTATTATTATAATTTTTTTAATCACAGTATTTATGAAAAGCACACAAACACTTTTCAAATTGCTTTCTCTGTGCTAGAACTCGGTGTGAGTGAGTTTGTGTGCAAGCCCTTTAAGAGCAGAGTCTCAGTTTCCTATAACCCTTTCCTCTCCCAAACATAAGCCCCACTGGTCCTCAAAGCCTGATGTTATGGGCTCCTCTTCCTCATGTAGGTCCCCCAGGCTCGGAAGCCTGATGTGGGGCTCAGACCTCTCTCTTCTCAGCAGGGAACTCCATGGTTGTTTTTTAATTCCATGATAAAACTGGCTAGTAAATGTTGCTTTTTATCAGTAGGAGCAGGTCAGTTGAGCAACTGGCTCAGCTACTATGAATGCATTTCTTCAGTATATAAGAGTAAAATTGCCCAGTGCCATTCTTGCTCTTTAATTGGCTTAATGGTTTCAGTTTCATCTGCAACTCTACAATGTCCCCATCCCATATGTAGGTTTCCACTGATTCTTATCATTGTCTTTATAGGAGGTTCTCTGGTGTTTTGCACATAATATTGTACCTCTACACATTTACAAAGAGGACCTAGATTTGCTTTTTAACCATAGCTCTCTTGTGGCTACAATAGATAAGATTTCATTTACAGTTTTCTGATTTTCCTCCCATGTCTTCAGATGGCTATTGATAGCCTTTAACATTATTTTCTTCTATACTCATTTTAAGATCAAAAGAAGCAGCCAGCCTATGTCACATATTTATAATCACAACTTAGTGAGTAGTGTAGTATGCATATAATATCCCATCGACTTGTGCTTTCTTTGCTCAATCAGCACATGCCATTATTGGATACTTGTTACTACAATTACCACTAACCACCTTCTCTTTTAGAGAGATGTTTTAATCATTTCATAAAAATTGATCTATGTAATTTCAAAATTTAACTTTGGTTCTATATTTCATGGGATCACTTGTAGTACAAATTATACTGAGTCACATTAACAGCCCTCTTTCTTTTTCCTTCCCCATAAAGGGTAAGAAACTCAAAATGGATCCTTCTAAGTATTTAAGAAAGGAGATACTTTTCAAGATATGAGCAGAGCCCAAAAGTTAATAGTTAAACGCTACAAGATCAATAAAAATATGAAGCTATTTTCATTCTCTTTACGGTACCCTGGTGGGCGGGGGTGCAGAATTGTTATTGAAATTCAATAAGAGCTGTAGCTGGAAGTAAGAGATTGTCTGGCAGTCTCTGTGGCCTTCTTTAGAAAAACAGAATCAATCCCTAAACATGGACGCTTAAGAAAAGAGCCCTGAATTAAATCACCTGTTTCTCCTGTTAGTGGATCCATTGGAAATAACACTATTTGAAACTAAAGGACAAAAAGGAACCTGATGTTCCTGAAGTTCATTAGAGGTTATCCTTAGGGACACAGAGCATGGTGGAAAGAATAGAGAGTATGTCTTCAGGTGCATTCATAGAATACTCACACCAGAAGTACACAATCGTGGAATAATTGTTATGGTGCAAGCATTTCAATTCTTTTTCTATGTTATAACATGAAGTATTGTACTAAGTTGTATAATACCCATTTAATATTTAGAAGGTACTACCAGAACTTTGGTCATATCTATTTTTCATCTTTGTTTATATATTTATCTTATTGTTAAACATGATATTTTGAAACTTGTATTTGTTTTACTGCCTACCAAATGACTGACCTCCCTAAGAGAGGAAATTCTTTATGAATGTGTTTTATGAGAGACCAGTGGATAATTGGATCTTTAGTGTGATCTCAATAAAATATTTTTAAACTACCTTAGATAACTTTTCTTTCTTAAATCTTTTATTAAAATATATTAATTATGTATTCTTTATGAATCTAAAGTGACCAATATGATGCCATATTGAGAAGAGACATTGCTAAGTATTTCAAAAAACAAAATACACGATGTGCAAATCACTCTTAAGTTACTATTTTCTTTTCATTTATTTAATGTACTTTTCAAATTTTTATAGTTTACATATAATGAATTATACACAAATTACTATTTTTGTTGATCTATGCTTCACAATTGAGCAATTTCTTTTATATTATTTACCTTTGAATCAATATATTAAAATGTAATATAACATGAATATAGTTAATAATACTATATTGCATATTACATATTTAAAAGTCGGTTAGAAAGCAAGTCGTTTTTTAAGAGAATAAATCTTAAAAGTCCTAATCTCAAGAAAAAATAAAATTTTTGTAATTATGTGTAATTATAGAAAATAACTAGACTTATAGTATGTTTAGTATTTATAGTATGTATAGTATTTCTTGATATATACAAATAATGAATCATTATGCTGTACACTTCAAAGTAATATACTGATGTATGTCATTTATACTTCAGTAAAATTAAATAAGGAAGTATATTCAGGGATGAGGCAGAATGCCTCATACTTAATGAGAATCCAGAAAAACTAATTTAAAATGATATGTGTAGCTTTCTGTTAATATGAAGAAATTAAAGTAAACTTCATCTCAGAAAACTTTGAGGACTAGTAAAATGAACATAATTAAATAAATGAAATGTTGAAATAATATAAACAGTAAAAAAATTTGATGCAAGAAGGGGCAACACACACACACACACACACACACACACACACACACAAATGCAACATAGGAACAGAAGGAACAGGGGTAATCGATTAAGTTTAACAGAGGAAGATGAAATATGAGCCTTAACTGGTCAGAGCCCAAGTCATCATACCCAAATCCCAAAAGTCTCAAAACTTAGAGTACCCAGATACTTCTGAAAAAGAAAATAAAATTCTTAAAGTCAAATTATTGGTTATAAATTATAGAAAGCAGTTAAGGCTTTCATATGTTCTTTCCAAATCATCCTAAGAAGTAGGCACAACATCCATCCTGTTTCAGCAGGAGAATGAAGATTTACTTTCAGGAAAGTCATTATCAGAGATAGTAAGTATTCAAAACTAGAAATGAAAAGATTAAACATCTCAAATGTTAATAAACATCTACCTACCCACCATAGCATCCAATATGCTGACAGCATTGGTCAATTCCCTGGGGAGATTTTATTCTAGACTTTCTAAAGAATAACAAATTACAGATAATATTGTTGTGAATCTCCCATTCATGAAGGCTCTGCCCTCATGACTTAACTCTTCCCAAAGGCCCCACTTCCCAATACCATCATATTGAGTGTTAGGTTTCAAAATACAAACTTTTTGGAGATGGCAAACATTCAGTCCATAGCACACATGTTAGTTAAAATCATGGAGATGTCTAAAAGGAGGAATTACTGAAATGAAAGTTATTGTCTATGGAAGAGTAAGAATTTGGTCGACATGGTGGGAAAACTATTGTTACGTTTTTTAAGTCTGTTAATTAAGTCTGTAATTTTACCTGAAAAGAAACAATAACATAAGCAATAGTGCATATATTTTTAATAAAATAAATTTTTCTTTGCTCATCCACCTATGGGACTGTAAAATGACTTTTCAAAGTGCAAGTTCTGATTAAGTTTTTCGATTGACTTCAAAATATGCATGTATGTGTATGAAAACAATCATATGCAGTATTCTCCACCCACTTTTCTTTTAATAAAAAACTTTAAGATTCTTTTACTTTGTTGTGTTTATGTTATTCTTTTAGTATTTTCATATTACTCTTTGACCTTTCACTGTATATCATATTTCACTGATTTAAAGTACATTTTTTTAGTAGCTAAAGCAAAGTGGTGTTTTATAATGATAGTCTTTCTGGTATAATTGTCAAGTCTGTTTTTGTTCATTTGTTAGTACACAAAATAATAATTCAATTTGCAATATTGTCTTACATTACATGAAATATAATTTTTAGTCAGATTCTTATTGCTGTACTTTTAATTTATTTTCTCATCTTGGGAATTAAAACAAAATTACAATATTGCAATACATATATTGCCATTTTGGTGGGGCATGTGGAAATATATCAGTAGAATTAAAAACATAGAATGAAACTGCTAGTTCAAGCGGATGTATATTTTTAATTTAGAAAAATATTAGAGAATAAGCCAGCAAAAAGAATGTAGCAATTTGTGTATTCACAAATTTCTTTTGAAAATATCTATAGCTATACTTCTGCATAACTTATTTTTCATTTTAAAACATTATTATCATCACCAGTATTGTTGGTTAAAAATTCACTTTGTAATTTTATTTTATTTACTTTAATTATAAAAAAAGTAAAACATTTTTAAATGGTTTGTTAAATTTTAATTCATTTAATGTAACTTATTGTTCATATTCTTTTTATATTTTTAATTATGGTTTTAAAAATTTTATAGTAACTTTAAATATTAAGTGATAACATCATTTCAAGGTACATTTAGTAAGTATAATTTAACTAATGTATAGTTTTAAAAAATATTTTAAGCACAATGTACTTTATATATTGTATTTAAGGCTAATGATCAATCATAAAAGAACTTATTGGTAGAGAGGAAGAGAGAGAGAGAAAGAGAGGCAATGAAGGACATTTGAAATATTATGGCTTAGAAGATGATCATTATTTTGTATATATCAGCAAAGATAGTTCAAAACTATATTAAGAAAAACAAAATCTTATATGCCTTTCAAAAATATCAGAATCTAAAAGATTTTTTTGCAAATCATTTATATTGTAAACATTACCAAATAAGTATAAATTAAGGTAAATCTGCAGATACCTACATTTCCCCCCTGAATAATACAGATTTGTAATCAGGCTAGAACTATACTGGTATATATTGAAATTGTTCAAATTTGCATCAGAGTGGCCAGTATGACCTCACCTAGACAGTAAATATAACCTTATTATATTTTAATTTTTTTTCCTTTGGAGATAAAATCACTGTGACACACAAATAAAAAAGTAGGAAATTAAACTAGATAAGAGTGTAGCAATGACAGGCAAAGCAGTGTAAAAGAGATATGTTATATCTACATCTACCAAAATCAATTGGAGTTGGCTGCATCAGGGAGAACTCAGCAATCACATACTGCCACTGATATCCTGGCTATGGCATTCAGGAACTGTCAAAATGAAGCCTTAACTGATCCTAACTTCCAGGATAATATATAGCAGCAGACACTGCCTTCGTGAAACTTTTGTTTACTTACAACTTTAATAACCTAGGTTACAGAGATGGAAAATTTCTATAAACTGCCTTTGAAAGACACTTTATTACCCTTTATGACAACTTTATTTCATTGTTTAGCATATGTATTCTAATTTGAGACCAGGTGGCAAAACGTTCCTCAGAGAGATTAGCTATTTCTTTATCAACTGTCAGAAGAAAGTTCATTGTGACATTAGAGACATTTATGCTTACACATTTATCATGATATATTTTATTTATCAATTCACAGAACACAAAATACAAATAAAATACCATTGTGCTCAGTATTGGTAATATAAAAAAATAAAACAGACTTCATTCTTTGAAGTTTCAAAGTATAACTTGAATTAAAAATTCTAGTAACACATTTTTTGATGTATTTAAATTAGAGGTTCTGTATTTTTTCTATATATTACTTTGCACATTATAGATTTTACTAAAGTTAGTTTTCCTAAATGAAATTTCTTCCTGTATGAGATTTAGATGCCATTGAAATATTTTCATGACTGAAAGCTTTTGTAATTACAATTAAGGAAATGTGATGGTAAAATTTTCCTATGTATACAGAGCCTTCAACTAGAAATTAAAATTTTTGCATCATAGAGAAGATATTTTAAATGTGATAATTATAAATATAATTTTTTTGTTTGTTTTCTGTGATAAAGGAGAAAATGCAGGCCCAAACACCTTAGGCATTTCTTCTTGACACTATTAGTGATATTATTATTATTATTAATTATTATTTTATTTTATTTATTAAAGAGAATTCAATAAAGCAACTGTTTATCAGTTCTCATGAGTGCATATACCAGCCCAATATATCTATATATATTCTTAATTCTGGGCTATTGTCTTTCTGTACAAATTAAAGACTAGGTAAACTTCCCAAAGCTCTTCTCAGTGGAAGATTTAAAGCCAATTTTGACTTTTTGAGGCACTCTATGTAAGGCTATATAAAACATTAGATTTTTAGCTTACAGCTATCCCCTGAGCTTACCAATATATGAACCAAGCTTGGTTATTTACCTCCTTTGTCATTTAGTCATGGATGTCCCTTCCATATGGCCATAGGTGTAAGCTGAGGGAAATATGCTGGTGGAACCTTGGGAAATGAGAATTTGAACCACCTAATCATGAATCTTGCTTGTGCCCTCTGGCTTTGTACATGCTTGGTTAAAAATGCAACACACTTATGATGGATTCCTGCTGGGGCTATCAAATTCTTTAACATGGTGGGTGTGACAGGATAAAGCTCTTGAGGAAATGCTCTAGTATCATGGTCACTTGATATTTTATGTTGAATCAAATGGTGTGTCATGAGCTTTAAAAAAAATGTTGTAAAATTATCTGCTGCATATGGCGTGATGTTGCTCTAAAAGGTCTATGATGAGTCTCTGCTTGGAGATTTCTATATTCTCCACAAGACAACTTATTTCATTGTAAATTTCTCTAAAACTACAAAATTTGACTGGTATCTTAGCCTGAGTAGTAGGTCTTTTTATATCACAACCTGGGCCTACTATACTATAAAGTCCTTCCCTCCTATAGACCACATTCAAAGTTAACAACCTTTCACTGCACATGCACTGATAACACCAGTATATAAGTGTAGCATGTATTACTACTTCCAAAACCCAAAGAGGCCTTCTAGGTATTTCGGTATTGTACATCTTTCTTAGTGGTGAAAGGTAAAAAATGCTACAATGTATGTGTGTTTGTTTATTTTGAAGAGAATGTTTGGTTATAAAATTAGAAACACATTTCACTGATGTGCAGGCTCCTAAAATCTCTTTCAGTTTATTGTCAATCCTCTGTACTCTCTGTAGCTCCTGTGTCTTACAAAGTCCTTCTGTGTTTTTATACCTTTGAACACCTACTCAAATAACACAAGGCCATCAAATAATGGAATATTGTGGTAGTCTATATAAAATCCAGATGCCCCAAGGTGTTTAGTCTGTGTTACAGTAGCAGCCAGGAAGAAAGCAGTTGATTTAGTTCTTAGCATATAATTGTCTTTCTCATGTGAACACAAAGTGGTCTTTCAGCTTGATATAAATCTGTTAGGTTTATGTTTGTGCCAAAATGATGATTTAAGTGAAGATATTAAGAGATTACCATTATTTACTTGCATAAATAACATAAGGTAGCAGTAATTACTGCTTTCCTACAAAGTTAGAATTACTATTTTTATTTCCCTAACCAAGACGAGGGAAGTCATTTTCAGGAAATTTCACTTGATCTTCTCCAGTATGCTAGTTCTCACTGAACAGATCAAGGACCAGCATGGTGATTTTTTCAAGCCCCCTGTATGCCCATTCCAATTACATATTCAGACACTGGGAAAATTGCCACTAAGTATACACATGGACTCAGTAGATTCACTGTGAATCAGACCAAGAACTATGTTCCATTTATTTCCTGGGACCTGGAAAGTCCTACTTTTATAAGGGAGCCATGATGATACTTTCAGTCTTTAGTTATCAATGTCCAGTTGGACACTATGTTCAACAATTTTTTGTATGGTTAGTATTTATTTTTTTCTAGTGTATGTTTACCTGAGTAAATGGTTCTAGGCCACTTTGTGGGAAAAAATGGAGAAATTATTATTGTGTATGTTTGCCCTAGTGTCCCAGTATCCTTCCTCAGTGAGAGCCAGCCTTCTCTCAGTCAGCAGGTTTCATTTCTGGGCAAAGAGCTAGTTCAGATTTGAAAACAAGGTGAGGGTCTATGTCATTTTATTGGTCATGTGGCCTGCTGCCTCCTGATCATACATCTTGGGTTTATTTTGAGTTTTATATAGAACAATATTTCTTTTGACTACCCATGTGTTTTATCCCTGGGAACTCCATGTTCTATTAAATATCTTCATAGATCTCTGTGGGTCTAGATTTTACAACTGCCAGTTTTATATTTCTGCTCATTACAATAATTGGATTCACCTGGCTTCATTTGATTAAACACCACCACCTGGCCTCTATTATTTTGGTGGATCTTATCATGCCCATTACTATCTGGGGACCTCGTTCTGTAACAAAATCTTTTTTCAGCAGTTCTTGTCTACAAATGACATCTACCACTGAGCTACTTAATGATATTGGTCCTTCTTTTGCCAGTGCATTCCTGTGTCTTTACCTGTCTGTTCCCTGTGAAAGCCAGATGGGTCAAGGCAGATGACGGTGTTTACTGTAAACACAAAATCTTGTCCTTACTGCTCTACTCTGCTGGATGTGGCGTCTTCACTAGAGCAAATCAATGAACATGATCTGCAGATATTGATTCTATAAATGTATTCTTTTAATACTCAGCAGGGAGGAACAAAAGCAGTGTGTCTTCCAATGGAATAAAAAAAGGACAGCAATTCTTCCCTGTCTAGCCTCAATATTATTTTAACTACCCTTCTGTCTTTTATATTACAGTCCAAGGCACCTTTGATTGTCCTGACATACCACATAGCAACATACTGGACCTCTGAACTGATAACTTTTCAACTGGTTTGGATGAAAATAATCTGTTGTTGCCAGAATACCTATTTGATATCCTGGTTTCTCTATAAAGATGAATTCAAGCCAGGGAGTGAAAAACAAACAAACAAACAAACAAACAAACAAACAAACAAACACCATGAACATTCAAAGAAGGTTCAATATACTGACATTTTCATTGGTTCATTGTTTTCAGCAGACTGAGTGATCTATTCTAAGATGAGAATAACCAACCAAGTTTGTGCTAAACAGATTCTTTACTTTCAAAAGGGTCATGGTTAGGATGATAGCCTACCTCTACAGTAAAAGGCAAATTGTTGCAAGCTGTTGCCTTTCTCACACAAGAATTTAAATATCAGGCCAGATATTTAATATCACAAGGTCCTCTTTGGCCTGACATTATGATTTTTAAAAGACTCCATTCACAATCTAACAGTTGAGTCATATTAGGGAGACTAGGAGCTCAAAACTCAAGAGATGCCTGTGAGGAAGCTATCTCTTTTTGTCAGAAGTTCCCACACACAAAAACAAAAAAATCATCAGTCTCATAGACTTGGAACTCCACAGGGCCATAGGGGAGGAAATTCTCTACATGCAGCACTTTCCAATCTATATAATTCCTTCTGACACTGAAGGGATGGGGAATTGCAAGCATATAGCACATCAATTACTACTATAAATTCTAATGTAGAAGCAATGAAAAGACCTTGAATTAGCCCAAAGGGCTTTACCTGCAAGATCATCCTTATGTTTGTTCTTTTGCATGTGATGAGTCTTATTTTACTCTAACTGCTATTTAGATTTTTCTCTGTACTAATGGTTTGGGTGGTTCATCCCCATACTCAATTAGTTTTCTTATATACATAATCTGATCAGTACTCTAGTGCACAACAAAAGAAGACACTCTGAAAATGGCTAGATTTCTCTCTGTATGCACAAATCTCCTCTACGTTACTCTGTTCTTGAATTCTAGCTGCCTTGTCCTATCCAGATTCTCAGCAATGTCTACTCAGAGTACCTTCTAGGTTCTACCTACTTCTTCCTCCCTGATCTGCATCCAGAAATTCTCTCAAGGTAGTAAGTTTGGGTGAGTACAGTTCAAGTACAGTTTTCACCTTGCTTTCTTCCTGTGTCTTCAGGATCCCTGATCAACAGACTTTTCTTTTTAATTGTTAAAGAAAAGAGTAAACGTGGGTCTACTACTCCATTTTGACAAGCAGCAGCAATCTGTGGGTTCATGATTACTATTACTGAAATTTGTTACATTTTAGAGTCCTGCTGAAATCATTGCTCAGATTTTCTCTTTTTTTTTTCTCCAGTGTGTTGTTGGGTTAATTCCAGCTGGCCTAGAATTAGGCTGAGTTGTTTTACTGTTGTGTGATATGTATCCCCATGCCACTGACCCCTGGTGAAGACAGAAACTTTACTGATTAATAGTGTGTTTTGTAACCATGGAAATGAAGAAATATTGGGTGGTTTCTACCATTTTGTCAGTATTTGTATGGGTAACAGTGAGATTGATGATTTGCACCTGTCCTCAGTGAGCTCTCCATAGGACTCTGCTATTGAAAGCTCATTACGTAGCAAGAATATAACTTCTAGATCAGCAGGGTATTAGAAATTCCTGAGGTGACTCTGTTTTGGGCTCCCTGGTTCTGAGTTGTTCCATCAGTATCAGTAGTTCTCCAGCCAAGAGAGGAAATTTTTTCAGCATGGTTCATGAAA
Organism: Cynopterus sphinx; assembly: GCA_030015415.1. NCBI lineage: Eukaryota > Metazoa > Chordata > Mammalia > Chiroptera > Pteropodidae > Cynopterus > Cynopterus sphinx. Next base: position 27,319,546 of record CM057381.1, read on the forward strand.
TGGGAGCATTGGAATTTGCACCTGGCTTTTTCTACCTTTTAGTTTGAGGCAGCCTTTGGCTGTTTTGTATACCCTTGATATATTGTATCATATTTTCTGAAATTAAACATATAAAGCATTTTTATTCTGGGTTCTTAAAGCTTTGGATTATTTATTTATTTATTTATTTATTAGCATTGATCTCTGGATATCTGGAAGGTTTATACTCTTTAAATTCTGCTTAAGATTTGAAGAAAACAAAAAAGACTAGAGCAAAAATAATGTTCAGTATTTTAGGGTTTTTTTCCTAAGATACTATCTCTTCTTTGAATCTCAGTCTCCATGGAAGTCCTGAACCCCTTATTCTGTATCTCCCCTTGTACAGAGACGGACAATGAGGCTCATAGAAAGCTCTTTGTTCCTTTTTTTAGCTTCTTCTATAGTTCCTTTACCATAAATCAACACATAAACCACACAATTAAAAAAAAATGGTTAATGTACAGCTCTCACTCTTTTCTCGTTTATTTTGAATCTTTAGCCTGCCTATCCTAGTTCTTCAATTACTTTTAATAACTATTTCATGTACTTCCTTAGCTTCACGATTTTTCATAGTGTAAAAATTTTTCTGACACAGTGTACATTTTAAATATTAAAATTGAAGACCTGAGAAACATTAACATCTTTCATATTGAATTTAAGTCACAAAGCATGACTGCCCCTCAATGCAAATATAAGTTTCTGAATCTGAACTGCCTAATATTGTGGCCACTAGCCAATGTGGGAATTTAAATTTAAACTTGAATTTGAATGAAAATTAAATTGAATTACAAATTTGATTCCTCCATTTCACTAGTCACATGTGGCTAATGGCTATTTTATTGGATAGTGTGGGTATAAAATTTTTCTATCACCACATCAAGTTCTATTTGACAATTCTGGATAAGCCACATAAGCTTTGTCAAAATTATAGCATCAAACATTCCTTTTCTCGCAATTTTGGTAATGTCACTCAAAGCTAACAGTTTCTTCAGAGATAAAATACTGGTAGAAAGATAATCTTTTTTAAGAGAGAGGAAAGGCATCAGAATACTGTGAATATACTGTTCTAGCTTCACCAATTTTTAAGCCAATTTAGAAGGTCTTAAAGAAAAAAAATATATATAAACTTCCACTAGCTACGTGGGCCCCAGTTGATAACTAAATAGCATGATGTTTATGTGAATTTGCTACCACATGGTAATCCACAGATCTAGTTTCAATGCTAAGATGTACCGTAACTCCACATCTGTCTCTGGTCCTTTGAAGCCTGTAGCTTTCTACAGTTTAGAAGCCCAGTGATTTTAACTGTCTATTAAGATAATCAGGACCAATAGATGTGGATCCTAGAGTAAGAATGTATCAAAGCAGCATGTAACATCCAATTAATGAATGGACCTATTTAAGTTCCTCTTCTCACATGGAACATATTTAGAAATTTTAATGATTTATCTTTTATTGCCTAATCTACAATCCCAAACTCATTTTGTGTTTCTTTTCCATTATTCATTCATAGCAACATATGTACACACACACACACACACACACACACACACAACAGTAATATATCATAGTAATATATACATTAGATTTTAAGTCCACAATATTTCTTTAAAAATTAATTTGGTCTACTTCACAGCTTTTGGTCTGGAGTAAAGTTATTTATCTGAACTCACACTAACTAGGCAATGCTAATCAAGCCTTGTTTACTACATAGCTTTGCTATCAATAACAAGATGATTCTGAACCATTGAGACACAATGAAATTTTAATTATTTTGTCCTTTTTTGTCTTACCCTGTCTACTATGATTTTCTAGTTTTCCTTTTCCTGCATAGTTTTGGTATATGTATTTTGGTGTATAATTTATTGATTCCCTGGTACTGGGTTTTCATTTCATAGATTCAGCTTGCTTTGTGTTTCTGTAATCTTTCTTGATGCTTGACTGAACATGATTTGTTTTTTACCTTTTTAATCTTTAAAACCTCACCTTTAGACTATTTGAGTGTGAAGAGAATGGGCCATAAAAGCAAAAATTCCAATGTTAAAGTTTTTTCATGTGTTTCTCATTGAAGTATTTGCTTATATTTTGAAAATTATAATTTATTTTGAGTTTAAAGTTTATATTACTCTTCATGATGTCTATGTAAATTATTATTTTCCATATCATAAACCATATTTGAATTACTCATTTATTGCCTTATATCAATAATAATTTAACATAATATTTCTTTAATATTGAAAAAAAGTCATTGTTGCCTTTATTTTAATTTCTTCTTGCTCACACAAAACATAATATTATTACCTGCATTAAATAAATAATACATTTTCAATTTTATGCTTGAAGTTCTCTTCGCTCTCAAAATAGAACAAGAAGTTATTTTCTTCCCCTTCCTCTCCTACCTCCCCTCTTCCTCTTCACCACTGAGAGAGTATTTTCTCTTTTATTTGCTTGGTCTTATTATATACTGTGGATAGCACTAGCTATTCAGAATGGTTTCTTAACATTATTTAACCATTCAGATTAGATTTTATTTTTATTTGTAAAATAAAATACTTATTTTAAAATAAAATAGTTTATTTTTCTTTAATACTTTTTTTATTTATCAAACTAAGGTATTACTATAATTTTTTTATGCAACTGTTCTCATGATTCATGTTCATTCTTTAGTATATATATATTTATGCATCATTGCACCAAAGTTGTAGCATCATTTTTGAAAATACATTTTATTCTGATAGAGTTTTTGAAATATAAATAAATGAAGCACATTTTAAGTCAAGAGCAAGTATTCCCAAGTGAATGATATATAGTCTTTAAGTATATAATACCCGTTCTCTCAAACAAAATTTTATTATTGCCTTAAATATTTTTTCACATTGATTCTCTAGACTACTTTTTTTTTGCATTTAAAAAATCTTTATTTTGGTATCTGATATGACATGATGTTTGTAACCTCCCCAAATTCATTTGTTGAAATTTTAATGCCTAACGTAATGATATTAGGAGGTGGGGCCCTTTGAGAGGTGCTTAGGTTATGAGAGTGGCGCTCTCATGAGTGGGATTAGTTTTCTTATGAAAGAGACATGCAGCGATCCCTTGCCCTTTCACCACGTGAAGACATGGTGAATAGTTTTGAGCTATGAACCAGGAATAGAATCCTTCATCAGAAAGCACATGCTGGTGCTTTCATCTTGGACTTAGTTTCCAGAACTATGAGAATTATATTTCCATTGTTAATAAGTGACCCAGCCTCTGGTATTCTGTTATAGCAGTTTGGAAGGACAAAAAATATCTCTTCATAAATCAGAGTATAAATGTTGGTATAATTTGCTTCTTATTTCCTAAAATAAAATGTCATTGTGTAAAATTACAGATATATTTTCTGACATCTCTGTCTCTAGATAGGTAGATTGATATTTTCTTTAAGCTCAGCAATGAATCTTTAGAAAAAATAATTGTTTTAATGCTCAATCTTATCATTAAGAATAAGTTTCATTTATAAAAATTAGTAATTAGGTTTTGAGAAAACAAATTATTTTGTGAAGTGGAAAAACCAGCCTATATGATATTTTGCACATTCTACTCATGAGAGTCTTGATTGTAAAAATCTTTCAGAAGTTATTGTTAATGAATAATAAAACTAACCAAGAACTAAACTGTCACTCAATGATTGCCATAACAATGGACAGATGCTACATCAATTTGTCACCTGGGCATTATTAAAATAATTTAATTCTAACACATGATGAGGTTTTACACCACCGAAAGCTGAGAATGAATATAATTCTTAACTAGAAAATTATTGGGCAAATATTATGAAGTAAAATACATAAGATATTATGCTTATTTAAAACCAAAACATGAAGTCCAACCAGAACAATGCTTTTTATCTTGACATGCTTGGTTGAACAAAAGTTAAAGAGTAAAAAAATTTTTTTCAGAGAGGTTGGTAAATTTTAGATAGGTTGGTAAATTTCATTCCAGAAATAGTTTATAAGTTTAGGCTTCTAGGAAAATAGCAGTTCCCATATGCTTTTTTTAAAAATCAAATTATTTGATTTTCATTATTTCTTTTAGAATGAAAATCATTTTGGAATGAATCTTAAAAAAAGACTAATAACCTTGCCTTATTTATTTAAATTTAAATTTATTTAAATTTGGTTGTTTTGCAAGAAACTTTTCCTTTCAGGAAATATCATTTTGATTAAATATGACAGACTTTATGAAGCTATTAATAATACAACAAATAAGTATGTACCAAACATTTAGTTGAAGAAATATAGTTATAACAATAGAGCTGGCACTTTCTGTGAGTATCACTCTCCAATCATAACCTCATCTTTGGTACCTACTACCCTGAGAAAATTCTAACTTGCATTTAGTTTTGACCATACACAGTGATCTCCTTACAGCTTTAACCACATTTGTGTAAATCCTTGAGAGTAAGTTGTGGTTTACATCGTTTTCATTTTTTAAGTTTGCTTTTATAAACAATATTTATATATATACATCTTTGCACATATCTTCTCATGTAGATATGGGAGAGTTTCTCTTGGATATTTGCTTAGGAATAAAATTGTTTCATGAAAAACACTGACATTCATTAATAAATATTACTAAGTTAATTGTGCCACTTTAAAGTTCCAGAGTTCTCTTTATTTTATACCCTCATTATCTCTTAGAGTATCACTAGGATGTTAAAAATTTCCTAGCCTGGTGAGGGTGAATCATTTCCCTTTGGTTTTAATTTTTATATGTGTGTTCACTAGTAAATATAGTAACTTTTAGCAAATTAATTACCAAACATTTTCGTTTTTATACTTTTGTTGTAATTATTGACATGTTGTAATTTAATACTGATTTCTATTTTAGTAATTCTAAATCATACATTTTAATCACTATTTAATTAGTATTACATTACTCTTCTATTATAGATATGTTTTGTTTCCATACTCATTGATTATTTAATCCAGGTTACTTTTAAATATGCATTTATATGTGTGCATGTGTATGTTCGTGCATGTTTTTATATGTGTGTTTGATGTGAGTCAAAGTCCCCCAACAAGAATGCTAAGCACTATTAGTGCCGGCATTATTCAATTTTATATATAGTATTGCATCATGTTTGTAAGATAAAAGCTATTCATATATCCATTTGAAAGTTTAGAAAATTAAATTACAGAAAATTAAACAAAGTGCTTTGTCTGATGTGTCACCAAATCCCTAATTTGATTTTGGGAAGTCTGATTTCCTAGATCATCCTTTAGGATGTAATGCCCTGCTTTGGAACTCCATGAGCCAAGAAAGAATCTGACACTGATGTAAGCACAAGAGGGAGTTTATTGACAAACTCGAGTTTGGACCCCACTCCTTCACTGTCGCAGCAGTGGGTGAGAGGAGCCCCGACTGAGGGGTTGGGACTGAATTTAAAGGGTAAAACCATGCGCAAGAGGGTTGTGTGCACAGAGTGCCATGTGCAGCAGGGCAGTGTGCAAAAAGGACCGGGTGCAGAGAGGGCAGTGCAGAGAGGGCTATGCGCAAAAGGGAAACAGGGGGTGGGTGCCTTAAGGGCTTACTGATTAATGGCTTTGGTCGGCTTGACCAAATGGCAGGGTGTTGTCCCTAATTGTTTTTTTTTTAATTTAATCTGGAGTCTACATAACAAAATGGAGTTACTCTAGTCCTTCAAGGAAACTTAAGTGTATCCTATCTCTCCAAACAAGTTTGTCCAATGAGGAGCTGGACAAAGTAGTTATAAAATTATATTAATAAACAATTATTAAAGTTCTTCACATTTTTTTTTGAGTCTGAAAGAAAATTTTCTATGGAAAGTATAAAAATGACTTTTGTTTTTGTTTATGGCAATAATCTAAAATAATCACAAATACTTGATTAATTTTATTAGGATTTAAATAAATAAAGTATTAAATTTTGAAATTGATTGTCAAAATTTAACTTAACTTACAAAGGCATATTTAAAATTGTTCATCAATAAAATTAAATAAAATGTTATAAACAATTGAACAATCAGTAAAACCAACTCTTACATTTTTAGTAAAAAAATATTTTTTGATGAATAACAACCCTTAGACCCAATATTTTAGACTTTGGATATAAATGCATTAATTATGGTTAACTTTTCAAAGCAAGCAATAACAAACAGAGTGACTTAGTGAAACTATATTAAATGATTTTATAAATAAACAAAATTATTAAGAATTGCCCTTAAATCTAATTTTATATTTCATTTGAAAATATCTCTAAAATGAGGATAAGATATTGATTACACATCTTATGTAATATACTGTTAAATTTTCCTGTTTCTTTAGATGTTATTAAAGGAGATAACATAATGTAATGTGAGATTATCTTCTCTTGATCTTTAATGTGCAGAGCTAAAGTATAGAGCCAATATTTTTTACCATATTATATTAACATTTTCACATATCATCTATTTGTGTTTCATGACACAAAAGTTCATGTTTATTGTTTTCCAAATATTGTCAAAATGCATATTATTTATTAGCTTATTAGTCATTTATTATATTTTAGACATGAACCACCTTGGTCTTCTGCTTTTATCACATTACCTGTCACAAAGACAATAATGATTTTGCCACTTTTTTTAAAATTGAAGTCTGATAGGAAAGCAATTATGAGCCAGATGATGTTACAGATAAACTAGGAGAGGAAAACAAAACAAAGCCTAGAAGCCTTGCTTTGCTTAGGATGAGAAACTAACCATAAATCAAAAGGTAGTTGACAATCATTATTTCAGTTCAGTTTGTCAGTGGTTCTAAAATTAAAAGTCAAATTATATTAAGTAAAATAACAGTGTTTGACATAATCAAAGCAAAGATTGCATTTAGGTGATTATTGATAGAAAAAAATGAAGAAATATTTTATAAGCTACAAAGAAAAACATTTTTTTTGTTTCTAGACCAAAACTAAATAAAGATTTATAGCAAGAGACTGTAATAATTCAGAATTTGAAATGTTATAATATGCCCAATGGATGTTGTGGTTTAAATGTAGACATGCATTTTATGATAACTTGAATTAAAATTTATCAGGAAGATTAAGTCTTATGTACATTTTCTGAGGAGACTTCATAGTAATGACAGCAAATTGTCAGGAACATACACATCATTTCATCAAAACAATTTTCTTTAGAAAGATAACATTTCTATTAAATCAAATGTATTTATTACAAAAATAAAATTTATTTATAACAAATATAAAATAAAATGTCAGGATTTCAGATGCTGTGTTAAATGGTTTAATTTTATGAAACTAGATAGTCAATGAAGAAGTGGTTTGAAATCTTTATGTGTCATGACTAATGATTAGGATATCCTTTTGTTTTTTCTTTAAAATTTGACCTTTAAAAATATATATTTATTTATATAACATAGTGTTATCACTGGAGTGAAATCTGAAGTCATTCTGGGGGGAGGGGTCACCTTGGTTCTTCTTCCCCAAAGTAGCAAAGAATTACAGGTCAACAAGATTTAGAAAAAGCAACATTTATTGAGGATATGTTTTAAAAGGAGAACTGGCCACATTAAGGAAGTCTGCAGGCCTATGGAATTTGGGAGGTGAAAAGATAAAAGAAAAGAAAGACAGAGTATGTCCCAAGGCAAGACTGATTTTTTAGGGAAGAGCTGTTTAACAATGCAGAAGTGGGAAGATCTGTTTATATTGGGGCCACAATGATCCCGATGTGAGGTTACCTTGACTGAAAGCTGGCTGTTATTTAATGCTTTGCCTACTGCTCATTTACTTACCCAGAATTCAGTCTGCTATAATTTGAGTCATAAACTTCCAGGCATAGTCATAATATAATAATGACAGTATAATGAAGCTGAGGTTGTGAGCAGATTAGGGTAGCACCTTCTACACACGTTTCTGACTGGTTTACCCAGAAGCTTTTATGGCCTTAGTGCTTAAGGATTTGGGGTAATTTATAATCCTAAAGGGAGGTATTTCTGGGAGGTCCTTAAGGAAGGTCTTTAAGGGAAGTTTCTATGGTTACAGAGCTGGGCCTTCTTTCCTGTTCCTCATGCCTGACTAACTACCTAACAATATTATATGTGTACCTTTTTTCCCCATGCTAAAAATCTCAGTTTTTAATGATACAACATAATTATTCATTTGTTGCAACAATATGTGTATTGCTAATATTTGAATAATAATAATACCAAGACCACTGCAAAAAAAAAGTGCTTACTCTAAATAATTTAACATTTTTACAGTTGTTTTGTCCCTAATATATAATTAATTAGTCATATAAAATCAAATTATAATGTTTTAAGGTAACTTGGAATAGTTCCTCTGTGTGGTTATATCACAAACTGGATATATACATGTAAGGTTACACTTTGCATTCAATTTTTAGTTATTTTAAACTTAAATTATTTTTATAATTACATTTATTCTTTAAAATTCTACCTTTAAAAATATCTATTTATTTATATAGCATAGTGTTACTAATGGGTGAAATTTGACATGGCCCTAGAGGCAGGAGAGTGGGGGGGTGGTAATGTGAATTCAGTCATTAAAAGAGAGAAAAAAACTATATTTAAGAAGCTTAGTGTCTATCATAGTATCTTTTGATCTACCTCACTTTGTTTTATTTTATGCTTTATCTTTATATAAGTTTGTATGTAATCAAATTTATATTAATAGCCAACTTTTTAGATTAATGATAGCTAACAATTTTTATTTACATTTTTCCTCTCATCACATAAAGAAATATCATACTGATCATTTCATAACAATGAACATAAATATTCCTTGTTTTATGGTTGTACTGTATTGTGAGGAATGTACCATTGTCATTCGACCATTCTCTGGTGAAGCGCATTTGCACTATTGCTATTCTGTAGCCATTACAAATAGATTGAATGCCAATCAACAAGTGCATATGCATTTTATAATTTTATCATTATTTTTTTGTGATAGAGTCTCTAGAAATAAGATTGCCAAGTCAAAGTATTTAAGTATAAATAAATTTTGGCAATTTTTTATAAAGATTAGACCATTTGTATTCCCAACAGCAATGTGTAAGCAATGTGTATTTTTATTTTTTCAGTTCACTCAATGTATCTTTATTTTGCCATGCTAATAGGCGAGAAATGATATCTTATATAATTTTAATTTTTTATTCTTTTTTATTATAAATGAGAAAAAACATTATTTTACATTTAAAGAATAATTTTTATGTCTTTTACTCTAAATCATCATTTTAGAGACCCTCTTTTTTTCCCAGTAACAAAATATTGTCTTTTAAGTACTTTAGTTCTTATAATAAAAGTCTGTTAAAAATGGGTTCCACCTATAGAAGTTGCCATAAAGTTAAAGAATAGTTTTAAAACTGGTAAAAAAAAATCATTTTGATAATAATAGCATTGCTCTCATAGGCTATGGGCTGGTGGAGGAAACACTCCATAAATAAGGGAATAAGTAGTCAACCAGAATAATCTCAAATATTATTAAATACTAGTAAAAGACAAAACAATGACTGGTGGAGATTAGATGCTATTTTATAAATAGCTAAATAACTCTTTGAGGAAGTGACACTGAGAATCTGACATAAATGACAGAGGGAATCATTTGAAGTTCTAAAAGGAAAAAAGAAGATATAACAATCACAAAGCCCCCCAAATTAGTAAGGAACTGGCAAGTTCCTATATGGCTGAAAATTGCCACAAGCATTAGGATAGCATGAATCAATCAGGGGAGAGATCAAAGCCAGATCACTTAGCACTGTGAGGAGTATAATAAGGATGTTGGATCTAATTCCAAGTTTATGAAAAGCTTTTGGAGCTTTTAAATGAGAGGAGATATATGTTTTATGCTTTTAGAAAGATAATTCTGGCTACAGTGTAGGAAGCACACTGGGTCTAGAAGGCAAGAATATAAGCAGAGATGCTAGTATAGGGGCCAAAATATAATTTTTCCTCTACCCATGTAGGTTTCTATTTTTAGGTAGATATTCAAAAAAAATTGAAAATAAGAATAAAAAGTCACTTTCAAGGCATAAATAGTCTCTGTGTATAGGTAAAGAGTGTATTAAAGTCTCACATCTCTACTTTGAGTGGAGAGTCTGTCATCATTTTCATCTGACTCAAAGTACAGACAGCATCTTTCTTATAGTGGTTCAACTTAAGACTTTCTAACTTTATGATATTGAGAGAGCTATATACATTCAGTAGAAACTGCACTTCAGATTTTGAATCTTGATCTTTTCTCAGGATAGCAATGTTCTGCACAGTACTGTTTTTTTGATGCTGAGCAGTGGCATGGGCCACAGCTCCCACTTAGCCCTGTGATCATGAGGGTAAATGACCGATGTTCTACAGTGTACTTTGTTGCCAGCATTTTTTGGTTATTGTGTTTTGTGTTTTCACATTCCATCATCACATCTACAAAACATCCATCTGTGTCTCCTTTTCTGGTGAGAAGAAAAAGAGGAAGGAAATTAATTACTTTTGAAGTGAAACTAAAGATAATTGCTCAACTGTAGGCTAATATAGGTGTTCTGAGTATGTTTAAGGTAGGCTAGGCTAAGGCATGATGTTCTGTATGTTAGGTGTAGTAAACACATATTCAACTTATAATATTTTCAACATGATAAAATTATTGGAATGTAACACCATTTTAAGTCAAGGAGTATCTAAATGACAATGTGGTAAAACATTTTGCACATATATATATATGCAAAAACACAATACTGAAACTTTACACAAACTATTTTGTTCATGGAATTGTATTTGTGGAATAAAATTTCTGGATATAATGAAGCAACAAGTAGTATAATAGTTGAAAATAAAATTTAAGAATAAAAATGCTTGTGTATAAAGACAATTTTCATCCACTCTTTAGGTATTGCTGCCTTTATTCAGCAGCATGCTACATTTCCAGCTTGATGGGGTATGGGGAAAGTCCTGACTCTTTTTTCCTTCTCCTCCTTATTCTACTTCTTCTGCCTGACTTATGTTTTGATTGCTTAGGCATCAATTTCAAAGTAGGCAAATAAACAGACCAGCACAGGACTAGATAAAGATCCAGGTTGCTTCCCCCTACTAAGTCTCCTTTGTTTTAGAGATCTTGGCTGATTTCAATAACTTACCATTTAGGCTACTTGCTTTGTTTTGTTTTTTTCCTTCCTATGCTTTAAATTTCTACTCTTATGTTATAAATTCTCCAATAGAGAATGAGCCCTCAAAACCTTAGGCCCTCACCCTTGACTCCTATAAAAGTAGAACCCCAGGCCCCTGTGTTCTCTCTCTCAGTACTCGTGAATGCACTGTGTATGCCCCAGGTATGCTGTGTAACTTCCAGGTCTTGTAAGTAATAAACTTGTATCTTTTCAGAAAGTTTCCTGGTGGTGCTGAAGGGCATCTTGCAATCACAATAAGAACCACATAGGTTGGCCCTGCCACAATAGTGGTTATTGATAGGCTGAGAACTATACAAAACACACTGCAGTAATGCACTTTCTCTCACTTTATTCCCTTGGACTTTTTTGCTGTGTCTTTAGATTATAAAAACACAGAACCTATACTCAAATAATGCAATGATGCATTGAATGCATTTCTTGAAGCCTCATAGAATTTAGTGAGTCCCATGGTAAGTGAGGGCTCTGCAGCAGCCTTGGCTGTAATAAAACTCTGAAATTTGGGCTAGCAGATCCAACAATGCTTTAGATAGTGGTGGATGAGAATAAGTTTTAAAGTCTAAGGCAAGCTTCAATAATATAGTCATAGCATAGACTCCTAAAATTCAGGCGCAAGTCTATAGCTTTTGTGGCAAAACGTCTACTCTCCCTTTGAACAGATTTCATCAACCTGCTGGGACCGAGTGGAGATTGAGGACTTGTCTAGAGAATAACAAGTGATTGCAAACAGAGCTTTTATTATAAGCACAAGTATAAGTTTAGGACAGCACAGAGTGACTATGATAGTGAATATGGGAGACATCCATGGGCCCAACAGAAAGTGTTGCCTCTAACCGTGGCTTATCTAATTGTTACCACTGAGGAATCCTCAACCTTCTATTAAGTAGCTAGTCAGAAACGAGAGACAGGGGAAACAAAAGAATAAGGGCCCAACTAATAGACCACCCAAAGAACATCCAATGGTAATAGAATTCTGGGCAAACACATGTGCACTAGGCAGTTATGTAGCTGCCAAGTGTCAATTAAAATGACATCATTGCCAACCACCTAGGAATGCCTTTGGAACCACCCATCACAGCCCGAGTAATCCAGAAATTTTCACTTCTGAGCTTTTTTTTTTTTCTTTTGCTACCTTTTCTGTGGACTTTTGTGGTTTTTGTGACCTTTTTGCCCTTTTTGTTGTTAGTTATTGTGGTTACAATGCTCTGTTACAGCTCTTTACTGAAACCATGTGCCTCCTTAGGGCACGCTTTGTCTTTCTAAAATACACTTTTAATAAATCTTTTCTAAATCTCACTGACCTGTGATCCTCCACTGTGTAATTCTGAGGAAAAATGCTAAGTACACTTCTGCACTGTCATCATTCCTATCTCTCTTCCCATTGCTTTTGGAGTGGCACTAAACTCCAGTCGGCCCCAGTGGTAACACTTCCAGTAGTAGCGATGTTTGGTTCCTGATTTGGCACTCTCCTTCAAGACAACAGCTTGTCCCTAAAGACACAAGTCATCCTGCCAGAGGTAGGGATAAATATTTATGGTATGTAGAAAGAAATATTAATGTCACGTCACATAGCATATTCCTATGTAGCCAGGTATAAATAATAGCTGATTTTCATAGTCAGAATCTGTGACTATGAAACTTGTATAACTTTTTGAAATCTCTTTTTCAGCATGAGGAATTTTAGTATTTAAGATGACCTAAGAAACTATCTTTATTATTTAAACAATGTTAATAATTTATCTTCTTAAAAAAAGAATAAATATATTTTTATAGTTATGAAATAGTAGCTTGGTAGACTTGGTTCTGAAAGTTCTTAATAAAAATATAAATTTTATTTAATTCTTTTATATAGAAGATTAATAAATATACAAAAATATATTTTATATTAATATTAATTTTATTATTAAAATTTATAAAATATATGTTTCTTCTTGTATTGTTTTGACCCTTTATTAAAATTAATTTAATAATCCACAACGTTTTATAAAGACTATCTTATCTCAAAAGATGATTGTATAACAATGAATTAGTTGAAATAACATAAAATTATATTTATATTATATTCAGAAATTAATTTATAATTAACATACAAGCTATTGGTATTTTCACATTATTTCCTCCATTTCTGAAAGAAGGTAAAATATTAAAATCTGCCCTTGGTAATATTCCACAGAAATATCAACAACAAATTATAATATTAATATGTAAATAATTCTATGCTATCATGTACCAAAAATGCTATAATTATTGTGTTAAATGCTGGAATATGTTTTCTGATTTGTCAGCATACAATTTTACAATATTTAATTTGCCAATAAATTTAATGAATTAAACACACATAATTTGCATAAGTGCATGTATATATATGTGACTTTTGAAACAAGCCCTTTGATAATTTTTTATCATTATATTTCTATTGTTAAAAAATTTTATTTCAAAGAAATAAATGTTAGGATTACTGAAAATAGATGCCTGAAATTAGCTCTGATTATAAATTCCCTTTCTGATGCAGTGTCTACTAATTTATAGATAAATTCTTAGGAATTTCAAGAACAAAGACTAGTTAATTCATTTGATAAATATTTACTGAGTGCCTACCATGTACTAGGTCACACTATAGAAACTAGACCTATTGCATAGAAAAAAACAAACAATCCTTAAATCTCTTTAAACTACTACATTCGTTGGAAGAGACAGACATGAAGTAATGAAATTTGCATAAGATTTAGAGACCAAGTTTTATTATTTTACCTGTGATTCTCGGTTTTCTAGCCAGATGTTCAAGATTTCAAGTCTTTCCTATTCAAGTTTCTTTATCTGTTTTTAATTATAAATTAAGAGATTTTTTTTTATAAAACACCTACAAAATTTTGATTACTTTGCATAAGCTTTTAAACAGTTTTAACTCTTTCAAGTCACTTGTTTACTCCTCAAGTTATAACTAAAGTCAATTTCAAGGATTTCTTAAAATCCAACAAATGGATTCAATGCTGATCTATGCCCTCTGGGAGATTTAATTAATCAATCAGCCAATCATCAATCTAAATAAATATACCTCAAGAAACCTAAAGAATTATTATACATTATCATTTTTAATTATTATTAAAAAAATACACTACTATGCACAATGTTGGAGTAAATTGATTCAATTTCTAAGAATTAAAAACTATGGAAATTCTTCAGTAAATAAAATAACTACTTTATAATGAACTTTTTTATAGAAACAAAATCAATACCTGACATACAGCTTTCAGATAGGTACCATTATCATCCTAATTTATAGATGAAGAAACTCTGTCAGAAAGAGGTAAAACATATTGTCCAAAGGAATACTTTAGCAAAAGAAGAAAAAATAATTTGAATCTAGATAGTATGGTTCTAGAATCAATATTCAATTTGATTTCTTCTTACAAGGATTCAAACGGTTTATCTGTAGAGTAATACTTAATATCTTGTTTGACTTAAAGAAAAGCCATGCTTATTTTATAGGTCTTTGTAGATGCAGAGAGATATTGATGCATATACTGAAATTTGAAAAATCAAAATAAAATTCATCATCTAAGAATAAAACAATTCCATCGAACTCAATTGTCCCTTTGTTAAACAAATTTGGAAAATTCTCTTCTAAAATAGAAATGTAGACATTGCAATTGATTCAGTGGCAGCATGAGGGCATCCTAAGATCATAGAAATAGTTGTTGAATCACTTATTCTGGTCTTTGAATATAGCTTTCAGACATCTTTCACTGATAGAAAATCACTTTACAATCTGTCTTCCTGCAATAGTTGAGAGATAACAATTGAAATTCTTACCTCAATATATGTATTTGTTAAATGTCATAGAAACTTCTGATCATATACATTTTTGCTTTTCTAGTTATTCTCATAATTTGTCCTATATTAGGTTAATATTAATGTAAAGGACACTATTGGAGTATCTGTTCAACCTTTCTCTGAGGATGCTTGATCCAAATAAAGAGCTGCTTGCCTGCCGTTTATGTTTTTCTCTGTTTCCCCTTTTCCTCTCTGAGAAAAGTAGAAGGACACTTGATCTGTGCTTGAAAGTCAGGATTTCTGCACTGATAATTTAATCTGAGAGGCAAAGAGACCAGGTCCATTAAAAACTCCTTCTGAGCCCTGCATTACTGGAATGGAAATTGTTCTTGTAATTTCTTTAATATCCCAGAAAATTACCTTTTCATTTTTTTAAGACAATACATAATATTTTTTATTTCATACAATAAAAATACATTTTAGATTAACATGGCATGAAATTATGTTTGAAAACTTGTTTACTGTTATTGAATGAAATAAAGCATATTTAAGCAAAAATATTTTTGTCAAATCAGAATATTTAACATTTACTGAAATAATATAATTTTTAATTAATTTGATATGCAGAGAAAAGCATACATTTTGCAGTCAGACAAAACTACATTTGATAAGTGACATGATGTCTCCTGTTTTAGTATACTAATTTTTAGGGCAAAAAAGTAATAGCTAATAAAGAGAAAATAAATAACTAAATTTAATAGCAAATAAATAGCTAATAAAAAATAAACAACTGCCTGAAAGGCACTCTGTTTGTTACCTACTATGCTTTGGGTGGTAGGGATTTTCTTTCTAATCCAGCCATCAATGTCAGCATCGCATCATGGTGTTGTGATAAAGAATTTAAATATGAGAATTACAGAATAAAATGCACAGCATATAAAAGTCACCAATAAATATTAATTATTAGTAGTATTTTAAAAAATGTATCAGCCCCATTGTACTTTCTTACCTACAGAAGTTATATCAAAATAATTTAACAGTATAGTTTAGCTTTTGATTTCAAACAATTCTGAGAACTATATACTTTGTATATTTATGTTTGCTTGAAGTATAAATCTGATTTGTTATAAAATCTGAGCAAAATAAAATGCTCTAAAAGGCTAGTGTGAAATCTCCTATACTTGAATTCTAATATCTGGCAACTATATATAGACACAAAATGTTCGAGAATATAAAATAATAAGAGGCAAATTAATGAACAATAAAAGAAGTTACAAAGAAATACTAATGGAATACAACTTCTCAGTGATATGCTGTGTGTGTGTGTGTGTGTGTGTGTGTGTGTGTGTGTGTGTGTGAGAGAGAGAGAGAGAGAGAGAGAGAGAGAGAGAGAGACATTTTGAAGTAGTAGCCGTCATAATACCATGTTCCAAATTGATATATGTATTACCTTGATCACTTTTCTATTTTCTCACCTTCACCACTTAGGGTTTTAGTAAGAACCTACTATAACTGGTTTATACTTTAATTCTTACAACAAGAGATCCAGGCTAAGCCTTTGATATACACAAGCATACTGAAAATAATGACTATATACAGGGTAATATAATGCTGACATACATATATTTATGAAACAACAAAACTTTGACAGGTCATTTCGTATTGTTTCTACAGCATGCACATCAACATAGGAACCATATGTTGGGGGATAGTTCTCCATAAGTCTCTGTTTCTTTATACCTTGCAAGACTTTGCTTTTGCACAACCTGCAAACCTTTCTTCCAAGCTTTGTTTTCCAGGAAAAAAAAAATTTATAGCAAAAAGCCTTGGATGACTGATGTAGTGTCTTTGTGTGGCACAAAGGGCAGGCATGCTTCCTATATCATAAAATTTTCAGATTTCCTAAGCTTAGTGTCCCTCTACTACAAAACAATCCATTCCACATGCAGCATACACCAGGGCCCACTTCTGTCATCTCATAGGACTATGGAGGCAAAAGAAACTGATGCAAATATATTGATGCTTATTAGTAATAAAGTTATTTTTCTCTGATCTGGCCCAGAAGTCATATGTCTCTCTCAGTATCCATTAAACTATAGCAGACTAATTCGTTAGTTTTTAAATAGGGTAAAACCTCAAACTCTTCATAATTCTTAAGTTTTAGAAGAGGGATGAAATGTTCTGATGCAAATATATTGATGCTTATTAGTAATAAAGTTATTTTTCTCTGATCTGGCCCAGAAGTCATATGTCTCTCTCAGTATCCATTAAACTATAGCAGGCTAATTCGTTAGTTTTTAAATAGGGTAAAACCTCAAACTCTTCATAATTCTTAAGTTTTAGAAGAGGGATGAAATGTTCAAAGGGAAAAGTTTTTAGGAGAGGAAGGATGAAGGCCTAATGAGGCTTTGAGGGAAATCCATGGGAATGGTCAGCGGAAGTAACCATTATATCATATGGTGCATAGGGTAACAGATGATTCTCTCTTGTAGGCCGTTAATGAGAATTTATTGCAGAGGTAGTTCCAAGTGAATCTTTAAGAATTAGGATCAGACAGCTGCCTGAAAATACCTTGTTTGTTGTTCTCTGTGTTTGGGACAGTAGAAACTTCCTCACCAACCAGGTAGTCAGCATCAAGATCTCTCCATAGTAATGTCTATCACTACTGTGCCATATCTTTTCATATAGTGGTTGTATAGTTGTGCTGATTTGCTTAGGAAAGAGCACATAGTAAGTACTTCTTTAAAAATGGCAACATCAGGGCCATTTTCTGGCTGAAATCCTCCTATAAACATTTCAAATTTGGGTCCATTTGGAGATAAAAAATGTTCTTTGAGTATTTTTAATGTATACTTGCTTCTGCAAGTGAGATCTAGTCTCCTCTGGGAAAATTTTTCAAAACAGAAAAACCCTTATGGGAAACCACTGATAAAGCAACGAGCTTATATTTTTGACAAAAAAGAAAAAAGAAAAAAGGCAACCTACAAGAGAATGACTGAATGTAATCTAAATAATTATCACAGTAAGTCCTTCTCCCTGAACTACTTACTTTCCTTGTATATCAAAATCAGTTAAAACTTAAGAGAATTTGCCATGACCATGTGGGAGCAAATAGTCCAGAATAAAGTGGAGTACTCAAAAAAAATTACTGCTACACAAACCAACACCAAGTTAACCATGAGGTAGAAACCTCACAAGCCCCCAGCCAGAAAGCAATTCCGAGTGTTACAGGTGTTGAGTCAAGGGATTTAATAGAAACAATTGTGTCAGTAATAAGTACCTTGCTGCCTTATATAAAGTGTTCATAGACAGAAATAATCGGAAGTTGATTTGGTCGAATGGTTAGCAGCTCAGTAAAATTGGCTTCACATGAAAAAATGGCTATCCCTTTGGGAAAAACTTCTTACTACAAAAAGCAAAGCTCTTGAATCAAAATGTTCCTAAATTCCCAGAAGTTTTCTAAATGCCTGAGTTTGATGTCATATTGGTTTGTCTAAATCATAACCAGACTTTGTTCACTAGGCTGCTCTAGATATTCAACCACATGGCCAGTTCTGTAGTAAATAAAATGTGGATAATCACTCTTCTCCTTGGGCAGAACTCAAGAATATTTTCATTGCTTTAAATATTACCCCTTGAGAAAATTTGTTATATTTTGACTGACTTTTGGACTGCATATATTTTCTTAACTGTTTGGTCTGCCACGTTGAAAGCTACAGATTGCCTGGCAAATTACTCATATTTGAGACCACAGACTTTAGGAACAAATTGTGGCTGATAATACAGCCATCTGTGTCACAGTTATACATTATTAAAATAAGAGCCCATTCTGTGATAACCTGGCTGGAATTAGACTGCAGATTAAACCTATATTACTTAGGTAGCTATCATTGCTATTGGGATCTACCTCTGCATGAGACATGGAAACAGAGCCACCACCACAGACTGAGCAAAAATAGATTCTGTTTTTGATGAAAGATCTACTACTTCATTTAAGAATTGGAACTGTGCCCAAAATTGACTTGTTTGAGAACTCTATCTTAATCTGGACGTTTGTTGTTACAATGTATGATAACGTTTCTTAAGGTTTTATCTGGTTTTAACACTAAAACTGGGGGAAAATTTTTTTTTTCTTTTTAGGCTGTAGGAATGACTAAAAGATTTATTTAGATAACATTGGGTAAATTTTTCATTCCCCTGTGGATTACCCTTTTTCAGATTTATAGACAAATGCAGGAGGTCTCATTGCATGGAGTGTGGTCCCTGTCTAGTTTTGACAGACAACCTTCATCAGAACTTTGACCCTTTCTTGGAGCTCATCCCTCTAGACCTTCTTTTAATTTCAATGTTACTGTTACAGTCTGACCAACCAACTCCAGCAAGCACATCATTAGAGTCTTTGAAACTAAGTATGTTTTCAGCAATCATTACCCTTTTAAATCTGACTAGAGTGAGTGTGTTTTTTTTTATTTCAAAAACTATTCAACAATGTATTGATAGTCAAGATTTCTAGGAAAGTTTCCATGTTTCTTACCATACTAAATCAACCAAAATGATTTCTAATTTGAATTTCTTTACCTTGTCCTGGCCCACATAAATCAGTAAGGCAGTTTACTCATTTAATTTGGATGTTCACAGAAATAAATAATTTCCAAACATCTTCCTAGATAATGATAAGAACAAAAATGATGACGTGTTTATCTAAACCAATTTTAAAAATCTGATATTCCACCATCATCAACCCAGAGTGTGATGCATCTATCTGTATCTTAACACCAGCTCCGAACTGGCCTGATTGCTACATCTTACTGGTGGTAGCTTGGCCAGAAGGGAACACAGGGGACTCAAACATAATTTTTGTTCTGTCTTTTGATTCCCTTGTTAGACTCACATGGTCTTAGCTCATAAGGGTAACATCTTGTTTGAATGCACTCCTTACCATGTCTTCTTCCTATATTGGTCATAATAAATATCTGTAGTTTTATAAGAGTTTCTTTTCAAATAATTGCATCTAATTCATCCAGAACAAAGTTCAAGATGGTAGTAGTGGATGGTTGAGGACAAAATAATGTTTGGGTTACTTGAATGAAATAAATTCATGATAGTAGAGTGAATGAGAACAATAATTTTGTCAGTGGAAGGCAATACCTTAATCCCTGAAAAATACAGGGAAGAAAAGGCTATTAGTGATCTTTGTATTTCAGTATAATTCTTTCCTTATTAAGGAAAACATCCTGAAATAATTTTTTTCAACAGGTTTCATAAAATAAGTTTACATGACCAATAAATTTTCCATTCCCTACCAGACAGTTCTGATCATAATTTGATCACCATTCTTCTAACCTCAGGAAGACTTTCAGAAACAGAAAATAATGACTCAAGTTCCTGCCCCTCGACCCAAATACCTTTCAAATCAATACTCTGAATGTCATCCCATGAGTCAAACAAATATCCCCTGACCGAATATATGAAAAAAAACAAAACAAAACAGATATGTTGTACATTTCTTCTAAAACCAAGAACTAGACTCAATTATTAACACTGAATTAGACATATTTCTGGAAGGTTGCATTGGACATAATGCCAAGCTATCCCCGCCCATTTTTGAATAATTAGATAACACTATGGAAATTCTCAAAATTGTGACTGATTCTGTTATTCCAGGGGTGGCATGAATAATCCCGGATTTTTATTTCTTCTATGGAAACCAGGCATTAACTTTCCTCTTCTATGAAAACATGGTGATTTACATGTTAGAAATGCTCACAAGAGACTGTAGGTGTTTAAAGAAACATCGCAGTAGAATCTTTGATGAATATAGAGATTTTTCCAAAATGGTGATACTTTCAGTTACTGTAGGAAGATTTCTGGAGTGATAACTGATTTATTTTTTTTATTATTGTGCATCCTATTAGCAATTATTATTACCATGGGAGTCACTTCTGTTAAAAAGTGTGGTAAGAAATGTATCTTTTAGTTTGGCTGAAGTGATTATTGATCTCATCTTGGTCATGAAAGTCACTCGGGTTTATCTCAATTCTCTGTTCATGGTTTTAATGGATGATATAATTTTACTAGATTTCTTCGTGGACCAAGAAAAAGTCTATTTATTGATAATATATCCCTCTGTACCTGGATTGATATTTTGAGCTAAGGAAAACATCATTACAAAAACTTAAAAAGAAAGCCACTTGAATTTCTGAGGAAGACCCAGATGGTATGTGGTTTCTTCAGCTAGTTTAGTTTGTAGACTAGTAGATAAGTTTGCCAGATAAAAGATGGGACACTCATTTAAATCTGAATATCAGATAAATAACAAATATTTTTTTCAATAAGTGTTTTCTATATAATGTGTAATACATACTTATATTAAATGATTGTTTATATGCAATTCACATTAGCTAAATATTCTGTATTTTTATTTGTCAAATTATCAACTCTACATGAGGAGCTGTTGAAATCAAAATTGCAAGATGTTCTCAACTTATTTCCTGAAGTCCTGTTAATAATGCCTTAATTTAATACAGCATGAGAAAATTAAATAAATTTAATCTCAGCCTCTTAGGACAAATTATTCTGAATAGCATATTCATGGATAATTCATTCAAAGACAAGACATTGAATGGAATAAGGGATGGATATTTTTGAAACATAATTGTCACTTGTGTGAAAGTATATTTTTTAATATATTGATTGCATCCATCTTGAAGAGACTGTGTATTGTAGCTGCCTAGTGAATATTTTGGAATGAATTTATAAATTTATGAATAAAATTAATTAATAAATTACTATGCAAAAATTTAATTACTAGGTCTTTATATTAGTGGATCCTTAGCAACGCATTATATGTGTCATAGCAATTCATAACACATACTTATAATGAATTAAACTTTATTTGTCCATAATTAGCAATTAGAATTATAGCCAATTCTCACTTAATAAGTATAATTTACAGAAACTTTTGAGTCAAAATTTGACCTCTGTGTTTGGGTTCAAGTCTTAAAGCTCACACAGACCACTTTCTGGTCTGCCCATACCCATAATTCCTCTACCCTAAACTGGCCTCATGACGTCACTCATCACACTTGCCTTAGTCACTCTGACTTCATGATTTGTACTTATTATTCTGCCTTCAACTGAAATTTTATCTGTCATGATCTGGCTTTATAGAAGACAGAACTCTTAACCACAGCCAAGAAAGAATCTTCTTAATCTGACAAATTAATTAAAGTGAGTAAAATCAGTGCTGCTCTAAGTAAATATGAGTAGAAACACAATATCTGAGGAATAGATTTTATGCTTTTACACTGTTTTCCTTTGCTCTGCTTAATCAATTTAAAAGAGATAGTATGCAGTAGCTTTCCCTAATCCAAAGAGTTCTTTCGTCCATCACTTACTTTCCTAAAAGTGAGATTTTTCCTCTAGTAATTGTCTTTATTTTCACAGAATAAACTTTATATCTACATAAAACAGGATAAAAATTTCAAATTTGTAGAGGAGTAGTAAAGTACAAGGTGGTGACCATGAAGTGCAAATGAACCTACAAATGTGCATGAAATATTTAAGACTAAGGAAAAAAGAAAACATTCAAATTAGAAAATTGAAGCAATAAATGTTCTTTGCATTCATATCATATTCTGTCCTTCTCAATATATTTTGTGGCTTCATCAATTTGGGCATAACTATCAGCCAAAAGATATAAATTCCAATTTATTAGGAAGTTCTTTTTAAAGACCTATAAAAGTGACATTCTCTCAGCCCATATATATTTTCAAACATGCAACTCACAAGAGAAGTCCCTTCAACCACGGCCAGAAAATGACTGGCAGAAGGCATTGTTTCATACTCTCTTTGATGCAGTTGGTATGAGACTTGGAGTTAAAAAGAGCCCTTTGTAAGTTAAAGGTTGAATAGTATGAAAGGCAAGCTATACAACCTCTAAGTATTCCTAAGGGAGTTTGTTCCTGCTCTTTAAAACCTGCCCTTTTGACAAACTGAAATGATTTCAAAAGAAAATGATTACCAACATGGTACATTTTACTATGAATAAATAGTGAGCAATAGGCTGAGATAAAGGTCAGCTGTGGTTATTGGTTAAATCTGCAGAACAAATCAAAATCTGTTACTGCTGAAGGTAACCATGCATTTACCTCCCTCTAATAAGAGATAATTCAAAACTATTAGATTTAATAGAAATTACTAATAATACTCCATTAGTTGTCTTTATAGTGAATAGTAAAAAAGTTAGAGTGGCATTGTTCTTCGGCTTTAGTGAATTCTTTTGTAACCTATCCCAAAGAGATCTCCTGCATCATAGTGAATTTTAGAAGTAATTCAGAACAAAACCTTAGGGATGTCATTTTATAGAAAAGTGTCCTTTGACATTTTCATTTATAATTTTATCTTCATAACTGGATAAATATCATATCTAAAATTTATTTCAGAGCCTTAAAAAGGTAGATTTTTAATTATTTTCACTATTTCTTTGATTTTCTACTGTCTTCAATTCTTTATGGAGATAAATTTTTGTTAAGTTTGTTTTCCAAGTGGGGTTTAGCTCTCAATCATATATATTTAAATCAGTGATGAAAATATTGTGTAATTGATTCAACACATTCTTACATTCTTACATTAGTGTGGGGAGTTTGAATTGATAAATCGTTTTTATAAAATACTTTTAGAAAATATATGGGAGATACTTAAGAAATTGGCCAGTAATTCTATGTAAGGAAGGAATTGATGAACAGAAACAAACAAAAATTTGGTTCATTTATGGCACAGTTTCTGAGAACAGAACTTTGAACCAACCTAATAATGAAAGAATGGTTAAGTAAAATTTATGAAACCTTAAAAGAACTTCTGTGATGTCCTTTGCTCAGTAAAGTTTCCCTTATCACCACATTTAAAATTTCTTTCCACCCCTTCATATAGTTTGTGTTTTTTTATACCTCTGCTAGGGCTGTGTAATACTCCTGCTTTTCTCTATTCTGCACTGTATCTAGGGATGAATAGCCTCCTCCCATTTCAACTGGCATCTGGCAGTGTTTGGTCAATGAGAGGCAGTTGTAAACAAATGAGGAAGGGAGGAGTGAATGGATTTCCGCTCTATCTCTTTACCTTTGGTTGCATCTCTAGTAGTAGCTATATAAGTTCTGTGGTTGTAGTTTGTCTTTGTTGGGTTCCCTATACCAAAAATACCATTACCTGAATGGCTTAAACAGCAAAAGTCGTTTTTCACAGTTCTAAAGCATGAGCAGAATGAGTCCAAGGAGGATTTGGTGTCTGGTGAGAGCCTGTTTTCTGGTTCATAGATGGTTATCTCCTCACCCTGTTCTCATGTGGGAAGAGAGATGACAGAGTTCACCAGGTTCTCTTCGGTAAAAGCACTCATCTCAATCATGAGAGCACCACTCTCATGACCTTAAACTATTACTATATTGAGGATTAGGCTTTAACATATGAATTGCGAGAGAGGGGACACAAACATTCAGTCTGTCATGATTCCATATTTTGCAAATGACTCTGCCCTCTGGGCTCCTGTAACTCTACATGTTCCATTTGTCGCTCTGCCCTAGAAGTAGAAGCATCCTATTACTAGACTCTGGATTGCTTCACAGACATTGACTCGGTTTTCCAACCTAGCACATCAATAATCAGGATATTAAATTTTCTCTCTTTTAAATACCCAGAAGAGTTTCTTTCCTAACTCAACTCTGACTGATAAATTAGTATTTGTCAAACTTACCATCTTACCAATTTATTCTTGTTATATAACAATTTTTTTTGGAAGCACCGTAACTATTTCATGGGATCACTACTATTAGACCCCAGGGTTATTTTGAATAAATTCCACTTTCAGTAATCAAAGAGGGCTTTTTTTTTTTTTTTTTTGGTAGTTTCTACTCCTTCTTCATTCAAGAACCTTCGCTAATGTTGACATAATCTTGTTATAGCCATGGTAGTACTTTAGGCACTCCTGAGAAACTATATTAACCACCCTATAAGAAAATGTTGACTCACTAATCTAGTTTCTTTCACTTACAGAACTATTTCAGTGCATTTTGTTTTAATTATATCTGTCTGACTTTCAAATTAACTACCTTGTTAAAAAAGCAAATTATTTGAATAGCAAGAATGGTATTTCCATTTTTTCAACATGCACCTGGGCCATATAGATGACTTGTCATAAATCAAACTAAACAAATAATGCAAAGCAATTCAACTATGCTCATGGAATTTTAATATTTTCCCCTTTATTCTGAATTTTAGCTTATCCTACTGAAATTGTTCTAACATTCTCATTTTTTTGTTGTTTTACATCATATTTTGAGATAGTTTCTTTTCACAATGTACTTGGTTTGTCTTTGAAAAGTGGTCCAAAATTAATTTAGATCTCAAAACAAAGTTTAATTAGTTTTACATTAATTTGGTTTGTTTGACTGGTTGTGATGGTAGAAATAAATGGAAATCAACATCTTATACCATTTAAACCTTTTAGTTTCTGTTTTGTTTGTTTTTGACTCTGCTAGTACTCCAATTTATTTTTCTTTTTTCATAAAAGAAAATATATGTTTACTTTTTTCTTGAATTGAAATATATATTTAAAATAAAATTTTTAGCAAACATAGAGGTAATGTATTAGGCATTTTATAAGTTATTTAATTTAAATTAGTAGACTTAATTAATATTTGTCTATAGTATTTTTCTCAAGAATTTTTTTATGACCACGGAATTATAAAACAAAATCTATTTAGGAATATTTGAAATAATCACCCAAATAACAACATTTTTCAAAATTTAATTTTCTCTGTTGTCTATTTCTAATAAACCAAAGTTATGCAGATTAAATTCAGGTATTTTAATGTTATAAAAAAGAACCAACTAAATAATATCTAGTGGTTATTTATTTTGAGCCACTGAAAACACTATGGCAAATTGTTGAAGATATAATTTTCCCCAACTATTGTAATAAATAACAATAATAATTAATAGTGCTATTTTTATGTTCGCTGGACTTTTGAAATATTTATAAACAAAAAACAGAAAGTAATTAATATAATTTGCTAGTAATTATTCTAATTGCATGCAAAAATTAACTAAAGTGACTTGCAATAATATTGTTAATCTTAATTTAATATTGTTTATATTTAATCAGAAACCTGCCTTAAATTGGGTTTCTTTCACAATATAAAGACATTCCACTGTCACATATTAAAGATCTGATGCTAAATCTGTGTTTGTTTTATACACACATCATTTTGTTTTGCATGAAAAAAAAATAAGTAGGTCATTGTTATAAGTAGCCTAATGAATTTTGAAGCACCTCCAAAAAATTGTTCCACAAATCAAGCTTAAGCAGTCCTGGCTTAGACTGCTACTCTCCTCCAACCCATTCCAATTGATGAACACCACTTGTGGTACTCCTAATTCACAGCAGCAGGCAATAATTTTCCTTGGATACCCATTACCAGTAATTATTCCCAAGATAGACTATTAGATATGGCTTGTGAGCATCTGAGCTATAAACTTTAAAAAAATTAATTCTAATATTTCCTTTGAGGTTTATGTGTATCTTGGTGACAACATAAATTACTAGAATTCTTTGTAAAAAAGACATAGCCTTATTTTTGAAAAAAATAAAATTATACTAAATAATATTTTTTACAGATTTTGCAGGGTTCTTATGTCATTATTTTAAAATATAGAAACAGTGGTAAATTCTGTAGAAAAGGTAACATGAAGTAGCTAGTAGTTAAACATTTTTTTTTCTCTTATACTGAAACCATTTACAAAAATTTGGCTTTGAGAACATAACAATTGCATGTGGTTTAGCAAAACCATCACTGCTTAGAAAGAAAAAAACATAAAAGAAAGAATCAAATACATTTTACTGAATTTGAAGCCATGCTAAATTCACAAAAATTTAAAGTGACTACTTTAAATATTCTTTAATAAAATTATAAATTTATTTGTAAAATTTCACTATCTAATTACATATAAGCATTATTTGTTTGTAAACTTTGTAATATTAAAATGATATACTTTACATCTCTTAGTTTTATAGAGTACATATATTTGGGTTTCTTGATATCTTTGTTCATTTTCTGACAGTTATAATATAAGAAACACATATGTCTATAAAAACTTGTGGAGCATATATTCATTAGCTCTTCCAGTCTGCTACAAAATGATAGTGTATGACAGTTCACAGTTTTTTTGTCTGCGAGAGAGAAATTGCTGTCAATAAAAGTTTTAACAAATATAAATAACAGGAGTATTAGTAGCAGAGAGAAACAACTTTGTGTACAAAATTCACATGGTGTGATTTTGTTCAGAAAAAAAGAGAGCAATTTTCTCCTAAAAAAAAGGCACGAAGTGTCCTAGAATAAGAGAGTATAAGACAAAAACCTGAGTAAGTATTTAAAGTGTGTGTGTGTTTACTTGCTTCCCAATAATCATTCCCTGTTTCTACATCCTACATCCTTTAAGCAGCCACATTATCTTTATGCTCTTACTGCTTAGTCTTTTCAGATACAGACTCATTTAACTTATAAAGTTATTAATTATATTTCAGCAATATCCAACCATTTTGAAGTCAGAGGATCACCCAGTGCCCTTGGTCTGAGGTATTACCTAAATTCCCAAGAGTGTTATTTTAATATTACATAACACATATTTTAGATTTTATCACATTTTTTTTACTAAATATTTTTTTAATAGTTACATAGAGTTTTTACATTAAATTTAGGGATATATACCATGGTTCATTCTCTTTATAAGAAATGAATCTGTGATAGCTTGTGAAGTAGCAATGAGTCTGTTCTTTTTATTCTTCTGTTAGACAACTATTATTTAAATTAAAATAAACATAATAAATCCTCAAATTGTTTGAACTATGAATTGAATATTTATTAAAATTCTCTCTGAGATCATTTAACCTTGAAAATAAATTATAATTAAAATAGTTTCAATATGTATATGAGCTTTTCTTAACTTGAACGTTTATTATTTAGATATATACTATGTTTTAACTTTAGTATATTACTGTGATGACTTAACTCGGTTGAACAGAATTATTCTTTACCCCTTTAGTTTTCTCTTTGACCTAGGAGGCTAACCTTTAACTTCTTCACCCATCAGTTATAGTTTTGGACAAAGGGTAGGGAGAGAGAGAGTGCTTGTTTATGATGGGCTACCGCTTTGTCAGTGGCTGCATTCCCTATGATCATAGTGGCATTTGGGTGGCCCCACTTCCATAGCTGTAGCACTTACTATAACCTCTGATAAAAATAATCTTTTCTCTGTGAAACTGGATATGGTAATAACTTGTAGCTATTGCTAGTCCCTAGGAGTGTCACCATCTATTTTAGTTCTACTCAACTCTCCATCTACTGTTTTAAATAATAAATTTATTAAATTATCTCTAAAGAAACTATTTTTGCCATTACTTTCTTGTCAGGCTTGGCAAGATTAATAAATAGGCTAACCAAATTTTCAGCAGGATTAAATCAGAATAATGTAATATTTTATTAGTCATATGTTACTAAGTGATAGGAAGAAGCTGAGTAAATAAGTGTTAGAATTTTCTTTCTACTTGAAATATTAGCAGGAAATTTGACAGCAAAAGCTATTCCATACACATCTTTGCGTTTTCCTCCTAAGCTATTTTAATGTTGAATAGCTAAAATTTGAAAGAAGGTACAATGTTCTGAACCTAGAAACAGGTATTGGCTACTGTAGTTCATTTTACATTAATCATACTAGCATGAAGTTAGAAACAAATAAACTTTTAGACTCCATCCTAATTAAGACATGTGGGGTTCTGCACAGCTGAGAGTTCAGAAGGGGCTCAATAAACAACTCTTTTATTATAAATCACATCTTTCCTAAGAAAGAGAATTTCTGATCTATGAGAATCTTCCACTCTAAGTATGTGTGTCAAAAAGTAGGAAGCAGAGCAGTTATTGCGGCTTCTATTTGTTTTTGTTTTTGTTGTGTATACACATATAATAACAAGTTTTTGTTTACTTTTAAAACCCCAGTTTATTGAAAGTGATATTTTCCATTCTTAAAGAGTCTAAGCTAGAGAAAGTTTAAATTGGCTATAGATAAATGAAATTACCTAGCAAGTGCTCTTGAAGCCCAACGGATGAGACAGAGGTCATGATTCAATTCCTTTCAGCATTATAGGGACAAGATATTTTAATACATGTATATTTTGTCCACATCAAACAAATATTTAGGATGTCAGAAACAGAGTTGACTTTTATTGATTCTCAATGCTTTATTTCACCACTGACATCAAAATAACATTATAATCTGTGACATAAATCAATATAAATAAATTACTCATTGTTCCTGCACAGTAATGCATTATCATAATGGAATGTAAAATAATTTGACAAACCAGAGAAGCTGTAGTGGCATGAAATTTAAAGAATTAATTACCAAAATTATAAATTTATAAAATACAGTATATATTATTGGTCTCTTAAGTGATTAAATTAGCGTATGAATAAAACATAGTTTCCTGTAGGCCCTCAGTATTTGTCAGCTTAAAATATTTTTGTTTTGAAATATCCTCAATATACCCTGAGCCAATCTTCCCTTGCTTCCTGGGTTGGTAATGGCATTTGTTAATATGCTCTTTTACTTTTTTATTTAGTGGGTTAAATGTCATAGTCACAGATGTGTGTTGTCACTTTCTCTAAATGAAATTCAGCAGCAGCAGTTATTTACAAATGATATTGACCAAATGCCAGAAATTCATGAAGGAAGAGACGTAAAGAAAGTAATCAGAAAACTGGACAAGGAAGACTGATAAAGAAGCATGCCATACTTATGATTTTTGACAAATGTAGGAGTGTTTTTGGACCTCTCTCCACAGGAAAATTGAATTCTCTTTTCAACAACATTTTTAATCTTTCTATTTTTGTCTTTTGCTCTGTTTTTTTTTTTTTTTTTTTGCAGTGTCTTCTGCACCTTTTTTTTTCTCTTGTTCGTTCTCTTTTACCAAGGTAAATATCTTCAAAGCCTTTAGCCACTTCTCTAAAAAATATTTGCCTTATTTTAAGGGTCTGCTCTGACCTACGCTAAAGGTTCCTAGTGTATTGTTCCCACAAAGAATTCTCTAGGGGCTCCTATTGACTCATAACATTACTTGAAACTCATTCTGCTTGTATGGTACTCAAAAACCTTTCCCATCATAACTCTTTTTTTCTAGAACTTTGTGTTATACTAACTTCCTGGAGCTTCCTTACTTTATGTATCCTTTATGTCATATTTCTTCCCTATGAAATCACTCAACAATTATATCTGTTTTAATTTAAAGTAAAATGTACTGCTTTAAAGTCAACTTTATTTTTCCTAATTATTGAATAAGAGCAAAGATCAATAAGATATCCATACCAGAAACTTTAAGCATGAAATTTAGAAAATACCACATGTTTTAACTCTCTGTTCAGTATCCCAATTAGAAAGCAGCAGCTTATAGGATTTATTTTGCATTCCCCTTTGGGCAGTCTAGATATTTATATCATACCAGACTAGTGGATTTGAAATAAGAGACTTCAAGCTATTCAAAATATCTTATAATGGATTGGATTTTCTAGCAACTGCTAAAGACACATTTCATATAGTTTTGCTTTAATGAGAAAATTATAGCTTCTCCAACAAGGAATTATTAGAATACATCTTAGAAGACTCAGCTATATTATAAAAGCCAATTCCTAGTTATGCTTTCATGAATATGCATAAAATTACAGCTAATCAGCAACTAAATTCTATAATACTTGTGCCCTATGGTTAGTAATAAATGACCCATAATCAGCAATACTAAATAGTGTTCTTTTTACATGGGGAAAGATAAAAATTTAAAAAAAATAGAAAAAAATTATAGCTATTCAAATTGGCAGAGTTTTTGATGAGAAAACATTTTTTTTTTTTTAAATAAAAATATTAGCCTTTCATTAGATACGTTTGCCACTGCTTTGGTGTTGAGAAGTGTCTCCTGACAGAACTGCACTGCCTGGGCATTATAAATCCTGGTCACAGTTGAGGTGGAGTGCATGGTTTTCCAAATTAGAATTTAAATCCTGCATAATATGACAGTCATACATTTCCAAGTAGGAGAGCATAGAACTGAAGAAGACATAGACAGTGTGGGGTCAAGAGAAATAATAGTGAATTCAATCTGTATTCCCTAATGGGGTATCTCTAGATGGGGCTGGTCTTGTTATAAAGCATCTACCACATGAGCATCAACCACAAGTGTTACTCCAAATCCCTGAGCATTAAGTGTGTATGTGTTGCCAACTTGTATTTAGAATAAGATAAACATAATTTCCAAAATTCATGCAAATGTTGTTTCATCATGTAGTGTACTAATTTTTAAAAATAATTTCTACTGAAGTTATAAAAATTAGAGGTATTGACATTTTAGAGTTTAAAGATATTAAAATATCTTTATTTTAATAGATATTTCTAATTTAGATATTGACAAATGATTTCTAATTATATTTAGAGAGCAATACTTGATTCCAAGGTATTTATATTATTTTTTTCATATAGATGAGAACAAGTATATACAAATTATTTGTTAGCAAAATTCCTAGTTCTTGAAAACCAGTTTTTACTTGAAATGGATTCAGTGCTCATGAGCAAACTTGTTATGACAGTGTAGAAATTGTATCCTCAGGATATTAATTTATAATGGTGACTGATGACATTGAGAGAATAATGCTTTTGAGAAGAGATTTTTCTTATTTACATTTTCCTAGAGGAGTAAGCACACCATGACATTTAGGTAAACAAAGATAAGGACAAGATCTGGTCAGGAAATAGAAAGAAGGAGTAAGGAAAAACATAAGTCAGAGCCTTTATTTGAGTTTCTGCAAGAATAGCAAGGCAAGGCATGAGAAACAGCATAGGATTGAGTAATTTAAATAATGTAGGCCTATAGAGGTGATTTCTAATTATCTAGTAGTTGCCCCTGGGTGATTTAGCGGTTGAAAAATTTTGGCTTGTTATGTGAGAGATGAAAGGTTGTTCAGATTATAGGCTCTGGATGGCAGAGGAGTTGTAAACAACTTTGGCCATTAGTTTGGCTCAGAATTAATGGATCCTAAATACACAAATACAAAATCTAAAATAACATAGAACACAAAACTTCTGAGTAAGTGTTTTACTTTGATTCACATTTTTTTGTCTCTATAATAGTATTGATTCATGTTTTCTGTAAAAAATCAACAACAAATTAATTCATGACATGATTGTTGTCTGTTTAACTAAAAATGATATCTTTGTTTCATTTGTTTGTTTTTATTTTTTATCAGTTGGGTGAAAGACTGAGCCAGACAAATGGTTACTTATAGTATATTAAACATAGGCATTTACCTTTTCCATCATAGAAACTTACCACTGAAACCAATTGAAATAAAAGGTTAAGAACCCACAAAATATGTGTCTAGGAGATAGCAGAAGAGGTGTCATGAGAATCTTAGAAGCGAGAAAGTAGATACATAAGGTTATCTAACATCAGAGAAAGAAGCAATCGAAGCTGACAAGGAGTGAGGAGATATGGGAACTAGACAGTTTTCCCAACAGACGTTCTCTCTTCTCCGCTTCCCAGTGCTCAGAAATTGTAGGTACTGAGTACTTAATTTTTAAAGGTTAAATTCAAATTTGGAATAAACCAAGGCACATTGATTTTTTTTTTTTTAATATCAGTTAGAATCTTAAATGTCCTCCTCAAACCAGGAAGCCAAGTGAAAATAAATGCGCAAACCTAACAGAATTTTGGAAGTTTATTTTATGTAAAATAAAATAAAATAAAATAAAATAAAATAAAATAAAATAAAATAAAATAAAATAAAATAAAATAAAATAAAATAAAATAAAATAAAATAAAATAAAATAAAATAAAATAAAATAAAAATGTAGTTAAGAAGTGAGCTTTATGGTGAAAGGTTAAATAATAGATCAGATGAAGTATGAGACTGTAGTTTCATTTTTCTTCTTATAACCCAGGATAAGGGAGTTAAGAATTTATACTAAGATTTAGGATTCCCTACTTGAAAGTATCTGAATGCCCTATGGAAAAAAAAAACATTGGCCAGGATGGATTTATGGACAACTAAAAAGCTGTGTAACTAAGCCTCTGACAACATATATGTAAAAATATGATTATTTCTTTTTATAGTGTTTTTTGTTGTATATGTAGGCAGAGAATAACATCATTAAATTTCAGGGAATAATGCCTACCATTAAAAAAAAAGAAATTCTGCTTCTTCCTAAAATACAGCAGATTGATATAAAAAATAATAAAATCAAAAAGAAAACAATGAAGAATGAAATGCAGGGAAAAACAAAATTATATAGAGGTGTAAAAAACATCGAGAAAAAACAATATTTCTGGAATTCGTTTCTCCCAAGGCATTTGTCAATTCAGTAGGTGCATATCTCTATGACCCAAAAGCTCAGAGCTTCTCATAGACCCATGGAGTGGTAAAGAAAAAATGAAGTGGATACTAGAGAACAGCCAGTACAGTATAGTTTAGAGGAAATAAAACATAGAATACAGTCCATTAAGCTTGAAAAGTATATTTAAAATTTTAAATGTAATACTGTAAGGGTAATTTAAGAAAAATATGAACCTAACAACAACAAAAACCCTTGCAATTTAAAAATGAACTAGACTATTTAAATACCAAATATCATAATATCAAGATACACCACCCATTTTAAAACCAATATTTAATTAAAATTATATAACAGTCTTTTTATCTAAATTATTCTCAGTATGAAAATCGTCATGAACATGTTATAGAGAATATATGAGATGGGAGGCATTACTGTGGCCATCTTTGGAAAATGCAATATGCTACATGGAGCAAAGCTGAACAAAATGGACAATATTTTTTGAGAAATATCTCTTAGAATTAGTAGAGTGTGTGTTCATATGGCAATAAATTGAACCTGAGCACAGTGGACAAAGTATTTTATAACCAATCATATCATAATATCAGACTTGCCAACAGAAACTACCATCAAATGGGATGCATGGATTTAGAATAAAGCATGAATAATTCTCTGGAGGGCCCTCACTCTGTGATGGTAAGATTTATGTGTCAATTTGGCTAGGCTATCATCCTCAGTTACTTAATCAAACATTAACCTAGGTTTTGTTGTGAACATGTCTTTTTTTTTTTTTTTTTTTTATGAATGTGTTTAACATCTGCAATCAGTTGACTTTAAAAACTGCCTTTGATACTGTGAGTGGGACACATCCAATTAATTGAAAGTCCTCAAGAGCAACAACTGTCATTCCTAGAGAAGAAATTTATTTTAAGGAATGTGATTATAGAAGCTACTAAATTCTAAATTTTTAGGTTTAGAATCAACAAGCTCTCACACTGGGAAATTAGGTTGGAGTACATTACGAAGTTTGAGGCAGACTTTTTCCTCTAGAAAATTCAATTTTTGCCATTAAGGCCTTTTAACTGATTGGTTTGGTTGTTTTTCTCTGGAGAACCTTGCTTTATACCCACTCCCAATGTCGTAACTTTTGTAGTATCCTTATTATCCATTGAGTAGGAAATGATTAAATGGGCATCTAACCTCTTTCTTTATTATGAGGTTACTTCTGGAATTAAAAGAAGGTAGGTTAGTCAATTTTCTTACAAACATACAAATGACAGAATTCTTAGCAAATAAGCTAATAGTATTTATTAGAGGGAGGATCCTAATCTATGGAATAAATTTTCCTAGTAGATTTTACCTCATTGGCCTAGAATTATTTATGTTGAAAAACAAAAACAAACAACAACAACAACAAACTTATAATAAAATAATTTATAAGGTATGGCTCCCTGAAAAATGTTATTTAAGCTATGGAACTATCTGAGTAAAAAAAAAAAAAATGGATATTTAATAATGGAAAAGTGACAGTTTACACCAATGGGAACCTCATATCTTAATTGAAATCAAAGTGAATTCTTATACAAGAATAGGTCTGGGGAGTTGAATTAGCAATGCTATTCCTCTCTCCCTTGTAACCTGCGGCTTAAAGTTATTTGTACTCCTAAGTAATTAAGAAAGCTTGAAATTCTGATTAATGTAAGTCTGATTTAACAATCTTTAATAATCTAATTCTTTGTATTATCACATATGATTAATTTAGCAATTTGGAAATATAAAGAGTGGTATATATAAGGAAACTAAAACTCCATGCAATTTTATTTTTGATATTATTCTGTATTACAATTGTGATTGTCATTTCTCTTAATCTATGCAATACTGTGACTAAGCATTATGTAACAGTCATATTAAGATGACACATAATCATTTTAAACTTAGTATGGACAAGTCTGTTAATAAATGTCCCCTGAAATTCAGATAATTAAGTGCCAAAAATAGTTTATAAATTAAATGTCAGTCATTCAAAATCCAATATTTTGATGAAGTTATATAATAGCTTTCTCTACCTTCCTATACTTGCTACATATTCTTTAAAAATGTATTTCAAAATTCAGTTCTTCTTCCTACTTCCAGTTTGCCTTTAATTTACCTAGTTACCAAGTAAAACCTATTACTGCTGTAAAGCATTATAAGATTGAATGAGTAGATTATATAATTTAGAATTATTTCATTATTCAAATTTTTTCCACTTCTAAATGATCCGTAGGCCTTTCTAAAATGACCAGCATACTGTTTTTTTTTCCCTTTAAAATTTTGTTTTGTTTCTTGAATAATATGAAATATATTAAAAAGTTATTAAAATTCATTTATAAAATCTAATTTCACATTGGATTCAAGAAACACTTTTTCTAAAAAAAATGTTATTGTTTCATAATAAACATATTTAAGTGTTTTTATAAAAACATAGATATATTTCAAATAAATATGTTTAATATGAAGCATAGTTGAGTAATAAAAGTTTCTCATGTTGAGTAATATTTTCTATAATTTACAGAAACAATAAAAATTATCTAACATTTAATTTTGTCCATAAGTAAGTTAGCCATCTAAATTATTTGCTTATGATTTTTGAGACACTTATTTAGTATATTTAACCAAATGTGGGCATAATTATCAAAGAATTACATAAATAATAAGAAATAGTTAAAACAAACAACACTATCTCTTGCTGAATAGCATTTTCCTGAATTCTATAGAGTGAGTATAATAAATTTATCAATTTTCATCAATAAGGTAACTTCTTATTTAATATCATTTGCATACATTATGATAAAACCAATTTGGTTTGTTATTTTCAAACATGTGCTCCATATTTTTTTTTCTTTGAAAAGTCTCCCATTTAGAAGATCCCATTTATATTAAAGTTATATATCATATACAGTTGTATTTAAAAATTTGGAACATAGCTCTTATACATAAAATAAATTTTTATCTTAATGAATATTTTAATATGCCTTGCTATTAATCCATTTATAATATAAAATTACTTTTTATAAAATTATGTGCAAAATAAGGTCACATGGACAGAATAGGGCAATGATATTAATATTAGTAATAATTTATCAGCTCTATAGATCTTAAATGAGGATAAGCTTGTCAAAGTGGCAGGCTACTCTCAAAATAATCATTTTAAGAACATATTTGTAGATACACTTCTTTTATCCCACGGTCAGTGAGTCATTTGAGAAAATAGTAGCTACATTAATTTTGCTTCAAATCATAAACCAGGTCAGTTTCTTTTCATTTGGTTCTGTAATTATAAAGGCATAAGCAATCTGTAGATATAACTATTGCTGTTTTGAAAAGCAGTGATTGCATACTGCATCTGTACATGACAGAGGATAAAAGATTAGCATATAAATTGACAGTGCTGCAAATCAACAATAAAAATTAGGGAAAAAATGCCCAGCATGATTTTTTGAGGGCAATTTTGAGAATAGTTTAACCAATCTTCCTTTATGCCATATCAAATTTTGGACTTTTGTTCCGTGGTAGTCAATGTTTTGATAGTTACAGAATTATAGAAAAGGCAAGCTCAAATATGTCACTGAGTTACTATCTGACAATATTCTACCATCATTTTAAAAAGAAAAAGAAAAACATTTTATATGAAAAATCCAAGTATCTATCTTGGTTATCAAGATACAGTATGTTTTACATATACAGAATCAAAATTATATTATCTCAAAATTTATTTGTGAGCTATAAAAATGTTTTGATGTATGTGCATACCAGGCTATTTTCAATATATTTCAATACATGTGGATTGTTCTTTAACTTAAAATAATTCATGAATGTGCTTTTTGCTTATCAAAATATGTAAAATTATATCTGCAATAATACATATTGATATAATTAAGAAATCAGTGAAACATATTTATCTGTTCATTTAGCTAGATTTATCTACCAAGACTTTTTGAGAAAACTTAAACTTTTTCAACAATTATATTTTCATAGCCTACTGAATAATAATGGAGTTTCTCATTTTTTAAAGATTTGGATTGTGATCTGCTTAGCAGTGCTTTAGCTTTGGGATTCATGCTATGTTGGGTTAAATCCATGGCTCTGGAGAGGGCTTAACTTTGTTTTGCAGATATTGATGAGTACAAGCATATATAGAAGAGTTTTTATGATGTCATGGCCAAGGCTTCTTGGGCCACAGAAGTAATTTTTGTTTGAATCACAAACCTATCAGGCACAAAACAGTTTGTAAAGGAAGATAAGTACTATATTTATATATAGATGGTATGATCATCTACATAAAAAGTTCCAAAGAATCTGCAAAATACAAAAAGAAACTCCCTAGAACTAATTATTAGATTTAGTAAGAAAAAATTACAATGTAAATACACAAAAATTAAGTATGCTTTTACTTATTAGCAACTTAAAATTTCTTAATAAAACTTAAGATCAAGAGCAAACTCAAATGGTTGGTCACCCTAGATAGCTGGTCACCCTAAATAGACAAATAAATCAGTGGAAGGAATGGAGAGTCCAGATCCAGAATAGAACCATGCATTTTTGCTCAACATATTTTACATTAAGTTGCCAAAATACTTAAATGTAAAAAGGAGAATCTTTCCAATGAAAAGAAGATGAAAAAAATTGGTAATCTACAAGCAAAAAAAACAAGGAAAAAGAAAGAAAAAGAAATTTATGATCATTGTATCATTTACAATATTTGACTGTAAATGAATCCTAGAAATAAATGTGAAAGCTAAAACTATATATAAAAACTTAAAATAAAATGTGGGAGGAAATCTTTGTGGCATTGTGTTCAGCATACATTTATATATAGAAAACAAATAGCACAGACAATAAAAGAAAAAGTGATAAATTGTACTTGTCACCATTTAAAAATGATGCTTTTTCAAACACTCAAAACAAATTTTTTTAAAAGCCAGACTCAGAGAAAAGATTTGCAGAAGTCACATCTTTAAAATCATGGTATCTAGACTATATAAGGGACTCATTAATATATGAAGACATATCTAATTAGCAAATATACAGACTGTTTTATAAAAAAACATAAAGAAATGCAAAAATTAAAAATGCATAAAATTATTAGTCATTAAGATAATTAAAATTAAAATCCATTAAATATATAAATACCATTGCATACCCTCTCTAAAGATTTTTATAAAGACTAGCAATGTGAAAGGTCAGTGACCATGCAGAGAAACTGGAATTCTCACATACATGTTGCTGGAACTGAAAAAATGGTACAGCCACTTTGAAAAACTGTTTGATGGTTTCCAAAAAGTTAAACATTCATTTAAAAAAAATATCCATCAGTCCCACTCTAGCTACTTATCCAAGAGAATGAAAATATCTTCATTCAATGAAATGTACATGGTTTCTCTTCTTTCATTTCTGATATTTGTGTTTTCTGCCCTCTCTATTTTTTCTTACCCTGTCTAGAGGCTTGTTAAATGTATGATCTTTTCGTGATTTTTTTTTTTTATCTTTTCAAAGAACCAGCTTTTGTTTAGTTTATTTTCTCTACTGATTTCCTGTTTTCAGTTTCATTGATTTCTTTCTTTTTGTGTTGGTGTATGTGTTCATTCAATAATCATTTATTGAAGATTGTTTAGTGTCATACTTTGTTTTAAGCTCTGGAGCTAGAACAATGAATGAGACAGAATCCTGGACTCAAAGAGTTTACATTCTAGTTAGAGATAATAAGCCATTGAAGAAACAGAAACAGAAATATATTCTAGACATCAGATAGTGTTATGAAGAAAAACAACATAGGATAGAAAGATAGAGAGCAATGAGAGCTGCTATTTTATCTTTTTTTTTTTCAATTAAAGTTGGCATACAATATTACATTAGTTTCAGGTGTACAACATAGTGATTAGACATTTATATAAATTACAAAGTGGTCACCCCAATAAATCTAGTATCCATATGACACTATGCATAGTGATTATAATATTACTGACTACATTCCTTATGCTATATTTTACATCTCCATGACTATTATGTAACTACCAATTTGTACTTATACCTTTTCACCCAGCTCTTCACCCACCTCCCATATGATAGCCATCAAGAGGTTCTCTGTATCTATAAGTTTATTTCTGCTTTGTTTGGTTATTTTGTTTAGATTCCACACGTAAGTGAAATCATATATCATTTGTCTTTCCCTGTCTGACTTAATTCACTTAGCGTAATACCTTTAAATTCACCCATGTTGTTGTATATGACAAGATTTCATTCTTTCTATGGCTGAATAATATTCCATTGTATCTATGTACCAGGCTGCCACCACAGTTTGGCTATTGTAAATGATGGTTCAATGAACATAAGGAATCACATGTCCCTTTAAAGTTACATTTTGAGTTTCTTCAGATAAATACTCAGAAGTAGGATAACTGGGTCCTTTTTTATCTTTTTTATAGTCTTTGTTTTACAGTCTATTTTGTCTGGTATACAATTTTGCTATCCCAGTTTTGTTGTTGTTGTTGTTGTTGTTGTTTCCATTTTCATGAAATATATTTCTCCATCTCTTTCAGTCTCTGTGTGTCTTTTGATCTGAAGTGAGTCTCTTATAGGCAGCATATGAAAGGGTCTTGTTTTCTTATTCATTCAGCCATCCCATCTTTTGATGGAAACATTTAATACATTTATATTTCAAGTAATTGTCAATAGATATGTAGTTATTGCAATTTTGTTATTCATATTTTTATCTTATTTTCTTTTATTTCTTCTTTTTAAAGAAGTCTCTCCAACATTTTCTGTAAAACTGGAAAAAATAAACACAAAATTTTATCAACAACACATAGAGCAGCTTTAACAATGTTAACAAATATTCTTCCTCACTATACCATCTAGACTTAACCACTTAATCAATTCACATTTTTTTTATAGACAACATTTGGCATTCCTAATCCTTCATAACACAGTGAAATGGGATCGATAACAGCTATGCAGGGCAAGGTACAATCTGTCAAATCCATGTAATAGTTATTTTGTGATTGCTGAACCAATTTTTTATGGGTCACATACTTCCAAACCAAAAAACGAGTGAACGCAAAAGCTTTGCGCTAAAGAATTTATTTTTCTTTTATTTTTATCCTTTGGGAATGTACAATAATATAGAAATGTAAATGTACCTAATTTAAATCATAGCATATGCCTGATTCTTTAAAATTTCTTTGAAACATTCTCAACTGTTTCACTCATTACTTTTCTTATGTATTTAGGATACATGTAGCACTTCATGTACAATATAAATATTTTTTTTATTTTGCTAGAACTTAAGGATAAGACTCAGGAGAGCAAAAATATTTTATTTTATTTATTTGTGTCCTTCAAAACTGAGGATATAATAATACACAATAAAATATGTAAGAAACAAACACATGGTTAAAAATATCTCCTGGAAATTGAAGTATTATTACATTTCTTTTTATTCATCCTTGGTAGAATAGAACTAGATAATTTCCAAACCCAATAAGCAATCGTTTTCTCTTCTGCTATTGTGAAACAGGCCTTATTCAAACTACCAACAAAAGAGCATTAGTTATCCCTGCCTCCAAAGTTCCATTGCTCTTTGGAGTTCCAGATTTAACATTAGAATTTTTATCAGCTTTTTAAAAATGTTTATTGTTTATATAAATAGAACAAAGAATGTTTCCTATATTTCTACCAGAAATCATTAAAATTACAACAGCATTTCCAATTCTTTTCAATTATACACAATTAATATAAGAACAAATAATAAAAAAAATAAGCTGAGAAGTAATTAAAAAGATGAAAATGTGTTTTATATTGTATTATAAAATGAAGGTATCATTTCATAGTTGTAAAACAATTTATTTTATATGCTAGAACACAAAGGAGACTCTTATATTGTGTTATGTTACAAAATATAGCATACATAAGTAGGAATATTTAGGATGATACATAAGTATATGTTCAAATATTGATAAATACCAAGTTACCACATTAATTTTACAAAAAAGAATGTTACTTGTACCTTTCAAAACCTGTTAATTCATCCCTAATGCTTTTATCCTACTCACAAATAACTGTATTCTAAATTTTGTGTAATCCATTTGTTTATAATATTGCTGTACGTGTATATTCATTGATAAATAAATTGTTTTGGTTGTTTTTGAAATATATGCAATTTTAAGCTAAATATTACTTTTTTTAGCCTCATCCATGTAGCCCCAGTTTATTAATCCCATTGCTATATGTACACTCCTTTATTAATATACCAAAAAGTATTTATTCTACTGAATCTACACAGGAACAATTACCTTTGTCACTTTCAAAATAAAGCAGGGGAAAGATGCATTCTGCTGTTGTTCCGTAATATTATCTTTCTCTAAAGAGTGTTTATTTTTATTCTACTAGGAAGCTAGGAGAAGTTCGTAGCACCTTTATAAATCAGATGTTGACATATTTGAAAATTAAGATTGCTTTGTTAGTACTAGATTAATTTGTTTTGCTTTTATAGCTAGGACATACCTAGTTCTATAATAAAATGCTAGCTTTCTAAGCAAAGCTCTCCCTTGAAGGGAGATTCTGAGGTCCAATTCTTCATTTCAGTATTATATATGTATTTTCAAATACAGGAAAACATGTTTACCCAATGTCTTCACATTCGCCTCAGCTTTTGGCCCTTCCTGACATGGACCCTTTGATTTCTCTCTTTTAATTATTCAATACATATTTTTATTTTCAATTTTACTCAGATTTATTTGTTAGTCTCAGTGATTTTTGTGATATAGGCTACTCCATTAAATTTAGAAGCACAAGTCCTATTATCAAGTAATTGCAATTACACAATAAGTGGTTGATTCAGTAATACAATGTAACAATGAAACAAAATTAATTCTTTGAAAATGGTCTATGCATGAATTCCATTTTTATTTAAGATATATATTTCAAACCAAGTATAAAAATTAAATTAAAATATACTCCATGATATAATATATGTCATGTGCCAGATAATATGCTTAGTGAGCATATTTTCCTCTAAGTCACCACAATAAACGTGAATGTTATTTATAATTATAATACCAACTTTATAGTTTAGAAAACTGAAAGAGAGAGAGATTGTTTCTCACCCAGTGTCACAAAGCTACTACAACATTAGAATGTTAACCAAAGATTCTGGCTCTGAATTATATGCTTTAGATATCTTAAAAGAATTATAATAAAATTAGTATGCAATATTTGTGACTATGAAAGAGAAAAAATTAACAAGAACTAAAATGTAAAAGTCATAAAGTATATTTCGACAAACTTAGTTACATCAAAAGGAAAATTACGTTTTACCATAAACATTATTAAAAGACAAGGAAGAAATTGAGTGGAAGCATTTGCCACCTGTTTAACACACAGATCTATAAATATTTCTTAAAAAGCCAATTTAAAAAAAGTAAAAAGCAGCTCAATTAAATAATTGGGAAATAATTCTGAAATGGAGCCAAAGAAAAGTAATAAAAATGGTCAATAAAAATGTGCATCATCTCATTAATAATAAAAGAAATGCAGATCAGAATATTGCTACCATATTTTAACCATTAGCTTTTAATAATGCCAACTGTTGTTGAGAGTAGAAATTTAATTGCTCCATACAAAGCAGCTTTAAAAAAACTATTACAATAGAATTGTTCATATCTCATATTTAGCAATTATTTTATGTTGCTTATTCTGAAAGACTTGCAGGAAAAAATATGTACACTAGTGCCTGAAGAAGCATTTTTTTCAGTTAGTAAAAAAATAAGAAAACATAAATATATAATATTAGAAACTAAATACAGGATATATTATATTATGAAATACAACAATGCCTTATTATGAAAATAATTTAAAATGTACATGTATATATTTTAAATAGTCAAATTATTAAAATTATAATAATATATACTAAAAACATAAGGATAAATTATTTAAAAATATAATATTTTTTTTGAAAAAGCACACAAATGCTCGAAATTTCTATATTTAAATATGTGGAATTCATGCATTAGGGAAAAAAATCAATGAATATATTAATCAAATAGATAGCCTCTATACCTAAATGGGGGAGAAAGGGAAAGAACTGAAATTAGCAGAGCTGTCAAAAGAGGTGTCATTTTTGAGTATCATTTTAATTTTATGATGAACAATTACATTAATGGTTACATTCAAGATATATTTGAAAGAGAATGACTAAAATTAAAACATTCCCTATCAAACAATATAATTTAATCACTTGTAAAGATTTGATTCTGTACTTGATGTTAGCCCAAAGGCCTAGAAGCAATGAAAAAATTTGATTCTGAATGCTGAAAAGAGTCATATTTACTATGCAGCTAGATATATTGGTAGGTTACACCTAAGCTAGGTAACATGAGGACCTGAACTATAGTAGAAGTAAAATTATAACTGAAAATGGAGAACATAGGAAAATATTTTAAATTAAAAAACTATTGATATATTGGATTGTAGGAA
Source organism: Cynopterus sphinx (assembly GCA_030015415.1). Classification (NCBI taxonomy): domain Eukaryota; kingdom Metazoa; phylum Chordata; class Mammalia; order Chiroptera; family Pteropodidae; genus Cynopterus; species Cynopterus sphinx. The sequence continues at coordinate 27,363,452 of CM057381.1, forward strand.
AAATTATGAGAAAAGTAACTTTTACAATTAATCTAAATTCTGAAATTTTAGACAATGTAGATCTTATAATTCACCAAGATTATAAATGAATGGAAGAATGCTTTTTTTTTTTTTTTGACAAGACAGGTGGTTTGGGACAATACACAAAATATTGAATTTACTTTCTTCATCAACACTTATCTGCTACAAATATATTGATAATTAAATTAAATTAAACATATTAAGTAGCTCATAAATGACTTCAATGGATTTGTGGTCTAGTAAATTATAGAATGACAATGCCAACAATAATTCATAATTCTACACTATATCTTTGTAAAATTTACTATTAAGAATGGATATTATGTAAAATTAAATAGGACAAAAATATTCTCAAACGTTTTTGAGTCTGATTTTATAACATTACACTGATTGATAACAATGTCATCTATCTATCATCTAGCTCTCTATCATCTATCTAAATTCTTTGATTTTATCAAGTTTCTATTCAACTTGGGAGTAATTACAGTTGTGATTACTGCTATGTATAAACAATAGATCGAGTATCTACTTTTATTAAAGAAATAATTATTTCGCCAAGTTTTATATAGTTCCACTTCCCAGCTATTTAGTTTGAACTGATATTTTGCAAAATTACTAAATAAGTTATTTATTTGAATTATATAGGTTCCTATACAGTATTTTTTTACAGAATTATTAAATATATCCTCACATATTTTAGTACTTAAAATGCTATTTTTGTAGTATTTATACAACATTCATTCTCTATACAAACTATGAAGTTATCACTCCTATACAGACTGTGGTAGATTCAATTATTTTTCAACCAATAAGTACTCCCTTTCCCCACCCTCAGTCTCTATGAGATGAATGTACTCTTCTACCTCACTGATACTAGACTCAGGCATGTAACTAGCTTTGGTCAAAGAGATGTTATGGTACAAGTGAGGCCTTGAAATGCCTCTTGCACAGCCAGGCTTTTCCTTCTTTTCTCCTGCTTTTTGTCATGAGATTTACCTACTTCAGATAGCTTCTGGGTGAATGAAAATAATAGATGTCTAGAGCAGACTTAGATCCACTTCCTCTTCATAGAGTCAAAGTCAACTAAGTACGACTTAATCTGCTTCATATGAGCCAATTTAACAGAAATGTGAAAAAAAAAATGATTATTGTTTTTCATCACTGAAATGCTGTTGTTTATTACATAACAAAAACTGATTCAAATACAGGTTGTAAAAATTAATTAAAGGTAATAATTTTATTTTAACATGTATTTTATATTAGTTTCTGGTGTACAGCATAGTAATTAGTCATTTATATAATTTATGTAATGATCCCCTCAGTCTAGTACCAACCTGACACTATATATAGCCATCACAATATTAGTGACTATATTTTTTATCCTGCATTTCACATCCCTGTGATTATTTTGTAATTACCAATTTGTTTTACTAATCCCTTCAACTGTTTTGCCAAGGCCCCGAACTTCTGTTCCATCTGGCAATCACTAGATTGTTCTCTGTATCTGTGAGTCTGTTTTCATTTTATTTGTTCATTTATTTTGTTCCTTAGATTCCATATATAATTAAATAATATGGCATTTGTCTTTCTCTGTCTGACATAATATCCTCTAGGTCCATCGGTTGCTGCAAATGGTAAAATTTTATATTTTTTATGGCAGTGTAATATTCCATTATAACTTCTTTATCTAATCATCTATGGATAGGTGTTTAGGTTGCTTCCATATCTTGGTTTTTCTGAATAGCACCACAATGAATACGAATGTAGGGGTACATACATCTTTTTCATATTAGTGTGTCAGGAAGCTTTGATTGATAACTGCCCTTAAAGCAGGTAAGGGATTGTTTACACAGCAGGAGGTTTACAGCAGGAGGAGGTTTACTTAGCTGGCAAATTCTTTGCTAATCTTGTAGTGGCTGAGAAGCACACTTGTGGTTACAGGAGTGAGATGAATGTTTTATGACCTCAATAAGGAAGAAGACAGAAACCTTGAGAAAGCACAGGCTTCCTGTGCTTATGTCACTAATTGCTTGTGCATACTTGTGGCTTGAGTTTTCCATGCAATCTTGATATAAACAAGCTGTGCTAAATAAACTTGGGGCCACAGCTCGATCTGTGAGCCTTCCTGAATCTTTCTCTTCTCTTTTTTCTTCAGTCCCCGCTCCCCTACTCAGGGACTGTTCTATCTTGGCCGGCAGGCTCTGGCATTGGTGTTTTGGTTTTCTTTGGATAAATACCCAGAAGTGCAAATCCCAGGTCATAAGGTAGTTCCATTTCAGTCTTTTGAGGTTTCTCCAAACTGTTTTCCATAGTGGCTGTATGAATTTGTAGTCCACCAATAGTGTACAAGTGTTCTCTTTTCTTCATATCCTCAACAACATTTGTTTGTTTTTTGATTTATTGATGGGCCATTTTGACAGGTGTGAAGTGATATCTAATTGTTGTTTTAATTTGCATTTCTCTGATGATTAGTGACAATGAGCATCTGTTTGTCCTCTTGAGAAATACCTCTTTAGGTCTTCTGCCCATTTTGTAAGGTAGCAATTTTCTTAGTATTGTTAGAGAATTAATTAATTTTGTCTTTAATAAACCTAGAGGCTTTTGGGAAGGATTACAAGCCATTTTTAAGTAGATTTTATGGTATCACTGTTTAATGTAATGTATAAAGATTATTATAAATAAAAATTAACAAGTTATTATTGAGCATTAGGGTGCACATGTGGATCTATGAGAGGCAAATAAAATGAGAAAGTAAAACAATTTTTTTTTGGTATTTGTATTTGACAGCTGATATTCTTTATTAACAGATAACTACTCTATGTTCACTATTTTCATTTCTCTTGAAGACTATCAATAACTATTTGGCTGGCAATTATTCAAAATGTGTTTCTTCCTTATAAATATGTGCCAGATATGTCTTTATTCAATATTTTCACCTCCATTAAAATTAATATACTTTAAAACAAAAGTCAAAAAACAGAGTACTATGTGTCTAATAACCTTTCATTAATTCCTGTTGAATCAACTGCTGGATTAGTCCTTTATGTAATCATAATAGAAGTGCCTGATAGTAACCTATAATTATTGTGAAGCTTAAAATTAACAAAAAGAATCTAACAATAGTCTTAGATACTTCTGACTAGACAGAAATTTATAGTTAAATATATATTTTAGGATATTCAGAGGTGATCCACCTATTGAAATTAAAGTAAGTTCTGACTTGCTTCAATTCTGAGGGTTTTCACTAATTTAGTTATTTCTAAAAATTTTAAACCAGAAATGCCTAAATTTCTTCTTTCATAGAAATTAAACAGAACACTAGCATAATGTTATTAAAAATAAAAAAGGGACAGAAACTAAAAATGATAAAAATGATTATTTTCATTTCTAATTTATATAATTTCCTAATTGTGTTGTCATGTTTAGATAGTGATGACAGCTTCTTTTCAAAAGAGAAATACCAAGAATATTTTAAGCCATGGCACATACTCTAATTTAAAAGCTGCGAGGTTAGTGTTTCTGGGTTTTACACAAATCATTAGTAATTACTTGAGATTTATTTGCTATATACTCAATAATTGAAGACTAAACTGTCATTCAAGAAAATCTTGTTTTTAGATTTTTTTCAGTTCATATGAAATCATTAGCAGCATGGATCAGTTTGTCCATTTTTAAACTGAAGATTTTGTAAGAATTTCCAGTTGTCTATCTTCATGAGAAAATTAAAAGATACACAATGTTTTAGGTTTCATAAAAATAAAAATTGCCTAATAGTTCTTTCACATATATTATACAACATGATAATTTGGAAGTAAAATTTACAGTAGCAGGGATTCATGCTATTTTCCAACTTTTAAATCATTTGATAAACTTTGTTCTGACATAATTCAGGAACAGCTTAACTTGCTAACTATGAAATATATTCAAATAAAAATAAAGGGAAAGTAAGAAAATAGATTATGCATAAATCATTTTAATTCTATGTTCACTAAAAATATTCAAGAATTATTATGTTACTCAGTTAGCCAAATGTGCAAATATTAATGACCTACATTATCCATAAAGCAATTAAACTCATTATGGCCAGAACTGTATTAAATAACTTTCATACATTATACACACACACACACACACACACATATACATATATACAATAGTTTAAATATAGGATGATATACTTTAGTTATCATTTTTGAAATGAGATGATCAGTTCCAGTGAAATTTAACTAAATTTAAATTATACAACTTCCCAAATTTAAAAATGGCAACAGTAAAATAAAAACCTAATTCCAAGGCCCATGCACTTAACTACTAAGCAATATCAGTAATCATGTTTGAAAAATCATATAGAAAAAATATTAAAGGAGAACTTACAACTTTGTAAGATATTTTTAGTGTAGAGTTAAAGAGAAAAAAAATTAGTTTTAAATGGTGTAAGTTAATATGCCAATGAAGGATAGTCAACGATGCAGGAATATAAAAAACACATTATAATTGTGATCGATAAATTAGTGGAGCATTATGTTTACAGGAGCAATTACATTAGAACAGAAATAATTTTGAAAGTAACTTAAATCAGATGTGAATATTAAAAAAAATTATAGGATAGTATTATATTATCAAAAAATGAATAAACAGATGATCAATAATCACTTTTAATTTACCCAGTTAATCTATAGAATGTGTGATTAAAAATATTTTTTACAAATATAAAATTGTAGAATTTCATAAATATCTTTAAGAAGGTTAAAACAAATTTGTGTTAATGGAATATGCAACTTTCACACTAAAAATATAAATTTTTTTCACACTAAAAATATAAAAAGGTTCTGCTCACTAAAGAAGAGAATTCAACTTAAACCACCAAATCAAAAAAATATTATAGAACTGAATATCCTCAGTAATTATTTTTCAGGTTTCAGCATGTTTCTCATTTGATACATAAAATAATTATCATTTCCTTTTTCCTTTCTATTAGATGTCAAATCATGTAGAAATTTTATTGAATCTTTTTGACACATTTTGTTGCTTCTGCAAGCTTAACAGATAGCTTTCTTTGCAAAAATTCTTCTAATGTTTGAAATGATTTATTAAATAGCTAAAGAAGTTAAGGTGTTTTGTTGTTGTTGCTTTTTATTTTTTGTTTTTTAATAATCTAATAGGAAATGCAGATATGATTGAAACAAAAAGTTTAGTGTATTTTGAGCATAGTTAATGGTATTTAATAAAAATAACTGATAGAAGAAAGACAAATACAGTTCTCTGAGCAGATTGAAGCAAAGTCATCAAAAAAGTGATTTTGATATGTAAACTTTATAAATGAAATAATATCCCAGAAAAATATCAAACATCTTGAAAGTTGACGTTTTAATTAAAATTTATTAAAATATAAGAGTATATAAGATGGAAATAGGGTATTTTGACAACTTGACCATGCTTTGGCATTGTATCTGCCAATGTCAATTTGCTTTCAGAACTCACAGTTCTAGACTCTGTTGCATTTTGGCATTAACTGCCCTCTCTGTTACTCTCTTACTGCTTTATTGAGGGCTATTCTAGAATTCTATCTGACCAAATTGATCAGTTTATGCACTCAAAATATGTACTGACTAAATTGCTTTGCATGTCATGCTTGATAATATAATTTACCTGTAACTAGGTTCCATGAAAAGAGATGATTATGTCTATTGTGTGTTTGTGTGTGTATTAAGACACCCTATGAACAAACACAAGTAGACATTCTTCAAAGGAACAAAGTGGGTTTTCCTCAGAGACTTTAAATCTTTAGGCTTTTAATCTTTAGCTGTTTTCTCCTATTTTATGGCTAAAGTAGGCAATTCATAAAGGAAAGAAGCCTTCCTATTTTTAGATTAAATATATATTAGTGAGGTACCCTGGATGCTCCAAAATGCTACAAAGCATCTTAATCTAAAATCAGTATATTTATTCTTCCCTCTGAACCAAATAATATCTCATGGCATAATGTCCACTTTAGTATGAGTCAAATTCTTTGCTGAAGATTTATTGGAAAATAATATTACTTTATAGCAAAATTGGTTTCTTATATCAAAACAAGAGCTAATACAGGACAGTAATGATATGAATGAGTGGCAACGATCATGAAGATTTACTCAGACTGCCTTTGCTAATTGCGCTTCTTAATCAAAAACAACATTCACAAGGCAGTAGTTAGATGTTTGATTGCACTGATAGGATTTCTGGTGTCAAACTATTGTTCTTCACTAGACTATAACTTAATTAATCATGTTGCCATATGTTATAAGTATTTATTTAAATTTATTTATTTGTTTGTTTGTTTAATTTATTATTAAATTATTATTTATTATTATGGGTGTCTTCACTATGTTAGTATTTTCTAGAATAAAATACACTGAACATCTTTTAGCTAATAAAATAACTTGGACACATTTCATTTGTTTTGGAAAGGAATATAATGGTGATTTTTGCTTATCATCTAATTTCTTTGCTCTTTATTGATATTTGAGTTTCCAAACTTTTTTTTAAACCAAATTTTACATTTTACATCTTGTTGTAATTTTGTTAAATTAACATTTGTTAAGTAGAATTTAGAGCCATGGTTCAACAAAGACCCCAAGAGAAAGTGAAATGAGAAGTTTACTACTCATAGGTCCTGGAGGAGGTACACAGCACACCTCAGGGATGCTCAGAGTGCAGACAGAGTGCGAAAAGCAGGCAGGACCTAGGGCATGTGTCTTTATTAGGGTCATTGTATAGAGTGTTTCTGGGATCTCCAAGCTACAGCTAGATTGGTCAATTCAAAGCAAACAGAGGTGGGTTTTATCAACCTCCAGGAAATCTTATCTAAGGAATGTACAAGCCAAAGAAGTGGGGAAGCAGGAGAGAGCTTTTATCACCAGGGAAGTTGGGGAAATCATAACAGGAACTTACACTTATTTCTGACTCCTCTGGCTGTTATCTAGGGCATGCATTTAAGGGAGGAGCTTGTGTCAGTTCCTGTCCCTTGCAGGCCACTTAGCCACACAGAATAAATGCTGAGGAAGCAATATAATAACATATCTCTCAACACATATCTTTTCCTAATACTAATTGTCTCTAAATTTTCAAAATGACTGACATAAAGGTGTGCATAATTACTTTTATGAGTTTTAAATCCAAATTATATACAAAGCTAATAGCTAATAACCATGGTAATGTTTATTATTTGTTAAAATATTGAAATGCCCGAAAAATATTGAAATTGCCCAAACATGCAAGAATACCTTTATTCTGATCCACACCAAGGATGTCTTTTTAAATTTACAGAACACACACACACACGCACACACACACACACACACACACACACACACTAAAAAATAAAAAATAAATTTACAGAACACTATCATTGGTTTTTATTTGCACACAAAAGGGCAGGCCCATACCTTTCAGCCTCCCTTGTCAACTTTGGGGCCTGTCAGTTGAGTAATATGATCATGTAAAGGATCTCCCTGTCACCCCTAGCTCTTCAGATGAAACCAGTGGCTATGGGGCTGTGCCCCTATTCTAGCTTCTTCCCTAGCCAGAGTGCTTGTTGACCTTGGCAATAGATTCTAACCCTGACTGGACTGCCAAGTTTGTAGCCACTTACCTAAGTTATCCTCATATGTCTGTATGTGGTAAACAGTTTCTATAGATCTGGCTCAGATAACCTGATAAGAGAAAGGGAGAGTAGGTGAGTGGATAATGTCTGCACTAAGTATATGAGCCATACTTTGTAAGCTCCTCAGCTTGCCATGTTTCATGACATGAGTTAAGCCCCAGAGAAGAAGAGGAAAAACATGAATTGATAGAATCAGTTTATTCCTTGGGTATGAGTCCATATTTTTCTCTCTCTAAATTGTGGAATAATGCATCTATTTTATGGAGAGAATTAGTTAAAATTCATTTAGATACACAATATTAATTTTTAATAAATTCTTAAAAATTAATACTAAGACCACATAATTAATGAATAAATTTGGAATAACTGCCTTAATTTTCGGCTAATATTTTTATGCATAGGTATCTTTTCTTAATAAAGTTAGACAGATTTTTGATAGTCTATTCAAAAAGCATACGTTGGTTTTATTGGTAAATTCTACAAAATTGACCTATATTTTATTCTACTTGTTTTTAAATTATATTTGATCTTTCTCTGCTCTTTTTCATTTATGCATATAGATCCAATAATTATCTTGAACTTATTCAAAATTTCATACTTCTCTCTTTTCATCACACTGCATTTTGAATATTTAAAATATTTAGACCAATGTACTATCTCATGTTGTTTCCTTTATTTTTTATTCCTTGCTTTTAAATGTTCTAATATTAATTAACATTTATAAAAAATAAAACTATTGAAAGTAAGTTAATTTTATTATTTTTTAATTTCTCCTAAAGTTTTCTATTAATATATTATATCAGAGTTATAAACTCTTCAATGTTCCTAGTTTAAATTTAATGATATGCCTTTTTAGTTCAGGACATAATAGAATTTTTTAAAACACTTAGACTTTTTGAAATAAAAAATATATTAAGATTCTGCTTAAAAATTATATATATTTAGAAACCTGGCTTATTAATAATTTACTGATATACTAATAAACATATGCTTCAACAAAATTTTAAGGATATCTATTACTTTTTCTATTATGATCTATTTTTTCCTTTATATTCATTTTATTCATATACAGTTGACCTTTGAACAACATGGGTTTGAACTATTCAGGTCCACTTATATGTGTTTTATTTTTCAATAAATACTGTATGTGTATTTTCTCTTATGATTTCTTTAAAACATTTTCTTTTTTTTTGCTTACTTTGTTGTAATAAAACAGTATCTAACACATATAACATACAAAATATGTGTTAACTGACTGCTTATGTTATCAATAAAGCTTCTGATCAATAGTAGGCTATTGGTCGTAAAGTTTTGGGTGAGTCAAATGTTATCATGTACTTTGCACAGAGTTAACACCTCTAAATTTTCACATTTTTCAAGGGTCAACTGTATTTTGAAATTATATTATTATTTGATATATAATTATAAATTAATACCTTTTAATGTTTTGTTCCTTTGAAAATTTTATATAATTTTTTATTATAGCTTTTGTTAAAAATTTGCTTACCAGATTTATTTTGATTAGTACTTATTTTCCTTCCCTTTTATTTTAGTCTATCAATTTGCTTTATTGATATATTTTTTTATTGAAGAGATGCTGGCTTTTATTTTGGGGAACATGTTGGATTAATATTTTAAATGTATATTTGAATTATAGTAATGTTAAGGAAATTCTAAGGGGACAAAGAACAGGGAACTATAGATTAGGAAAAGGAAAAAGGCATTGGAACTGACAAAATCTCTAAAGTTTCAGACTAAAAGCGCATAGAGTATGGTTTTTTGACCACAACTTAAAAATTAAGTTAAAAATTAATAAAAATAAATATTTATTAATACAGGCCATCTCCTAGGTTATAAACAAAAGTTCAATAAATTTAAAATACTTCAAAGCATATTCTCTAATGACAATGAGATTGAGGTACAAATCAATAGCAGAAAGTTAGCAGACAATTTTTCACATATTTTGAAAATGTTAATTTTGAAAAGCACATAAAATGTATGGGTCAAAAGAATTAAAACTATAAGGGAAACAAGAAAGTATTTAAACGCAATAAAATAAAACTACAGCATATTAAAATGTGTGAGATGAGGGTAAACACTGCTAAATAGAAATTTATAGAAATTACTACCAATATTAGAAAAGGGAAACAATTTAAATTCAATGATCTAAGCTTTCAATTTAATTTAAAAAATTAAACTCAAAATACATAGAAAAAAGAAAATAATGCAGATAAAAACAGAAATTACTAAGATAGTATAAAATATAAAATGACACTAAAATCTGTTTCTTTGATATCAATAAAATCTTTTAATGTCTAGCTCACTGATTAAGAAAAAAAGAGATGATACAAATTACCAATATCACAAGTGAGAGGAATATTACTAAAGATCACAGAGATATTAAAAAGAAAATAACTATATTTTATAAATATTTTATATATTTGACAACTAACATGAAATGAACCTGTGTATAAAATAACAGATTGTCAAAGCTAATTAAAAAGAAAAAAAAATAAAAAGACAGCTAATTCAAGGGAAAAAAAAAGACAACCTCAATTGTACTATACGTATTAAAGAAATTGAATATATAGTTTAAAACTTTCCAAGAAGAAATTTCAAGCTGAATAGCTTTAGTAGTTAAATCTAAGATACTTTTAAAAAAAGGAAAAAATAACAATTCTAATCAAACATAATCAAACAATTCCAGAAAATTTAAGAGTTTTGGATATTTTTCAAATTATTTTGAGGCCAAGTAATACCATGATAGCAAAACCGCTATCACTAATTTACAAATAAAAAATGTGTATAAAAAAACTACTGATCAATTTACAAATAAAAAATGTGTGTAAAACATTTTGAGAAAATCAATTTCAGTAATTCTTTACAATAATAATGCATCATGACATGTGGGAATTTAGCCCATTGAGTTACGTTAGCTTATCATTTAAAAATCAAATTCGTTCACAATGTTAACGAGAGAGAAATCAACAAATAATAATAACTTCCATAGATGTAGAAAACTATTTGATAAAACTTTAATTCCAATAATACTGAAAACTCTCAGCATAATAAAATTATAAGGGAACTTTCAAAATAGATAAAAAGCATCTAAAAAGTATAGCACTAATGTTATATTTTTCTGGTGAAGGAGTAAATGTATTCAACATTTCATTTCAGTTGTTAGCCAAAGAAACAAGTTTCTTTCTTTCTTTTTTTTTTTTTAACGTATCCTAACATTTCTTAGGCTAATAGAGATTAGAAAAGAACTAAACTGCCTTAATTCATACACAACACAATTGTCTATGTAGAAATATTAAGTAGACTATAAAAAAATAGTTATAAAATTGAATAAGTGAGCTTAGCAATGCTGCATGATATATGTTCAATATACATAAAATAATTGTATTATTGAGTAGAAATTTTAAAAATCATACATTTAAATAAAAAATAATTTATTTTGCAATAACGAAATGTGTACTATGCAGAAATATATTTACAATATATGTGAATGTTCTGCAAAATAAAAACTATAAAATATAGTTCAGAGAAAACAGATACCTAAATAAATTGAGATATATATCATGTTCATGCGTCAAAAAACTATTTATTGTTATGATACCAATTCCCCTTTAATTTTTTCTTATTACTTAAGGCAACCTTCATTATCTGCTGATAGCCTTCTTTATTGAAATTTGAAAAATGTTCAAACACAAAAGTTCTTGAAAAGACAGCTTTGAAAAATAAGAACAAAGAAAGATGACTTGCACTGCCTGATGCACAGTAAATGCACACTAACTGAAAAGTCTGGCATTGACACAAAGATAAAACAATGGAAAGTAAAAGAATCAAGACTCCAGAAATAAAACCACATGTACCTGGTCAATTGATTTCTGACAAAAGTGTCAAAGCAATTTATTGGAGAAAAGACAATCTTGTAAACAAATAGCAATGGAACATATGAAAAAAAAATATTGATCCATATCACATACTATATACAAAAAATATATCAACATAGAGGACCTCATTGTAATTGCCAAAATTATGAAATTATTAAAATGTGACATAGGGGAAAATCTCAGTGGGCATGGGTTTCACAATAATTTCTGAAAAGAGTATAAACAGTAGAAGAAATACTGTAATTAATAAACTGTATTTTATCAAAGAAATTTTTTTAAATTACTTTTTAAAGTAAAAAGCAAACCACACAGTGTGTATTTGTAAAATATGTATCTCATAAAGGAATTTACCTAAAACAAAGATCTCTTATATCTTAATATTAAGAAGACAAGTGATCTTCTAAAAAGTAAGCAAACACTTGGGTACACTCTTCTACAAAGAACATATACAAATGACAAAGAAGTACATGAAATAATGTTCAACATCATTAGTTATTTTGGAAATAAAGAATAAAACAACTTTAACAGACTATTACTATAATAATTATATTTTAATTTTATTTCTTTATTTTATGATTTGCATCTTACAGACCCAGGGCAGAATGTAAAAATGTACCTCCCACCCACTAGCTAATTTTAGCTAATTTCTAGAGATTAAAAAAAAAAAAAAACTTGCCTGTAAGTGTGCCTTTGATATGCAAATAAACTAATCCAGAGTTCATATCCTACCATCCTTCTGCTATACTGCCAGGGACAGGTACGTACCAGACAACTAGAGAACCCCTGTATAAGCCAGAGCCTGCTGCAAGTATTTAAACTGTATAATCCTAAAATTGTTTAGCTGCTTTCCATGCAACTTTACAACATGAAAACTAATCTACAGTGAATTCAAGAGATCAGTGGTTGTTGGTTGAATGGAACAGGAATGAGAATAAGAATAAACTGTGGGAAGGGATTGTAAAGGGGCATGAGACAACCTTTAGGAATAATGGAGATGTTTGTCATCATGACTAAGTCAAGGTTTCAAATGTGTACACATGTCAGAATGCACCACATTGTGTACTTTAAAAGTGTGCACTTCATTTTATGTTAATTAGACATCAGTAGAGCCATTAAATGAATGAGAAAGAGAGGAAAAATAAAAAGAATTTATCTTCTTCATGTTCACTCAAATTAATAAACAATGTCACCCTTACATTCCATCTGTAAAATTGATTTATGTTGAATATAAATATGACCCCATATTAACATAGTTAATATTAACTTAGAATCATTTTTAAACTACAGAGTTATGGCTATTATTCACATTAAAGGCAAATATGCATAGATTTATTTACTAAAGCAACACATTGTTAGTATTAATTATAGTGTTATGTCAATCAGTTTGAAATTTTCTTCTAAAAATTTCAATCAACAGAAATTAAAATATTATTAAGTAAAGCAATCAACATTACACTTAAAATTGTCTTCATGCTATTTCTTTATTCAATAATCACTTGTAACTGGATTATTGTATTTGTTTTATGATTTTTATATGTTAATAGTTCATTTTTAAAAAGCATAAAGCAGTCTAATTATCAAATTTTATTTTAAGCCAATAATTTATTTTTTAAAATGTACTTATCAATCATATGAACAGCCATTTAAAGCATATTTTTAAGAAACTCAAAATTTCTTATAAACTTTTTCTTTTTCCTTTTTTCTTTTTTCTTCTTTTCTTAAGAGTATATCAGAAAAAACAGTAAGTAGAAAAAAGGTGCTCAAAATTAACTAATTTACATTTAAAGTGATTGTTCTATAATATACTAGCTAATTTAAAGAAGAAATGTTTTATAAAGTTTAATTGCAAAGCCCAAAGACCTTTGTTTTGTTTTAAAGAAACTAACCAAATGGTAGACTACAAGGTATAACTCTAAAATTCTGCTATTTTGATGAAAAAAGCGCTTATTACTATTATACTGTTCCTGCTTTATTGTCAATACTTATGGAGTATCTTTATTAGTCAATTAGTTGTTTAATCAAGAAGTGTTCTGTTGTCATTCTAACATTGAAGAATACCAAATTTGGGGGGCAAATGTTCTCATTACAGTGAGGTGCTTTTTTTTTTTTTAATAATGTGTGGCCTATTGCAATATTTGCATACAACAAGATTTATCTCATTGTATTTTTATAATTAACAAGTTTTAAACATATATACTAAGATGGTCAAAGATAATTTCAGCATGTGGGTTCAAGTTTTGTCCTAATTTCCATTAAACAAATGTTTGGAAGATTATCAAAAATTCTTCCCCAAAGTCTATAGTATCTTTAAAATGATCACCTTTATTAAGAAAGTTATGTTTAGATGACATTTTTGCTTTGGGACAATTTCTATATTAGACAATGTTCAGACATTCATTATCAGCATTAAAATAATTTATTAAAAGCTTTTCCAACCAGTACTGACCTTTCCTAAGTTAAATAGGTCTCTGACTGATAGCAGTGCTTTATCTCTCTAAATGCTAAAGAATAATAATTAAAAAAAACTATAATGGATGTCCAATTCCACTCTTTTAGGTATCATGTAGCTACAATACACTTTGCCCAGGGGTATACAGCAAGCTAATGGAGAAGTGGATCAAAAGCCAAACAGAATATGCTCAATTTAATCCGAATCAATATGTTTCATATGCCTCAGCTAGCATGGAACTAGCCTTTATTCAGAGAAGATAGCAGCTTTCTTCTGTATACATTTGTCACACTTCTTTCTGAAGTTGAATCAACAATGATTGTCAAAGAGAAAAAAATTGTGAATTATATAAATATATTGGATGCTGTTTTTTTCTAGGCCTTGTTTTAATTATTGACGTCTTAAACTCTTATTTTTAAGAAAACATTCTTAAAAAATAATTATTTTTTAAATATTAAAATCAAGTAAAAATAATTATTTAGCATCAGCCACTTTCATATAATCCTTAATTTCTACTCTCTCTTTCCAATTCCTCCTTTTTAATTTTTTTACGTTTTTAATCTTCTATCTCTTTCTTCTCCCTATATTATTGCTGGTATACTCCCCTTTTTCTATTTTTATGACTTGTCTCTTCCTTTCTTTTTTTATGTGCTTTTTCTTTTTCAGACAATTAGGGGGAAACAGGAATGTTGAAACTCCTTACTTTTTACAAGTATAAGTTTTAGAAGAAGAAATAACGAATAGGAAAAGATAACATTCAATAGCTATTTTTATAATCTGAGAATAAAATGCATTTTTGAGATTCTTCCTTTCACTGAAATGTATTGTTTTCAAACAGGTGATTTGACTACCCTGTAAGGTACTTTATTTATATAATGATTTCACCATCCTACTAAAGTGTTCCCATTAATAATTCAACATGTAAAAGTGATTGAAAATAACAGAGGAATGTAGAACAGTTTTAAAATATTGACCTTACATCTTAGACAACTAGAGATTCTTATTTCTAAAAATTAGGCACAGACAGAAGAAATCTTGATTCTTCTTCAATATAAAGGTATGTACATTTTTTATTTGGATCACACAACCCTATTCTCTGTTCCTGTATCTTATTTATACTCATCACTTTTGTTCACATGCTAATAAAAACAATCTTTCTTGCTCTTGACTTCTCTATATTGGCTGTTCAATATGCTTACTAGTTAGTCTAACAAAGTAACCACTATGAAATGTAGATCAGAAAAAGAATATATTTTTTCTTTTATTTTAAAAACATGCATTTTAGCCCTGAATTTTAAGGTGTTTTTTTTTTTTTTTCCACTCATTTAATTACACTGGAAATGAAAGAAGAGAGTAATTAGTTAATCCACTAATTTGTCTTTGACTCACTCATTAAATAGACATTCAATGAACTCCTATTTAAGTCAAACTCTGAGGCTCCTGTGACCCTGTAGGATATAGGAATCTATTTGTAGACAAAAATGAGAAGCAAGTATTGTAAAACATGCGATATGATTTCTCCATAGAAATATATATAGGAAACTCTGAAGGCTTATGGAAATTTTGATCATTATTGTTTAAATTTTAGGGAAGTCAAAGTTGTTAACTGAGAGGAATTTTCCAGTATTTAGGTAAAAAAGAATTAAAATTATTATAGGAAGAAGGGCATGTATATGGGTTAGGGTACTGTTGTGGACTTGGGGACAAATTAGAGAACAGACTGAAGTATAAAGTGGAAAACAACTAAAGAGAAATTTTGGTCATAAAATTGTTGGATGTTGCATTAAGTAGATTAAAATTTATTTTGAGAACAAAAAAGATTGTTGAAATATTCAACACTGAATCTTGTAAAACTATTTTCTAAAGAAATGTATCTCTAGTTGTAATATGATAGGAGTTGAGGATGGGAGCAGCATGGAGTCCTCAGAAAAGTAATAATTGTTGATGAATTTAGTCCTGGGTCAGGAGATAGGAAGTAAACAGATTAGGCCAAGTGATTGATCCTAAAAGGTAATAAAGAAGGAAAGATGACCTGAGGCTATCCAACAGATTTCTGATTGATGAAAATGTCTAGATACTGTGTTAATTTACCAAAAGATTTAAAACAAAAGAAGAAACTGATATCACTAGAGAAACATTTGGGGGGTGGTTTATAACTTTTTACATCTCCATATAGAAGACAAACTTGTATTAAAATCTGTTTCACAGACAAGATTAATTAAGAAAAATGGCATTATTTTTGTTGTTTTAGTTCTTTCACAAAGTGTTTGTGCACCTTTGAAATATTAGGTGTGTAAAAAAATAGGTCAACTATCAAATGTAAGTATTTATAAGAAACTATTCAGTAACCAAGGCTTTTAATATAATTAACTAATTAGAACATTTATTTTTACTATCTGACATTTGATATATATCAACATTTTAATAAAATGTTAATTATATTAAAATGTGGATTATATTAACCAACTTGGAAGTTATATTTAATTTTTGTTTCATATTTCAAATAGAAATTGAGAAGAAATCACTAGTTTAAAACAGTAAAGGCTTTTCATACCATAGCTGAAATTACAATGCAATGATCATTCTTACATACCATTGTTTAAACTTTAACTACCTTAGTAAAATCATGATGTTTTCCACTGATGATTTTAAATGAATTTTGGAATGAATGAGAGTAAGTAAAAAAGACAGACAAAAAAAAAATTATGAAAAGAACAAATTACATTTGTGTTGTGTTCGAAAAAAGGACCAGTGATTATTTTAAACTTTTAAAAACAATTATATATGCATAATGTATACATATATAGGTATGCTTTTGTATATGGGCACTTAGGAGAAGATCAAAGTGAGCATTAAGTCCTGTAACAACAGGAACATAATAACTTTCACAAAACAGCCTTGAAAATGCAGAGCTGGGTTTATCAGAAAAATAATCTTTCTTTTAAATATGTATGAAGCTGTAAGCAGACGATTTTCTATAATTTATCTTCCTACTGCATGCTACCATTACATCTTCCTGGATAAAGAGATCATAATGAATTATGTAAATTCTTGATTGTGTTATCAAGCACACTTGTGCCTTGTTAATTATTGCTCGATTCTTTGCTATTTGGAAATAATGACCTCCAGAATGCTCACAACCCATTTGTAATCTGTTCAAAGAATCAATACAAAGATTGCTCTATATGATTAAAGAGTATCCTCCAATTAAAAGTGTAATGACAATATGTCGAGAAACAGAAGTAACACATTGTGTTTTGTACGTTTTACTTTTTGACGTAATAATTTAAAACATAAATTTAATCATAACAAACTATCTACCATTACCTAAATTTGCCAGACGACTGTTTTGACCTTATTATCTTTCTACTTATTATACACTATGAAATCACAGAATGGGTGCTCCAACTCTATCAACTAAAAATCAAACTGCATAGAACATATTACATCCGAGCACTATAGGTAAACAACAAACTACCTGAAAGCATGCAGTTTCTTTTGTTTATGTTTATGTTTCTCTACTACAAACAGATTTTAACATTTATAACTTTTACTCTTTATTTTACACTTTTTTGGTTATATATATATATATATATATATATATATATATATATATATATACACATATACATATATATACACACATATATATATATTACTATGTCCATTAAAATTCTATCCATGTTTCTTTAGCTATTATATTTCTGAGAACCTGTAAAGCTTCTAAACATTTTAGATAAGAATTTGGCAGTTTTTATGAAGTGCTACCCGCCACATTGCACTTACGTGAATTAATGCTTATGGTAAATACTCTCTTTAAAATAACAAAACAAATTCCAAATGAAACAAAAGCTCAATTTTCTCCTAAGCCTGCAGGGTTTCACCTGGCATTTTTAACTAGTGCAATAAAAGTACATTGCCCTCTAACAATGCTTGAATTTGAAAAACACATGGTAATTTTTCCATATACAGGCAAATATAATATCGCAAAGCTTATTCAATATACATTAACATTAAATTCCTAAAATTGAAATTCTCACATTATATATAAACAGAAATAAAACATAAATTGATCTTAAAGTAAGTTGAAACAAATTTTTAAAAAGATTAAAAAATGCAAGACTTTGTAATTAAAAGTCATTTGAACTATATTTGAAAAGGTTAAAGAAAACTGCATAGTTGAAACTTTTTAGACATTTGTAATAAAGGGTCAAAGCATACTTGTTCATTCATTTGAACTTGGTCTGTGTTAGTTGAACTTCATTGTCATTTTAAAAGTCATAAAATATGGTATAATTAATTGTCAGGAGCCATTTTGATGCCTGCCCTTTGGGTAAACAAGGGATTGTTTACTTAGCCAGATGTTTGCATAGCTAGTACATACTTTGTTACTTTTGTAGCAACTGAGAAGCACACTTGTTGCTCCAGAGACTGAACTGAATGTTCTGTAACCTAGATAAAGAAAAAGCAACAGGCTCCCTGTGCAGGTGTCTGCAATTGTTTGTGCATTCTTGTGGGTTCGGCTTTCCAGAATCTTTCTCTCTTGTCTCTGTCTTTTTCTTAATCCTTACTCCCCCTCTCAGGACTGTTTGATCCTGCCAGTGGGCTCCGGCAATGTATAACTCACAAATGAGACAATCAACAATTTAAAAGGAAGTAAATGATTTGAACAAATAACTTACCCAGAGATATGTGCATAAAATGTATACTCATGAAATATGCATAGCACAAGTATTAATTTCAAAAATTCAATTAATGTAATAATGAAATATCACTATATATCTGATAAAGTAACAAAAATTAAAGATTGAATATATCAAGTGTTAGCAAGGTTGTCCTTGCAAAATAACTGGGACTCAGCACTGCTGCTGGGAATTTAAAAGGGTACAAACATTTTAGATAAGAATTTGGCAGTTTCTTTAATGTTAAGAACATTCTAGTTCTAGGTTTATGACCAAAAGTAATAAAAACATATTTCCACACAAGGCCATAAATACAAATGTTCACAGTAGTTTGATTTTGATAGCCATAAACTGAAAGCTACACAAACAACTATATATAGCCTAACATGGAGCACCACTTATCACTCAACAAGACATAGCAACAAAAATGTTTCAAAATAACTGTGCTGAGACAGATGAAAATAGTTCATACTTGTTATTTAATTATTACACTAAATATGTCTTTTTTTATTAATATGAGAAAAATCAGGCCAGTGGCTGTCAGGAACTATTTTAGCCATAGACATTTAGAAAATTGCAAAACACAATTTGACAAAGAATAATGCCTTTATAATATCTTTCCAATATGTCTGCTTTAGCTATAATTAAGTAAATAAATATTATCAAGATTTTACAACCACTGAATTCTAGGATACACAAACATACATGTGTACATGTGACTCTAGGAAATGTGTGTGTATATATATATATATATACATGCATATATATATACACACACATGTATGATTAATTTTTTTCTCTGTTATAAATAGACAATTACATAATCTGACTAAATTATTGGGAAATATGCATATTAAATAGACTGACAAATATAATGTGCAGAAAATTAAAATGTCAGTTCAAATAATGAAATAAGTATTTTCTCTGAAAACATGACTTCAGCTTAATCCAGTATATATTAATGATGCCTCTTAAAATCAAATTTATTCCTTATTATAAAGCAATGAACTATGAAAGGGTTTCCACTTATAAATGTAATTTGGAAATGAGATGACACAAATAAATAATTTTATAGGTAAATAATGAAAGTACTAAAATACAATTAGATGATCTACTTTTAGAACTTATGAAATTATAAAGAAGGAAATACTAGATGCAGGAAATCAATTACACTGCTTTTCCTTTAATAGTTCTTCAATATCCTAGTTTGAGAAAGGCCACTATGCACAAAACATTTTGAAACTGTAAATCACTTACAAACATAAGGAAATTATCATTGGTCCCTTTTAAACAGTCCTATCTCTAATGAGATTGTGTGCAATAGCTGAAGTTTTTTCTGAAAAAGAAAGTTTGTCTAAAGAAAGACAAATATCGCATCATTTCACATACATGTGGAATCTAAAGAACAAAATCAACAACAAAAGCCAATATAAACTCATAGATACAGAGAATATTTTGAGGGATACTAGATGGAAGGGAGGTTAGGGGGAAAGAGGTCAAAGCGATTGAGAGGTGCAGGTGGATGATTGCAGAGTAGACATGGGGATGTCGAATGTAGCATGGGGAGGATGGTTAATAATGTTGGAATTAACATGTGGAGGGAGGAGAGGTGCTAGATTTGGTCAGCTGAGTGCTTTTTGAGTTGTGTGGATCTTGGATCAATATGCTGTACACCTGAGGCTGGTATGTTGTATACCAACTATAATTGAAAAAAAAAAAAAAAAAAAAACCTCATTGAATTGTACAATGTAAATGCAGACAACTAGTTGTCTATTATATTTCAATAAAGACAAAATAATAATAATGTGTAGAATAAGTCCCACATGAAAATCTCTAAATGAATAGTGAAAGTTTTGTGAATGTCCATGATCATTGTTGTGATTACTAGAATATTACTTGAACTAATGAGCAGTGAAAAAATTCAGGCTTTTATGGCTGTCAATTTTCAGTCCTCATGATTCACAGACCTGGTGTAGTTTCTGGCTATGCACTCCAGTGCTTGGTAAGATCCTTTTAACTGCTGTCTTCTGGATGAAACTATGTGACTAGTTCTTGACTAAGAGCTGTTAGAAAAATATATACGTGTAATTAATTTCCTGCTGACTAGGAATTTTAATTGAGATAGCAAGAGAGAAAACACGATAAGGAGTGTATAGAAAGAAATGGTGCTCTGTACTCTGTGCTCTAAGAAATATACAGAGTCTCACAACTTTTCTGTTAATCTAAAATTGTTCTATAATACACATTTTACTAAATTTTTAAATATAGCAAATCAAAATTAACAGTACATAAAAATATAATTTATCGTGACCGAGTTTGTCACAGTAATGTAATGTAGAGTTGGTTTAACATTTGAACATTAATAAATACAACATATACTTCTATAATGAAAAAATATGACCATCTTAATGCAGAAAAAAAATTAAAAATTTAAAAATCCATTCTCACTTAAACTCTTTGAAACTTAGGAGAAAAAATAAATTTCCTCTATTTCTTTGAAGGCAGCTATATAATACTTACAGCTAACACAACACTGTCCTTAATAGTGAAAGACTGAATGCTTTCTCCCTCAGATGAGAAACAAGCAAAGATGTTATGTTGAGTCTTACCAGTTCTGTGTGATAAGGCAAGATAATTAAATAAAAATCATCCAGGAAAAAGTTTGTTTTAATTTTATATGCAGAAAAAAAAATGAACAAAGTTTACAGAAAAGCCACTATAACTTGTGAGTTTAGCAAATATGGTAGACAGAAAAGTTTTTGTATTGTTTGTCAGTCAAACCCAGCCTACCCTTTTATTTACACATGTTCTTACTCACAAAGTAGACAACCACCATTAGTATGCTATTGCTTCTCCCTGCTTATTTTTTTTCTCAGTGCATGTATCTTCTGTCTCTTAAACTCTGATTTTTTTTTTGTTGTTGTTGTTCTTTTCTATATTCTTTATATTGATCTTATTAATTGCCAGAACCCACCAGCAGGATCGAACAGTCCTGAGACGGGGAGTGAGGATTAAGAAAAAGGCAGAGACAAGAGAGAAAGGTTCAGGATGACTGACAGTGAATATACTGCAGCTCCAAGTTTATTCAGTACATCATGTTTATACATCAGGGAGGCGTGGAAAGCCGAACCCACAAGAATGTACAAACAATTGCAGACACCTGCACAGGGAGCCTACTGCTTTTTCTTTAAGTTATAAAACATTCAGTTCAGTCTCTGGAACAACAAGTGTGCTTCTCAGTCACTACAAAAGTAGCAAAGTATTTGCCAGCTCTGCAGACATCCTGCTGAGTAAACAATCCCTTGTCTACCCGAAGGGCAGCCATCAAAATGGCTCCTGACAATACATTGTATTTAAATTTGTAATAAATACTGTGCTAAACAGAGTTATTTTCAATAGAGAAATTTAGAGAAAAGTGTTTCTTATATGTTCATTATCATATACTACAAGTCATATTCTGTTCCTAAAATAAGTTAACTCGTTAACATACATATAAACAATGTTTTTGATTAATAATACGTGAAACAATAATATAAGAAAAACTAAAAGCCACAAAATGTATTATTTTCTTATTAATAAGTCATTTTCCAGAGATATCCTTCTAATAAGGTAATCACTAGCACATATGACTATTTAAATTAAAATTAATTAGATAAAATAAATTTAAATTATCCAATATATGTATACTCATTTCAAGTGTTACAGCCATGCCACCCTGAACAAGCCCAATCCTGTCTGATCTCAGAATCTAAGCAGGGTTGGGCCAGGTTAGTACTTAGATGGGAGACCATCTAGGAAGACCAGGTGCTGTAGGTGTAAAAAATAAAAAATAAGGAATTGTAAGATGGCAAGGTCCTTGTAATCTGTGAGGTCAACCAAGGGTTGCCTCGCCTAAAAAAATGAAATAAACAAATAAATAATAACTAGTGACTATCATATCGGAGAACAGAGCGGAACATGTCTATCATTGCCAAATGTTTATCAGGTAATGAATGCTGTTTAAGAGGTTTTTTTTGAAAGTTCATGCTGAAACTCCAAAAAGATTACATTAACATATGGTGTCTATCTGATTAGCCGTATGAGACCTTGGACAAGCAGTTAAATTTCTCTGCTCCAGTTTCCTTCTCTATAAAATAATTCTACTAACTGTACCTATCACCTAAAGTTCACATGAGGGTTAAATGGTGTAATGCAAATAAAGTGCTCAGGTAAGTGCTGTGTGTCATTAACATGGTATCTAATGGTGACTATAGAAATAAAATAATAATTATCCTTATTCTATGAAGAACAATGACATGTGCAATTGTTTTTAGATTGCCCCAGCTTTGAAATCTCTTATCTTCTTGATACATTGTTACTCCCAATGAGAGAAGCTGCTCTTCATTTCTCTTTTTCTCATCTTTTCAATGTTTTTTTATCTCTTCTCCAACTTAAAATTTCCTCAGGATTATAGTGAAGTGAAAAATCTACAGCAATTGACATTTTAATCATTATCAAAATATGTAGAAGGATTAAGTGACTTTTCTATATTATCCTCTAATTCACTGTTTATTCTGTGATTCTCAAGGGCCCAGTGAAGTGCCCAGAGCTTGCCTAGAGAAGTATCTACTTGATTCACCTTGATTTAAAGAAAACCTGACCTTAGTATTTCCTGCCTGAAGTGAGAATAAAACAGCATGTTTCATCACTAGTTATTCTACTGACTGTTTTCTGCTTCCCAAGATGTTCACACATAATAAAAGCATGTATTTGCTACACACTATTTGTATATTTCAGCATTTTTTGTGTTATGCTAGTCACCTACCAGTAATATTTTCTGTGGTTTTTCTATTGATTTAACTGCATGTGGCTTCCTTAATCTGACACCCGTTTCTTAAAGCTTTCTTTTCTCAGCCATACATATTCGTTACTGTACACATTATGTACCAGACATGAGAATTGGTATGTTTAACCTTCTAAATTTACCTCTAAATTGGAGATTATTATTACTATCAGATTGCATAAAAACCTGTTAACATAATGTGATTGGGCAACTATCTTTATTAAGGCAATTTCTTAATAATAATTCCCAAATGAGTGACTCATTAAGCACTATGTGTGAACATATCTTTTTTTCCCCATGTATCTAAAATACACTTAAGAACTCTTTACCTTGCTGGTACTGACAATCTTATTTATTAATGACTACAGTCACACTGTGCAATTGTATAAAAAAGAAAATATGTTTTTCACTTCTCTGTTTTTGTATGTTTTCACCAAAATCATCATGAATCAGTAATGTGATAGACTTTAAGGAGGCTAGATTTCATTTCAAATAATATTACCATAATGACAACTGGAACAAAATTTATAAATATATCTGAAATCAGGTTTCTTTTATATTTTTATAAAATATTAATTAAATGACTACTATGTGTACAGCACTGTGCTGTACTTATGGTTTTTCATATTTATCTAGCATATATACTAGAAATTAGTCTTCATCATTCATAGTTGTGTTAAGCAGATAACTGACCTTCACTTTTAGAATCTTTTATTTTCATAATCATAAATGTACCCTGCTAGTCATATTTATGTTACTATGACTGCTAATGTTTAAATTCTACTAAATATAATTTCAATTTTTGCTTGACCAATATCTAAAGGAAAGACTTAGTGATGTAGATTTAGTGAGACAGGTTCTGCAGATATGCAGTTGTCCCAAAATTTATTCCAATTTGGTAGTGTGTTGCAGTGTGTATCTGTGATCATGTGAGACTGTGTATGGATATATGTGTAACAGAAACAAATAAAGTACAACTCATTTAATGGAAATTCGGCCCTCCCTTAAATTAACTTTATTGAGCATTGTGGGAAGATGGCATTTAGGCCTCCCCTGTGGAATTATTTACAAATAAATACCACTGCTACATAATAAAAATTTGCTGGATTTGTTTCTTTCTTCTCTATATTTTGCAACATTTTTTCCTAGTACAACACACCTTTGGGAGTAGTGTCTTTCTACCTTTCGATGATTGTTAAGGAGTAAACATGCAGAATTGTAATCTGTTTTGCTTTTCCACACACACATTTGGCATTTTGACATTTTCACAGATTTTCAAATTATTTAGGCTTTAGAAAATCTTCAACACAAAGCCCATCTGCTAAAAAAAAAAAAAGTGTACTCTATATCATATATTGGTCATTTTAAAAGTGCAATCCAAAATTACCGGAAAATGCTAATAGCTTGTGGCTTCTAGTATGGACTCAGTATTTATCCTACTGTTTATTTCTAGGGAATATGATGGAATTTGGGCCCGAATTCCAGGGGATTATAAAAAAGCAGTTGAGGAAGGGCTTGTGTTTAAGTCAACAATATTTGGCTTGTGTGAGTTGGATGAAATAAATTTGATAATTTACACTCTAATTGCCAAAGTCCTTCAATGTTTGTCACTCAAGTATGCCATAGTATTCCTTTTCTGTTATAGTTTATAGAAATAAGAACACATTGCCAACAAAAATAAAATGTATTAATTTAGCTGTGCAATTCATGCAATATTAAAAATTCTTTCCAGGAAATTTTATAGCAATGACAAATTATTTTAAATAACTTGCTTTTTTTTTTTAACTGAAAGTATAATGAGTTGGGGGGGTGCTTAGGAAAGACAGAGAGAGAGAGTCAAATATTTAATTAACTCATTAATGAGGACTCTAGCATGACAACAGAGCTGATTCCAAAAGAAAGTGAGAGTGTATTTATAGTGAAAAAAATACTTAAAAGGCATTACTAATTATCTCTTCTCCCACTTAAAATTTAAGTTCTACAGGACAACAACACTTTAACTGTTGGGATTTTCTTATAAACAAAACTTAATTGCAAATCTATCATAGAGGGTTCATTTGGATCTGCATTTTTTTAACTAGCTACTAAGTACAACTACAGAATAGTAATCAATAGTAGAGTAAAAAAATTTTTTTTAAATCCTGCACCAGAGATTCTTGAGCTGTGTCGGAGAGTATGGGCTACCTACCATGGTATTAAGGAGGTACACAGTAGTTTTTTCACTTTCAAAATTATTGGATATTTTTAAAATCTACAGAACATTTATTCTGACTAAACACTATTATGAATAGTTTTACAGAATTAATGAAAACCTGCTTTCTTTTTTTTTTAGATTTAGCATTTTAATCATTTTTTTTTTTTTTTCTGACAACTCACTTTTACATCTTCAAAAGGAGTGAAGTAACTCCACCGTGGAGAATAATGTGGTAGTGGAGGGCTTTATTTTTATCCTGGAAAAAAGGCAGACCCTCTGTCTATTTATTATCTACCCCTTCTAAATAGTTTCTGTTGCGCTACAATGTTATCTATTGTCTTTTTTTTTTTTTTTTCAGTCCTTTCCAACATATGCTTTTTTGTCCTCCACTGCAGGATTTTGTTTCAGAATGAGTTTAATTTGTACCTCTGGGTGTAAACTCAGGCCTGTCATCCATTCTATCCTCTATCATGTAGCACATACTTTGTATATAGAAGTTACCCAAATTTATCTGAACCTCCATAAATAAACATAGCATGTCACTCTTTATGCCATGCTTTTAAAAGAAAGCTTGCTCTGTGAGGCTTGTCACATATTCAGCTTCACCTCAGAAGCAAGGTGCAATCTGCTTTGTCCTGGAGTTCCGTATTTTATGAGAATTTTATTACCCCATTTAAACCTTCAACTGAGATTTCAATAGGAATAACGTATTGCTCTGTAGGTCTCATCACCTAAATTATTTCCTTCACTAAAAAAATGTAAATAATTTTCAACAATGATCTGTTGTTTTATCATTTTTATAGCCTATTATTATGACATAACCATTATATGCTTATTGTTTCTGAGTATATCATTTTAAATTGCAAAATAATGTTTACATTTCAAAAGTGTTGAATGTATGATAATGAAGCTTTGAGTACAACTTAATTCAATGTGGTAGGAAAAGTATGGAGATAGAAAAAACACTGAAAATTTGGGATAAAAATCAATTTATATATTTAAACCACATTTGCCTTTTCATTCTCCATAATTATCTATTTTTTAGTTTCATTCTTACCATATAGAACAATGAGTTACTTTTACATGGTTGATTTTTTATTATTGACTGAAAAACCAAATAGAATGACTAAAGACATTAAGATAACTCTACTATGTTAACCTTGTGTTGCTCAAAGTGATAAGTGAAATATAATGATAAAATAGACTATCTGTTCCTACATGTCATCATTATTTTCAAAAACACAATGTTTTTTTCTTTTTGTCATAATTGGATTATGTCTTCCTTATAAATATTTTGATTGTTATTTTTTATTTCCCCTCCAGGTGCCAAATTAAATTACATGTTTCTTGTAGCAGTATAATTTTAATATCCATATATCAATATTTCCTACTAAAATAATATTTTAAAACTTCACACATAGAGTCACCATTATAACTTTAATAGAGTCTAATGATTTCTATATTGTTAGGAAGCTATTATTTTTGACTACTCCTCACATTGCTTTACTGGTATGTCTTTTATCTTGATCCTTTCTCCTTGTGATAGATTTGTGATGCTCAAGAATCAAACATATGTATAAAATATATGTATTAAATTCTATGTGTACTACACATTTTGAGTCCTTGCACATTTGGAAATTATGTTACTTATTTAGTATTAAGCTTAGTATCTTGGTTATGGAGATCTAGGTTCATAATATATATTCATTTATATGTTTGTTTTTCTCTAAGAGTATTTTAGAATATTAGTTTTTTAATGTTGATTTTTTTCAGGATATATTATTATATATGCCAAAATTCATTAAGAAAATATGCAATTTTCTTAGGTTGATTTCACTAACTTTTGTTGTAATATTTTATTTTTTTCCTGCTCTCTTTCTATTCTTATTTTTTTTTTGTTTTTCGGAAGAAAAATAATTATTGGAGGACATGTTTTTATGTTTCATATTTTCATCATGTAAAAATACCAATTTATTATTTAGATATATCCTTTCTGCTCTTCAGCAATTCTTAAAAACAGACTATACATTTAAAACATATTCAGCAACACATCATTTTTTTACTTACTGGACTTTCATAGAAGTTCTTTTTGAGTTTGGTCTCTGAAAATTTTCAGAAGCTCATATATTTTTAAAGTTATTTTTTGTGCCTCAAGTTTTTTTGTTTCTTCGTGTTTTGATATTCTCTTCTTGTGGTTCTCAATTTATTTTTATCTACTACAGATGATAAATATAGATGATACTATGTTAGTAAGGGAATTTTGAAGATTTTAATAAAGACTAGCCAACAATTAAAACTTTTTATAACATAATCTCATTCTGCAGGATATTCAAGAAATGTCAGAAAAATCAGTCGCTTAGCAAGCACTTTTCTACATTGTGTAATTAAATATACACGAGCACGTGTAATCATTACTTTTCTGTATATTAAATAACATCAATAGTAGAAAATTTTAACAAAGGGTTGATAATAAAATTCATAACAAGTAGCAGGCTAGGTGGGTAACTAATTTTTGCCTTGTGTTTATTTATTTTTTTAATGTAAGAGTACACTTTGATTTCTGAACAACTGACTGAAATATTGTATTCATGCTAAAGACTCAAAGCACACTTTGCCAATATTTACCATTCATTCTCCAGAAGGCTTCACTAAATTATTACTTTGTGTCACCAAATCTTATTTTGCCCAAAGTTTCCATTACCTCACTTATCTATTTAAACATGCCTTTTCTTAAACAGCAGTTATTCTATTTGAAATGCTTCCCAAACTTAAAACAACCTATTTACTAAATCATTTGAGTCAGAACGTTGTTTGAAAATTATGTAATGTTTTAGTTAAAATTCAAAAAAATCATCTTGTTTTCATAAGTTATTATACTTCTTTCTTTATATAGATAAATAAAAGCCTAAAGACAGGCCCAGGCTTAGCATTTGCAAGAAGATTGTGTAGAAATGGTGGCCCACATACCATATGTGTAAATATTTAAAAATCAAGCTAACAGATTGTGAAATAAAGTATACTCCATATTTCTAGTTTGACAAATATACCTTTATAAAATCCTGGAAAGCCAGGTTTGAATATGAAAATATTGGACTTATTTGGTGTCAGAATATAATATGATTCCATGAAGACAGCTGCTCTGGCCACTGAGGTTTCCTATCTCTGGCTCCTTCTTACACATCCTTGAACACATTCTGGTAGACGAGTTGCACAAATGACAAGTTTTGCTCAGGTACTTAGAAAATAAGTTGTTTTTGTCATTATTAACAAGGATGGACCTGGGTATAGGCCCATGTGGACTCTGCTAATGGTCTCAGACTGAGAGAATTCAGAATTTCCACTTCAGGATGTACAAAAGTGGTGATATTCCATTGGCCTATGAGAGTGCTAAGTATAGAATTCAAATCTAGCAAGATTCCAAAACAAGTGGCTGATGCATTTAAACTTTTCCAGAGTCATAGGGAAGTAGTGCCTTGTCATGTGTGTGGGATATGTAGGAGGGACTTACACAGATGAAATAGTAGCCTCTAAGTGAAATATTAGGTGAAATATCTCAGATATTATGGAACACAAATCTGCTTCACAATTTAGACTGATTTAAGGTGAATGAAACATCTAGCTTATCAAATTAAATTGAAATGCAGAGAGAAAATAAGGAAAGTCATACTAAGGAAGTAAATAACCTTAGAAAAAGGTACAAATGGTGGAAGAATTCTAGCTCCTGAATTATATAATGTTCATATGTTCTCTCTCCCACTCTTTCTTCTCCCTTCCATTGGCTTCTCCACAGATGGCATGATTATAAGAACCAAAGTTGAGGTCTGAGTAAAAGGACCCCAGCAGATGGAAGATGACTGGGCCAATGATACATACACATCTTCTATTAAAATGATGCATAAAGATAGGTAAAACATATGACTTGCCAATTGTTGTAGCTAGCCAATTATCTGGCTGTGCAGCTATGAGTCTTATTTGAATTTCTTGGCCAGAGCATATATGGGCAGAATGGGACTATACTGAGTGTTTCCAATGGGAAGCCAATTTAGGGGAGACATAGCTGTTAGCCCAGATGTGCCATAATCATGTCTCATTTTTTTCATGTTTTTCTATTAAAAGTGACACTCATTTCTTTCATAAGAAATTTTTGTTTGTTTATTACTATTATCCTTGTTGTTTCTTATATTTAACTTACTGTACATTTAACACACTTCTGAAATCTAAATCTCTTATGAGTTAGCTATTAGCTCACTCTGTATACTTAAAACATCCTATGAGAGTATCTATATATCTATATATCTGGAGAAAATATATTACTAATTATCTATGTTTTTTTTTCTTATGACTTTTACCCTTATTTTTTATTCTCATATTTTATAGCAAAATTTGATATTTCCAACTACTACAGAAATCTTATACAATGCCTTAAGGTTTCCATCTAATTTAATAGTAATTATTTTCAAAATGGATTTAATGATCAAATTTTTCATTTTGTCAGAGTAAATAAATATGATATTTTGAAAACATTTTATAGCAGACATCACAATTGAAGGGGGAATGGATTCTAAAAATGCACAAAATTATAGAGTTATTGTTTTTTTCTTACTTTTTTTCTACCAATCCTTTGACTTGGCCCCAACCCCCAATCTATAATTAACTCTATTGTCGTGACTCAACAGCATATTACATTACGGTAGACAACAAAAGATATTCA
Organism: Cynopterus sphinx; assembly: GCA_030015415.1. Taxonomy (NCBI): domain Eukaryota; kingdom Metazoa; phylum Chordata; class Mammalia; order Chiroptera; family Pteropodidae; genus Cynopterus; species Cynopterus sphinx. Next base: position 27,393,869 of record CM057381.1, read on the forward strand.
TCACATTTTTTGACCTTTTCCTCCATTTATGCTGAAATGTTTTATTGGAGAAGTATAAATTAAAAAAGAAAAAGAAAAGAAAAGAAAAAGTATCAAGCATAGTCTATCACTATATATTATCTAAGGTCAAATTTCAGCAGATAGGAAGTGTTTTAAATCAGAGTTGAGGTAGATTTTATATAAAATATGTTTACTATTCCTTTCAATAATGAAAGGACTAAAGAGAATTTTATATTTGCTTCATCAGTGATAAACATTTCCATGATTGTAATGTAATTTATGACATGCTTTTATCCTAAATACTTATCAGAGCCTATTAACATAATTTCTTTTAACTTTATCTATATTCAACTAGATACGAACAAATAACTTCTGAATATTTAGTAGTTTCTGTTTTAAAAAAGATCATAGTAGTTCATATTTAGCTAAAGCTGTTCATGCAGTAAATGACTGTAATGCAGAACTAGACACACAACAATGAAATGTTATAATAACTTCTATTTTTACTGCAATAAACTAATTTTAAGTAAATTCATAGACTTTTGAAATTCATAATAAAGTCATATACAATAAACAATGTACATGAGGCAATTCTTCATTTAGTTTCTTATTTGCATTAATTTGGACTCATAGATGCACATGCAAATAAGTTATTATATAATTATCTGTGTGGTAGAAAATGGCAATATCAAGATTCTTTAGTATAATTGGATCAATTCAATAGCAGATGTTGGTATCCTATTCTTTTAGTTTACTTCTTTTCTATGATACTTCTCTGAAGTAGAGAATCAAATTAAATCTAATCCACATTTTAGTGACCATGGCACAAAATGCTGGAGCAGGGCAAAATGCACTGTGGTCATAAAATGACTCCCTGATAAGCTAAGACATATAGGAAGAGAGTGAAGAATGCATAAGTATATGAGAAAAGGGGCAAATATTAATAAATAATCATTATTATTATTATTATAATTATTACTAGTAGTAGTAGTAGCAGCAGCAGCAGCAGCAGCAGCAGCGGCGGCTGTGGCTTGAAAGAGAAAACAGTTTGTCTAGCAAGGGCTCTAGTGTGGCTGATGTATCAAGATAGAGTGTTGGAAAAGGAAAATATAGAATGGAGATGATAAAATTTCATTGAAACTTTAGGCCATTTAATTACGTTGGCTTTAATCTCATTGAAAAGGGAAATTTTGTATGAATGCAAGCAGAGGAGACATGACCTGACTTCAATTTTTTAGTAGATGATTTTGGTTGCTTTGCAAAAAAGAAACTATAATAAAAAAAGGTCAGAAGCAAGGATACCAGTTGGGCATGTTGACAAAAATCCGGGTGACGTGTTATAGTATCTGGACTAGGATTATAGTAGTAGTGGAGGAGTTTTGGAGATATTAAGTACATGGATCATGGCCTCAGAAGACCCTGTTTCTAAACCCAATTTACACACACAGTATTATGATATTGTAAAAGTTACATAATCTTTCTTAGTTTCAGTATCCTCATCCATAAATAAAGTTTATATATATAATAATGAGGTAATATTTGTAAAGTGTAAAACAATGCTTAGTGTAGAATAAAAGCTAAATAATTTATTAACTTTACTATTGGATGTGGGAAAGTCAATGGGAAAACTAACAATGGTAAATATACTCAAAATCACTGAACTGTATACTTTAAAAAGATGAATTTTATAGCATGTGAATTATAACTAAATAATAAAATTAAATAAAAAATAAGGGACATTGCTTTCTGAATATACTTTTTGTAGATTTTAGAGCTATATCAATGTTGTATATACTAAAAAATATAATAAAAAGGGAAAGAAAACTCAAAATGGGATACAAATATAAACAAACTAATCACTCAATTTCAAGTTAATAACCTAAACATACCACACAGAAGAAGGGAGGAAGAACTAATTTAGTAAATTTGGAACTGTATTTTGACCATGTAACCAAAGGCTAGAGTCAAAAAAGAGAGTAAACTAGTATTGTACTTCAGTTCGTACACTTGTTACTAACAAATATGATTTAACAATTTTGAATTATATATATATGTATATATGTGTATATATATATATATATATATATACTAGTATTAAGCAGTTAAAATATATTGTAGCTAAGTATATACTAAATATATTAGATGTATCAGTATAAACTATTAACTATATAGTTTTAGATGATATAAATAGAGCAAAAAAAGAGGTAGATATGTAATAAGGTGATTTTAAAATTAAATATTTTAAATAATATTCTCACACTTTCAATTACATTTTATTTTTCATGGTCTATTCCTTTCATTTCTCTTTAATATTTAATAATTTTTTAATCATATAAAACCACTTAACAGTGACATAAGTTTGATGACTATTTTACCACAAATCTTTGTTATATTACTAAAATTTATATTTCTACTTACCGTGAAACACAAGAGAGTTTTTTCTATATATCACTATAACATATAATAGAATAGAATGAAAAGATAACAAACATGAAATAAATATCAGCAGTATATTTCATACTTCTGTGATTTATAACAAAAATAAGTGATATAATCAGATCTCACAAGAAGATTTTAGAAAATAACTTCTATAGAACAGTATTTTTTTTACAAGTTTACTTTTGCAAGTAATAAATTATACTCCAAGAATATTTTGTTCTGAGATGTTAGTTAACAGTATCATGAAGCCAAAATAATAAACAAAACATTTAACAATTAAATATTTAAAATGTGAAGACAAAAATCAACATTCAAGAGATATAGAATCAATCCAGCACTTCACAGAATTTTCCATTTTATTCCTTTTCTCAGTATAAATATTAATTCAATATAAAAAATTTTCTGATCTGCACCAATGACAAAGTCATTCTTAACCTAGTCACTCTCTACCTTTTGTCATTGTTTGAGGTATTTGTCACTGCTTTTTTGGTTAAAAAGCAAGGGGAGTTGAGGGAGAACAGTGAAATATACAGGTATTTAAATATAGCAATAAGAAATGACAAAGGTTACAACATAGCATGATGAGCTTGGTTATGCAGAGATGAATGGGAACTGGGTGAAGAGGATAACAGTAATGAAGTGAAATCACTTTTCTGACTACCTTTTTTTATAGAGTTCTGACTTTTGGAACCAGGACATTGTTTCATATATACAAATAAAGGAAGTAATTATAGTAAACAACAACAAGACAAAACAAAATGAAATGCAAAGAGGAACAAAGCAAATAACCATATTTTAAATGACTAACATAACAATAGCAAAGAATATATGGTCAAAGAAATGTAACCAACTAATATTTGAGCACAGTATTTAATCTATATATACTCAAGCTAAAGAAAAAAATATATATATATAATATGTAATATAAACTTTATAGGCCTTTGTTTTCTTTTTCACAGAGTCTATCAATTTTTAAACTACTTTATATATATTCCAGACTCACAAGTAAGTAAATATATTTTAAGTAACGGTTTCTCACTGTCAGTATAGGATATAGAAATAAGGATAAAGAGGGAGATAGGATGAATCTTATTGTGTTGGTTTGAAATAAGAACTAACACTATGAACTCATGGTTATACACACACACACATATGTGTAATGTAGAGATATATATTTATGTGCATATATATGCAAAAACATGCCTGCATATACATGAATATATGAGTGTCTGGGATGTATGTATCTACTTTCTAGCTGTGTCCACTGAGAGATCCAAGAAGAAGTGACACCACAGAAGAAATGAGCACAACCAGCACTCAGGCTTTGGATTCAAATATCCTTCTGCACACAAAGGAACCAGTGTTCTTTGGAGAAACATCTGCCTTCAGGGAAAGACAATATATATTTAAAAATGAAATTTAAACATCTTGTGGTGGCAGAAAATAAAGAAGTTACAAAGAAAAACATGGGCATTTATAAAGGACAGAGGGGCTAGCTATAATGGGCTACTACTGATAGCAAAGGAATATTGCTTGGTGAATGAAATAAAAACACTAAACACACTGATATAAGAAATACATATATAGAAACATAAATACTAAAATAAAAATATAACAGGAAAAGAACTCTCTTACAATAGAAAAGTTGTGGAATTTGAAAGTTGCCATTGGCCAACATCATATAAATTGTTCAGGCTAGAATCATCAACAAAACTAATGAGTGAAAACCTCAAATCATGTGCTGCATTTAATTGCATTTATAATCATTTAATCTTGTAAATTGTCATTTACATATTGTGGTTTCTCATTTATCACATATCAAGTTAATATATGTGTATAAATACTATGCTTATATACACATACTAAATGTGTCTAATCTATTCTTCCTAGACTATTTGTTCAACTCCAGACATTATTTATTACTTCTACTTTGATTTTAATATTTGTAAGAATGAATGCCCCTTTTAACTTCCCATTTCTCTCTGTCTCTGAATCTATCTTCAAACTTTAAAAAAATAAAGAATAAAACATACATCATGTTAAATTTCTAAGAACATTTTACTTATGTTTGTTATTTTTATAGAATTTTGTTATTGCTTCACATAGGCACAATATTTGAAGTAATTAATAATTGTTTGCTTTTTTAAGTTCTCTTCACATCCTTGAATGTGCTATTTTCTTCTTTGTTTAATTTTTTACTGTATATATTTCCTAACTTTTTCATGTTAAACAATTTTCTGTAATTTTGTTGATTCTTGGTTTTCTATAGCATTGATAAAAAATAATATGTTTAGACAGCCTCAGTATATTCGTACCATGTAATTACTAATTAATTTAAACAAATTAATAATTATCAATATTTTACATGAAGAAACCAGATGGTGACCATTTTATTTAGATAATCAAATAAGTAGTAATGAGATATATTGATATCATCTGCCTCTTGATGTGATGAAATAAGAAGACCACAAAATTATTTCTGTGGTATAACTGCCATGTGGAATAAGATGACAAAATAATAGACAGACTCAAATGGAAGAAGGTTCTACAAAATATTTATAGAGAAAATAAGATGGAGAAGTTAGAGTTTGTATACAATTTTCAGAAATCATAGAAACTAAAAAGAAGGATAAAACTGATTATGATAAAATTAAAATGTTCTGATTAACAAAGAACACCATAGACAAAATCAACAAGTTTGGAAGAGCTTAGAGTCTGTATTCAAACAATCTTTAACTGAGAAGAAATTAATATTTAAAGTATACAGTAAATTTGTGCCCATAATGATAGAAACAGAGGAATCTAGTAGAAAAATTGGCTAAATCAAGAATAAGTAGATTACGGACAAAAAAGTCTAATTCCTGACAAATATATACAAAGATGCTCAAACTGGCATTGAAAGTAAAGTAAGAAGAATGTAAATGAAAATAGTAAGTAGTAATTCAACTCATTTACACTTAACAGAATGACAAATATTAGAAATCTGTATAATACCAAGTATTGGCAAGAATACAGAGGTATAGAAACATTCATTGAAGGATATGTAAAGCAAAATAATTTTTTGATATCACTCAAATTAGAAATGCATGTGCTTTTTAACTCAGGATTCCTACTTCTGGTCTTACTTCATAGTGAAATTCTTACACATTTTATCATTAGATATATTTAAATTATTATGGCTTTGGTTACAGGTAGCTGAATATCCTAGATACTTATCATTAGATGAGTGGAAGAGTAAATTGGGGTTGATAAATATATTGTGAAAAACTATGCAATAATTAGTTTATATTAAATATAGTCAGAGCTATATAAATAGTCAGACAAATTAAATATAGTCAGAGCTATATAAATAGTCCTTAAAAAAGTGGTTGGACAAGATAAGATCATATAATGTCTTCTGAGTAAAATATAATCAAAAATCTGAAAAATACAAATTTTCTAAAGTCCTTGTGAGGGGAGAGCAATAAGAATTTGGAAAAAAAGAATAAAGCTTTTACAAAAATAAATGAAAATAAAAAATAGCAAGGGACTTACACTTCCTGTACTGCTAGTCCTCATTGAATTGAAGATTATGATTAAGTTAATATTATATACTGGTATCAAATTAAAACATAGCCACCACCCAAAGAAACTACTATCAGTAATCTGATGTGTTTTTTTTAATTAAATTTATTGGGGCAACATTGGTTAATAAAATTGTATAGGTTTCACATGTACAATTTAATAACGCATCATCTATATATTGCATGTGTGTTCACCACCCAAGTCAAATCTCCTTTTGTCACAAAATATTTGATATTCTTTATTATTATCTACTTGCCCCAATCTTTTTTCTCTGGTAACCACTAAACTGTTGTCTGTGTCTATGAATTTTTGTTTGTTTTGTTCATTTGTTGCTTTCAATTTCATATCCCATATGAGTGAAATCATATGGTTCTCAACTTTTTCAGTATGATATTTCTCTTGGCATGATAATCTCAAGATAGATTCATGTTGTCACAGATGGCAGTATTTTATCTTTTCTTATGGCTGAGTAATATTCCATTGTATATACGTACCATCTCTCTTTTTTATTCAGTCCTCTATTGAAAGACACATTGGTTATTTATATGTCTTGGCCACCATAAATAGTGCTGCAACAAGCATTGAGGTGCATATATCTTAATAGATAAATGTTTTCAAATTTTGAAAGGAGATACTCAGAAGAAGAATTGCTGAGTCATATGGCATTTTTATTTAGTTTTTTTAGGAATCACCATGCTGTTTTGCATAGCAACCATACCAATTTACATTTCCACCAGCAGTGTATGAGGGTTCCTTTTTCTGCACAATCTTTCCAGTACTTGTCATTATTTGTCCTGTTGATGATAGCCATTCTAATAGGTGCTATCTCATTGTTGTTTTGATTTTCATTTCCCTAATTGTGAAATTGGGCATCTTTTTATGTCTGTTGGCTATTTGTAATTTTTCTTGTAAGAAATGTCAGTTTAGGTCCCTTGCCAATTTTATAATTGGATTGTTTGTTTTTTGTTGTTGAGCTAATGAGTTCTTCATGTATTTTGTATATTAGCCTCTTACCAAAGGCATTGTTTGCAAGTATCTTCTCCCATTCAGTTGATTGCCTCTTTGTCTTATTGATGGTTTCTTTCACTGTGTAGAAACCTTTTTGTTTGATATAGTACTATTAATTAATTTTTGCTTTTACTCCTTGCCTCAAATTCATAAATATCCTCTTTGAATCCAAGGTTCATGAATTTAGTCCCTATATTTTTTTCTAAGCAGTTCATTGTTTTAGCTCTTAATTTTAAGTCTCTGATCCATTTTGCATTAATTTTAGTGTTTGGTGACAGATAGCAGTCTGCTTTTATTCTTTTACATGTGGCTTTCTAATATTCCCAGCACCATTTATTGAAGAAGTTTTATATTTTCATTGTATATTTTTGGGTTCTTTGTCCAAATTATTTGCCTATATATACACAGTTTATTTCTGGGCTCTCAATTTTCTTTCATTGGTGGTTTGCTGAAGTCATTATTATAAAGATTTCTTTCTAAATGTTAAAAGCAGAATTTCAGTTGATAATTGTATATATTTGTTGGTTTCTAATGCTGTTCATTAAGTAGTGTTTAAAAATTATAGAAAAGCCAATCAAATATTATGTTTTTTCCCCAAAATATTAATATTCTTTAAGGCATTAGTGGTATAAGACACAATTTTGATAGTAAAAATGCTTTCTGGCACTGACACATTTTTAACTTAATTTTTAAAAAATAAATGATAATATTAAATGATATTTTCGGTGCCTGAAATATATTTGCTAGTTTTAAAAAGCAAAAGTATCTTTGGGAGTTTTCATAATTTTAAATGGATTGGATTATCTCTCTCAAACCACAAAAATTCATAGATAGAAATTATGGCTAAAATTTTAGGCTATACTTTAATCAATCAATTAGGTTTATATAGAGCAGAATTTCCCAAAATGGACTCCTATGGAACACAGATTCCCTACAAAAGTCAGTATCATATATTTAAATTCCTTTGAGAAAATCAAGTAGTGCATCAATTTTTGAATATTTAAAATCATTATGAAATAACTCTTAAAATATCTAAATTACCCTATTTTATAATGCATAATTTTTTCAAATGCATTTGATTATTGGTGCATTAATATTTATTCAAGATTATTAATATTTTAATATTTCTTTATTTTTGTATATATGTTTGATGCTTTTAATATACAGATTTAATAACCATAATTTTAAACATTAATGACAGTGGCCAATAAGAGTGAAAAAATTGCTGTTAGCTTAGAGCACAGAAAAGGAAACAACACTGGTTATTTAAAGCTCAACAATCTCATTTACAAAAAAAGTAATTTAATATTCCTATTCTTTTCATCGCATGTCAGAAGTGTCATCTTCATATATGAAGGTGAAGATATTTTATTTGTAGCTGCTTGCCCCTAACATAATTCTGACTTTCAGATTTCAAAGAAAAATTCCTACATGCTGTAAATCAGTTTTAGTAAATGACTAAATTTCACCTTCATATTTATGAGATAAAAATATACCTGTTAGTCAAATACATTCAAGATATAGATTCTTTCCTCTGGATATCCATCCACTTACATTAAAAGTTTAACTCATTTTGGAAAATTTGCTGTATTTTATTAAAAATTTTTGAGTTAAAACCTTAAGAAATTTATCATTATATTTCAAATATCCTAAATTTGAGCACTTGCAGAATACTTATTTTATACTACAACTCTATTAAGGAGAATATTTAATAATTAATTAAAAATTCAGTCAAGAGAAATATTAAGACAATATTTGCTACTTACAAAAAAGTTTTGATTGAGAATGTATTCAAGCAAAACATATATACTATATTACTCAAATTATTGTTTTTAATCAATTACTCCTTGCAATTTTGATTATTTAGTTTTAATTAAAATGTGCGTTTCAATTTGTAACTATTTAAAATTAATATTGTATAAATAAGCTTAAGTTATTATATTTATGGTTGTTATTATATTTATGGTTACAAATATCCTATCTAATAAATTAAAGCTGCTTGTATTAATACATAAATACTGACTCTATTGAGATGTCCTGGACAAATTTAAACTATTTTTATTAATTATATTTTAAATTTAGAGACAGGGCCATAATAGAAATTTTAGGTATCAACACTGGCTATGTTATTCTTCTGCTGTTTCATGTTTGGAATCGTGAACATAATTTTTTAAAATTTAATGCTAGTCTAGGTATAGCCTTTTTTAAAAATGTTAAATTTTACCTAGATGATTTTACTGTGCTTTCTTTTTATACATGCAGGTAATAATTCTTACTTTTCCTGAGAAAACCCTAGTATTAACACCTAATATGAATTGGATGGTAAAAACCAATCTGCTTGCCCACATAGGGGCTACCTGAAATTTTAGCAGTCATTGTATAATGCTATTTCTCCAAAAATTATAATAGACTAAAGTTAACTAAATAGAATAAATAAACTTAAAAATATGAGAAACAACTCATTTCACTCAGTACAATAACATTCCACAGAAATCACAAAGACAGAAAAAAATATAAAACTGATCACTGAAATATTTACTAGCACTTTATAAAAGCTATTTTGAAGTAAGTGTTTATATTTCAAAAAACTTTTTAATGTTAATCCTATATGTACAAGGGCAACATTTTTACATTTTATAAAGTGAGACTCTGGCATATTACTCACTGGTTTCACCAGTTATTTTCTTGTTTGCTTTCAGGTAAATAACTTTTTTTATTTCTCGGCTCTGCTCTGAATCTTAGGGCAGAATCTTTCTCAGGCTTCCTTGCCAATTGGTTTCTGGCCAAGTTCTGGTAATTAACTTCCTAGATGATTGGAGAACTGGGAATGGGTAGAAACCAGGACACATCTTTCAGGATTCTAGTTGTTCTCAGATAACTCTGCCCTCCATTATCTCAGGTCCTACAGAGCAGCTCCTGTCATGGTTCTAGTTCCAGGTGAAAATCTGATGTAAAATGTCCCATAGTAAGCAGATTGTAAGATGTAGTTTACTATGCAGATTGTTACTGTTTAGTGTGTAAAGCATTCCTGCAAGCAATGCCTGAGGGAGAGAAATGAAGCAGAAGGGGGCAGATAGACATGCCAAGCTGTGATGTAGTCCCAGAAACAGTCTTGACTTGACCTCATGGGGAGATCTGGATCAATAACAATCCTTCAGTGTTATCCCGAGTGAGCTCTTATTCAGTTGTTGGATATTGGTTTTATGGAAAGGCAGGTTACTTTGGGAGAAAAAAGACTGGGCAGCTGATAAAATCTCAGAAGGGCTTTCAGCTGAAGACAGTCTGCCTATGACTCTTAGTGCCATTTTCTCTAAAGTTCTGATAAACTTATCTTTCTGAAAGAAATATAGGAAATGAGTGATATTGGGTTAAACCACTAATCTAGATACTAGAGCTGGTCTCAAGTCCAGAGCTGAATGAGGCACACCATCTCCTGTGTCTTCCACCCATGCTAGACTCCCTTCATTATCAGAACAACAGCTGGTATCAGTGGATTAGCTAGAGATGTAACCAAAACCTTCATTTCTGAATGATTTAAGCCCCTGGCACTATTCCTTTCTCAGGATGCAGTTGCTATAGTTTTGCATTTTCTATTAAACCAGGACAAGAGAAATACAAGAGCTGCTCAAGAGAATCACCTAATATCCCCCTCATCCCTTCTACTGTGTGACTACAGCCATATTTCCTCCTAATTATCACAATTAATTCCCCAGCCTAGATGGTGACTTCTTGTCTTCTGCTCTCTTGACACAAGAAATGTGATATGTCCAAGTGGCAATCACAGCTTATGATTCATCTTTCTTTATGCACCCCCTGCCAGTTGTCTCCCTCCTTAAAGATCAAAATCTTCTAAATTTGCAGAACTAGGATTATGGTCAATGAAAGCATACCGGGAGTGTTGATAAAGAGAGTTAGCCATACATTTCTAATTTTGGGGGGGTCTTGGACTCCATGTTTTCTCTTGTAGGAGCAATACTATATAAAGTGTATATGTGAATGCATCTGCATCTGTATATTTATAAACACATTACAACAGTGTTCAATCTGCCCTGATGGTTATTGCTTAATCTTACTAAAGTATTGCCTCTAAAGGTAGGCATCTTTTGTCTATAGTCTGTTAGGCCAACAATTTCTGTATAAGGTTTTGGATTTAAGGACATGGTGCCACTCCCAGCATCTGGAATAAAGTGAAAATGCTGGACAGATAAAATGATAAGGGTGATCTAATGTTAGATCAAATATCCGGAAAGTCTCTGGATAGTTGTACTGGCTGAAATCCTGTGGGTAGTAAAGAAAAACATGTATGCATTATGTGTCTATCCCTATAAGAATGAATCACTGGTTCACCTTGAAAAAGTGTACTGTAATCAAGTATTGTTTCTTTGATGGATGATGTCATATCAAGAACTCAGCATTGGTTTCCATGTCTGTGATTCTGATGTTAGGAATGTTGTCTTTTTTGTTACTGTTGCTCAGGTCCCTGTTTATTTTTGTTTATCAACTCTATTTTCTCTCTGATTGGGAAAATTCAATTGATCTGTCCTCAACTCATTGATTTCATAGATCCTATTCTCTGTCATTTCCACTCTACTTTTAAGGCCATCCATTTTTTTGTTTATTTGTTCTGAATGTGATTGTATTTTTGATTATACAATATGCATCTGGGTCTTTCTCCATAACTTTTATGTTTTTGTTAAGGTTTTCTTTTTTATTTGATCCAAGAGAATTAATAATTTCTTGATAAAGCAATTTTTTGATGGCTTCTTTAAAATCTTTACCAGATAATTCTAACATCTGATTCATCTATTAGGATTGGGATGGAAGATCAGAAACTCACTATTCCCTTCTGAAACTATGGGGTCCATAGGAGATGATTTTTCTATTGTGTTTGACTGGGGCATAGCAGGTATTATTGAAAGTTTTTCTGTTCTGTTAGGCTACCCTTTTTCCAGTCATTTAGCTAGAGAGTAAGATTTTTGACAGAGCTTTAATTTGTCAGTCTATTGTAGTTTCTGGCTTTCAGGGTACTACAGTGGCCTATCCAAGATGCATGGGAGACAAGAAAACCAGAAATCCCTGCAGAGTCATTCTTCAAATCACAAGGTCCCTCAATAATTTTTTCTTTCCAATTTCCAGGGTTATAATTGTTTGCTGTCTTGGTGCAGAATATTAAGTAGTAACAGGAAAAACCTAAAAATAACACGGCTACTCCGTCTTGGCCAGCTTTTAATTGGCTATCAATCTCTGAGCATCAGACCCCTACCTTACTACTTGTCTGACCTTATTATTTATCACCTATTAAGGTATTTTCATCACTTGGCTGCTATTGTAATGGAGTCCTGTCACCCTCATTGGAGGCAGCCCATGATGGGCCCCTTGCACTCTTACACATATTATAAAATATGCCAAGATGACAAGGCCCTGACTACTTGTTAATCCTGGCCATTTATCTGGATTGTTTATGCAGCTGGCAGTTCTGTGAAGTGAGGTCATATTTGCCTTTAGACAAAGAGCCACCTTTCTTCTCCTTGTCAATAATTTCAGTTTTACTTATTGCCTACTGCTCTTTTCTTTTTTTTTCTTTTCTTTTTAACTATAAATCTGTTTCTGAGCCAGGAGTATTTTGTCCTCTGCTAGCATCCATGAGCCTGTTGCAGATAAGTGTATTACTTGTAAGGGTGGTAAATCCAATACTGTGATAGCTCTCACTGAGCTTGGCCCCCTAACAATTTCCTTTATCATCTCTTATTTATAGAGGATGGCAACCATGCATTCTGATCTATGCATTTTCCTTTGTCTTGGTAAATCATTTACCTTCTCATTTGTCTCATGGAACATGATCATTTGTTGTATTTTCTGGCTTTACATAATGTGTCTACTCCAGCATGTTCATTTCTCTAAGCTTTTAAAATCATTCTTCCACTCTCCTGTCATAGCAATTCTGGTGTATCAACCATATTTAGTGTTGGATATAGCTTTTTCAATGCATATAGGAGATATCTTGCAGCCAGTTTGCACAGTCCCTACTGGAGCCCTTTCCAGGATTTTAAATTATGTGTTCTAGTAGAGTTCTTCCAGTTTGATAAACTATTCATCATAGTACCTAGTATACCAAATCATACTTAAATGTATTTCCTGGCTTCTGCTGCACATGCCAGCTAGATCTTACAATTTTGGGGGGTATTTAGTCCTTTTTTCTTATCAAACTCAGCACATTCTCAGCTGGATTATATTTTTACTTAATCTTAGTCATAGAGATTTTTTCTAGGGGAAGGCATATGAGAAGAATTTGGAGGCAGAAGGATATGGAAAAAAAAAACAAAAAAACCTCTGCATCTGTTCCACGGAAAGAGGAAATGGTAGCCCTTATTAAGTAATTTGGCCACTTTTACAGGCTCAGTGGGCTCAAAAAAATCTAATGATTCACAGTTTAAGGAACATCAATGAGATATCTGTAGCCATATTATGTGTCAATGTCCTATTCTTTTGTGGCAGAGAAGGCCTCCCCTAGTTGGGAGTTTTATACTTTTTGGAGCTATTCTGTCAATTAAATCCTTGGCTTTATCCTCAGCTTTCTTTCCCTTTTTTTTGCAGAAGACGAAAGCACCATTGTAAGCTACCCAGGAATCATGTGGTTATATAATGAACATTCAGTTAGCAATTCATTCCTCTCAAATTTCCATTACATTTTTCCAAAGTTCCCAATTGATCTTTGCAATAGCCATCAATTACTTATTTTTTATATTTGTTGTATCTTCAATATTTCTCAAATACTTGATTTATCATATGCGTTAATAAAATTTTCAATCAGTATATATTATTATAAATACCACAAGTATAGGTTTCAGTAGTTGTACTGTCTCTTGTTTAGAAGCTGGGTGTACTTTACCCAATACTGTGGATAGAGCTCTCATTGTTATCCAGAATTCCAGGAATCCTATGTTATGACTTTCTTCCTCAGATTGCTCCTTATAACTATCACAATTTGGGTCACTTGGAAATTAATTTTTAGATAGATTTTAGCATGCATGTTGCTATTCTTTATTGGGCAGAATTTTCTTGGGAGAATAAAATGCAAGAAAAAGGTAAGAAGCAACAGTGGAGCGAGGAAAACCTTAACTAGCATTGGAAGCTCAAAACAGCCTTAGCCTTTCCGAAAGGGAGTTCTGAAGATAGAATGTCTTTTATATTTTCAGAGCTATCCCAATTGAGTCAAGATGGCCAGCCCTTTGCACTAAAACTTAGAAACTGAATATGGGCTTCCCAAGAGGAAATGTGATTTGGGTGACAAGATTTCCTTTGGCTGATGTACAGATAGTTTAAAGGGTAGATAGTGATGTCCCTCAGCAGCATTCCCAATTACAATCATATTATCTGATTACAATACAATTAATTAACAGTAAAATGTTAACAACATCTCCCTAAAATAATGCAAGCAATTCCCTAAATAATGCTTGCTTTAATGAAGAGCTCATATATCTGAAAAGCAAACAGAAAGATAACAAATCAATACTCAGAGGAATTAGTCTGATTCATAAAATACTATGATTAGATAAAAAGTTAAATAAATAAATCCCTGAACTACTGAAGTAGAACATAATAAAATAAGTATTAGTTATATAGGAAAGGATTAATACAAATATAAAGGACAAATTAAGAATCAGAAAGAGCAAAATAAAATTTCAAACCTAAAATATGTTTTTTAAAAAGTATTTTAATGGAAAAATATTCTAAAGAGATTGAACAATAAAACTTGAGAAATGTCAAAACTATCAATTTAGAAATGAAAAATTAATACAGTCACATGTATAGTTAAACATTTAGTAAAATATTGTGTACAACAATATATTAATACATATAGCACCTTTATAACTAGAAATCATTATATATATATTTATATATATACATATATAAGGAAGCTGCTTTATATATGTATAATTATACTTAACACCCAAATTTATACAGACTATTTGTCGTAAAGAGATTTAAAAAAAAACTCGTCATCTCTCAAGATGTCACAATTTTTATTATCTGTTTTTCCCCCAACAAAAAGAACTATTCCTGAGAGTTAATATTTACATAGCAATTTTATTTTCGCTATTCTTAGTCTTCCTTTCTCTAATTTAATGTCATAACTGTAAAAATCTTAGGCTTCCTCTTTTTTAATATTATCACTATTAGAATGAGGAATATTCTTTCTGAATATTTTATCATCTATTTAATACACTTTACTTATTTTGATAATGCCTCACACATTAGGATCTATACTTGAAACATTTTCTAAATTCTACCTATATTTTAAAATCTAATGAATTAGTCATTATGTGTACATCTTATGAATTTTATTTATCCAATAGTTTATTTTTTTCTATAGTATAATTAAGCATTCTCAAGTATTAACTGAAATCTATATTATACTGATGCAGATCAAAGAGAGTCATGATGGATAAGAAGACAAAGCCAGCTATAGGTATAAATATATTTAACCATGTAGATTTGATAATTATAACATATTATAACCTTTATGAATAGAAATCATTATTCAAAATCAGTGACTGACTATAGCTCTTTTTTTTTTTTTTTTGAGGGGGATATAGAGAGGAAGCTATACTTTCTAACTAGTATTTTGCAAGAAATTTCTCATATATCCAAGATCAGATTTTAAATAAAATAATAAAAGAAAAAAAAAGAACAGAAAAGAAAAATAAAACACTAAACTCTATATAACTTTTTTATATACTTGTGGTCAGAAAAATTAAAATGACTAAAATCATTTCATCTTTTTATTTAAAAATTATTTTGCTAAGACAATTTGATGATCTAAGTAAAATTTGAGATTTTGTTTACAAGAACTGAATTTAGTTAGATGCATTTATTTTAGTATTTAAAATTCTACTTAGGATATTGAAAAATGTTTCACTAATATGAATTGTAAAATATGACCTCAACTAAAGTCTGTCATCTAATTGAGACATTTTTCCTGAAATTTATACATGTTATTTTATGGTCATTACATAAGCAGGCTGTTTTATCTTCTATTATAGATTCATTCTGCCCTGGGGAACGCAGCTGCCAAAAAAATGTGTTATCATTACATGCATGTCAAAAAAGATACTACACACTTCACTAAAATACAGTCATTCAACACATTCATTTGGCAATCTCCAGCTGCTACATATTTAACACAATCTTGAAATTATCTACTATATTGGAAATTGAGAGCAAGATTAACTTCAGTGGAGTCTAAAACTAATTGCATAATATAATTTGCAGTTTATTTCTTTAAATTCATATAAAAACAAACCTCTTTTAGCTAGACAGGTTTTATCTAGAAAAAAAAGTGAATTTACTCCATTCAATCAGAATACTGTAATGTAACCATAGTTATGTAACCAAGATTTAAAGGCATCAATAATAGGATTAGAAAAAAATTAAAAATATATCAAATTTTTTAGTTGTATGTTAGACATGAATTTAGGGAAATTTTTTACACATGTATAATCAATTTTCTTTTTATTTGTTTGGCTGGCACTGATGATTTATTCATTTTAGGTAAATATTTCTTTCTGAGTCATCTCTAGAAAGTGTTTCTTTTTATCAAGATATGTTTAATTAATTCCAGAAATCATCCTCTGGCCATCAAAAATCTAATCTAATATATCAACAGCAAATATATATCTACTCATTTTAAAGCTCTTTTTTGATGGTCTTTCTTCCAAAGGACTATACATAGAGCTAAAATTTTGCCTTAATGACCACTTTGGCATAATGATCCCTTTACAAATAAGTTTTTTTAATCAAGATTTCAATGTAGAATATGAATATATACATATGTGTATATATATGTATATTAATCCAGTCTTTTATTTTAAAGGCATTTAAAATATTTATTATAACATTTTTCTAAAAAGTGTTTTTAATTTTAAAAGATCTTAATTTAAATAAGATAATTGTCAATATAATTTAACGTATAAATCATCTCAACTCTATTTAACACTATTTAACTATGTTTGTCTTTTTTTATTCTAGAATATTAACATCAAGAATGCCAGAACTTGGTTAGGTTTTTTATGTTTTTTTCTCCTTGATGCATTCTTTTCTCTCATAACAGTGACTCATATATAGTAGGCACTCAGTAAATGTGTGTTGACTGCATGAATAATATTTGAGGCTCAGCAATTATTCTTAGAAGTCTCAACTTTGGCTTACTATTGGCGACGTTTATAACTGAGGAGACTAGTTGTAACTAGACCCTTTTTGTGTGTGCCAAAATTAATAATTTTATTCAAAAATAATAATGTGGGCTTTTTTAGTATATGAAGTAGTTTAAATTGTGAAAAATTAAGTTGTTTCATATTTCTATATTACAAATTAAAGTAAAAATTATCAGTATAGTCTACTAGGTCACACAAAATTTGGTTCCTTTTAATTACACTTTGTAATACTCTGCCTTTGTAAATTCTACTCCAACCACATTGCTCTATCTCTTCTTAAACACTCCAAGCACAGGGAACTCCAAGTTGCCTCAGGGAACTTTATTTGTATTTTGTTTTCTCTAACGTTTCTTCCATGCATCTGTTTACTTGAATTGCTTCATAAACTTCTGAAATATTTTACTTATATATCTCTCATATATCCTCATCATCCCTTCTTTGACAAATCTACTTAAAATTAAAATACTCTTACAGTCCCTACTTTTTTTCCTGTTTTATTTTGCTCCCTAACTTCCAACATTTTTTATTGGAAAGAAAAACACTTAAATCATATTTAATAATGCCAAGCACTATTCTAAGAACTGAACAAAAACTAAATTATTTAATTCATCAAATATTTAATCATTCTTCCTAGTCTATTTTTGAGTTACTTATAAGAGAAACTAAAAAAAATAAATCAAAACTGGAGACAACAAAAATAGCAAAAGGAAACTTCAGAAGACACAGAATGAAAGGTGTGTGGTGTAAAACATGTGATATTTATTGTGCTGGACTTTGACCTGTTACTGTGTGATCTTTTCTCTGCCCTGCTCTGTACCACAAAAGACTCACCCCTGCAGGTTACATTGTCCAGGCTTCCTTGTCTAATGGATTCCGCTTAGGTTGGTTAATGGAAGGCAGTACAGGAGATTGAAGACCATGGAAAAAAAGAAGGGAGCATGTAAATTGCCTGCTCCGCTTTTCTCCTGCTACTCTCCACTCTTTCATCTTTATTTTTCTTCCTTCTGGGTAAATAGTGAAAGATATGGATTGAAAATTCAATAGTCATTTTTTCTGTAAGTTAATTAATTAGCTGTGGAAAGACTTTCTATTGATTTAGCTTGGAATTTTATTTCTCTCTCAACCACATTAGGAATTATCTTTATTCTACCATAAAATCCAGTTCTCTCCACATACTTGACAAAATTTTATTCTAATCTGTTCCAGTAATAGTGTTTCATTTTGAACTAGTTTATGAATAATCTTTATTTTATCATTTAACCCTCTGGTTTTCCAATACTATTCTTACTTTTTGTTCTAATAAGTTATAAGATAATTTTAAAATAAAACAAATGTTATGCATAAAATAAACTTTTGCTTTTATTTATAGTAAAAAACCTATTATTCTAAAATAAATTTAAAAGCATACTTAGAAAAAAATGTTATTTTAATTAGATATACTGCTTACATTGTTGTCATTCCTGAATTATCACACAAACAGAAATTCAAATCTGGTAAGTGGCATAGAATTAATTGAATCATAATATACATGACATAAAACATTCATACAATTATCAAAATATAATCTAGGTTTGGTATAGTTTAACATCATTTATCTAAATTGTCTATGTCATTGAAAATGCATACTTGTTGCTAGATGTTTCATTAAGGGTGAATATTGCGACAAATAGTATTAATTGCAAGCATATGCTGTGTAAAACCTTGACTAAAGATTTAGAGAGAATGTGATAGTTTTTGTATTTCGTGAGCATTTAATCTAAAAGGCCGTAACACAAATACAAAATTAACAGTGATGAAAACTGTCATTGCCAAAATAAATAATTTAATAAATTATTATATATATTCCTAAGAGAGTTGTCATTATAAGGAGAGAGAGCAGAAAAGAAATATGTAGGAGAGGGATTTATCAAGGCCACGGAAAATGAATTTCATTAAAAAATAATATTACATTTTTGGTTTTGAGAAATTTAAAGCTCTTTCTTGTTCAAGTGCATTTTCTCTTTTATTTTATTCTACAACATGACTGTGGATTTTTGTTTCAGTTATTTGTTTGAATGCCTCCAATGACAGTTTTCACTGTGTAGTGTTTAATAGAACTGTTTCAATAAAATTTTTCTTCTTGAATCTTGTTTGTATGCCATTAAAATTTATAATCATATAATACATACAGAAAATTTTGAAATGAATTATTAAATGCACCAAACAATTTGCTCATGAAGAGGGAGATGTTATGTGTAAACACACAAATCTACAAACACATTTATAAACTTAAACAGTGTAGATGTGTTGCTAAAATCATTTACATATTTCTATTCCATTTGAGATAAAAATTTTAAGGACATCTATTACCGCATATATTTGCAGGTTACATAAACTCAATTGTTTAAAATTTATTGGGTTTATAAACATAAGATAATTTAATCCATTTGACTATAGTCAGAATACAAAGATTTTAATGTATTCTAAGCCAAAGAGAAACTGTATATGAGATTATCCATCTATTATTGTTATTTATAATAAGATGAATTTTTTAATACTTTACATTTAAGTATGTTTATTACTTATGCCTTTATTCCCTGAATATTTTAAACAAAGGAGATCTGACATTTTGATAAGATCCCATCACTGTATCCCATTTTATGCCACTAAACTAACACTCTGCTAAAGAGTTCTAAATAACTCTGACTTTGTGTAAGAATCACATGCTTTTTAAAAAGACTAAAGTGATAATATGTTTATATTTATTCTATTTGCCTATTTAAAGAACAGTAATTTTTATCTAACTTATCTTAGAGGCTATTACATTCCAAATTTATTTACTCTGATTTTTAATACAACATTTAAATGATAAAAAAATGTTATTTTTTAAAAAAAATACATATTTATTAATCTATGAATATCATCTTAATAGTTATGAGCAAATAAACCATAATTCCTATCTTTAAAAATTAAATATAACCAGAATATTAAAATAATTGTCATACATTATGAACAATATATTTTGTATAGTAGAAAGGGCTGAATTTAATATAAATTTAAATAAATATATTAGGGGACTTTAATACTCCACTTATATCAATTAATAGATCATCCAGAAAGAAAATGAATAAGGGAACATAGACCTTAGGAAACACAGACAGATGTACTTAAATATTTACAGAACATCCCATCCAATACCAACAGAAAGCACATTCTTCTCAAGTGCACATGGAATATTTTCCAAGACAGACCACATGTTAGGCCACAAAACATCCTCTTAATAAATTTAATAAATTTAGGAGTAAAATTGTATCAAGTATCTTTTCTAACCACAATGGTATAAAACTAGAAATTAATTACAAAAAGAAAACTGGAACATTCACAAATGTGTGGAGATTAAATAACATCTTACTAAAAAACCAATCAAAGAAAAATCAAAAGAGAAATCAAAAACAATTGGGACAAATAAAATTGGAAATGTAACATTCCCAAATGTATAGAATATGTCAGAAGGAATTCTCAGAGAGAAGTTGGTAAAAATAATGACTACCCCAAGAAAAGTCTCAAATAACCTAAATTTGCACCTCAAGAAACTCGCTAAAAGAAGAAACACAGCCCAAAATTAGTACAGGGAAATAAATAAAGAGTAGAGCAGAAATAGATGAAATAAAGACTGAAAATAACAACAATAAAAATCAATGAATCTAAGTGCTGGTTCTTTGTAAACATAAAAAAAACAAAAAACAAAAAACAAACAAAAAAGAAAACTGACAAACATTCAGCTAGTCTAACCAAGTAAAAAGAGATAGAACTCAAATAAAATCAGAAATGAAAGAGACGTTATAACCGATACCACGAAAATACAAGAATCATGAGAGATAACAGAACAGTAGTTATGTTCTACAAGGTCATTGCAAACACAAAATTAGTCAGCCAATTGTGAGACTGAGGGCCTTCTTTGATCTTTTCTGAGCATACACAAAATCCTGCACATGTCATGGTGTTATAAATTTCCAGGAATATTTTAAAGCTTTTCAGAGATCACTATAGATATCTAATTCCTTAGTTTTACTTTTTCATTTTTATTTGGAAAACTTTTTGTTATCCTCAATGACATTGCTGCTCCAGACAGTTGTTAAACCAATTGTGGGTGAGTTTTTTTGTTTGTTTATTTTTGTTTTGTCTTTCCACAAATGCCCTAGTAAAAGGATTCTTAGCAGTCAGTTCAAATAAATGCAGGCCTCAAGAATGAACCTTTTCAGAGATTGAGTTGAGTTCAAGACAATTCAACTGGTAACAATTCAGTGGGAAGGAAGCTTTGGGGGTATCTCTATGCCCATTCTTCTAACTTCAAATGGTTTGAAGCTGTTTATCTCATAACTACTGTACTTGAAAGAATATTGGTTTTCAAGATTATTTTGGTTTTAGGAAAGAGAGAAGGCAATCAAGGAAAATATCAAAAGTTTGCTGTTTTTGCAAAGATTTAGCCTTTTTCTTTTTTGAATAAACATGTCTTACAGTGTTGCAAGTCTTTGTTAACTTCCAGAGATATGAAAAGGTTGTTTTTGATTTTTGTCAGCATTATCATCACTTTTATAGTGATAGTGATTTTTATGATTTTTTACATTTCCGTTCTTGAAGTGCTTCTTGTTTCTATAAAGCTTTCCAATGAACACCTGTGAAAAACTTTATTTGATAATAAGGAATAAAAAGAACAATATGATAAGATTGTTCAAAGAACATTTGAGAGCCCTATATTGTTCATCAGAAAAGATATTTTTAAAAAGCATGTTTGGATAAGCCAAGTGTCAACTAAAATGACTTCACTTGCTAATCGCCTAGGAACACTTTTGAAACCACTTATCAGGCAGACATTCTCACTTCTGGGCCCTTCTTTTTGCCCCCTTGTTGTAGTTATTGCAGCACTCTGTTGCAGTCCTTATCTTTGGGACCATGTGCCTCCTTGGGGCATTCTTTGGCTTTGTAAAATATACTTTCAATAAAACTATTAAATCTCAATAGCCTGTGATTATTCACTATATCATTTGAGGAAGAGTAGAGGGAAAATGCTAACTACACTTCTTCACTGTCCTTATCCCTCTCCCTGCCCCCTGCCTTAGGGGTGATACCAAACTCCAGTCAGCCCCAACAGTAACATTTCCTCAATTTCCAACTCCATTTTCTCATTCTATACAGAAATTATCTTACGGTCTTACTAACATATCTCTATTAGATTCACACTTACATTACGCAACCTAAATTTCTTTTAAAAAAAGCAATATATGCTGAAAAATATTGTCATTTATAAAATAAGATTATATTCTTGCTTAATTAAAATTATTTCAATGTATTTGATTAAAAATCTATAATACTGTAATATATAATATTTTTGCTTCATTATTTATAATTCACTTTTAATATATTTTATATAAACAGTTTTCTAAGAAATGACCAGAGTAATTTTCAATATATGACTCCAGGTAGTGTAATTAAGTATTGATGAACTTAAATCACTGATAATACTTTGCATTTCTATTTTTCATAAACTCTATATTATAAAAGCTTACTTTTAAACTATATATACTAACTTATGATTTTAAACGGTCTATTTTAAATTAAAAAACATTTTAATAATTTTACAAGTTTTATTAAATCACATTTAAATGATTATTTGTATAATAAGGTACTAACTAGAATATAATCATTTTTTATTAAAATTTTCTTTAAGTTATAAAATATTTTACACAAAAATAAAATATATAATTAATATTACTTTACATAGAAGTAATTTAAAAATTAGTAATAACTGAGACACTAAACAAAGTTTTCTTTTTTTCATAAAAATGTTAATTTTGCTCTTTTTTCCCTATACAAATGTAACTGCATTCTTATTCAGGTATGTTTCTGTATGTTAATTAGGTGCTCCAAGGTCTTTTCTGACTTTTAACTCTTTCTTCAGAACTGTCAGATAAATTAAGAACTAGGGTTGTATTTTAAATATAAAGAACTATAACTTACTTTTGAAAACTTATGCATTCTGATAATAGTGCTGATGGGACCACTTTTAAAATATCCTGTAGAAGAGTCAACAGCTGAAGAAAACTTTGGTTAGCTACTGTTTAAAGGTTTAAACAACAACCACATTAGTATACATTTTGTTGTCCTAAATAGACAGTGGGAGCATTTGGTGAATTTGTATGTTTCCTTTCTAGTCTTTTTTTAAATACATCCGTGGTTAAATATTAGGTTTTACATTCGGCAGACAGAGATATTTTAGAGAATCGGTTTTCTAGAGCACTGTTATGAAGTGATATACTTTGCTGGATGGAATCAGTTTTATGTGATCTTTTTCCTGTCACAGAACATTATTAATCTAAACTCTAAAAATAACTTAAGATATTATGTATAGTATTAACTGATTGCAACATTAGCATTATAATGTACTGTCAGTGTGTATTTATAATATCTACAATAAAATGATTGTGACTTAAAATAATGCTTTAAGATTTACTAAATTTAAAAATGTACATTAAATAATTTTAAAAACATAACTTGACTCAGAGAGGACAATTACTGGTTCTTTGTGAAAATATAGTGAAATAATAGTAGTATGAAAAAAAAGCAGGCTTGTACTACATATGAGGGTTATATAATACTCAATGAAAAATTGCTGTAGCAGAAATAAAGTGTTGAAGGGAAAATAGACAAAAGACTCAATTAGAATAAACCATGTGGCACTGAATCACTGTTGGATTCATCACTATAAATATGTTTAGATATATATACATATATAGGCTTTATAACTGTCTTCTGAGGAGGCAGAGCTAATTCCCTCAAGTTTAGGGAGAAGTCTTTGCTAATACAATAAGTCAGAAAAAAGAAAGAAAGGAAGAAAGAAAGAAAGAAAGAAAGAAAGAAAGAAAGAAAGAAAGAAAGAAAGAAAGAAAGAAAGAAAGAAAGAAAAGATAAGATAAGATAAGATATAAAGAATAAGGTATACAGAAAAGATATACAGAAGAGGAAGAAAGATATAAAACTGTCTTTGTTCATAGATGACATACTCTCTACATAGAAAATCTGAAAGAACAGAAATGAAACATAAGAAATTGTAGCAAGATTCTGGGATACAAATTAATATATGAAAGTCAGTTGCTTTCCAAAAGTAATCATGTAGAATTTCACATGAAAAACACAATATTATTTACATTAATCCTTCCACAAAGTAGCTATGCATAACAAAGTATGTACAAAATTTATATAAGTAAAATTACAGAACCTTGTTGAAAAAAATTACATAAGAATTTAATAAATGAAGAGTATTTCATATGCATAGATAGAAAGACTCAATATTATCAAAATGTCAATTTTCCCCAATTAATTTATAGATTAAGTTCAATTCCAATTAAAATACTAGTAAGTTATTTTGTGGAGATAGAAAAACTGATTCTAAAGTTTATGTGGAGAAGCAAAAGATCCAGGATAACCAACACAATATTAGAAGAAAAAAGACAACTTCAAGACTTCTTAGAAAGATACAATAAACAAGACAGCATAATATTGACCAAAGGGTAGAAAAATTAACCAATGGAGCAGAAGAGAAAACTGACCTTTGACCAAAAAAGAAAACAAAACAAAACAAAAATAACAAAGGCAATACAATGGAGTAAAGATAATCTTTTAAAAAAATTGTGCCAGAAAAACCAGACATACACTTTCAAGAAAGTTAATCTAGAACTGATTTATACACCTCAAAACTTCAACTCAAAATGGATATAGACCTAAATTTAAAAGACAAAATTACAAAAGTCAAAAAAAAAAAAAAGTAGGATAAAGTCTAGATGACTTTGGGTTTGGCAATGACTTTTCAGATACAACAAAGTCATAACCAATGAAAGAAATAAATGATAAGCTTGACTTTCATTAGTTAGAAAATTCTGTTTTGGGAAAGACAATGTCAAGAGAATTAAAATATTGACCACAGAGTGGAAAAAAATTATCAGATTAAGTATTAAAAAAATGTCAAGAAAACAGTGTTTAATACTGCTACATCTGGTGACATGCTAGTGACATTCTCACAGAGAATTTCTCTTCATAAATATGAAGAAAAATCTTCCATTTTTCAGGTAGAATACTGATAGCTGGCTATCCTTAGCTCGGCAATTTGTTGAAAGTGAAGTAGGAAGCAAAAAGAAAATTTTAAGACACGTTTTCAGACCATACAACTAAGGCAGCAGCTGTCTTACTCCAAAATTATTATAATTGTTAAGTAAATGTTGGTTGTATTTTCTTTTATTTACAGTGAAATTAATTTTGTTTTACAATATGTGTCAATACAAAAGGGAAGAAGTTATCATCAAGTCAACTGAGAATAAGAACTTATAGAAAATTTCATAAAACATGAAAAAATACAAAGTAGAAAATGTATTTTGTGATAGCAAATAAAAAAATCTCATGAAATTGAGTTATTTTTGTTTTGGTGCCATTTATAAACAGAAATGTTATTCAGAGTAATAAACATCATTCACAGTGAAAATGGCTAAATCTTACATGATTGTCATTAAGTTGCCTTATGTTAGATTACATTTTTCTCTCCTAATTTCTACAACTTAAAATGATTTTCAAATTGCATAAAAACCAATTGTCTTCCAATTTGCATAAAAATTAAAGTTATATTAATAGCTAACATAGGGAAACGAAAAAATATAAGCTCTAATAAATATATTCATGTTAAAGGACAGAGTAAGAAACTTTATAGTAATTCAAATGTCTATAGAAAATATATTCTAATATAAGCTTCTGATAAATGAATGAGAAGCATCATCACAACAATATGGATGCAAAAACAAAAAAAGTGAAAATAAAAAGGCAACACAAAAAAGCCAGCGAATCACGGAAGTAAGTTGAAAGTGCACCAAGCTCTTGGATTTGTAAACTTTAACTGTTGCTCTAATGAAATATAATGCAATTGTTCATCATCATAAAATTAACTTTTAGTGATTATGTAAACGCATATCCATACACTTGAGGACTTGAAAAATATCAATAACTATCCCTCCTCCAACTTCTTTGTTCTTTAGGTCAGGAAAAAGAAAATGTTTAAGGTTTTAGTATGCCATGCATATAGGACCTGCTTGTCAATTACACACATATAGAAGAATAACAAGAACATTTGTGTAAGGAGATGAGAACTTTAACCTCCTTTCTGCACAAGTGACTCAACTCTGACTATCGCTTTGTAGAGTTATACCCCTAAAAGACAGATATTTATCTAGTTGATCAAAAATCAGTACTGGGGATTTCTTCTTTTGCCTTAAGAGGTGTGAAGTAGAAAGTGGCTATTTAGAAAGTTCTGAATCCAACTTATATTGGAGCTTTGTCTCTTGTAATTGCAACTCTATTCCTGTTTCTTGTTTGAAAGAGCAGTTGGGCCTAAGGCACTTGGCAATGCTAGGTCTTTGACTAAATTGCTTTAACAATACCTCCAAAATCTTTTCTTAGTACAGTTGTCTCTTGAATAACATGGGGGTAGGAATGCTGATTCATGCACAATTGAAAATAGGCACATAAGTTTGGACTGCCCCAAATTTTATTACCAATAGCCTACTGTTGTCCAGAAGCTTTATTGATAACTAAAACAGTCAATTAACATATTTTGTGCATTATATATATTATATATTGTATTTTCACAACAAATTAAGCTAGAGGAAAGAAAACATTATTAATAAAATCATAAGAAAGAGATAATAAATGTAATGTATTTTCAAAAAATAAAAAAGCATATAAGTGGACCTGGGTAGTTCAAATACTGCACAGTGTAGTACACAACTTTAGGCTCCAATCATTTTGAAAGTTCTCAGAAATATAATTTAGAATAAATGATATATATTATAAATAACAATTTTTAATGTTAAGATATGCTATGATTTTGGTATTATAGTAATATACTTTTAATCATAAGTAACCTTTTTTCCTATGTAGAAATGATGCATTTCTCATAAAAGCCAATCATGTTACATAATTACAGTTTCTTTATGTTTATATGTTCTGTTATGAATTTGAGGTGATTTTGAGGTGAATTTATAAAGGTGCACCACCAAAATACAGAGCAGTGGAAAATAACAATGCAGCTAATCCTTGCTTTTGTTGTTAAATGTTTAAAACCTCCATTCAGTTCTAAGCTTTCTGTAAGTCAAGGGCAAAATGAAAATATAATAGTGTATGCACCTTATTTCTTGAAGTATATAACATTATTTTGTCAAAAGATAACAGTGTTTGAGAAATATATATACATGTATGTGTTTCATATATTCTAACAAAATTAAATTAAATATAACAGACAGTTTTTAAAACTGACATTGTGGAACATGCAGACACATCCAACTTAGGAGTATTTCTTAGACCCTTGAGTAAAAGGCAAAGATATTTATGAAAAAGAATATACATAACTCTTTAGGTATCTGTACTGACATTTACTAATATTATCTTAATGGTGGTAGGAAAAAAATGCAGTGATGGTAAAAGAAATTAGTGATTAATATTTTGCAGCATGGCTATGTCTAAAGTTATTTATAAGATTTAATTTTAAACACTACACATTTATTTTATGATGACAGCATTAAATGTGGCAGCAGAATGTTTGAGCCTACTTTTCATTCCACTTGAACATTGATCTGTGAAAAAAGCTGTAGAAGCAATGTTAATCAATGCATAAAGCTAGGACTACCATTCCATAATTCACCAGGATAGAGACAAGAAATGGTGGACCCAGCGTTAATAGGTGGCTGCACTCATCTGGATTGCAGTCAGTTTAATTTAAGCAGAAGCTGAGTAGATCATTTATCAGGATTAAATGTATTACTGTAATTCATTCCAGTGGTTGTAGGGAAACAGTAGAAGTATAGATGTGTGGCTGTAACTCATAATGACACAACCTGACTGGTTGCTTTCCACAGTGCTATTTTCAGCTAGAACAGTTTTTCTCTCAGAAATTTTAATATATTATTGACTTATTAAAACAATAAGGTCAGATAAACATAGCATCATCTTCCAGAACATACTGAGAAAGATTAAAATCGGTCAATTCATTTCAAAATTAAAGGATTTGTAACAAATACTTTATACTTATTGATCCTCCCTCTTTTTCTCATACCATTATGTTTTCCATTCAAAATTTTAAAAAATGTCAAATTCTTGCCTCATATACTCCTTGATATTTTTGTAGCTTCTTGAAAAATTTAAACATTTGATCCAGGTTTCCCCATGGTATTTAATATTGAAATCCTGAACTGAGTTACATATACTGCATCACACTGAGCCTTTCCTATCAGTTCAGTGAAATAGTTTTAAAGTTATAAAATATGTTTCTCTTTCTAATCTAATTTGCTTAAAATAGAATTAAAACAATAATACAATACTAAATTATGTAAACTAGTTCAGAAATTCTCCAGTGCTTTTAACATCCCCTCTAGGGCATGACTTATTTAATCACCTTGGCAATCTCATCTGTAATATATACAGGTACTTTGCTAAGTTTAACATTTTGTCTTCTTTTTTATATTCTAACTCATACATTCATTAAAAGCCTTATTTAGAAGTAGCCTTGGCAACCATAATTTTTAAATTATATTTTAACACATAATATAGAAATGTATCCTCTTAACCACTTTTAAGTCTTCAGTGACATTAGTGCATTTATGTTGTTTTGCACCTACAAGCACATTTAAAATGATTAATCAATTTCAAATCCATTTTATCATTTTTCTGACCATTTAACTATTATCATCTACATGAATCTATAACCTAATCTCCAACTCAGTAGTCCAGGTTCTTAGTCTCCTTTAACTTGGACATTTATAACAGGTTTCTTTCCTTTTCCCTGACAGTAGCTTCACTACTCTTTAGGTACTCCTATCATTAGAATAATTTTTTTTTTTAAATCCAAGCAGGTAATAATTCTACTTTAAACTCTACAGTAGACTCATTCTCTGCAACCTAAAACTTTACCAAATTCCATGCTGCCATCTATCTTCAGAATCCTGAATGATTTCTCAGTTTTATTACCCACTCCTCTTCCACTTGTTTTTCACATTTCATCCACACTGAATGTTCCTTACTGTTTTAGTAGTTCTTGAATTTGCACAAGCTGTTCGTTCTGCTGGAATAGTTATTTACCTTCATTAAACCTGTTTATTCTTAAATGCTTTATCCAATCACCTTTGATTTAAGCACTTTTTTTTTAAATACACTTCCCATTCAAGTGCAATTTTAGGTGACATACACATACCAGCACATACCAGAGTACCTACAATGCAATTATTTGCTGCCATGTCTATTCCACTAACTAAATTCAATTTATGAAATTTCTACCTATTTACTTATTTATTCATTTATAATTTTTTATTTTTGGCACCACTTTTATAATGATATAAGAAAAATATTGTAATAACAAAGGTAAAAAGCATATTCCTTGCTTTCAAGGAGCTGCAAGTTTTATTCTTACCTGCATGCTCATCTAACATATAATGTATATATAAATCCCAAGTAAATATAAATTAAACAAATTTATGAATGGAGAATTTTAGTCTTCTACATACCTGCAATTGATGATATCATATTTTTATCTTATTTGAAATGATTTGTATGGTATAAGAATAAAATGAAATAAAATATACATGCCTAGATTTTTAAATAAATATAAATTAATTATATATGATTTAATATAATTTAAATACATTAACATATTAACAAATTATATATCTGAAAATAACTACATACATGAGACATCAATTTTCTGATTTATTTTTTATATAAAGTATTTGTTCAACTATATTAATTTAGCAAAATAAGAAGACTCAAATTTGAAAAAAATGACTAAAATAATAATTTTGAGATTTTATTCACATATATTGAAAATACATAATTTATGAATTGATACATTATATATGAATTATAAGAAGACTTAAGAGCAGCAAGTGAATTGTAGAAGATATAAGATAGAATCATATTCTTCCATTTACAAACATAGCCAAAAGGTTAATTCAGGTTAAAAGTCAAAATCTATGTGAAAAAATATAGATTTTGTTGCTAAAATATACATTTCAGAAAATGTCTTCTATAGAGTAATTAATTATTTGCTTTTTAATATTTTGCAATCTTCATTATTTATGTTTTTGCATCAGTAATATGCCTTAGTTTGTAGAAAATTAAGAGCAAGTGGAAAAGAATAAATCACTTTATATAAATGTGTATTTTGTCAGAAAGTGTGTTCTTAAACTTTATTTTTATTTTTAGATTGAAAAATATTTATATATGTTTCTACATAAACACTTTTAGCAGTACTTTTAGCAGTACTATAGTTCCTCAGATATTTTATAAATATAAAATGAAATTTCTCAGAAAAACTAAAATATAACATAAGAGATTAATGACACCATGTAATAATATACAGCAAAGAGAATACACAATTTATAATTAGAACTTCACCCGATAATAAGGATATAATGTCAATACAAGATATAAATAAATATCTAGTATGTGACTCAATTTATATAAAGTATAGAAACAGGCAAAACTCATTTCTGCAATAAAAAGTTAGCATAGTGGTTGTCCTTGTGAGGAAGAGTTGTAGCAACTGGAAGGACACACACAGGGATTTCAATGTTCCTGCTAGTATTGTTTCTCAGTTTGGGTCCTGGTTACATACCTAGGCTCATCAAGCTAAATATTTATATGTTGCTTTCCTGCTGTAAATGAAACCGTAACAGCAAAAAAGATTGTTGAAATATTAACAAGAGGTCACATTAAAAATTAAAATAAGAACAAAAAGTCACTCATTAGATATATTAATAATTGTTCTCTTCTGTTCCACACACTATTAAATTCCTTCTTTTGTTTTTCTTTGTCAGTTCAGGAAATATTAAATTTTCATAATGTCTCTGTAAAATAACCATAGAACAATAATACTATCAACAAGTGATTTTTGAATGCCTAATTTAAATCTATCTCTAACTAAGCCATCTATATTCAATCTAATGTAATCCTTACCAGCACATAAATAATTTCTATTATCAGGTCAGGAAAGCAAGTCTTATAAATGTTATAATATTTACTGAAGTTCATATTCATAGGGGGTTTTATTGTAGAATAACATGAATGTATATAGTATAATGTAATTCCTATGTCAATTTCAATCTCAATATTAAGCTCTCTAGGTTGCTGTTTCCTCTGAGTCACCCTTTTTTTTTTTTTTAAAGGCAATGTGTAGTTGCAGTTGAGTATTTTTTTATCATACTGCTTCTTGCCAGTAAATTTTGGATTTTTTAACAACCACCTTTAATTTTGTATTAGAAATGCTCTTTTCATTCCATGCTGTCAGTGTTTCTTCTTGTATAATTTTCTCAAGAACCTTGTAGGTCTTTCCTAAATGTCATTGTGCTTCACTCCAGTAGACAAAAAAAATTCCAAACAATTAATTTTTTTTCTTTGCTTGGATAGCTAAGATTTAACATCTTTATGCTTTCTAAAATCTCCTTGGTTTGGTGGAGAAGATCCATTAGTTTCCTTGCTATCAGACTGAGGCTACTGTCATCTCTTAGATTCCTTCAACATTTTTTTTTTTTTGATGATACTTCTTTCATTTGCAAAGCTAGAAGAGGAATGTTTCTCTCATTGAATCTCTTTCACACTCAGAAGTTTTGACTTTGGTCTCTGACGTCTAGAGCCAATTTAAAGACCTCAAGTTGTTAGGTCAGACCTATTTAGATAATTTCTCTATCTTAAAATTTATTAATTAGGAAATTTAATTACATTTTTGGTTTCCCTTCAAAACTATGCCTAGATTAATATTTGAAATATTTAGAGAAAATGGACATATATCAAAGTCTAGAAATCTTAGGAAGAAATCTTAGATTCAACTTATTGTACCTGCTATCAACATGATACACCTTTATTATCTTTATTAAAATTTGTTGTAACAAAATCATAGGCAGCCATAAAGTAAATTACTATCATCTTTCAAGAAATTTTAAAAATCATAAAAATAGATTTGCTTTATAAATAAAAGATTGAACTGTTTTCATAAGATATTATTTAGTATACTTTATAGAATATATTTAGTAAAAAATTATTAATAAATGATCCTACATAACCTGTAAATTTTAATATGTGACTTAAAACAGTGCTCTCTTTCTGTGTTCAGCTAAATTGTGGAGTTAGTAGATAATACATGGCAATGTTGATATTTTCTTCAAAAATAAGGTAGAAATTTTTATATCAGAATAATGTTTGTTTAATGCTTTAGTCTTCAAGAAGAAATTACAAATCATGTATATCATTTTTAATATTATATAAACAATTTTTTAAAGAAGAATTATTTGTTAAATTAACAATATAATAACTGTTACTATGTTATATTGAGGCCTGTTATTTGATGAAGCTTTAGTGTTGATGTATCTTTATTTTTATGGTATGTTGCAAGCTCTCTCCTATCAACAGTGTACATAAATAATATTAAATTTATGATGCCACCATAAGCAATCTGATATTTATATTTTCTAGTTTAATTTACACTGAGATTCCATCAACTACTCTAATCTGGAATGTATATTCATGGGTTCAATCTTCAAATATGAAAAATGAATTTTCACATTAGAAGATTAGAAAAGCAAATCTTCAAATGTATATACTGTATTAGTTATTTTTTAATGTTATAATTATGATAAAATTAGTGGCTGTGCATTAGAATTGTGGATTTAGGAGATGGCTTTTTGTTAGAAAAATCAATGGCATTTTAGGTAGATGTATTGGATAATGAGTTTTAGAGACATTTTCTATACTTGCAAAAACAAGGTTAAATAATCCATTGAAACCTATATTTTATATTCTTAAAACTCACTCCTTAGACTTACGTATCAAAGACTTCAGTAGCTCAAAATAAATCTGGGATATTCTAACTACTTAGTGTACTCTATAAGTTTAACTGAATCCCATTCCAAATATAATGTCATATTATCTTTGAAAAAACTTTTTCTAACAAAATGTAATATGGCAGATAAATGGGACTTCACTGAGCTAACATAAAATACTATAAATGTTTTTATAACCTTTCATCATTACTTGCTAATTAATTTTAGAAGACTTTCTATGTGAAGACTTCCTATCATTTCAATCATTGGTGAACTTATATTTAATCTAGCTCTACTTATTGGCAGTTATTGTGACTTATTAAGTAGTTCTTTATGACTAGGATGGTATGTTATTTACCAGTATTTATGTTCTTTCATTAAACATGTTGTTCTCTTATTTTATGGCTGTATTTTTTAAGAAAAACATTTATTTCCTAAAATGGAATTAATAATTAGTTACATAGTTAATAGTCAACACAAAAACTATGACATATGTTTAATTACATCTTACCTCATAGGCCTTCCAAAATTTAGATACCATAAATACTACAGAAAGAATAGTTCTAAATTTAGAAAGCAAAAACTCAAGTGCTAAGAGGTAACTTTAGATAAATATTTCTTTCATTCATTTTTTTTGAAAAATATTTATTAGAACTCAGGCACTGAGGATGCAAAGGTGCTCATATTGTACTCTTGCAGAAATTTATTAAATAAACAATGATGAGGCAATGTACCGAAAGCACTAATAGAGCTTTAGGAACTATAAGAAAATTGTGGAAAGAAGTAGGTTTTTTTGAGAATGTAGATAATTGTACAGACAAGAAAATCATATTAGTTAAACATAGATAAGTAAGAAATGTGATTATAGAAGCAGTAAAGAAAAAAAATGCAAGTAAATTTGCTGAAGTGTAACCATTTAGGGATTTTTGAGCTTGCTTGTAAACCCATTCAATGCCTAGGAATTGGTATTCTACTGTGTAAGGTAAATTTTGCCATTTGCATTCTCCAGAGAAAGGTAGAAGTGCAAGGACCAGTTAAGCTCAGATTCTTTTAGTTTAAGCTTACTGTTTCTTTGAGCTATCACCATTATTGTAAACTTTAGTTGATTTGTATTTGATTTGATTGCCATTAATTCCATGTGATAATAATCACAACTTTGTCTTGAGATATTTTTTATATCTGCTGTATTGTTGCTTCTTTCCTTCTTTTTCAAATAAAAGGAAAGATATCTTTGGGTTAAAAGGCTTTGGTGGAAAAGCCTCATTCATCATCTGATATTTGCTATGTGGCCCTTTGGTAAATTTAGAAGTATTAACAATAGTTGTGAAAAATATGCCGGTAATTTAATTATTTCTGCAGACTGAGTATAAATTAAACTTTGTACAACTTTAAAAGCAGTCAGTTTTATCAATACAACAACACCCCAAATTTCTGGATCTTTTTTACTGCCATTGTTTCTCTTTCAAAATCAGGTAGTTATTTTTGAGTGCATTTTTTTTTGTAATAACTTATAAAACATAGTCAATGAAAGTAACACATAGTCAATAAAAAACCAACTTGCACTACATAATCTTGAATTTATTCCCTCGAACCACAAGTTAGATGCATAATCGATCTCAAATAGTAGTTCTTCAATTATAATATTGATTATATCAAGCTGTAGCTTAAATTAACTTAAAATTATGGCAAATGCATAAGTTCTTTTTATCTAAAAATGCATTTTAAAGGTCAAAACCTTAGTTTAAGAAATTCATCAGTCATTGTCTCATGGATGTATTCTCCTGGTTTCCATGATAGGATACTGCAAAATAATATTTCTGAAGCCAAAATATCTACATTTAAAGAATCTATTGTGAAATTTTCAAGGCTCAGATATTAATAATTTGTAAATATTTTGTGATTTAGGCTATGAGACTATAAATTTAAAATATCTAGCAGTGTAAAATAAGGGCCCAAAGTGTGGTTAAAATTTTTAACTACAGATTGATTTGGAAAAGATCAGTCAAAAAATTTTTTCTAGGGAAAATAGGGTGTTGAAAAGGAAAGCAATACAGGTTGTCTGAATAAGATCTAGAAACCTTTGGTGAGAGGGTCTTCTGAACTTGATAAAAGGGGAACACATAAATTTAAAAGATCTGGAATTAGAATAAGAATTTAAAGAAAGGTGACACAGATTTAAAATTACATTGTTCAGTAGTTGCTTAGGGTAGTCATTAAAAATAATTATTGGGACTACTTGATGGTTAATTTTAGGTGTCAACATGGCTAGCTCTAGTACCTAGTTGCTTGGTAGAACACAGGGTAGATATTACTGTGAGGGTATTTTTTATATGTGATTAATATTTAAATCAGTAGACTGAATAGAACAGACTACCTTCCATAATGTTGGTGGGCCTCATCCAATCAATTTAGGTTCTTAAGAGTGAAAACTTTGGACTCAAAACTAAAACATAAAAACACTGCTTGAATTTCCAGTCTGTCTGGTCTTCACTATGAACTATGGATCCAAGCCAGCAACATCAACTCTTATCTGAATTTGCAATCTGCTGGCTTGACCTACTAATTTTGGACTTGCAGCTCATTCTATAAATAGATAATATACATTATCTACAATGCATATTATCTATCTATAAATAATAAATATATACATTAGGTACAATATATATTATCTATATATAAATAATATATACATTATATATTTAAGTCTATATTTTATCTTTGATATTTAAATATTTTATAAATATATATTTATATACTATTTTATATGTTTATATATAGATCAAACATATTTGTATCTATATATATTAATAGGATGTATATCTTATTGATTTTGTTTCTCTGGATAACCCTGAGTAATATAAACTAATTTTACAAAATATATTAGATGAATTAAAATTTTTCTACAATAACTACTTTATCTACAAAAAATATCATTTTTAGAGTATGTGCCATCAGACTTCCACTGGTTGAAATGTAATGACTGTTTCCATATACATTCAAAATCTGTAACAATTTATTTTTATCAATTCAAATTTCAGATTCTATTCTGTTTGCCTGCCTTACAGGTAAAAATAATACTGAAATTTTACTTAATGCCCTGAAATTATATAAATGTGCATATATAATGAACTTAAATAAAAGAGTAAAATTAATAGCTTGGTGAAATTGGAGAACCTATAGAAGAACAACAAAGTAGTAATCAATGAGAAGAGAAATAAACAAAATGTAACAGAAAGTGAAAGATGAAAACCAGTGAAAAATCTAAATAAATAAAAAAAAAACTAATAGTGAAATTTACTGATAAAAATGAAATGAACTGAGTACATTTAGGAGAGTGATTTTCCGTTAATTGTTCCCACAGAAATTAATTCTGGGTGACTGGTAAAAATAGTTTGAATTCTTATTTCAAAAAACCATTAACAAACCTATCTTTTATATTATTAAAATGTACAACAACAACAAAAAGGAAAGTGACATCAGTTTAGGGCTTACTATAACCCTAAAATGTATTACTTAAAAGCAAATACTCCCGCAGTGGTATAAATCTAGAAAATAATCGATACCTTGAAAAAAATTCTGTAAATTAGTTTTCAAAAAAAATATTTATAATATTAACTCCCTAAATATATAATACATGAAACAATAATAAAAAAATATTCTTAATCTGACACTTTTTAAATTTATCACTCTCAAATTTGATCATATACAAATTAATGCTTTTAATTGCTTCCATACCCAGTTGAATTTGAAATATGCTTTAACAGATTTATTTATCTTCTGAGACCAGCTATAGCTCTTTATGGCCTTTATTTCTAAGACAAATTTATAACTTTGCTGTGAAATTAACAAATAGCCTACAGCTAAAAAATGAGTTTTACACTGGATATAGTTATGATATAAATTAATATAATGAATCACCTGAAGCTGACGTGTTAACAACTGGAGCAGATATGATAAACTTGAAGAAATAAAGTTCTTTAATTATAGTCTGGCCCAGCAGGTGAGTGTAGGCTCTAGGTGTTTTCAAATAACCAAGAATACAGCTGGTATCAAAAGGGAATTCAAATGGTTACTAAATTTTCTTACTGAGAAAAAAAATTCAGAAAAAAAGACCAATTGTCCTAAGTAAAAATTTTCAGAGAAATATCCTGGAATAACACTCTAAGGAGACATGGAAGAGGAAAACCTAGTTTAGTAAACTATACACAACAATTTAGAAATGTTAGATGTTTACATTATTAAATATTTCAAAATTTCACACCACAGATCCAATAATCTAGAATTTAAAATTTGAAATAAGACAGAATATACACATTTAAACCTTTAAAGATATGTGAAATTCAGGATAGCAAGAAGAAATCTTTCAGCAAGGGCAGCACTCATGATTCTCCAAAAATACAACTCCAGGTGAAATATTCCTGGGCTCTAGTAAAGAAATTTTCCCTAACAAAATTAAAGCAATAACTCAGCCAACTCTTGCATTTCATCTGATACTCATTCTTTTTAAATTTCATGATATCAAGTGGCACTTTTTCATTCGAGTTGGAACTTATTTAAAATTAATTCATAGAAACAAATCTCTAAATAAATATAAACCTTCTAAATTCATATGAACTCCTGCTTTATGGTCAGCAAATTTCTTGTCAAGAGGTGGTCATTTTATAACAGCTGTTCTTCAGCCACCACATTTTCCCCTTATCAACCACTCAAAGAAAGAGAGAGATGAATTAATAGATATCTATCAAGGAGTAAGGTGCTAAGTGGCCACACCAAACAACTTGTAAAATGAGGTTTATGAGAGCCCAAAGTGGTTTTTTAGAACCATTTGCTTTGTCTTCCACCCAGATGCTGCTGGTATTTTATTAGGGAAATTTGGAGAGTCACCTAGACCTCAGAAAACATAATGCTGCTGGGATGTGGAGAAAAAGAAAACCAAGAAGTTTCAGCCTGTCTTTATGTTTCTTCTCATGCCTTGTGTAGAGATAAATGCCTTGGAATGTGTTTAGGATTAAGAAACTTTGCTATTAACTACTCTCCCCAGGAAGTCTTCTAGTTTGGCTAGAGAAGAGATTATCTGTGTCAAGAGGTGATTGGACCTGGAAAAGATGGAACAAAGGTATGTTATACAAATAATTAGACCTGAAAAAGGTGGAATAAGGGTATGCTATACAAATAATCAATGTGATGGCCTCATAGAATACTAAACATTATGATCCTTGCACGTCATAGTGGGGCAACATTGTAGTTTCCCATGGCTCAGGTTATCATAGTCATTAGTCAGATAGTCACAACTAATCGACAACAGACGACTGGTTATACTATTAGCAACATTTTCTAGTCAAGTAAGGAGACTACCATTTTAAGAAAGTTCAAATTTGTTGATTGCTAGATAATAGCATTACCTTTTTCTTAGCCTCCTACTTACTTCAGCCTTTGCTAAGCCAGGAAAAAGATTAGTGTTGAATTAGGTGTGACATAAAATTTTTAAAAAGGCAAATAAATGTATACAAATTGCACAAAATAACTAAAAAATTATGTGTATCTGGATAAGAGATGGTTGTACATCACAGAATAGTCAAGGGACGGCTTTTAAAAATTAAATAAACAATTTTTTTTTATTTATTCAATCAGTGTTGAGATATTTCAAGAAAAATATATGTGTGTAATAACAGTACTAAGTGTCCTCGTTCACTGTTTTTTTGTTAATACTGCATGCTGTTTAAAAGTTATTAGGCTTGATAGTTTATTCTAACCTGAAAGAAATGTAAAGAAAACATAACCACTAATTTATGCAATATTATTTCTATTTATGGCAAACATAAACATTTTATATTTAAAACCTTTAATTATTCAGGGGAATAATACAAATTAAGAAATCTTTTACTAATTTTTAGCACTAGTCCAAAAAACATAGAGATATATGGCGGGGGTGGAGAGATTTACTTTTCAAACAATGTTTTGTCCTTTTCAAAATCACCATCAATGTGTCTCAAATTTTAATTTGAATCATCTTCCAATTGTTTCTGTACTATCATGTAATTGAATGATTCAGAAAATTCTGAGAGATTATAGCATGATTCATTACTTTTAACTTTCTTGGAATTAAATATGGAGCTTAAGTTGGCTATCTTTTATTTTTTCTTTATATTATTATAATAATTAGTAAATAGGCAATCATGTGCTTTGCCAACCATCCTCACCAATAACAATTTTCATAACTTACAAAAACATGAAACTTGTTTCTTCCATGATTATTTATACTTAAATAACTTATTAACAAAAGAGAGAAATTAATCATAAGCTATATCTTTCTTATTATTTTTTTAGCACTTCTGATAATATAAAGTTTAAAGAGGTTTAAAAGGGGAATTTTAGCCTGATTTTGTGTGAGAAATTATGGAATCTAAAAAAAAAGTGATCTCTGAAATAACAGTCAACATTTGAATGAAGTGTTTTGATTTCATTCCTGTCTTTTAAGATGCTAGGACTAAATGCACTGTAAGTTTCAATCAGAGAATATAATGTCTAATGTTAGTTTGCTCTTCCCAGATAATTTGTCATTTTAAGTTATATAAAGAATACAAGCAAGTATCTTGAAATGCTGTTAACATTTTTTTAAAAACTGTCATTGCTCTTAAGTATTATCACAAACAATCGCATACATATTTCACATTCAAAGTAGGAACACTTTTATAATCTTGGAGCACTTATTATTTGTGTTTCTCACCAGGAAATTGTAATAGTTCAATGTACAACTATGCAATTAAGATCACATATAGCTTAAGTTAGCATCATTGCATACCTATAATTTTATTTATATACTTCCTACAAAAAATTGGCTTTATGTGAAAACAGTGACTATTGACAGGCCTAAATATTTTCCTCACCTGAACAGGTTATGTATTTGGGGTTATTGCTGAGTGTACATTATTCTCACTGTTCTCATTCAATGGTAATAGAAGATATAGTTAGGTACCATTCATTTTTATAAATGTACTACCTATAGGTTGGACATATAAAATCATAGAATTTTACTCTTTTTAGTATCACTTCAGGCATAATAAATATTCTGTATAAACCA
Source organism: Cynopterus sphinx (assembly GCA_030015415.1). Taxonomy (NCBI): domain Eukaryota; kingdom Metazoa; phylum Chordata; class Mammalia; order Chiroptera; family Pteropodidae; genus Cynopterus; species Cynopterus sphinx. Next base: position 27,434,056 of record CM057381.1, read on the forward strand.
ATGAGAACCAGCAAATATATGGTTTAACTACAAGATCTGAACTACAGTGGCATTGGCTAGTTTTTTTGTACAGAAATATATCCTAAATAGATTCAGAAACTGATCAAGCATAAATATTCCTAAGATAGGCACATGATTAATTATGTGAAAGTGTATCATTTTATTACTGTCCTTTGAAGACTTACATCAATTGGAAAAAAAGCTACAAGATTGGAGAGAGAGCTCAAAATTCATTCAAAATAAAGACAAGCGATAGTTTTTGTATCAAAACAAAACTATTTATACAATTTTATCGACTTAAAATCAATAATAATAATTTGGGTTTCTCTCTGACAGAGGATTTTCTTGCTTGTAACACATTAAATTAGCTATAAAAATAAAGTCAAAACGGAAATAAATCAAAAAACAACGTGTTAGCAAGGATGCGGAGAAAAGAGAACCTCATACACTGTTGATGGGATTGCAAATTGATACAGCCACTATGGAAAACAGTCTAGAGGCTTCTCAAAAAATTAAAAATGGATATATCTTTTGACCTAGCAATTGTACTTCTGGGTATTTATCCAAAGAAACCCAAAACAATAATTCATAAAGATCTGTGCACTCCTATGTCCATGGCAGCACTAATTTAACAGCAAAGACATAAAAGCTACATAAATGCCCATCAATAGATGGTTGTATAAAGAAGTTATGGTTCATATATATGATGAAGTATTACTCAAGCATTAAAAAAATGAAAAGCTACCATTTGCAAAGACATGAATGGACCCAGAAGTTATTATACTGAGTGAAATAAGTCAGATAGAGAAAAATAAATATGATTTCACTTAGATGCAGAATCTAAGGAACAAAAAGAACAAATTAATCAGAAACAGACTCACAAATATAGAAGACAATCTGGTGACAGCCAGAGGAAAGGGGGGCTGAGGGCCTGGGGAAAAAGGAGTGAAGTGTTAAAGAGTACAAATTAGTAGTAGATAGATAGTCATAGGGATGGGAAGTACAGCATAGGAATGCAGTTAGCATTAATGTAATGGCCAAGTACAGAGCCAGAGGAGAGGAAGAGCAATATACCTTATACTTGCAAACAATAAAAAAGAAAATAAAAAAGAAAATAAATATTTTCAATACTCAGAGTTTGTAAGTTATGAATCTTTTATTTTAGAAAATATTTGTTCAAAGTAAATTAAAGTATGCTAATATTCACTTTCCAAACCAGTAACTCAAATTAGTTCATATTTATAAATATCTAAATTAATATTTCTTCTTTTCTGACTGATGCTTGTCTTGATGGCTCAAATGTTTAACTTTTAGCAATTGTGTCAAAATTACTTATACTGAATGTCTCAAAACTGCTTATAAATTTAGTTATTTATAATTATTATAGTAAATATATAACATTTTTATTTTGAAGTGGGTCTGGTACTATTCCAGTTTTTTGTTTATTAAATATAAAATTAGAGTAATCTAAATATCTAATAAATCACTAAGAAATATATGAGGTAAATGGTCACAGTATATGTAATATTAGTTTTTAGTTAATACTTTAAATACTTTAAGTATATATACTGAAATATAACTTTTTAAAATATTGTTTTTATGTAATCTTAAGACTAATTTCTTAAAATGAAGAAAAATGTTCTTCAAACAAACATTAAGTATAACTTAAGGTTAAGTTATATTCTTTAGCCAAATTATATTTTTGAATTTTCCTCTTTGGAATTTCTTAGCCTTGTAATTCAAAGTTGTTTGTCCTCAGACATGCTAAAATTTATCTATAGAATTAATACATCACTTAACAACAATTTACCAGACACTTATTGTATTGATTTTATACTGTTATAACAAATTACTAGAAATTTATTGGCCTAAAGCACCACAGATTTATTATCTAAAATCTTTGAAGTCAGGTACCTGAAAAATGGATTTCATTAGGCTTAAATCAAGGAATGGACAGGGTCATGTTTACCTCTAGAGTCTCGTGGAATTTATTCTTTGCCTTTGCTTCTATAACGTGGTCTCCTTCCAGTAATAGAGAATGACTCCTACCTCCATTTTTAAATCTTTCTCTTACTCTTATTATCTATCTCCCTCTTAAAATGACCCTTATGATTATTACATTGTGCCTATCCACATATTCCATAATAATTACTACATCTCAAGATCTTAAATTTAAGCAAATCTTCCTAATTTTTTTTGCATGATAAGGTAACATACTAAAAAATCCTGGAGATTAGGATGCAGATAACTTTGGAGAGTCATTATACCATCTCCCCACCTATTGTAAAAAATACTTGATATGTAATATTGAAAATATTTAATATTAGAGTAATGAAATAGTAACAATGGATAAATTATTAAATTATAGATAAATCAGAGAAAACATTCCTTTATTAATTACATTTCAATGGGATGTTAGTAATGAGAATAAGATATATGGGATAAATTTCCAAACGTAGAAAAGATTAAAATCTTAATGGTCTTTTTTTTTTCCATATTTTATCTTCAGGGCTATGTATAATCTTTGAGAGAATCCTTAAGTTTTATGAAAATCACTCTCATTGAAAAGTGAAAAATGAAGTACTGACATGACAGAGCTAATATTGGTAGAGTATGTACAGATGGTTGTCTTACTGTATGCAAGCATTAACTATAGTAAAAACAATCTAAGGACTTATGGAGTTATGCTTAACACTTTGTATAAAAAAGGAAAGAGCCATAAAAACTGATAAAACACAGTTGAAAAACAATTCCAACAATGAAGTGTTATGTAACTGCTGAGGATAATATAAAATGAGATGCTTTGATATAATGATTTAAATATAAGAACACATTTAATAACCAGATTCATAGATCAGCTAGTCTGTGAAATCTAATAATAAGCCATTGGTAATCACTTCAAGAACACGATAGTAAATGTCAAAATATCTTGATTTCTGAACAAAGAACCAAATGATGCATTTTGATTAAAGAAGAAATAAAGGGAAGAAATTATACAAAGTAGTCTTGACCTACGAATAAAACAAAAATACATATGAGTTAAACATCAACCAAGTTTGAAATCTGGGTCTTCTGAAATGATCCTAGCATATGATCTTTGCCTTATCCAACCTGTATTGCTGTAAACAATAAACACTCAGTAAATGTTCATAAGTTGCTTATTCTTGGTGATCACACTGACACATAGATATTATAGTCAAAACTGTCTGAAAGAAGGGGCTTTCAAGAGCATATAAAAATCTGTCTGCGAAAATTGAAGAGACCTTACACCTGGCAAATTCATTACTCTGCATTGGATTTATCATCCAGTATGGTAGATCTCTATGGTGAATTTGAACATCTTTTTGTTAAAATATCATTATGACAACCATGAAAATCAATGTGCGAATTAAAGTGAAACAAATTTTACAAAATCTAATGATCAAATAGATTTGAAAAGATATAAAAAAAAGAAATAATAAAATCAGAGTATGAGAAAACAGAACAACCATCTTACTCGGACTTTAGAATTGTATACTTGGTAATGAAAGAAAAATTTATTTTATTGGAGTATTTTTCACTCTGTGTATGGTCTCTTATTCTTGACACTGGGCTGTGTGACACACTGCAAATTATGCAAGCTTTGTTTTTCTCGTTATTTTCATTGGTGCTGCCTAAAATGACAGAGACACTTAAAGCTTCCCAGGAGGAAAAGAAACAGAAAATTAGTGATTATATTATTTTGAAATATTAACTTTTATAACATGTTGTGCCTGACAAATTTTGGTTGAAAAAATATAAAGATGCAAGACATTAATTTTATTCTGATTGCTGACATAATCAACTCACTATTGAAAAATTTGATTATTGGAATCCTGTGGCATACAAACACTAGCATTTGTCTAAAGGCTTTTTAAAAATTTCACATTGAACTTACTTGTGACAAAAGATATGCAATGACAATAATCCTCTAATACAATTTTTAAGATTGTAATAGTCATGTAATGTTGGGCTTGGTATATCTTCATTGAGATTGATTTTTCTGGCACTGTGCAATGAGAGGAAGAGTGAAGTCAAAGGGTGAAGCAGACGCCTCCCCTGTACACCTTGTTGTCCCACCAGCCTTTAGCCATCAGCTTCAGATATTATTTCTCATCATCAAAAGATGTTAAAAATTCTTAAGATAATTTTGGTGGTACAAACAAACTATTTAACACTTCATTCACAAAGAGAATAGCAAAATGGGGCAGAAGGCGGGAGGCTTTCATAGGAGAAAGGATAAATAACAAGAAATAGAAAACAAAATATCTGGGGTGAGAAGAAACAACTAAATAAGTACAGTTCACCCTGAACAACTTGGAGGTTAGGGGTACAGACCCCTCTACACACACACACACACACACACACACACACACACACACACACAGAGTCAAAAATCTGAGTATAACTTTTGACTGCCTCGGAAACTTAATTACAGTGGCCTGATGATGAAAACTATTTTCGATTTGCCACTGGTAATCTGCAGTTGGGAAACTAAAAACACCGTTATAAATCCGTGATTAGCTGAATCTGAGAATGTGGAATCCACACATGCAAAAGCCTGGATGCAATTTATTTATTGGAAAAAAGTCTGTTTGTCATTCAAGGGTCAACTGTATAGAGACCAGAGTCTGCGTCGGGTTTGGGATCGTTGGCTGGATCTACTGCTCTCTGAGCAAGCAGAACATTTACAGGAACAGAAAATTGAGTTTGCAACGTGGCACCCTGGGCAGGAGTAGCTCCATCTTGGAGTTAGAAATTTATTTCAACGTCAGTACGTACTGTTTATTTGAGAAAACATTTTCTATAGGGCACTTACCGTTTTGTTGTTATTGTTATAATTATTCCATTTCATTTTTTTAAATTAAAATTAGGTGACATTGGTTAATAAAATTAAATAGGTTTCATGTGTACAATTCAATATGTCATATATATGTATACGTATATATGTATATACTATATATGTGTTTATTTACTACCCAGTGTTTAGTTTTCTTTTGGCACCAAGTATTTGACATCCCTGCCTACCTCCCCTCCCCACTCTCTATCCAGTAACAATTCACTTTCCATGTCCATGAGTCTGTTTGTCTTGTGCATTTGTTGCTTTCAGTTTTATATCCCACATATAAGTGAAATCATATGGTTCTGAACTTTTTCTATTTGACTTAACTTTGCTTAGCAAGAGAGTCTCAAGATCCATCCATGTTGTCAAAAATGGCAATATTTCATCTCTTCTGATGGCTGAGTGATATTCCATTTTATATATCTATCAGATAGATATATAAATAGTTGAAAAATATAACAAAAAACATATATATATATATATAAATAGTTGGCCATTTGTATGTGTTTTGGGGAGAAGTGTCTGTTCAGATCTTTGGCCCATTTTTTAATTGAAAAAATTTTTTTTAGTTATATGAGTTCTTTATATATTTGGAATATTTACTTTTTATGAAGTCATGCCATGTCTCTTATGATATATCCTGTGAAACAAGTGCTTCAGCAATTCTAGCTGGGGCTTTGCCAGAGAGCCAGGTCAATCCCTGCTTCCAAGTTCAGTTATTGTTGTTATTATAATGTTGGAAAGGTGAATCTGAGATCGTAAGAGTTGTACATATCAAATGGATAATTTGGCTTGGTATATCCTCATTGAAATTTATTTTTCCTAGCACTGTACAATTATTACTGGTTTTAGTTACTGCATTGGGAGCATTACAGAAGTACCATTGTTAGATAAAAGGAAATTCTAACTATGTTACATCAATTTATAGGATAAGGAATTTAGATGTGCTTTGTCCCATGAATCATGCTCTATTTAAATATATCAGCTGATGTAACATTAAATATAACAGGAGTGCCTCCTACAAACCCAAAGTAAGTGCACATTCATTCTACGTCCAGTATGGGACCTTAACCCTGATATTAGCTTTCAACTTGTTATTGGTGGTATTATAATTTTCAGTTGTAAGTCATTTATTCCAAAACAGAATTTAAGGATTGACTGAGTGTAATAATTTAGTGTTGTTACATACAATCAATTTAAAGCAGCATATTATATTCCAAATTAGAAGAAGTCCTCAGAATTACAAGCTTTTGAAATTTTACTTAATGATGTTTAGGGTTTGCATCAAAATGAAAAGTAATAAAGCAGAATGAGTTTGATAGGGCACAATGAACTTTGGAAATCAAAGGAATATACTAGTATAAGGCAATATTTATATATTTGCATGAGGCTAGCTTATTTTGCACCATTTAGAGTTTTTGTACAGTATTTGAGGAGAAAAAAAAGCTTGAAATGATGGCAGTAGTGTTTTTGTGCAGAAACCTCTTTATCGGGAGCACTTTTCCTCTGTTCTTTCATCTGAACAAAGTTACTTTGAATAGCTGATTTTAGAGGCTGTTGGTTATGTCTGAGAAAGGTTTGTAGACTGAATTACAAGAGCTTAACTCATAGGGACTTAAATCATAAGGACACAACTCATGGACTTTGCAATAGCATTAAACATACCAGTAAGGGACATTCATTATCAAGTGTTTAACTTGATACATTGGATGAGAATAATTCAGTGCTGCTTTTTGCTACCCCAAATTTGTATACATTTCAAGATTTCTGTTTATTTATTAATTTATTAGATCATTTCTGTTTGGGAATATTATAAGATCAATAAAGAGAATTTTTTAAGCCAATAAAGCTTTTTCTTGATATTTTTGTCAAATGAATTTTAGAACCCATTTCTTATTTTCATTACTTCAGGAGTCTGTTAAAAATGGGAAAAAGTGTGATTTCAATGTGTAATAACAATAATGTATTTACATATTTCCTAGTTAAACAAGTAGACTATAATTTGATAAAAGAAGAGATAAACACATTTTTAAAAACCATGTGCTAATTTATTCTTTTAAAGGAGAAAATTTATATAGATAGACTGGGTGTCAAAAGATGACAAAAGTCCAAAAATACAAAATATTATAGCTGAGAATATTCACTAGTGAAAATGACATGAAGAACGTTTAATCAGAAATAGAGTGTGTGAGCATAGAATTTTTTTCTAAAGCTCAATGATGTATCATGATTCAAATAGCAAAATCCTTGACAAATTCGGAAGAGAAAGGCAATATAAGAAATGTTGATCTATTTGACATAGATTTGCTTGCTCCAGTAACTACCAAAAGCTCAGTTTCGTGACCTGCAGTGGACAAAAAGGAATCATTTGGATTTAGAGATACAAACACAACTAAAGATAAATTTGTCTCCTATAAGCTCTTTTAATATGTTTCAAATGATATCTTTGCTGTATTTTGTAACAAATCCTTTATCAGAATTTTGAAATACTAGATTTTCCAGAGTCCTTCCTGCTGAAAATAATGACATATTTTGGAAAGATCTGAAAATTAGTTATGCTTTATGTGTTTGATGCATTTTGCCTGTATTGACTAAACTCCCTCTTGTACTTAGGTGTACCATTTTCTTATTAATAATTTGAGGAGAAATTCTGAACTTAAAATGCCATTAACTTTGATTCTCTCTTCTATTTTTTAATGGCATTTTTCACAACATTTAATTATTATTTTTAGTTTTGATCAGGATTTCTACTTCTTAAATAAGGCAACATTTGAAAAATACTCTTAAAATTGGAAAGAAACACAGGTATTAAAACCACAGAGCCTAGAACACAATTTTGCTACTTAATAATATTGCCTTTGTCATTTGTCTCTTAGAACTGTTTTGTTGTGAGCAGCACAAGAGTGATCTGTGACTTTCAGGACTATAAGAGGGACAAAGAGAATCATAATATTTAAGAGATGGCACAAGATAGTCTTTTCTTCCCTAACGAATAGACATCTCAGGGCAGTGGAAAGCTTAAGCTTTATTTCAAAATTAAGTTTACAAACTTATTTCTCTTTTTATAAACCTAAATTTATTTAATCATTAAGTTTAAAGGTCTTTAAAGAATATTTAACTCATTTAAATATCAAGTTAGTTAAATATCTAAAGTACTAATAGATACGTTAATTAATTCAATTCCATATTAAGTAGTTCAGTTTTCTGACTTAATAAATGAAACCTCCTGAGATGACATACTGCTAATACATGTAAGAAAATAACCTTACAAATAAGGGGAAAGTTAAATATCTTCACTTATTTCAATATGTTGAGGATAAATATGTCAATGTAAAATGCTTCTGAATAAATGATTCTGTTACAAATTCCAAAGTACTCAAAATATTTTCACCAAAACTGAGCCAACTTTATGTACACAGTATAAGTACATCGAATAATAAAAAAAAAAAACATGTATAAGTACTTCTCCAACCAAATATATTATTCTTTTATTATTTTAAAATCTGCCATATCTTTAAGCCTCCTCAGATCTTTTGTTATTGGAAGTTTTACTACCAAATTCAAATGAGATATGTGACTTTGCTTACAAAAATTCATTTTCAACACCAATTTAAAAAGATATCAATTGCTGTATCTCTAGTAATTTGGTATTGCCTTATCAACTCTCTGCAGACAATATAGGGTAGGAGGATACTGACTTCAGTGAAACTCCCACCAAATGGTTTAGTCTGGGATTTTGATTATTATGCTAATGGATGTTTTTATTTTGAATTTTATAGCTTGTTCAAAGATGATATTTCTAAATGCTTAGAATGTGCCAGCTCTCACAGTCTAGTCTGTCTTGGTGGCAACATTCAGCAAACAAAGGATGGCACTCTACAACACATTTGATACTTTCTTTTGGAGGTTAGGATAAAGGTCTAGCAAGCTAGCTATGAAACACTGTATAAGTTTAATTTTCCATACATCTTCCATCTTACAGTTACAAAATGAATAATTATGATTACCAGGTTTATACTAAAATTTCCACTAGACAAATCAATTCTGCATTTTATTTAATTTCTAAGAATGTTAGTACTCAAGATTTTTCATCTGTTCAAATTATTATAACTTCATTAAATCCTATTTTCTTTCTGTTTAATTTTCAGTTTACTGAACTAGTGAACTTGGTCTCTGATTTAAGACCTTTTCTTATTTAATAGAGGCATTTATAGCTATTATTTTTTTCTCTGAGCAGTGATTTTGCTGCACCCTGTAAGTTTGGGTATATTGTTTTTTTGTTTTTATTTATCATAAATTATTTTCTAATTTCCCTCATGAATTCTTATTAACAAATTTTAGTTTGAGTTGACTCTTTGACCTGTATTGTTGCAGTAATAGAAATGGCTCATTTACAGTTTAATGTGTACATTGTAGTATTAGCAATATATATCAATGATTTTTTTTGTTTGTTTCCTCTTTACCTAGAGATATTATGTTCAGAGAATAAAAATAATGGGAGTTAATTTTTAAAATGGCATTTTATTTTATTAGATTTTGTTTTTTTTTTTATGTACAATGGGTCTTTGGCTTCAACCGTTAATTTTTTTTTTTTTGGTATTATCAAGTTAAATGATCATTACAATCAAACTAAAAATCTAGAGCAAAACTGTCTTACAATAACAAGTTATATAATAGTTTGGCCTGTGTTTTTCTGATCATGCAAAACTTTCTAATTAAAATGTAATTTAAATATTTGTACTTATTAACTAACCAAAAAATTAAATAATATATTTTACTAAACTTTTCAGTTTTTATTCCACATGCATTATAAATTCCAAAATAAATAACTTCTGATTTTAATTTCCAAAGGAGTCTTATGTTTGCACATTTTAATAAGAGAAGCCCTTCCAGAAATGTCTGAAGAGAAAGAATTTAATCATGATGATAGACTCTAGTGTTTTGTTTAAGCCTTGATTCAAATAGACTCTAAACATAATTTTTAAATGGCTAATTAAATTTCCTTTAATTATCCTACTGTTAGTGAAGTTTTATAATTTTATTTTTATTTGCCTTTCATCCATTCATTATAGGAATAATCCTTATGGACAAGACTTTATTAATTAGAATTTTCAGGGAGTAATACAAATGTTTTATTTAAATTTTTATTATTTAGAGACTAATTTGAAAGTCCTTTTTCTTTGTTCTGTGAAAAATGTCTAAAACAGAATATTTTAATAACTAAGAAAAGTAGAATTTATAAATTATAGTAATTGATTAAATTAATTTTTTTATGTGATCATTCTTTACTTTTATATGTTGAATTAAATTTACATATATGAATGCATATGTTTGTTAGTAATTAGCAAATCTCATTTGATTGTAATAGCATTTTTTTACATTAAAATAATCTGAGTATACAGCTCAGTTAATTAATATTTTCATTTAGGTAAATATTTATTTTGAATTTTTATCTTTTTAAAATAATTATTTGAATGCCTATTATAATTTCAGGTATAAAATTGTTACTCAATAAAAAGTAAGCCTACAAATTTTAATTTTAATGTATCTAGAGATTTCATGACTTAAAATTTTAAATGAAGGTATGTAAAAATGCCAAAAACAATTCTATTCCATTGTCATAAATTCAAAGCAATGGGCTACTTCAGGCAATGTAGATCTGTAGTTAAAAGTAGATGGGTAGCTATAAAATCTATATAAAAAATACTTTCAGTTATTAAAAACATAATGAAAGACAAAATATTCTGATTATATTTGTAGAAAACCATTTAAAATGTCATATTTAGAAGACTAATATTTATTTTAGCTGCATCTTTGTGTCTGTGTAATGCTATTAATATTATGTATATTGTCGACTGTATTTTTAAAGCATTGAATTTGTGTAAACCTTTAGTCTATAAATGAAAGAGCCATTTAAGTAATGATTTTTAGTTCATTTGATTAGTTTTAATTAGTTAATAGTATTTGCTAGTAATAATTACCAAATTATCTAAAAATGACATATATGTCTTATGTTGAAACTAATACATTTTCGATTACTAAGTAGCATTAAAGTGATAGCCCTTGGATATATAACTAGAGATAAAATTAAAAGAACTTAATTCAAAATTTATAAATAATATAGCAGGGTCATGAATATGAGTCTAATGAATATGTTTTTTCTTTTTGAACATCTAATAGAGGGTCTATTGGGTTGTCCTTCAGTCTTAAGATTACAGTTAAATATCCTTGTCTTGTGTTGGACTTGGATTTCTCACTTGAGAAGTTATAGTATAATTTTATTTTTAACATTTTTTATTTATTACATAGTACTACTTATATAAATAATTACTTATAGTAAGTGTATTTAGGGACATAACATGTTAATATTATTACCATTTTAAATATGCCTATATTTAATGAATTTGTTATGTTTAATTCTGAATAAAATCATCAGAACTGTCACTTTTCTTACAGGTTAAGATAAATAAAAACAGTTGAGGCAATTCATCCTTTTATATTCTCAGTTTCCCTCTTTGTGTTGAATGATTATTAGTATGAGCATAATTGTTACTCATCCACCTATGAATAGATGTACATGTGTATATACATATATATGTATGTATCTACTTTCATTTTAATTGAACACAGATGCATTTGACAAAATTTACTCCCTCCTGCTGGAACAACATTGTTTCTCTCAATTCCTTCACTGATGGCTCCACTTCCATCAATTTTTCTGCTTCATTTCTTTCTGCTCCATACATTACTAAACCTCCATGATTGATTTCTGAGTCCTCTTTACTTTTATTATTATTATTGTCATTATTATTATTATTATTATTATTAATTGTTTTAAATAATTTTAGATTTGAATGCAGTTGTCAGAAGTAATAACAAAAGATCCTTCACATGTAGTTGGTGTTTCTGGATTGTCTGCTTTTTCAGGTTCAAGTGTCAAATATATGATGCAAAAACAAGTATATAATACCAAAACAAAATAAAACAACAACAAACACGGAAAGTGATCTAATTCAGTTATTTGGCATTTCATTGAGTGTGTAGACTTATGTGTCTCAAAGTCACATCTAGCATAGTATTAGTAATACCATGTAATAACATAGTATTAGTAATCTAGTTCTGTATAGAAAAAAAATCACAAACTATAGTTGTTTCTTTTTGTTTGTTTTGATTTTTTTTAATAACAACCATTTATATACTCCTGATTTTGTGTGTCAGGATATAAGTACTCTAAGTTGGATAATCAAGGAGAACTCAGTTTGGAAAGCTTATGTCTCTACACTGCTCCACCCTCCTCCCCCAATAGACTAGTGTGCAGTTATTCGTATAGTAGACTTGTAGCAGCAAGCAATAATAAGCTTCATTGCTCAAGGCCTTTCCAAACCTCTGGTTGTACCATGTTTGTCAGTGTCCACTTGAGCACAACAATTGACATGGCAATGCCAAAGTCAGTGTGAGAGACTACAATAAAATAAGGGCGCTTAGTTCATAGCACAATTACTGTAATAAAATTTCACAAACACTGACTTCAGAATTAAATCAGTTATCTAATATCTCTAATTAAACATCTAATAAAAATTTTATACTTGGCAACATAAAATCTGATTCATTGTTTATTCTCATGCTTCCACATCTGTTTCTGTCTTTGTGTTTCTGTTCTTAGTAGGTGGTATTCTGTGAATTCATTAGTCAAGCAGAAAACAAAGAAGTTTAATCTATCTACCATATTGTTTTTCCACTTAAACTATCGTCTTATTATTCTGTCACCTTTCTCTAATATTGTTACTTCTTAAATTGTTTCTGTTATTTTCCATTTTTGAGTAGCAGTAGTGTATCCTTATGAATATAAATTAGAATATTCTATAGATCTGATTAGAATTCTCCAATGAGTTAAAATCACTTTTCAGTTAAATTAAAATAACATCCATGGCTTACATGGGTTTTTACTATCTGATCTTCACCCACCAGGATGACCTCACTTTCTTTTAACTTCCACGCTACCTCTTCATGTTCTCCCAAACTTACAAACTCATATCTATCTTAAGTACATTATACACTTCTTCTCTTTGTTTGCATGGATTTCTCTCTTTCTTTTAAAAAGATGTCAGCACAAATGTGAGCTCCTCAAAGAGGTCATTTTCTGATGTAGAAATATGAAATTACCCTCATTGTGCCTGTCTATCTCTATCCAGTGGTCCTGGTTTATTTTCTTAGTAATGCTTGTTATTGCTTGAAATAACATAGCAGTTATCAGTTTCACACTAAAAGAGAAGTTTTATAATTGCTACTTCTTTATCTGGTTATTTTGCCTTTTTATCCTTAGTGCTAAAAGTTCCTGAACAAGTCACAGCAGCTCTCTAAATATTGACAAAATTAGTTAGTATAAAATACATGCTATTATCTTCAGTTTTACGTGTTAATTCATCTAGGCTGGAATACCCAGTTATTCATGTATTATTTTCATGTAATTAAGAGCAAAAACCAGTTGATTTTAAAGAAAAGGTAAATTACTAAATAATCTGGACAAACATGATTCAATCTGTTTAAATGTCCTAAGAACAGGATTGAGATTTCCTTGAAGAAAAAATTCTACTTTGATCTGTAATCTCAGCTCCTGCCTATTTTTAGCCGGCTTAATTTTGGGTGATCTGCCATATGTTATTCAGAATTACCTAGCCAGCCACAATCATGTAAGCTAATTTTTTGCAATAAATTAACCTCTCTCTCTCTTTATATGTGTTTAGATAGATAGATGATAGCTAGGTAGATAGATGATAGATAGATAGATATCCTACTGGTTAAGTTTCTCTTATGAAACCCTGACATATTTTATATATATATATATATATATATATATATATATATATATATATATATATATTTTTTTTTTTACTAATTATATGTATGCATACGCATTATATGTAATGTTTATATTACTACATATATAATGTTACTAATCAAAAGAGAACTATATGGAATAAATTATACAATTTTGGTAATTACTACAAATTCTACTACAGTCACATACTACAGAATTAAAAGAAGTTTTTCATTTTGTTCTGTGTTTTAGAGAAATAAGTATTTTCACCTTTTTGACACTAAAGCAAAAACAAGGGTAAAATTAAGATGTAGTCACAAGATAATTTTAAAATAGAAATGGATTTTTAAATTTCTGAAGAAATAAATTAAACAAACAAAATATAAGAAAAAGAACTTGTGTAATAAAATAAACTTTAGGCATACAAAATTATAGTTAACAAAAGTTTTTGTTAGGCACATGGTATTTTTATGCTGGCTGAGTTTTGGAGAAAAGAGATTTTGCTTTTGTTTGTATATGTATGATTAAGTGTGGTCCCCTATATTTACTTAACTGTAGTTAAAATTACAGAGAAAAAGTTAATAATATTTAAATTAAGACTAGTTAATGTAAGTAGATCTAAGTATGTTAATGATATTGATACCACAAGAATTATTTTCTTCATCCATCCCTGAAAATAGATGAGCCTGGATTTAATTTAATTGGCATTTCATTATTTTCCAGAAACTCCTACAAGAGAAAAAAGGTTGTATTAAATGTATCTGATTTCAGCAGTTACATAGAGAGTGAACAAAAATGTTAAGATGTAGGATTCAAAGTTACCAGTTAAAGGGATTTAAATGAGTTGATAAATGAAGAAAGAAAGAAAGAAAAAAAGAAATACAATATGAGATTTAAATTAATGTGAACATTTAATGCAGGGTTTTTCAAAGTGAAATATAATCAATTGGATGATCCTGAAGTATCTGCCCCATTAGTAGTCCTTAAATTGAATTGTTATAGTTTTCCATCAACTTTATTCACAGGGCATGATAAACTGCAAACACTCTGCACGTTCCAGTAACCTTAGTCTAGCTCACCTGACCCTCAGGCATGCAAGCAAAACTTTTTACAGTATATCACTGATGTTTATTTTTATTATGCATCACATGATAACAATAGATTACTCACTCAACCATCATATATCTAGAGGTGAAGAGCAATATTCTAAATGTATGACTTTCTTAGTAGGGAGGCATCATTCAATAGAGAAGAATAAAACATATTTGATGAAAAAAGAAGAATGCAGATCTAAATTTGCTGTTAAAGCACATTTTTTTCTGAGCTTAAATGTATTGAGGAAAAATATTCAAATTTTGAAACAAGTAATTTTTCATGGGTAATTGATGACAAATAATATAATTATTCTCTCTATAGATATTTAAAAATAAATACTTATAATACTTCTGAAATTTGTAGAAAGCAAGCCAATGTAATTATTTGTAACATTAAAATAAAGACACAGGGTGTAATACAGCAGGTCTTTGAATAATATCATTTTGTTATAAAGTTGTTGAGGAAAAGCAATCTTATCCTGGCTAGGGCCACTGTCTGTGTGGAATTTACATGCTCTCCCCACGTCTGTGTGGATTTTCTTCAGGTCCTCTGGTTTCCTTCTACATTCCAATGATGTGCACATTAGGTGAATTGACATGTCAAAATTGTCCCAATCTTAGTGAGTATGGGTGTATGTAGTTGTACCCTGTGATGGAAGGGTTGTCTGAACCAGAATAAACAGGATGAAAATAATGAAGTTACTTGAATTTACAAATCTTTCTTAAATGTACAGATAACTCATAATTATTTCAATGTTTACTTTTATTAGTCTGTGGGTTCATTATAGTCATTTCTCAATGTCACAGTTTCCAAGAATTTATCAATGACTTGAATTAAATGAGGAATTAATGTTGCATCTTTTTAACATTATCATTGCTTTCAAATTAGATCAAAGGAGAGAAATAATACACAAAAGCTTATTTTATTATAGTGATTTTAAAAATACATGAATATGTTAATTATTTTTAAACTCCATGTTTTTAGTTTGCTTTTCTCTGTCAATTAATAAATCGATAAATCTTTGTGATCAAGGAAAAACACTGCTTTGATAAGAATTTGGCTATTTAAACTAATTAAATTTAAAAGTAGTATGAGGAAAATAAATTAATAGATTTTTATTATTTTCATTTGGATCTAGTATATAATTTAATCCAAATTTTTATACAAAGCAAGATTCTGTTTATAGAAATCAGTATTCAATAACTTTGAGAATGCTTTCATGGTCATAGAGTTTACTAAGTCCTAGGGCAATGTGTTCTAATTTAGAGTTTCCTCAAGTTTTTATAAATTCATTTTTTTAGACATTTTTACTTGTGCTAGTGAAAAAGGATATAGTTAGCATTTGAAATATTACCTGAAATATCTTAAAAGTAAAGAGATTATAATGATGACATAGCATTGTATTAGGAACAATTATTAAATTCTCCATGACAAATTTTAAAGAAACACTAGTCAGATATCCAAAAACAAAGAATCATTTCGGACTGTAAGAAAGAAATCTTCTATTAGAATATTATAGATTTTGTAGATTATGCAGTAGAAATGATTTCTTATGTTTATCCTCACCATTAGGAAGGGATTTATTGTGCAGTTTCTTTCATTCTCAATAGTATAAAATAGAATCTGCCAAATAGCTCTCAATAGTAAACAAGCTGCTGGTGATAATCATTGGTCTGAAAAAATGCTGAAGTAGGAAAAAATAAGGAAGACAGAGGGTCTCATCTCTGCATCCTAGTGTAGCTGCCTACATTGCAAATGTTTGGTGAGTGAGACATACATAGTTTTTCTGAGAGTTATAGGTACATTTGTGCAGGTTAATTGGTCTTTGATGGTCTTGACAGAGGCTTCTGGTCACTGACAGGGTCACACACCAGGCAGGTGAGGAGAGCTTGGATTCCAAAGGCAATATCAGTGACCATAAATGTCAGTAAATAGCTGAGCTTATGCACATCTACACTAGCATCTGTGCATTGAGAACTTCGTCAGGCCCTCCAGAAGTGATCGATGCATATTTATGGGAGGCCCAGATTTTGTATGCCCAACATTCAGGAAAAACAAATTCTCTACCAGTGCTATATACAGAAGCGGTATACAGAAGCTACAAATCAGTAGGTGATTACAGATAGCTATGATAGGAAAATAAACAATTAAACAGTCTTTTTCTTTCAGTATAACTGAGCAGCAAGAAGGATGAAGTGATGTTAAAACATAATATGTCTCTTTTATCTTACTTAGAGCTATTGGGATCATATATATGGATTCTATGGGAAGAATGAAAGAGAATAAGATATGTTGACATTTTAAATAGACTTTGTCTTATCATAAACCAATAACCATTAATAATCAAAATGATATAAGCAGTTATTGGAAGCAGAATAAGATAACATTAAAGGAGAACTATAATTATCAGGAAAAAATGTGGTTTATCACAGCATAGTTGATAACTGTTTTTGCAAAAATAAGATAAAATTATATTAATATCTCAGCATGTAGAGATTTTATAAAACATTTATTTTTCCATAGATATGTATGTGTATGTGTGTGTGTGCGTGTGTGTGTGTATAAACCCTTTTTTGTATTTTTCTGTTTCTTAACATTTGCTACAAATATTAGACTACATATCGCAAAAATTTTAAGTGGTTTAATAATAAACTTTAATAATATTTATGTATTTATTATTTCATGTTAAATATGAATTCACTGCATTAATATTTAAGTTACAAAACTATCATAATAATGGGCAATTATTCTGCTATTATTTTATTTGTTACTTGCGTGAGGCATCTCTCTGTAACGTAAGATGTATTTAATCTTCATTCACACCACAAACAGATTTGCCATGGGCACTTTTGACCAAATCAAGAGTACAAGATTCTAAAAGCTTTAAAATTGCTTAGATTTTGTCAGTTTTTTCATCATGTCCAAGGTCACAATTATTCAGAAACTTGGGAAATATATTACCTAAGGGATTGATAAAGATCATATAGCCTGTTCACTTTAATATTAAAAGGTTTACTATTATATGAAATTAAAAACTTTCACAAAGTCTAAAATCAACAGAAGAGATGTATTTGGGTGAAGTTACTAAAAATGCCCTACAGCTATGATCTGTAAGATTGAGGCCTGATGGGAATTAAACGTGTTACTTCACACTCTATTGCAGTATGCACATCTTTTGAATTTTTAATGTTAAAACAAAACCTAGCCTAAAACTTTACATTTGAATGTCAGTAGAAGACATTTTAAATCTTTTATAACAATGTATAATTTCAGAATTTTATCTAAGGTGAAATAAAACCTTCAAATAAAACAATTTTGGGCTAATTTATTATTAAAATATTGTTTTTAACCAGAGTTCTTATGAAAGATAACTTACTGTATTTTACATTAAATTATCATTACTTATGTATATATATATATATATATATGTGTGTATATATCTATGTATATATACACACACACACACATATATATGTATCTTTTTATCTTGAATTTTACTATTAACAGTGTAGAGAGCCATAGTAATGTAAATTAATATATCATGTCAAAGTTTTTTTTCTTGTTAGTTTATTATCTAATCACAGATATTTTTCTGATCACCCACTTATTTCAGGTAACAAAGTGGTATGACTGTGACAGTGGAAAAATAAATTCTGTTGCTTTGGTACATACAGCTGGGGAGAAACCAAGTACATACATGACATGGCATGTTTCATTAAGTGATATGAATGTGACTAAAGCAAATTAAGAGGTTGATAAATAAAAAGGATGTAGTGAGGGTAAAACCAGGGCCTGCTTCATGGACGTTTGACCTGTGCTATCATACAGGGCCCCACATTAAGAAGGACATCGTGTTTAGCTTAATGCTCTGCTTTCACTGTCTCAAAATTCTAAATGCTTTTTGAACAAGGGAACACATTCATTTTTAAAATTTTGCTCTAGGCCCCACATATTATACAGCCAGTGCCAGGCAAGATTATGTTAGATAGTGTGGCACAGGAAAGGCATATCTGAGTAGAAAGAAGTTATATTGGAGTGTTTATTGCAGCAATACCTTCCTTATTGTTTGCAGGAAGAACATTTCCGAGGGAATTAAAAGGTAAATATTTTGTAAAAGTTGGAGGAACAACAGAAATGTTAGTGGGGATGGAGAAAGAACAATGGTTTAGTTTAAGATAAAAGTTTTTGAAAGATTTTGAGGAGAGTGACACTATATGAAATACTTTTGGGAAGGTTTGGTTTAGGTGTGTCAGGAGACTATTTCATGAATCTAGACAAGAGTTGACATGTAAAAAGTAAACTGTTATGGAATAAATGTGGAAGCAAGATGATAAGAGACATTGCAACTGTCTAAGGAAGTTAAAAAGATAGAATCATGAACAAGTTGAGGCTCAGTTTCTGCAATCATGATATGGATAACTCCAGAACTACCCAGTACATATCTAGTGGAAATATATTTGTGAATGTTTTTGTTGTCTTTAGAGTTGTGGTTGAGTGAGAGATAGTGAATGGGAAGAATAACCCATGAAGGGTCTCATACACTGTTGTTAGGACACTGAGTGAGAGAACCCTCTTTCTAAATCGTGTCATTTTTCTGCCATTCTTGCCCATTGTCACGTACCAAGGTTATCGCTTTGACTAAGCCTCAGTTTATCCCTCCCCAAAAAAATATTTTTTTTAAATTATTATTAGTACTGCCTGGAATTAAATAATACAGATTTGGGAGTCTCAATTTAGACCTACATATCCACAATCTTTAGAGAATAGGGTATGGGAGTTCATATATCTGTACAAAATATTTCCTATTCTTTTCTTCGTAGAATCACTTTGGAGGCTTTTTTGAAAATTAATAGGCCACATAATTCAGGGACTCTTTTTGGATGCTCCAGTCCATTTCATTAATCCATGTGTCTATCCTTGATTATTGTAGCCTTTATAATAATTCTTGAAATCAATATGTCTAGATAGTTCAAATTTGATATTCATTTTAAAAATTGGCTTAGCTTTGTTAGATCATTTACCATTTCACATAAATCTTAAAGTAAGCCATTTAACTTATTTAAAAAAAATCTTATTAGGATATTGATGGTACTGCACTATATCTAGAGAAAAATTTTAAGAGGATTACCATCATAACAATATTAAATTCTCTAGCCCATAATCACAGTCTGTTTCTCCATTTATGTAGCACTTTTTATATATGATTGCAATATTCTATGTTTATTTTAATTATACTGTGAATGGAACTTTCATAATAGTTTTAAATTATTTATTTGTCATACAGTTATATGATTGATGATTTATATTGACCTTATTTCCTGCTATGTTGCTAAATTCATTGACTCATTTTGTAGATATTTTTGTGGACTCCTTAGGGTTTTCCATACACATGACCACGCTGATGTCAGGAGTGTTTTATTTATTTCTGTACAAATTATATGACTTTCTTTCTTTTTCTTATTATACTGGCTAAATTCTTCAATAGAGTCTTATGTACATGAAGGGCAGACATCTTTTCTCCAATGTTAGGTAAAAAAAAATAATGAATCTTTTCATCAATGAGAATCATGCTAATAAATAATGTGCTAGTCAAACTCTCAGAGTTCCCCTATGTTTAAGATTACAAAAAATAAATTCTGTTTAACTGAAATGATTATAATGAAGGATCATTTTAAAGGAATTTAATCCAGTAAAGAGGTGATGGTTTCTGAGATAATTTTATTTTGATCTTTTAGTAAATTTGATAAGGATGTGTCCATCATTTCTTTTTAAATCTGAGGTACCTATCTATTTTTTATTATTGTGAGACATCAACCTATACCTTAAGATAAGAGTGAAAGTTCCTTACAGAGCAAGGGGTATATTTGAGGAAATATTTAGGAAACAACACTCCAGTGTTAATTCATATTGTGTGTGCATTCACACAGTGAGAATACTTACAATACAAAATTATACAAGCATGAATGATAGACTTGTAGAATTATTTTTGTGACAAAGGATGTAGGATATTAGAACTGTAGATAATTCAAGTTAATAATGTTTGTTTGCTATTGTTAGTAGCATGAAATATTATTGTAAGAAGAAATCAAAAGCTGTGCTCCTACATAAATTTGTCATGTAATTTAGACTTTTTTTGCCTGTCATGCAGAAGAGAAAGTAAATAAACAGAATATTGGATATTTCAGAAACAGAATGCAATAATTTAATGTGAACACTAAGTAGACTTTGTGGCCTATAGAAGGTTGGAAATGGAACCAACTTCACCGAACATTTTCAATTTTAGCTAGCATATAAAGTAGTTCAAAATCATTATATGAAATAAATAATATTCTGTAATATTTGTATTATATTAAATAACATGCATTTACTTCTGAATGGGAATATTTATCACTTGATAGATTCCTTAATGGATTATATTTTTCAAAAGCTTTTTATGTTGATGGTAGGTAAATTGAACTACTTGACTTGGCTTCATAATGTGTTAAAAATTATTCTATTTTGCTTTTATTCTAAATAATTGTTAGGATTAACTCATTGTTTGAACAAAGAGTTGTAGAAAGGGAATGCTACTGCTACTCAGATTCTGAGATTTTTAAAAATATACTATAATACAGTATATCATAATATGTAAGTAGAATGTAATATATATAATTTCAAACATTTTTGTTATATAGACAGTAATGATTTTTGTACTTTATTTTAGTTGTTTTTAAAATAATTATTTTTTATTTGTTGAGGTAATGTAACATCAGTTAACATTACATAAATTTCAGATGTACATTATAATTCAATATCTGTATACTCTATTATAAAGTTTACTAATCAGCCAATCACAATAGCTCTTTGTGTGCTGCTAAATCAAATTTACTAGGAATATCAATTGAATCTGTAAGTGTTTAGTACCTATCCTTACTCACCAAAGGAAACAGTCAAAGACACTAGGTCTCAGATTATAAAGATGCAAATTTGGGGAGATAATACAGTGAATGGGGAAAATAAAAGAGCTGCACCTTTAACAAACTGGATGAAGGAAACAAAGACACAGCAATAAGAGAGACTAAAAAAATGACTGGACATCTATCTCATGCTCTGGCTATACCATGCTTGTTCATAGGATGAACTTATACTCTACTAGTTAACATTCTTCAATGTAAGCATGTTTTTCCCAGTTCCCCAGCAAGAATCAATTAATGGCTCTTAAGAACTGAATTCTACCATATCTTTGGCTTGCCACATACAGTGGGAGCATTTATTTGAATATCCTACTTTGTATATAACAGCTTAGTTGGGCTGGTTATACCCTTTTCTTTGTCCACTGAATCCCTGAATCTGTCATTCTGATAAAAGAGAGTTAGCTCTTATGACTGCACAGAAAAGATTTTGAAGGTTTCTTTTACCAGAAACTTATTATAAAAAGCTACTTTGCAATAAAAAAAATCACACCAAGAATGTCTAAGACATGATTTCTCTAATGTAAAGGTTCCATGTTGCAACCCTGGGAACACAGACCAAAAGAAGCTTAAGATTTGATGCTGGACTATGATTAGCCATTGATTAGGAGGGACAGTTAAACTCTGGCTTATCCGATGTGGTTGACCTCATTCTAACTGACTTTGTAATCTTTGACATTTTGCCAAAGTTTTCTTTTGGAATGTCAGCTGACCCACACAACTCAGTAGACAGACAACCTTTGCATTAACTAAAGGAGTTCATATAATGCAACCTTGAGGCCTGTCCTACTCTGGAAGTTTTGTGGAGGCATTGATGCCCTCATGTGGTGAAAAATAACCAAAGATAGATAATGTTAGAAGAAATTATTATACTGTTGGGAGAAGCTGTGAGCAGATATCCATATTTTAGTCTGAGAAAAGCACAGAATTACTATTATTTTTATGATGTGCTTGTATTCTGGTATTTTAATATTATTCCCATTCATTTATTCAGTGACAAAGGTGTATTAAGTATATGTCAAGAGTTAAACTAGAATTTTAGTGAGATTTCCTTTTCCCTTATGAACTGTATGGGAAAATGAAAAGTTGCTTAACTGTTTGTACTTTGAAAGACTTTTGAATGTTTGTAAGACTGTATTATAGAGTGTATTGAAAATATTATTCTAGTAATTGAAATTTAATAAGGTAACTTTTAAAATGCTGAAATAGTCATTTCTAAACAATCTGTTTGGTTTTAAGATGTGTCAGTCATTTTTCTTCAAATAATTAATTGTCCATTATAGAAGTTTGTAAAGTGTTTAAAAAATTTTATTCAAATTTATGTTATTGCGATTAATTTTTCACAGTAAATTATCTTGAATGCTATTTTAAATAAATAACACATAACTTTGGAAGCCCAAAAGAAACACTCACTATAATGTATACCATTTAGTTAATTTAGCATTTTTTGTGGTGGACTACATAGAAGGAGAGGGACAGGGACAGGGAAAGGGTCAAGGACAGGTATAGAGAGAGGGAGAAGGAGAGGGAGAAGGAGAGGAAGAAGAGGGAAGGAAGGAAGGAAGGAAGGAAGGAAGGAAGGAAGGAAGGAAGGAAGGAAGGAAGGAAAGAAAATCTAATGAGAATTGTATTCATGGAAACAAGGTGAGCCATAAGGCAATTAACTATGATGTCCACAAAATGCAGGCTATGTCTGTTATTATTATCTTATAATTCCAAAAGAAGTATACTTAGAAAAAGCGTATGTTCACCAAGACTGTCTTAATGTTTATCTCAGCTTGACTAAATTCTAAGCAGACTTCTGCCCTTCTCAAGTCCCTGACTTTCCTCTCATCCTCCCCTTACAAAATCTAGATGGCCTGACCATAGAGGTCCTTCTCCTTTTTCTTAGGGAATTTACTGCAGAAAAGTTAAAATTGAAAAATTTTCCCTGCACTTTTAGGATTGCTTGACAATTTAGGCTACTCACAGTAACTCAAGTAAGTCAAATAAGTGATCTATTAAGTCAAATAGAAAATTCCAGTGTTTAAATACCCCCTTCCCCCCCAAAATAAATATGGCTAATTTTAAGGTGCTTCTTGTTTTAATTATAACATTTAAACCAATGTTTACCATAGTATTATCTCTCTTAAAATGTGATTGATATTTTAAGAATATGCATCCAGGCAATTGTACTACTAGATAATCTTTGTCTTGTTATCTGCTTTTAGTGTTAATTTCATATTAAAATTTGGGATATAAAATCAAAATTTTGTTATGTTTATTAGATATGTAACTGAGTATGTGACTAAATCCAAAACAAGTTTCCTAAATATAATCATAGCATTTTTAAAATTTTAAACAATATGCAGTCTATATCAAATTATTAAAATGTGAATGTTGGGGCATATTTAATCTTATAATTACTTAAGAAAATAAAGCTATGATGTCTGTTGGAAAACCAAATATGAAATTAATTATAAAATTTTTAATAAGTAAAAATACTGTGAGAAAAATGGATATTAATAAGGAATTATAATTTTGAACTCATTTAAAAAATAGCAACTATCAATTACTAATGGAAAGCTAAAAATCTTTTATATGAAATTTAATTGTATTATAAAACAAATCTATCTTAAAAGGCAGTATTATATTATATGGAAGGCATTTAATTTTTTTCTTATATATTTATGTTGTTATACACCTTTTTCATAAGTAAACACAAAGCAGCAACTATTTTCTGACATTTAAGCAGATTTTCTCTTACATGATTTTTTCTGCTCTTAATTGCTATATTGCCCTATTTTATTTTATTGGAATGAACAACGACATTGTATATGATGATTTTTAAAGCAAGTTTACATCATAAAACTCAAATATGTGTAATGAATATAGTCATCAAATTAATCAAGTGATTTATTTTTTTAAGACAATATAAAACACTTCACTCTCTCATTTAGGCAAGTATTGCTGTGCTCATATTTGGAATAGACAGATATGATATTCATTGTGAATTGAATTGAATTGAATTGAATTGAATTGAATTGAATTGAATTGAATTGAATTGAATCTGAGCAATCACTTACAAACATGACAATTTTTTTGAAAGTTTTAATCACTTTTCTCATTCAATAGTAATAACAGCTTAGATGTCTGTTAATGATTTTTCTGGTTAACGAGTATTTCTAACTATTTTTAGTACATTTCTCAATCATATCTTGATAACTCAGGTTGAACCTATTTTCACAAAAATGAACTTGTGAAAATAATTAAAAAGTGTTGGCATAGGTGCATAGATAAGAAAAAATTGACACAATTGAATTAGCTGTCATATATGCATGTTTGGTAAAAAGATTCTTACCTTGATTAATTCTGTATAGACTAGATTACCTGATGCTTGATTGAGCTGACACAACAATTCAATTTTCACTTTTCTGAGTGGTCCTATAAAAATATGCCAAACTGAATTAATTTTTTACAGTTATGTATATCATAGTTATCAGTAGACAGCATAAATAACAATGGAATGGTATTTTCTGTACTAGAAATTTTATGTAATGAATATCAGTCACCTAAAGTGTAGAATGGTCTAAATAATGAGTATTTATGTTTTACACTTTTATACTGAGTATAAATAAGTATTATATCTTAACAGAGCTGAGTAAATATACCTAACTTCAGATATTTAGTATTGAAATGGAACGATGTCAGGCCTTAGTGCATAGTAGAGTGACTGATCCATACTAATTAGGGTTGAATTGAGATATGGTTTTATTTTTAGTCTGACAGTAAACATATAAATAATATAATTTTTGTATTTTGTGAACTTAGAAGTAATTTAACCCAGTATAGTGAATATTGATTTATTTTAAATATTTGATATATATTTATTATGAATATATATATACATATATATATTCTTTATAATGTTGCTGTAGAACTTGGTTAAAATATAGAATAAATAGAAAATTATGTGCTGGTTCACAAATATATCCTACTTACACTGCATTACATATATGTTATAATGTGTATGTATATGCACACACATATATATCCATTCACAGTTAAAACATGTTATATATATATATATATATATATATATACACACACACATACATACACATATATTCATATTCATATACATGTCTTAGTACATAGTGCAAGTGTAAGGCATATACATGCCTTAGTGTTTAGAAGAGTAATTGAACCATACTAATCATAATATATGTACACATACATGCATATAAATATGTAAATATATATTTATTTGTGTATAAGATATATATATATATGATGCAGTATATAAAAAATATATGTGAGAGGTAGTGCACAATTTTTCACTTATTATACACTTTGGTATGAAGTTCTGTAAAAGCATTGGAAGAGATTTTATATTACGGACATGAAAGTTATACATGGTGCAAGGCCATTTTTCTCACATTCTACTTAAAATGGAGGGAGATTTACAATAATTTATATCTTCAAGTGATTTTGACCAATTTTAAGTTATTCTGCTGCTTTAATAATTTTAAACCAGTGTGTAGTATGGAAAATAAAATAAGTATACTGAAATTACCTGCCTGGAGTATTCATTCATTTATCATAAATCAAAGAAAAACAAGTTTAATAATTTGCTATTTCTCCAGATTGTCTTGAAAGACCAAATGTATAATCACAGTTTTCATTAAATTCTCCTTTTCATGTATTATGTTCAATAGGTTGTCAAGTTAGCTGTCCTTCTTGAATATCTTTGTGTCAATTCTTTTCTTTCATGCTCTATGCCACACATTAAGGACCTCGTAATTTCGCTAAATTATTCTAACAGCCTCTGACAGGTCTCCATAAATTAACCCTTCACAGTGCTAAAATGTCTAATACTTAAATCTGTTCATATAAGTCTTCTACTTATAATCTTCTAAGACATCTCATTGACTATATGATAATATTATTAGGTGTTTCTTATGAAATATAAAACTTTTTATTGTCTGAGCCCCGAATATTCAACTATGCCAATGTTTCATGGATTCTACGTTATCCAAACATTTTAAATGATTGCGATTCTTTGAGTTAGCCCCTACGAACATTGTTCTTACTTTCTAGACACCTTGTTTCTCATTAACTGCCAAGTGAATAGTCCTACTTATGTGTGAAGATATAGCTCAAAAGCTTCTTGTTTATAAATTTTCCCCTAATTTTCTACACTATTAGACTATCTCTATATTTTAGTCACATCTCAGTGGTAATTTTATATTGAATCATAATCATTTAAAAATATGATATATTAAGCACCCACTTATAGCCATCTCTTTCTTCTTAAGAACTTGGCCTGATTCATCCTTGAATATTTAGAACAGGACCACATTGCTTGAAAATATTCTGTTGAAATTGTACATTTTAGAAAGAAAGAGAAAATTCTTTTAAATGTGCACAGATATTTAGAAAATTTAATTATATTTATTTAAAGAGTATACATTTGTGCATATATATCCATAAATGTATGCAAGTATGATTTTATTATACATTTCAAGATGATTTTTTTCTAGATTTTTATTCATTTTTAGTATTTAAATGTGGTTTCTCTACCAAATATATTTCTATTTTCCTATAATGTCTGAGCTACATCATTTCTATTTTTTTAATAGTCTTAGATAATAAAATGTTAATACTCATTATTCTTCAGATGTTTTTTATTTGTCCATTAAATTTAGCAAGATATTTACTTTTCTTGTCAAATAATCCATTAAGAAGCTGTCACTTGCTTATTAGTATTAAATTCATTATCATTTCCTTTAAGAGTATCTCTGAAATGCTTAAAAAATATTATCACATTGTTAGTAGTTAGCACATTATGTATCTTTCAATGACCATGTAAAATAAAGTTATATTAAACTAAATTAACTCTTTTCTAACATAAAAACCACAGGTTGTATTATTGACTGATTAGACCTAGAGATGAAATATTTGTGATGTCAGTCACTTCATATATTATAGAAAGATTAACTTGATTAATTAGAAAAATCTTATCTACACTGCAGAAACTGACATAGTAGTCAGTTTTATTTTTTGTAAAGTTATATGTAATGTAGTTTTAAAAAATGATAACAAAACTCATCAGTTTATGGTAAGCAAAAAGATTTTCATTCCTCAAATATTTATCTCAAAATATATACATACACTATATGGCAAATATATGTACTATGTGTATATATAATATTATGTATTATGTGCATTATATAATATTATATATTATATAATACACACACATACACATATCTGTAGAGAGAGAGAAACTCAATAAAAAGCATGTAGAGGGCAAAAAGCATAATACAAAATTTGAAATATTTAAGTAATAATACAATATCCAAAAAATATACATTTTAATTTGGAATTTATACTTATTTTCATTTAATTTGGTTTATATTATGTGATTAAATAGAATTTTTTATAAGAAACAAATTAGCTGTATATTGAAAAAATCACTTGTGTGAATTTGCCATTAAACTATTATAGTAACAGAAATATAAAGCTCTTTGTAATCTATTGATGCATTTATGGTAGATAAATTCAATGGTAGATAAATTCAATGAAGAGTAGGATATATAGCATAAAAGTTAAAGTCTACCTTATAATGTATACTTTTAAAGCAACTCTTTAATAACATTCTGAGAATATATGTTGTTACTGCAAAGACCCTTGGTAACCTCTTTTACACAGGAAGGTTATGCATGCCATCATTGACCAGAGTGTTTGTAATAATTATTATCACATCATTTTACTTTTATTCATAGCTGCCCTAGGTTATTCATGAAAAAATAAATATAATCAGTTATCAGAATTACATCCAAAGTGGTTACATTTTTTTGGACAAATTATCATCTTTGAATGAAAACAGGGATTTGAGAGTTTCAACTCCTATTTTCTAGTCTTCATTTATGGTGTAATGTGGATCATCCATCAAATATAATATATTGAAAATATGTGACAGACAAAAAATTAGAAATCACCCTAAGTTTAGATTATCTAGGGTGGTCCATTTTAACAATTGTGTTTAACAAATGACTTGAATGTTACACAGTAGAACTGATTGTCACTTTTAGAACTGTTGTATTTGTTTTGTTTTAGCTTTTATCAGTTACAAAAATGTCTTAATAAATATGTGGAATTACTGAATTTTAAGCTGAAATGGTTTTCTGTTGATCAATATAACCTGGAAGAATTCAATAAAAATATTAATATATTGAGAAGAACCCCTTTATCAGGCATAGTTGATCTTACCATTTCCTTGTGCTTTTCTTCAAAGCATGTTTAGCTCTGATGATAACAGTATTTTCACACCCATCTTGATTTTTCTTACACTAAGTCATAAGATGAACTATCATCCAAGGGATCCAAGTTTTCTTAACAACTAAAAATGTTAGAGGTCAAAATCTGAAAACTAATGGTGCTCCTGAGTTTGATGATGAACAAAGTGTTTTTGCAATTGCTATTTGTTCACTTTAACATTGATAGAACAAAAATGACATATTTTACGGTAATAATATAAACAACAAATTTTTTCACATTTTGAATTTTATTGTAATATACAATGGTATCAACCATTAGGATATTTTCTATTTCAATACTAAGAGTTTCTGAGGTCTATTTAAGCTGAGACATCAATAAGATTAGGAGTTAGGTAAAGAGAGGAGTTCAATAATAATAGTTCTTTTAAAGCATAGTGTATTTAAAGAATGTTATTATAGGAAAAAATTGCAAGAGATAAGGAATAACCTATGACCTTTTTGTTAATTTTTAAAATATTTGTTTGTATTTTTTGTATTGATTTGTTAGTTTTGTATATTTCAATTATTATTTCAATTTTGGTTTTGTTCTTGTACTTTTTTCTAGGGGTAGTGAAAACTGATTGATAAGGGGATGGCTAAAACAGATATTGTTTAAAATTTATGGAGACAAAAATAGAGAGTAACTAGGAAAGTCATGAGGTTTATGACAAATATTAGCATTGTTAAGGAGATGTTTTGTTTGGACCAGAGTGGTGACAATGTTAACAGGGAAGCAAATGGATGCAAGACATATTTAGTAAGAAAGTGATTTTGCATTTTGGGGAGAAGGGGAAAGAGAAAAGAGAAAGGGAAAAGAGAAAAAGAACCACATTAAAAACGATAAGCCTTTTTGAACTGGGTATATTCTGATACATTTACCAAAACAGAAAACACCTTAGAGTAGTAGGAACGTTTTGTTTTGTTTTGTTTTGTTTTATTAACATTGATAACCTTGAGATATGTTTAAATTAGAATTGTCATTTTGAATGTTCACATCAAGATATAATTCTATTTACAAGGACATCTTGAAAAAACTGAATCCTAAAGGATAGTAAACACATAATTTGTCATAAGTGATAGGTTTTGACATTTTAAACAGAGAATATTATAGGCGAAGTGTAAAGTGTAGCACATTTATAAAGATTAGCAAATATTTTGTTTCTTTGTAGTGTATATTTTATAACTATATTATAAAAAAACCTTCATAAATCACTCAAGTATGGAAATGTGTTTAAGAAAACAAAATAGATTTGTTTATATGATTTATATTATTATATTATATTATATTAATATATATCATTTACTTATAAACATGGCATTTTTAAGACAGTGTTAGTATCTAAAAATGAAGTCTCCCTTTAGTAATACTTTTATCTAATTACATGAATAAAAAGCTGAAATGAATATATATATTTTAACAAGTGATATCTAATATCTTTTACTAAAATTGGCTTTATTTCTTTCACCAAGAGAAAGGGCGATAAAAAGATGTGTTTCAGACAAAGGTGATGTCAGGAAAAAGACAGGTGATCATCACCCAGAAAACAAGTAGACATTTTCTTGTTGACTTTTGTCTCTTTTGTCAGAGAAATTCCTCTGAGTTTTCAAGCTTTCAAAATATTTGACATACTATTTTAGAAATGGCTAACACTGTTGCAGAACATGGTGTAAAAATATGAGATTTCTTTTTCTGTAAGTTTCTAATTTCTATATCTCATTATTAACTTTACTTACTCTAAATACAAAAATTATTGGTGGGCTTGAGTATTGCTCTGAATAATAGTTTTACCTTATAAGTCAAACATGTCCTTTTTATGTGTCTCTGAATATATAGAAGCTCTTGATTCATGAAAAAATTTATTTTATTTTCACTGTTGTATGCATATTGATTTGTTTAAATTCATCTGATGATTACTTAATTTATCTCATAAAATAAAAATGTGATAGGAAACTGAGTGGTTGTCTAGGAAATGTATTTGCTACATTGATTTCTATCAAAAGGGTCAATTCTATTTAAAATGATAATTTTTGGTATTTCATATTTTTAAATTTTCTTGTTAAATACATCTTTTTCTATAATTATTTTGGAGCTAAGTATTTGTCAGTTAATCTCAATTGTAAAAAAAATATTTTGTATGATAAGAAAATAGAATAAATATTTTTTTAATTTATCAGATTAATGAAAACAAATACAGCTTCATAATAGGGCACATAATGATACTTTGATTAATCTGTAGCAAATAGATATAATCTTTGTGAATGCTAGAGGCTTAAGCACAAGTAAGTAAATTTTAGCACCCACTTTTTAAAATCCTAAAGCACTTATACCATTCTTCTATTTCTTGTCATCTCTATTTATTGCTTGGCAATGGGCAAAAGTTTTGTTTTCCCTACCGAATCATGAGGTCTTAACCTTCAAATGAGTTTCAAAAGGAAAGATTTGATTAAAAGAGGGTATATTTGGCAGGAGCAAAATTATTTCTGAGCTAAATTTTGATTTAAAAGCCCCTGAAATAAATGTTTTTTTGTCTAAAGGATCTGGATAATACTATTAACTAGAATAAACTATTTTAATTTTATATTTAAAAATTATTATGAAGAGTGGAGATTGAGGAAATATATAGTCATTGTAAGACAAAGTGGTGTTTATGGTTTTTAAAAATGTATTTGTTAGATGAGGAAGATAATCAAGCTATAGAATACCATATAAGATCAAAGTGGTAGGTTACATTAAATCCTTTAACTTAAGTAATTTTTAGGCATTAGACATTTAGCATAGTTTTGCTTTAGCTTTATTTGTCTTGTAATGTTATATTGGTTGACTTGTTCAAGAATTATTTGAATCAGAAAAACAGGTTAGGAGGAAATGTTAATAATGCAAGCAAGATACATTAAAGTTCAAAATCATTATGGAGACATAAAAAATTGTAAGATTGGATAATTGAATTGAGTGAAACAATAAAAAAAAGGAGAGTAGTGCATAGATAGTTGAAAGAGGTGAAGCTTTTAATGTTAAGCATATGTGAGAATAGTGGTATTACACTGTGGAAGAACAACAACTTTGTGACTAGAAAGTGTGGAAATGACTTAGTCTGGATTGAGAGGAAACATTAATAACTAACAACTGACAAGTACCTAATGAATATCTATTTAAATTCCTAGCACTGTGTAGGACAATGTGTGTGTGTGTGTGTGTGTGTGTGTGTGTGTGTGTGTGTGTGTGTTTGTTCTGTATATGTCATATATTCCTTGTTTTTTCTATCTTTTGGTCTCTAATTATATTTTAAAATTATTTTTAGAGTTAACCTTTTTATCAGATTGTTATCTATACCTAGGTTTTTCTTAACTGTCCATAAGTCAGACCTCCAGGGTACATTTGACAATGTCTGGAAACATATTTGTTGGTACAAATGAGGGGGTTTTCTACCGGCATGCCTTGGATAGAGAAATGCTTCTATACATCCTACAATATTCAGGACAGGCCCTACTAATAAAAACATGCACATGTGTGTGTATATGTGTGTAGATATACACATACGTATACATATATGTATACGTATATGTCTATCTCAATTGTGTTGTGGTTTAGAAATCACTTTATAACTCTGTTTTATGTTTTTAGTGGTTTGTCTTATGTTTGTAGTATACATCTATATTAGTTTTAGTTGCTGCATAACAAGATACCCAAATCTAGAGATGACTAAGTAAATATCTATTTATTATCTTGCCATTTCTGCAATTCACAATTCCAGGTATGACATAACTAAGTGTTCTATCCAGGGGCACAATAGGCTAAAGCAATGTATCAGGAAGAGTGTATTCTCATCCTGACTTAGGGATCTCTTCCAAGCTTATTCAGGTTGCTGGCAAAATTCATTTACAAAAAGCTGCAGGACCGAAGTTTTTTGCTCAAAAGCTGTCATGCTAGGTTGCTCTTAACTACTAAAAGCTGCCTTCACTACTGACCCAGATGGCCCTGTCACAACAAGGAAGCTTACTTCTTGTAGGCCAGCAGAAGAATTTCATTCCAGTCTACTATAAAGAAGTCTTAGATAATATATCATTGTGAGAGTAACTATTTCATCACCTTTACCCCCTAGGTTTGGTCTATCATCCTCAAAATTCCTTTAGTCTATAATTTCTGCTTGCTTACCACTCCATTTAGACATTTTTAGATATTTCTTATGGAATCTTCCCACTTCTACATACCACAAACCTAACTGCTTAAAACAACACTGACATATTATCATGTCTTTTCTATAAGTTAAAAATCTTGGCATGGTATAATTGGATTCTCTGCTTAGAATCTCATGTGGTTGAAATTAAGTTGCTAACCAGGCTGATTCATTGTCTGATACTCAGGCACTCTTCAACTCATTTAAATTTTTTTAGCATTTAGTTCCATGTGGCTTTAAAGCTGAAATCCCTGCTTAGTTGTTGGCTAGGTGTTTCTGTTAGCATCTTGAGACTGCACTTGGCTCCTTACCATATGTGCCTCTTACAGCATGGCAGCTTTCTTCTTCAAAGCCAGTTTACTTTAAAGGAATTATATAGTGTAAAGTAATCATGGGAATGACAATCCCATAACATATTCCATGTAACATAGCCTATTCATGATAAGAATATTCATATTCGTAGATCCTGTCTATACTCAAAGGGAGGAGATTTTATAGAGCACATACAACATATGGTAATAAACTTGAGTGCCATCTTAGAATTTTGTCTACCACAACATCTGAAATTTTTTAGTTTACCTTCAAATAATTATACTTCTTAACCTCTGGAATAAGAAACTTACACCAGTGACTATTTCATGTTGTTATTGGTATATGAATTCTAATACAGCATATATTATAAAGCCCCAGTGCACTGTATTACTTTTGTTTGAAACTTGTTTGAAACTTGTCAATAGTATTTTAAATATATTTAAACAATAAGAGCAGTACATATTTTATATATTTCTATATGTTTATTACTTTTTCTGAAACTTTCTTTCTTTGTGTAGATCAGATATCTCTGGTCATTTTTGTTTCTAACTTTGCTTGTAGTACAGGTCTTCTCGAGTAATTCTATAAAGATTTGTATGCTTAAAAAGCTTTTGCCTTTGTATCTCAAAAATACTATCTCTGGGTATGAAATACAAGTTGCCCATGTTTTTGTTTTGTTTATTTTTCCTATCTATACTTGAAATACATCATTCCACTGTTTGCTGCTTTGCATTATTTCTGAGGAGAATTCTGCTTTGATTCTTATCTTTGTAGTGTTGTGGTTTGTCTTTATTTTCTGCCTACTTCTAAGATATTTTGTTCTCCAGCATTTTAAGCAATTTGGTTACAACTTGCCTTGGTGTAATTTTCTTTACCTATTTTGTGTTTGAATTTTATTAACATTCATGAATCTATGAATTTATAATTCTCACAAATTTGGAAGATTCTCAGACACTATCTAAATATTTTTTATGTTTCTCTTTCTTATTGCTATCCGGCAGGGACTCCAATTATGTTTGGTAAATTTAAGTACATTTACATACTTTAGTCTGCTTTAAAAACTTCCAAATAACACTAATACTTAAGACATCATGCAAGTTTGCTACTTTTCAGTATATTTTTTCTACTCCCTCAGTTCCAAATTTGATAGTTTCTCATTTTGTCTTCAAATTCACTAATTTAACTTCTTCATTGAGGGTCTAATCTGCTGGCAATCAATTTTACTGTATTTGGAATCAGAAACATATTTTTCATCCCTAGAATTTCAAATTGGTTATTTTTAAAGTAACTTCTGTTTTCCTACTTAATATATTAAATCTATATTGAACATATTTAGTACAGTTATAGTAACTTTTAATATCCTTGTTTACTAATTCTATTATCTGTGTAAATTTTAGGTCTCTTTATTGATTGATTTTTATCTTTGTTATGGATTATATTTTCGAGCTTGTTTGTATGCAGGTAATATTTTATTAGATGCCCTAAATTGTAAATTTTATCTTGTTGGATTCTAAATATTTTTATACTTCTATATATTTTTTACTATAAATGTATACCTTTATACACTTTAACACATTTAGTATAAATGTATACTTTATACATTTTTCAATGACTTGAAAAAAGTTTGAAACTTTGGAATCTTATTTTTATTTTTAATTTTAGGATTTGTTAGACAGGACCAGAATAGACTTCAATTCAGGGCATACAGTGAACAGGGAAATGAAAGATAGGTGTGTCCACTGATTCACTTTGTCTGTTTAATACAAAATGTTACTTATCTCCTAGACTCTGTAAGTCACTCAAATGTGTGTAGAGAAGACCTAAAAGACATTTGGGTTTTCTGGTTTCAGTGGCAGATCAAAAGTTGTAATCCGTACCTTTTAAAATATGTGAGAATTCTTCCCTCAGTGAACATTTACTCATGTAAATGGCCTAAAATTTATCTTGAAAAGCATTGGTGAAATCCATTTATATAATGTATATATATACATATATATATATATATATATATATATATACGCATATATATGTATGTATGTGTGTATATATATGTATATATATACATATATATGTGTGTGTGTGTGTGTGTATGTGTGTATATATATTCATTCTATCATATTGCATGGACTTTAAGTGAACTCACTTATTTCAATTAAGGAATTCTGAGTCTGAAAACTGGATTGAATCTGGGACTAGGTAATAAGATGGTATATTTCCCACTGTGGAGGCTGATATCATCCTTTTTGTATCTGCTTTGAACTAATTTTATTATATAGAAAGAGAAATGACAGAATTATGCTAGTTTAAGAACACATACATTATTTTAATTTTTTAAGTCTAGAGATATAAACACATACTAAGTTGAATTTTAAAATTTCATATTACATTCTAGATGATAGACCGTATTATTTTCACAAAATGCCTTCAATAGAAGGCCTTGATGGAAGGAAGATTAGGAAAAAAGCAGTAAAATATTATTCATCTTATTATTAAAATACTCATAGAACAGAGTACCGTTTTTCTAAGCTAATTAATTGAGCATAATATTTCAACATTTCTCATCTTTTATACAGTGGAAATGGAATGCCTAAAATAACAATATAAAATCTATCTAATATATCTAAAAGGTTAAAACTATCAGTGCCCATATTAATCATTGTGTAGTATGTCCATCATGTTTGTATTAGTTTTTAAATTTTAAGTAAATTCTTCATCGTTTCTGAAAAATTAATTCAATTGTCTTGAATTATAAAATTTCTACACATTAAATGTTTCAATAGTGCCAAATATTTTAAATCATTTATAATGTGCCTTACTTTTAAAAATACGTTATTAGGCTACAGAAAATTATGCCAAACTTTTTTCCAATTTATACAATCAATGTCTGTGTCACACAGTTCATACACACAGGTCTTATATTTTGTTCTTGCTTTTTGCTTCAAGAGCAACTATATGTATATGTCAATATGTTGTCAATGTTTAATAAGGCTACATACAAGTAGTTGTAAATACATGTATTTTATTCGATCAAATTTTGTTGCAGTCAAAAAAATATTTTAATGCAATGTTCTTAATAACATTTTTATAAAGCTGTAACATTTTCTTACATTGAAAAAATAAAACACATATGATATTAAGTAATAGATTTGTTATCCATATTTACTTATTAAATTTGTCTAAATAAGTACAATTTAGAATTCATTGTTTAGTGTGCTTTCAAAGCCATCTTAATTTCTAATTAAAACTGAATTTTTAGTCTTTGTGATTTTTTTCAAGTTAGGTTATTTTCACTTTTTAAGGGCCTTAAAAATTCTGTTGTATGGTGCTATGTATTACATGGAACTAACTACTTACCTTTTTCAAACCAATGTGTATGTAATACACAGGCTACAACAAATGTCTGTTTCCACACAGCTAATTAGAAAATGCTTTTGAAAGAATCCATTTATTTTCTCCTTACCATTTGCCTAAAGACAGAATAAATTTCTATATAGATCAAAGAAATGATTGCTGCTGTTTCACATGTCCATGAGTTATGACAGTCTTTACAGGCAGCTGGCATAAGTGCATTCAATTTTTACACAATTGGTGTTATTGAATGCTTCACATGCTAGGTCTTAAGTGGTTTTTAAGTTAACCTACATGCTATATTGTAAATTATATGATTGGTCATTTTATAATTTGTAATAATGTAGCTCACTTAATAAATATTATATTATAATATAATGGAATTTTTATGACATGTTTTACTTTACTTTTATCATTAACATAGACTAACACTATTTCTGGGTGTTTATATCATGTATAATATTAGAAATGTAATTCTCATTATATTCTAACATTCAAATTATTTAAAAGGTCATTTCAAATATAAAGTACTACTATAAAAGTGAAATAAATTTGGTGGCACATTTCAAGCACCCAATATCCTGAAGTAAATATTCATGTGGAATATTTATGATGATAATCATGGGTTTAAATTTATAACATTTATGTTGAAAATTGTGAATTAGAAGATACAGTTGCCTAATACATAATGATATATTTCTGGCTCTTGTACCACTCAGGAAATCTTGGTATCATAAAAATGTGCTTTCTTTATTAAGTATAAATAAACAAATCATTCTATATTATTTATGTGATAAACATTTTAATAGTTATGTTTATACCATAACAAAATTAAATATAGTAAATAACACTCTACACATATAAATGTATATGAATATTATACATTATTTTAACATAGTAAGTACTGATATTTCATTACCCCTTAATCCAAATCTAAAAGCCACGAATTTCTTACATGAACAAAAGCATAAAAGAATCTTCATCTTATTTAAAATTGTAAATCGCTAGGAAATATAAACATTTCTAAGTACATTCTGACTTGGTGCAAGGTATAGTGTGTCAGAAACGCTTGGAAAAAAGCCATCTTGTGGTAACACAAGACTATTTTTATAATCTTCTATTGTTAAATTCAGTATTTTATCCACAAAAGTTTCAGAGTAAAATTGCAGTATAAGCTTTCTATGACAGTTCTGGTTGCTCTTCTGCTTTATGCTATTCAAAGAATACCATATAAAAGATAATTTAGCTGAGCTGATCATACTGTTTTCTTTTTCCACAAAGTTATCCCTCTGGTGTTTCACTTTTAACTCTTAGGAAGAAGTTGTATCAGGAATGAAAAAGCACATCCCTCCTAGATGATGAAGTTAATGGTACCTAAAAGCAGAATGCTAGCTTGTACTTTTTTTTTTTTTTTCACTACTCACCACCCAGTGATTTTATGTTACCTTCATATTTGTCCAGTGGACACCACTTATTGTAGCATCAGTGGTCAAGGCTGTTATAACAAACTTCGTAAAGAGAAAGTGGTTATTCCAGTACAGAAAAGAAATGAGAAACAATGCATGAATTTAAAAATGTTTCTACAATTTAACCTTTTAATGTCACCTATTGTCTACCTCAGCCACTGCCCTATCGCAAACTACTCATAGACCCTGGGTTTTGCAGTCTTTTTCTCCTAGGTTTTTTTAAAGAATTTTTGTGTTTTTATTGCTGTTGCGATATTGGTGGTTTGTGTTGTTGTTCCAGAAATATATGTTTATCTCTTACTTTTGTGGTTCTTATTGGGTTGTTTAGAACTATGGAGCCACAAACCTATTCTTTCTAATCTTAGCAGATGCTGTCTGGCAACACTACAGTGGGTTCTTTAGAATATTTATTGTGTGATTCTGCTTGAATACATAATACAGCAAATTCCCATGCAATGTGAACCAAGCAGTTCATTGACTTTTTCAACTGCTGATTCAGTAGGCAACATTTCCAGGGCTACTAAATTAGTAACTATTCATGTGTCTGCTTCTCAGCCTTCAAAATTCTGTTTTTCTGTTTATACCCTTTTTCTTTTTAAATTTTTTCTAAGATTTTTTATACATTTAAAAATAATTTCAATGGAGTTTTGGGAGACCATGATAAAAATGGGTATGTTTAATCTGTCATCGTTAATCAGAAGTCAGCATACATTTTATGTAAAATGAGGGAAACATCTATTTTTCAGGAAGTATTAAAAGGGAAAATTCATTTTACCTTAGAAATGAATGTAAGTGCATACATATTTTAACAGCAGGAATGGAAATCCAACATGCAATAAATATTTTTAAATTAAAAGCAACAGGAGTGTTTAAAAATACTGTGATACTTACTGAAGTGAGCATGTTTTTATTGCTCCATTGAATGTTCCATGCTTATTATTTTTATGATGGAATTATTCTGTTCTTATTTAGTTTGCACTAGAATTGATTTCTCATTCAAGCAGTCAGAATACACAATATTCATTCACACCTTGTTACGAATCTGTCAAATTAACACTTATTAAGTGGAACACAGGTGTTGGATGGTAAGCAGCAGTTCAATAACAGATCACAAAACAAATCAAAATGGAAAAGTTTATTATTAACAGTTCCTGGAGGAAGTACATGCCTCAAAGGACCACACAGGCAGGAAAAGTAGAGTGCAGACACAGAAAAAGCCAGGACCCAAAGCACATGCCTTTATTAGGGTCCATCGGTAGAATGGGCTACGGTTCCAGGTTCCTGGGCTAGGTGCAGATTGAAAAATTCAAACTCAAATTGCAGGTTTTTGATAAGCCCCACATAGGTCTTATATAAGGGGAAGGCATTAGGAGGCAGGAGAGACCGGTTATAACAAGAGCTATTGAGAACTATCAATTAAACTATACAATTAAAGTGTATTCATAGAAAATTTCTAATATTTTCCTATATTTTCTTAGATTTTTCTAAAATGTTAGAATATTTATTTTAGTTACTTGCATTTATTTTTTTCCTGTGATTTTTAAAAAATTATATCAGTGAACAGAAGGAAGAAAAAAGACTTCCAATCCTATCATAAAAATTCTGTTATAATGGGGTCACATGGAACGTTAGTCAGAGATGTACCAGTTTCTTGACTAAATAAATTGGTTCTTTATGCAATAGTGCAGTTTTCCTTAGAGGATTCATCAACAAAGAAAGATAGTGCTCTTTTTTAGGATTTTCTATTTAAGATTTGTAATGCCATATTTCCTGTCAGCCAGAAAGAGATTTCAATAGTAATTGTTTTGTCACTCAAAAAAAATGAAATTTCTAAAACTATTTGGCAACACATAGCCACAGGGCTATCATAGCAAATTAAAGTCATTTATGTTCAAGTGCAAGTATACCCCATCATTCAATGACAAATATGCTCATATCAAATGGGAATACTCTTTTTAAAAAGTTTTGTTACTTTATAGTTTTTTGTTTTTATTAAAATGACAGTGTTGTTTTACTTTATCATCAATTTTATATTTCAGAAATAATTCTGGCAACCAAATTTGGATATTAGATAAATGAGCCATTAGTATATTAACCAGCAGAAATAAATGAAAACAAGTAAGGAAAAGTAACATAAGAGATAGGACAAATGTATTTCATAGGTTACCTCAGCTATGGGAGGAGAAGAAATTGAGTGAAATGAACAACATATTTCATACTCAGGATTTTTCCAAGAATGGTATGTAATTCAGTCCTTTCATTTTCTTACTGTTATTTACCTTATGAAAGGTCATTATTTTTTATTTACACTTCTGTCACTTTTTCCATTTGTGCACAGCCTTTGTTTTGTTTTCCTCTTATGTGACCTCAGTCTCCCCCAAATTATAATCCTTTATTCATGACACAGAGTTTCAGAGCCCACTTTTATTTAGATGCTTTTAATAATATCACCCAATGTACCCACATGGTGGGAACTTAGCAATTTTGGTTTGGCGGGCCCAGATTCTTCATCAGAAGTCCAGAACTTCTTGAGTTGTGTGTTTCAGCTCCTTCAGGCTGATCCAACTCTGTGAAGTCTTACGGTCAGTTGGGAGTCTGTGGAACTTGTTTCTCTTCCTGGTCATCATAACAGTGGGGATGGTCAGCTTGGGTCATATGAGGCAGATGCTTTTCTTGCTGTTTGTTTGAGAATGTGAAGCAGTTTTGATCTCAGTGGAGCAGATGATATGTGCACGCTCCGTGATGCTTTTTAGTCTGGTGTCACCACTGCAGTTTG
This sequence comes from Cynopterus sphinx, assembly GCA_030015415.1. NCBI lineage: Eukaryota > Metazoa > Chordata > Mammalia > Chiroptera > Pteropodidae > Cynopterus > Cynopterus sphinx. Next base: position 27,475,158 of record CM057381.1, read on the forward strand.
AAGTGCACTAACACAATGGAGTGGAACCATAATCTGTCCCGTCACTCCCAGCTCTGCCCTAACACAGTCTCTGAGTCAGTCTACAGCATCTGGGCAAGAAAATGCTTAAAGGCATTTTTTAATCATGAACAGTTGGAAATCATTCATAAAAATTGTAATTATGCCCATTATTATCAAATGTCTTTGTGCCATTCTAGATAATCACTTAATTCTTGAAACAATCACACAAGATGGGTATGACTATACCTATTTTTTAAAGAACTAAGGCATTTTTTTAAAGAACTAAGTAAAAAGACATTTGTTTAAATTTATCAAAACTGAGTGCATGAGCTAAATGCAAATCTGTTTCCAAAAGCAAGAACCTTTTCTGTCTCCGCCCTTCCTGATGTGCTGTCCAATTCCCAGTGTGTGGTGTTTGGAACCAGAAGTTCTCACAACAGCTCTGGGAGGAGGTTTCGGTTCTGGTTGTTCACTGTGCATTCTGGAACATTCTATACCCATGTGGCCATACAGAACGGAACATTAATGACACTGTTGACAATGACAACAGTTGCCATTTACCTAGCACACTGTGGGCTAAGTTATGCCGACTGCTTTCCATGCCCTGTCTCATCAAATCCTCACAAGCAGCTCAGAGAGATAGGTAAATATTGACTCCCTAACTTGATATATTGGGAAACTGAGGCACAGAGAGCTTAGACTAATTGCCTTGTTAAGATCACACACAGACATGGCCTTTTCCTGGTGCACTGTAACTCCCCTTTTTTTTATAAGAGGGTAAAACTGTGCTGGCACAAGCCTACAGTTTTCATTTAAGAACTAACATTGGCTCAGGATTTTAGCTGAATCTTAAGGCATTCAATGACAAGATTTTACTAAGGTATAACCTTCTCTTTCAGGTGTAGTTTAGTTAAAAGTGGGCTGTATAGATGAGGTGCACTCATCTGTGAGCTACAGTGAAATAGCAAGACTGAGTATAACCCCACAGGCTCTGGATCTCACCCTGCCACTTATTAACTAAGCAACATTGGGTAAGCCATGTATAAGTCACTCCCTGTGCCTCGCTTTTCTTATCTGCAAAATGGGAAAATACTACCTACTTTATGAAGGTTGTTGTGAAGAATAAAAATGAGTTTATCTAATAGAACTTATTTTGATGATAGAATATTCTGTCCTGTTACTGTCTAATAAAGTAGCCACCAGCCACATGAGCTGGCTACACTGAACACTTGCCAGATTGAGTACTTGAAATGTAGTTTGTGTGTCTGGGAAATCATATCTTTTATTTAATTTATTTTGATTTGAATTAATTAAAATTTGAATAGCCCCACATGGCTACGGGCTAGCATATTGGGCTGCACAGATTTAAAGGATTTAGAACTGTGCCTAGAACTATGTTTTTGCTTCTATTGTCACGCTATCCCATCTTCATAGCGGTTATCATATCTAAAGTAACCTTATTTACATATCTTTCTTACATGACCAGCATGCAAATTGCACATGCACAGGACATTCCTGTCTGTTCCCTACTCTCTCACCAGCACCTAGAAGAATGAATGCTTTTATCATATTCAGAGCTGGTCCTTTAAGAAATGTTCTCATGGTTGAAAATTAGAGGTGATCTTACCCAGACTCTGCTCTGACACCAACCCTGCCCCCATTAGATAGTACATTTTATTTTGGTGAATGTGAGATGACTTGGAAATATGTCTCTGATTGCCACAAGAATAAAATGGAGGGCAGGATAGCTAGTTTGTGCTTGCTTTTGGGGATCCTCACGATTTATACAGAGAAAAATCATTTCATTATTAGCTAACCATGCAAATTATTAATGCTTAAACTGTGGCACAGCATCAAACACTACATGTGGCTGTGTTGCATGTAAACTAGGCGCTCAGTTCATGCTTTAAAAACTTTTCAGTGGAGGTCAGAAACTCAGAAATTCAAGAAATATTTATGCCTGAGCTTTGATTATGGTTTTCCTGGTCTGTGATAAAATGCAAAAAACAAGGCAATGTAGCCAGTTTTCTGCAAAGCAACTATTCAATTTGAAGGACAATTCTTTATTTTAATATTAGAATTTCCCAATTAAAGAATGCACCGTTCCTTGACTTTTAAAAGCCTGAGAGGCATTCAAATCACCGAGAGAATTTGGTTATGGCCAGGAATTTAACATTACCATTGAATTTTTTTTTATCTTCTGAAGTTTACAAGGCCTATTACGATATGCACCTAGAACAGAAAGATCAAACCATCATATGTTCTGAAGTACCCACTATGTACTCAGGCCTATACTTACAGTTTATTTTGGGATATGAGACTCAGCCACCAAAACACAAAGAAAGCAGTGTGTAATTAAATCCTCATGAGGTCCAACCGAGAACAGGAGACAACAGGAGGGAGGTCCAGGACTCCTGATGTCTGTCTACCATTGGAGACTGTGTGTATCCTGGCAGGAAAGGACTGTGTCCCATCATTTTAGCATTGAGGAGGCTTATGTGACTTCTGGTTACTACCCCAATGACAGAACATAATTGTGCCAGGTGAAGCTGTGTTCTATCACTGGGAAAACCTGATAAAGGGTGTCAGCGTGTGTCACTCACAGGTTTGAGAAGCCTGGATCACCGGGTTCACATTCAAGTTCCACAGTCCACGATATCATTTCCACTGTCATGCGGGGACTGTGCAGTTCTGCGGGCCACTAAACCAGTGTGCCAATGATGCACAGAAACTCCCAGGGGAAGACACTGGCCTTACCTCCTTAACAAATTCTAACTTCACTGTTTTCTTTTAAAACCCAGAGACGGATAATCTACTTTCCATTTTAGTTTTAGACTCATCATGACAACCTACCCTGGAAGGACCTGGTGGAAACACAGTGTCCTCTAATCGCAGCCTGCTGGCAGGTGGTGGTATTCAATGTAGTGTTCTAGAATTAGTCAATGATCATCCCAAACTGCTAGGAATTCCACCCTACAACCATGGATGAGACATAAGGGCACCTCCAAACAACATTGAACTCAACTCTCAAAAGAGGTCTCACCTCTGGCTTTGTTTGTTCTGACTTGGATTTTATTTTGTCTCCCCAACCCTCCCTCTTCCCCCAAAAAACTGCCTTTGCCCTCAAACAATAAGATTTGGCTTTTCTCATCTCTGGACCAGGTCCTGTACTACAGCCTCCTTACCATGCTGATGAATCTCTTTTGGTCAAGAATGGATGACTCAACTGCTTGCTTGTTGAGAATGAATTCCTATTTTGAAGTTCATCACAAAGAGCAGAGGCCAAGGAGGATTACATATCCTTTCTCACTGTTGGAAAAGCCTGGTTCTCTCTTCCCCAAACCAATGCCATTAGACATGTCAGTGAGTTGTCAACTTCCACCAGAACTTTCTGGTCTGGTCACCAGGATTGTACCACAAGATCAAAAGGATTCACTATTGGAGACAAAGATTGACTCCTACCTGAAAAATATGGGTAAGATAAAAATTTCTAAAAGCTGGATCTGCTTCCACATGCCATAAACCATGGAGTAAGAAATGGCAATGCCTTTCACCTGGATTAATATATGTGATGGCTGGAGAGAGAGGGTTTAAAAGAGCCTCCTTCAGTGTTTGGGGCATGGCATAAGCCTAACCTCCCACACTGGTTCATCATTAGAAAATCAGATTATAAACTAATAGAAAAATAGGACCATCCCTGTATTATTATGCTATGACAGTGATGGAACTGTAACTTGGGAAACCAGTGTTTTTACTAAAGTTGGCCCTTTAACAACATGATGACACTCATTTGTAGGTAAATGTGCATCTTTAAGGAAAGTGCATTTTAATAACACTGGAAATTATAATTTGTACTTAGCAATATTACATGAGAAAGTGGGCTTAAAAGGATGTTTTATAAGCCCTCTTGCTGTACAGTAGATGAGAAAACCACAGGGTACATTTAGAAATAGGTTGGGAAAGAAATCCGAAGAGTAAAAGCTAATGAATCTCCTGAACATCTAAATTTAATATCTTAAGTGTTTTCAAAGAGGCAACAAGGAGAAAAATGATAACAGCAGAGTATATGCTTTCAATTTCATTTATTAAGCGTCCTGTCTTTTATCTCTCCTTTGCTGTAAGCTTTAAGCATCTCAGACTTGTTCTTTTGTGCTAGCCAATGAACTTTCACTGCTCAGTCATGAGAACTTGGCTAGAGGAAAGAATCTGGGAAAAAAGGGGGGAAATTTCTTCCCCCATTTCCTTACAGCTACTGAAGAGTAAACACTTCTTGCTTCATCAAGTTATTAAAAAAATAATGATTTGTAAAAGCTAAACTCAGATGAATTAATGTTAAAAGTGCTATTTTCAAAAACAATGACAATAATATTCAAATTATTTATTTATTTCATTATTTTTAACTATTAATACAATTTATTTAAATAGTTACAATGATAAAAAATGAGTTTCCAGAAAAATAATAAACATTCATTTAGATGAAGTCAATGAATTTAATTTAGCGCCAACATCAAAACTCAAACTGTCTAGATTTATCTGGTAGTAGACTAAATTATTTTTCCTGACAAAAATCAACTTTCCTGATTCTTTTGTTTGTTTTGAAAGGGGAAGGTTTATTTGGTACGACTGTTCTAGGGTCATCGTACATTGCTGCTCCTTGCCTTGGGGGCACAGCAGTCTACTTATCTGAATTTTTAAGGAGCCCATCAGGGAAAGAGTTTTTTTTTTTTTTTTTTTTTTCTCTTAGAAGGATAGCTTTAATAAAATCAAATTAGGCCTAATATTTTATCAGAGATTTTTAAGGAGGAATTTTATTTTGGATAGGCTAAGAGACTATTTTTATAGCAAAAAGAATCAAAAGAGAAATTAAATAATAACATATCTGTTTCAAAATAAGAATATAATGACACTGGTTGAAGGAGATGCATCCTCCCCACTTCAGAAAATACTTCATGGACTTCTTTAGCAGAAGGTGATACCTATGAGAAATTATAACCTATAATGATAGAAGCAGTAATAATAATGAGGAATTAAGAGTTGAATAATATGTCTGTGGAGCAGACCAGAAATTTTTATGAGAAGGCAGCAATAAGGACTCGAGTTGAAAAAGGAGTTGTTCAGATGAATTGATCCAAAAAAATATAATTGAGATAGAAAATAAACATCCTAATAACACTCTATGTTAAACACTGACCTAGAGATGGTGAGTTGGGTGTTTATATATCTACATATATACTTATATTTATCTATACATCTATATATCTATCATCTGGTCATCTTGAAAATCAATCCCATTAAGTTCACTTCTATTTTAAAAACAAAAAAGTTGAAGCATAGAAAATTTACATGACTTGCTTAAGAATACAAAATTAGTAATTTCAGTGTCTAAAATTAGAGATGATTTTTTTTCAGTCTGATTCAAAAATCAATGCTTACTCTCCACGGAATCTTAGGTTTCCTCAGTGATGCTTCTAATGCTATGGGTAATAATGGAATATTAATAGAGATGTGATAAAATTGGTTGAGATAGAATACATGCTGCAGATTAAATTATTTTTTAAAAAATATTCAATCCTGCACTTTCCCAAATCAAGATGGGCAGGGTACTTCCCCAACACATTGTCACTCCATGTGTCTAGTCATTCCATAGGATGAATAGGATCTATTTAACTAACTTTGGATTTTAGGTCATGTGATTTATATTGCTCCATAAGATGTTAAACATATGTTATGAAATATATTTGTGTAATGTCTTATCCTCTTGTATATCTGCCATTCACTCTGTGAAGAGGTGACCCTGATAACATACTAGTTGAAGGGTGATAAGAAACACACATAAAGCCGACATAGACTTTAAAGCCACGCCAAGCTGTGTCCAGCTTTATTGATCAACTCTCAGCCAATCTGCAGAGAATGAGAATAAATCATTATAATTTTAAACAGCTGAATTTTAGGATGATTTATTGAGCAAAATTTTTGTGGCAATAGTTGGCAGATATAGTCTCCAGTCTATGTTTCCACTATAGAATCCCCACTTTAATATTTGAATATACTACAATTCCAAAACAATTCTTCAAAATAGGTTAATACTCCTTAAGGAAATATAAAGCACTGCTTTATATTATACCATCCTTAAATTCATTGGCACATCATGAAAATTTAACTGTTTATCACATTTTTGAATATTTTACTTTTATTTATATTCTTCTAAATGCTGTAGAAGCTACATATAACTGATTCATAATCAGCCAATCAAAACATTGCATAGACATTTTAGCAATTTATCCACTTAACCATGCACTCTCACTAAACTACAAAAAAAATCACAGACTTATGAGTATAGAGGTAAATTTTGCCTAGCTAGCTGCCGTACTAAAAAATAGTTTAGAGAGAACATGAAGGAACTGAAGTATGCAAAAGAATCCTGTATGCATTGTTTAAAACCGGTGTCACCACTAATGCAAACGAGCATCTAAACTCAAACACAGCCACTTCTTAACACTCTACATGGAATTATGTGACTAGAGATACTCAATATTAGCAACAGGAGCAGACATTTAAAGAATAAAAAATATTTACAAACTTTTTATTTTTTTAAGTCTGAAACATTTTTGTGTGTATGTAATTACAGCATTATAAAACTTTAGCATCAAATAATAACTTTTGTTGAATGTAATGTAAAGAGTAATACCCCCCAAAACAATATTACTATAATATATTAAACTACTAAAGGAAAATACAAAAGTAAACTATCTTTGTCCTCTAGTTAAAGACTGGTTAGCAAAAACATATAGTATTTCCTTTAGTATATGTTTGTACCTGAAAATCTGTTGTCTTTTTTTCTCATGTTTAAATTATTATTTTAAAAAAAATACATTTATAATTTCTCTTGAATTACCCGATTTACTCAAAGATATGCTTGATTTGAATAATGACTATCCAAGCACTGCTAGCATCCACACTCTGGTTAAATAGACGTAAAGGGATCTGGCATCCTTGGAGTTAGTATATATGCTTAGTTTCCATTTTTTATTAATAACATTTACATGACCCTTTTTGTGATCCAGGTAGTTTTTAGCTATTTGTAAATATTAGTTTATTTAATTTATTTCTTTCTAACAACCCTATTAATAATAAGAGTAGAAAGAATTCAATGAATTCCAAAAAAGTAAGCTATGTGTGTGTGTGTGTGTGTGTGTGTGTGTGTGTGTTTGTGTGTATGACAGCAGCATTTTTAATTTTTGACTCTGACTTTGATCAAAGTCACCAAACTTTTTCAATAAATTTCATACAAATAAATATTTGGGCTTTATTGGCCATTTGGTCTCAGTAGCACTTAAGCTCAAGCTTGCCATTTTAGTGCTAAAACAGTTATAGACATATAAATACATGGAATAGCTCAAAAAAAAACTTTTTTATCAAATGTGGCAGTGGGCTGAATAAAGCCAATTGATCATAGTTTGGTGCCCTCTAACTTGGTAAGTACTAGGTATATTTCTAGTCATAGGAATGTATAAGGGAAACCAATAATACTTAGAACTAAATATTCCAAAACATGTACCCTTGAGGCAAGTTCCTTTTTTGAGGGAAATATGAAAGCAATCCATTCTCATTAAAGAAAAAACAAAAAAGAAAATATGAGAAAAGACAGCAAAATCATATATAGTACCATAGCTGAATATAGTTGAATCATTTCATTTTGTAATGTGTAAAGACAAAATAAGCACTTTTATTTTAGCTGCAGTGGATAAAAAGGAGTCAAGAAATGAAAGTTCATTTTGGAAAGACATAGTTATATTAACATTAAATTGTTTCCACAGATTATACCTCTGGTTGTCAGTATGTTTGTTGGGCTAAGACTAAGTCATTAATATACATGAAAAGATCACAACAAATATTTTCTAATCCTGAATTTAAAAAATACAGCAACTCAAAATAACAATAGTAGAGCAGTAACACTGCTTTTAAACATGAAAGAGATTGCATTTAGTCTCCCTATTGATGAGAAATTTGTGACTTCTGTTATATTTGACTAGCAGAGAGAAAGTGAACAGCAGGGCCCTGGTAGACAGAATTAAATACATCAGTATACTTATTATGCCAAGCAAATGGAACAATTTACAAATTGGGAGCGGTGCAAAGTGTTGTCATTCTGGGCAAGAGCAGCATCTATCATTTCATACAGAAATAGAACACCCTTTCAGCACATTCCAGCCTTGGCTCTCAATTCCCAATATAAATCTTAACCCAGAACTAATCAGTGATGGGATACAGAAGATAAAATAATAGAGAGTTGACAATGCAGTGATTAGTTAATTAATATAGGTACTCAGAGACTAGTCCATATGAAAGAAGGTACAAAAAATCAAATATGCAAACATTTCCTATATTTGTAATGATTTTATTCTGAATATAATGAACACCGTTAATAACTTGCATATAGAAAAGCAATACATTTATATATTACCTAAATATGGAGTTTTAAGTGTCAATACTTTCATTCAAATTATTAAAAGTAGTCATATAATCCATTTGTTTGTGGAAAACAACAACAAAAAAAAATAGATTGTTCACTTGATTCAATAACTTGTATATGGCTAAGAGACAGATTCCCTTAAGCTTTTATAAAACTTTGTCAACACAATTAACAAAGCACTCTCAGATTGCTTTATAATTAATTGTTTACATGTGTATGTCCCTTGAAAGAACTTGGACTACTTGAAGATACAAATTATATCTGTTGAGATACCATAGTTAGCACATATTCAGTATTCAATAAGCGATTGTTAATTCACTTCAACTGAATATGGCTTTTTGTTCTTATTTTGGTGTCGGGAGCCTTTGATTGATAACTGCCCTTAAAACAGGCAAGGGATTGTTTACACAGGAGAAGGTTTACAGGAGGAGGAGGTCTGCATAGCTGGCAAATTCCTTGCTAATCCTGAAACAGCTGAGAAGCACACTTGTGGCTCCAGGGAGTGAGCAGAGTGTTCAATGACCTCGATAAGGAAAAAGACAGAAACCTTGAGAAAGCACAGGTTTTCTTTGCAGATGTCACTAATTGCTTGTGCATACTTGTGCCTTGAGTTTCCCATGAATCCTGATGTATAAGTATGGTGTGCTGAATAAACTTGGGGCTGCAGTATTCACTGTCAGTCCTCCGGAATCTTTCTCTCTTGTCTTTTTCCTTAATCCTCACTCCCCCTCTCAGGTCTGTTAGATATTGGCCGGCAGGCTCCGGCATTTTGGGGATGGTACAGTGATATATCTGGAAAACACTCTTCCCCTTCTCCTGATTAAAAGTTAGTTTCAAAGCTTTATTAATTAGTCTTTGAGATTTTCAGTTTAAAGTGGCAGTTAGGAAGCATTATCAACTGTGGCATTTTCTGTGAACTTCCCCAAAGCAAACAAACAAACAAAAAATACCAAGTTGTGAATCCTAGTAATTCAGATACATAGCCTATGAAATTTTAGTACTAAGAAAAAATTTCCACTGTTCATATGATAAATAAAACAAAATCAAAATATTATTTCCAGGCTTCTCACAAGGCAATATAGTGTTTTATTTAAAAATATTAAATTCATCTGGAAAAAAAAATCCAGTTCTAAGGGTCAGAGACCTAGTATTGTGGATTTGGGGTATGGTTCACTGAAAATAGATGTATGAAAAACAAAATACACAGGCAGACTAATACATTCATGTAATATGTTAGAAAGAGTTTCTATTGTTTAATGTACTTTCTAACAAATAAAAGAGTTCAGATGTTTTTTGTTAATACCATAAGCATCACATCTGTTTTGTGTTAATTTTAAGGAAACATAGGATAAGTGAGAAAAGTAACTCTTTTACTCACTGGATAGGTCTACAGATAATTAGACTTGATGATAACATCATTAAAACAACTCTACCAGCAGAGGGCCTGCATAGATATTTTTCCAAAGAAAACATGTAAGTGTCCAGCGGGTACATGAAAAAATGGTCAACATCACTAATTATCAAAGAAATGAAAATCAAAACCACAATGAGATATCACTTCACACTTGTTATAATGACTATCATCAAAAAGACACGAGATGACAGGTGTTGGTGTGATGTGGAGAGAAGAGAACCATTGTGCACTGTTGGTAGAAATGTCAACTAGTACAGCCACTCTGAAAGACAGTATGGAGGTTCTTCAAAAATTATTCAGCCATTAAAAAAAAAGGGAAAGCTTGCATTTGCAAGATGAATGGACATAAAGGGCATTATGAAAAGTAAAGTAAGTCAGGCAGAGAAAGGTAAATACTGTATCATCTCACTTAAATATGTAATCTAAAAAAAACAGAGATTGGTGGGGGCAGTGGCATGTGGGAAACGTGAAGATGTTGGTCAAAAAATAGAGACTTTCAGTTATAAGTTGGATAAGTACTGGTGATCTAATACCCAGCATGAGGACTATAGTTAACAATATCTTATATATTTGAAAGTTGCATAAAGAGGTAATTATGTGAAGTGACAGATGTGTTAACTACTGTGGTGATCATTTCAGAATATATGTTTCTCAAACCACCTCAAACTTACACAGTCTTATATGGAAATTAAATCTTAATACAGCTGGGGTGGGGGAAGCCATCAGAAGAATGGGATGTAGAGGAAATGCATAATGCCATAAAAAAATTTCAGTAATCTTTTTTTTTTTTAGATTTCTTTCATGGTCATCTAATGGCCTTAGGTTGCTTACAATCAATGTAGACAAAGGTCTGTAAATAAATAAATTACACAAAGTTATTAATTATACTAGTAAAGCTGAGTTCAGAAATCAAATTTTGTTGAGCCATACCAAGCAAAACAACTTTTTGACCGTTCTATCATGTTTTCTGAAACAATTTTTGTAGACAATAGAAAGATATGAAATAAGCATGGACCAGGGTTTGATTCTGCTTTTTACCACTTACTATGTATGTAAACTTAGACATGTTATTTTTTTAATATCTCTGAGCCTGTGATTCTTAATATGTAAAAACAGAAAAAATACATATTTTTGCATTGTTATGGTATTTTATTTAGAATATCTATCAAAAAACATGTAATGACTCATTAAGCTGTTAGCCAATATTAGTTTTTTAAAAAATTACCAGTTATTCATAACCAAAAATAAAAGTCAGGTACTATCAAGATCACAAAGTTTGAATTCACAATGCAAGGTATGACTAAAAATCTAGAAAAACTGTAGTGCTAGAGGAATAATGAAGATTGGACAGAAAACATACAAATATGTGAGATAAATTAGGCTACTAAAATAATAGTCAATATCATATGTGGATACCTTAATGATAAATGAAAGAGAGAAGGAAGCAGAAGCTTTGCAAACCTGTGATAGAGGACCAGCTGATAAAAATACGGACTCAAATCTAACAGTTACAGCAATCAAAGGAAAATAATGACTAAATGCATAGGTGGATTTGAGAAATTATGGAAGGTTTGAATGGATTTGTTGGAATCAAGGAATATACTATAGGATAATCCTTATACAATGAGATGTCTGAGAAAGGCTTTCTTAAATAAAGTAAGATATATGGAAGCATAAGGCAATGAAATAAGTTTTGAGGTGGACTCTTTCAGTGTTGGGCAAAATCTCAAATAAATTTTTATCTATCATCTATCTATCTATCTATCTATCTATCTATCTATCTATCTATCTATCATCTATCTATCTATCTATCTATCTATCATCTATCTATTTATCTATCTATATCTATCATCTATCTATCTATATCTATCTATATGTCTATCTACCTACCTATCATCCATCCATCCACCTATCCATCTATCCATCTGTCTATCTAGAGAAAGAGAGGACAGTTGCTATATGCTGATTCTGCATTTAGAATTATTTAATAGAAAAACACAGTTGAAAAATGTTTAAGCATATTGAATGCCATTTCAACCATGCATCTTCTAGGCATTGGTTTTCACTATTTTCAAATAATTGTAAATTAAAGTGATTGAGACTTTTATTGGTATCAGCTAAAAGGAATGAAACACATTTTTGTCTTGATGAATATTGATAGGCTGAAAGTATAAATATGACAGTTTTGCTTCAAAATATGAAGTGTAGATTTTTGTTTCTGTTAGTTCATATAAAAAATAACTACTAGCATCTTTTGTATCATGATTTCAGATGGCCATTGAATATCTTCTATCACTTAATTTATTCTCATTGCTTCTGGCCCAGTTCTGTCACTGATTTGAAAGACCTTTCATATAAATGACACCAATGCTCTTTCATACTGAGTGCTGGCAGCTCACACAGGGATATTGTCTAGAAAATTTTTATTAACTTTTGTTTTATACAAGAGTTGCAAGTGAGTTCACTATGAGTTATCATTAAAGTCTATGGTGAAATCCTGAGAGAAATGAATCAAATTAATCACTGTTGGAATAAAAATTATAAAAAATTAGAAATGTATTTTGAATCATTCATTTTTATTTTATATTTTAATTTAAAATTATGAAATGGATATTTAAATTGATCAACATTTACAATGTATTTTTGAGTAAATAAATCACACACACAATATGTGCATCTAGTAGCAGAAAGCAGTACAAAATATAAAATTACATAATAGCCCTATGATACACCAATGTACCCTCTATCTTCCCAGGGGCAAGAATGTTAATGGTTCTTATAGATCCTTTTGGAAATAATAGTGTAGCTGCCCAAGAGTAAATTTGTGTTTGCATTCTGTTTTTAATCAAAAAGTAGTTGCTATCTATAATATTTTAAACTATGCACTTTTTAAAAATTTATCAGCTTTAACTATTGTATAGATCACTTGGGCTGTCGGCCATTAGATTACACCATGAAGCTGATATAAAGATGTTCCACAAGGCCTTGGTTGCCCACTGTGACTTAAGTATGGTAGTGTTGGCTCTCTCTCAAATGTCATTTAAGCACCTTTAATCTTCCTCTGTAAAGTTGGAAAAATAGTATGTAAGTCAAGGGCCTCTGAGCTTTAGTTTACTCTTGAAGCATCCTACCTTCAGGAAACTTTAGGTCTGCTTTACCCCTTCTTCACATCACTTCAGCTTGGGTAGGGGATACAGGTTTAGGTTCTCCTAAAGAGAATTTTTTTTATCTTATCAGTGGTTGTTTCTTTAGTGTCTTCTTCAGTCTGGTGTCATTTCAATTTTTTTTATCAGCAGCTTTAAAAATTATCTAAATTTGAAAGTAAATCTTACCAATCTTCTGGAATAGTCACTTAAGAATTTTGTGAATTTAAATTACTATTCATCACTTTCATAATTGTTAAAGGAGTGATTAAGTGTTGTCTAGAAGTTGTTTTATTCTCTATATGTTGATTACTTCTACTTCTTTAAACATTTCATCTCTTTTATTTCTCTTTACTCTTGTTCCTAGTTCTTTGTGTTTGTATTGCTATATTTCTGAATATTATTGGTATATTCAGCTGATAAAACTCCTTCCTTCTCAGTTTACCCTCTGACCTCAGTCATTATCACCTCACTAAATATTTTCTAGGTAGCTATTATTTGTCTTACAACATTTTAGCCAAGCTGTATCTAAAAGAATTACCCCATGGACCACCAGGATTTGAACCATGCGGTGGAGAGTAAGAATCTTCTCCTCAGAACACAGTAATCACAATCATGTACTTCTATCATACCTTTTATAGATCTGACTTTTTTTTTTTCTTAAACCAGATTAATTCCCCTTTTCTCTCCATCATCTTATGTTGATGGGAACACTTAATGTGTAATTTTTTTAAAAGATAAATTTAAATTTTTTTGGTTACTCTACATAGGTATTTATAAATCAGGTGCTTCGAGTAAGCTTCTAAATACGTATTTTCATCTTGGGGATTGTTACTTACATAAATACGGTTTTAATTTTATTTGATGAGTGAACTAGAAACCTTTTATTACAACAAATACTTGTGATAAGAACTCTAAAATAATGCTTAATAAAACAACAACAGGTAAAATTACTGCATTATTCTTCATTCTTTCTCAAAAGAAACAAAAATTTTTTTTTTTCATTATCTAACATTGCCCAACCAAGGAGGATGAATGGAAGCCACTGTTTAGTAAATTCTGGATTCTATATGAGTTTTGGAGATAACTCTGTCTCAGATGTTGTGGTAGAACTATTTAAGGCTCTGGCATTTAGATGTCATTATGTAACACTGCTTTACTATGCTCCTCAATTTGGAACGACTGGTTATTTCTTTCAACCTCAAATAATTGCACCATGGGGAAAGACAAATTTCCTTACAATTTGTAATATCTGGAAGGTTAGAGAACAAAAATAAAATTTAAAACATCTAGTGACATTCTGACTTAAGTTTGGCTTGTCATAAATTAACCATAAACGTATTTATTGAGTTTAACTCTCAAGTACATCTCCCCACCATAGCCACTTTTAAAAAGATTGAATCCCATAGTTACTATAATATCTATAATCCTTTCTGGGTGATGAAACAAGCAAGTCCATATCTTGTTGATGAGCTTGATGTTGCATTAGGGTCATTATTTGATGAGTACAGTCAAATAGTGCTTTGTATTTTCAAGCTGATTTTTCCTCTATGGGGAGACTCTTGGAATACAGCTCCCTCTATTGTCCATATTTGAGTTAACAGCTATTTTTTACAGTGATTCAGAGCTTCCAAGGAATTTTATTTCAGTCTTTCTGTGTAAGGCAGAGCTGGCTCCTAACATCCCCACAGAACATTTTTTACACAGGGACGAGGACTGATGAAACATCATGCATATTGTTGTCAATAAATATTTATGACTTTTGAATTACTGAGGAATATAGTCTACATCAAAAAAAAGTATTTTGTATACTATGAGCCTTTCAATTGTGTATAAATTATGACCTTGTCATAAACATCCATTATGCTAACTTGGGAGAGCAGTTCTCTATAATGTCATGATCTTCGAAACCATAAAAGTAGTTTTCAAAAGGAACATACTAAGCTGTGATATGAGAAATTTTTCCAAATATTTTTCAGTATTGAAATAAAGTATAATCTACTTTCTTCACACCCAGAAAGTTCTCTTATCAATGTACTTTCTTGATTGTTGGAAATACAGAATTCAGTTAACTCTGTTCAATAGTCAACATCCTACTAAATTAATTGGTAGTACTTTTCTCAGAGTATCTAAAAAAAAAAAAAAACAACAGTAGTTTCAAGTTAGCCTACAAACTAGACAGCAGTAACAACAACCCATAAATTGAGTCATCATTAGGGTGGAGTCTTTAGGGAATATGTGTGTATCAGAATGAATCCAATTTTTCCAAAAAAACAAGCTTGTATTTCTTGCAATTTACACCGTGAGTGAGTATCAGATCTCAATGAGATAGCTGAGAGTATTATTCCTGTGCCTTAATTGGCTTAGTTGAAATAACAAGTTTACACCCTGCCTGGAAATTGATAACCATTTATGAGCCCCTGTTTCCACTGAGTACCTGTTTTGATTATGGAGTGTCTTAGGGTAGTTTTCTTATGTTTCTTGTGCTTGGATTTCTCTTAGTTTCTTAAATGTGTGGATTTATACTATTTTTCAAAATTTAAAAGTGTTTATTTTTTCTCCTCTCTACCTTCTCTTCTTTGGGAACATCAATTATCCATATATTAGGCCTCCTAAAGTTTTTGACAGTCTATGGATGTTCTGTTTATTTTTCTTTCAGCTTCATGTCTTTTTGGACAGTGTTTTACTTTGGATAATTTCTATGACTATGTTTCAAGTTTATTAAACTTTTCATTAATTCCAACTAATATATATATATATATATATATATATATATATATATATATATATTTTTAAATCTCAGGCATTGTGTTTCTAATCTCTAGAAGTCCAGTTTGATTGTTTTGTTTTATCCATCTTTGTTAACATAATCATTTTTCTAGCTTATTGAACATATGGAGTACAGTTAGAATAACTGTTTAATATCTTTGTTGGCTAATTACAACATCTGTGTCAGCCCTGATCAGTTTTGAGAATCATTTTTCCTCCTCACAATGAGTTGTATTTTTCTGCTTATTTGTATAAATGCAAGTTTTATAGTAGATGCTAAACACTGCAGCTTAGGTGCTGGATGCTATTGTATTATCATGAATATTCTTTATCTTTTTTCTGGAATGTATTTTAAGTTAATAAAACAGTTATTTTTCCCCCAATAGGGCTTGCTTTTGAGCGTCGTTAGACAATATCAGAGAAGAATTTATTTTAGGCTAGGTCTAAATATTCTACCCACTGCACCTTGAATTATGTAGCATTCTACATTGGCTGGTAGGGATAGATGCAATTCACAGTCTTGCAAGTTTAAATAATGTTTCTTTAATCATTTTTTGTGTTTTTCTTCTGGTTTTAGGTGATCTTCTTACATGACTGTGTAATAAGTACTAGCCTGCATTCTCGAAAGTGACAACCATCTTTAGATCTCCAGATATCTCTCTATCTTTGCAAAATCTCTTTTTTATTATTTATGATCTTTAGCTACCTGTGTCATTCCATACTCTCATCTGTGTCTTCTCATCTTAAATTCTGCTGGGCTCTCCCTGAGTTCCCCCTTTCTGTGCTATGGGCAGAAAACTCTCTCAAGACATTAGGTAGTGTCCAATCATAGAGCTCACCTTGTTTCACTGCCCGTTGCTAACCAGAAGCCAGATTCATGAAAACTCTAATAACATAGATTTTGACGAGGCCTGGGGTAGGGGTGTGGGGTGGGGAGGAAGAGAGTTATTTGCTTTAGACAGGAAGATAAATATAGTCTCTTTTATTATTATATCTTGGCCTGATGTGATACACTAAGGTCTTTAAACTGATTGTCTTATGTTATAAAACATAACATTTAGGTATCATGATTTTACATGTTGTTTAAATGACCTATATTCCCTACTAAATTTTAAACATAATTAGATATCTATATAATCTAATAAATATTTTATTAATACCCAATGTCTGGAAACAATCTCAACCTGTGTATCTTTATTGCTTCTAAAACCAAACCAAATTATGCATAACAGCACAATGAATAAGCATTATACAAGTTAAAATATTAAAGAAAACAAAGAAAAATTGTTTCATAAGCATAATTTAAAATGTACTGTAAATTATCATTGATGTGATTTTTGGAATAAAATAAAACTCTGTGAGTTGATAAATAATAAGTTCATTTCCATTTCAAAAAGAAATCACTTTTGATACAGCCGAAATGTAAAAAGACAGCCTCATGCTGATAAAGATGTTTTACACAGTGCATCATTCCTAATTATCAGAATCAAATGAACACAGTTGGTGTGTGGCACAGTTATTCTTTAATTTCTGAGTTTCTCAATAGTAATAGTGAGAAGAGAATACTAAAGTAAATTCTCAAGAATGTTCTTTAATAAACATAGAATATATTGATTATCTTTTTTAAATCTTCAAATGTATTGCCTCAAATGCAATAAATCAATATTCAATATTTTAATTGTTAATCTACAATAAGCTATTAGTTGGAATAGCACTATTACCTACATACTTATATAGTAGGCACTGTGGATGCAGAAATAAATCATAGACATCGCTAGTCTTGGGGTGCCCATTATATTTTTGTAGATACAGATAAATAAATAACTAAGACATAGTATGGTAGGTGCCATAATATACATGTGTAAAAAGGGTAATGAGACATAGATGAGTAAAAAATAAATAAATCCTGGAGTAATAGTACTTGTTTATTAAGACCTGAAACTTCTTTAACAAATGTCACTTCCTAATACACAGATTTGTTGAGATTCAACAACTTTGTTCTGGTTAGTATTTGACTTACAGTGAGAATAAATACTTTAGTATCTCTCTAAAGTTTATCTTTCAAGGTCTATCAAAGGTCATGAATAAATATAGAAAGATAGTAAACTTGATAAATATGTGGAAATAATGTTATGTGCATTACATTGCTTTGTAAATGGGCTTTTAAAAAGATGATTAAAGTAATAAATTTTGTGAGTACTATAGATATTTATAAATATATTTGCAGAAGATTTTTAGTAATATTTTTTCATTATTTTAATGTAAATTGGAGCTACTCGTGCCACTGAAAAAGAGCAATATAATTAAAAACATGTTTACATTAGGCCTTTTATTAGATTTTATATGTACTACTCTAATACTCTAATATATATCAGGCAATTAAAGATACTATGCGTTTACACACACACACACACACACACACACACAATATTCCATGTTTATGATGTTCATCTAAGTGACTTAAATGACTGAAAAGGAAGCTAATTTATGAGCCAAAGTACTCACCATTCAAAATAAACAGGTTACTTGTATTTGAACAACTTGATACTTTTGAAATATCTAAAGAAATAAATTAGCTAAAGAACAGAAAGCAAGGAAGAGAAGCTGGGTATAGTGTACACTAACTTATGATTCACTGGCAAATAAAGATGTGACAGGATTGAGTTGCTGAGGTGACTCCAGTGTTCTACTGTCACTACCCTCTTTGATTCCCTTCCATCAGCCCACATTCTAAAATAGTTCCTCTCTAATTTCTTTTCTGTTTCTGCTATGCTATGTAAGCAAACCCAGAAGCCATGGCTGTCTGTGAAAGTGATTCCCTCATTACTGTCCCTTCACCCATTTCATGAGAGTGATCAAACTTTTCACTTGAAACAATCATATGTATCAGCTGGAGGTCTCTCAATGCCATCAGTGGAGTTCAAATAGATTTTTCCTTATATATCCTGAAGGATCAACTTTATTTTTTTTATTTAAAATAAAATAAGAAAGTGAGTAGAGAAAAATAGTGAGACAAAATTAAAAACAGAGAGCAAAAATAAAAATACATAACAAAATCAGCTACCAGTCTTTTTAATATGCTTAAATATAATCCAAGCCTCTACATATTTTTTTACATTTATTAAGTTATTTTGCACTAACTCTCATAATAATGAACTACTTGCTTCTTTATTATAAAATAAGTCAAATTTCTCAGAACGTGTGACTATAGCTAGCAGTTGCTGAAAGTTTACTTTTATATTAGGAAAAACATTTTATAAACATTTCTCAGTTGAAAACTTGGGGGAAAAGAAACTTATGAAAGGGATAACTATTATATTCATGAAAAAATGGAAATTTGAAAGGCTAAATTTGTAGGCAAATCAGGAAAATCTAGGCCATAGGTATAACCCAGTGCTACTGAATTCAAATTATTTGAACAACTATGTTCCAAATTTATATATATTTAATATATACTTATATAAAATATATTTATAATATATACTGTATATTAAAATATAATGTATGATACATATTTCTATATATTTCTATATTTTATATATATTACTAGATGCTACATATATGGAACATTCATGTCATCTGTATGGTTTCTGATTAATTGTCATGTATTAAGAGTCCATAATGGTCACACATTCTTGAGAGTAATTATTAGTACCTACTACATATGAAGCACAATTGTAACTTTATGACATTAAAGGAGAACAAAACAGACAACAAATTGATCTCAAGATGATATGGTTTAACAAGGAAACAATCACAAATCTGTTAATTTGCTTAGTTTCAGATGAAAGCGTAAAGTGTAATGAATGTCTATATTATAGGTTTGTATAGTCAGGGCATTCAGTGAAGCAATGCCTGCAGTGGTAAAAGTTCAACTGAAATTAAATTAGGAGTATAAGAAAATTGATGAATAAGAAAAGGAAAAGCATTTCAAAGAGTAGGGAAATGTGTAATTATTTTAGGGCTAGGGAGAGCTAAATTTAGGAGAAATCAGAATTTTAGTGAGCTTGGAGTTGAGAATTGTATTGCTAGATGATAGATACTAAGTACAAATTTTGTTAAGAGGAATGGATTAAGGGTTTAGTGTATAATTACTGAAATGTCTCCTATAAAGAACAATAAAAATATTTGGAAAGTTTTGTATTGGAAACAGAACATTTTAAATTTAGGTATCCGTGTACAACCATGCCACCCTGAACAAGCCCGATCTCATCTGATCTCAGAAGCCTCAGAAGTTAAGCAGGGCCTGGCCTGGTTAGTACTTGGATGGGAGGCCACCTAGGAAGACCAGGTACTATAGGCATAAATAATAATAATGATAATAATAATAATAATAATAATAATAATAATAATAATAAATTAAATCTAAGTTTAAAAACCATTAAATAGTAAAAAATAGATTTAGCTATCAACTTATTTTTTAACTGCAACTCATGGAAAGAGAGTCATAGCAAAACTGTAAAGATTTTGCCTAGGTGAAATTGTTAAAAATACCTAATATGTGAGTGTCTTTTCTTAAAATTGATTTATATTGGCAGAGAAGAAAACAGTGAGTAAATAGAAATTGCCATATGTATGTGCAAAGTCAATACAAATAAACACAATTTGGTCATAAATGATATACTACCCTGTTCTGAAATGTTTCATAATATAGAGTGAATCAAAGAATTTTTCCTGGGAAGCAAAATGTTAAATTTTACTTTCGCACTCATAGTCTTCCCTGAATGATTGTGGCACTATATTATAAAGACATTTTGTTTTGAATACCTAAATACAGAATATTGCACATTTTGATTTCTGTGAGATTTTGAAACACTAGCCAAAAGTACAATAGAATTTTTTGTAACTACCATTTAAACTGAAAATACATAAATTTTTATAAGACATATTCAGGAAATGGTTTTAAACAATTTATTTAACATAGAGAGCATTAGTCGTACCTCATCTGTAAAACCAGGGTGCTAGCAATACCTTCTACCTAAGCATTCTACACTAATAAAGTGATAAGCTATGTGCGAAAGCACCTAAGCTTGCCTGAATCATATGATCACATAGACATATCCAAATCGGAATTAAAACATTTCCTTAGATTAATATAATGTTATTAGAAAAATATATTTTAGGAATGGATAAACAACCTTCAGGATGATTTTTAAAACACTTTAGTGGATTAGCCATTGGCTCTGTATATGTTTTTACTCTTTCATGCACTGAGAGAATGAGCTCTGACTCTAGTGAGCTACAGCCAGATACTGGGAAGGAAGGCCCTCATTGACAGAGTGAAAGTAATTGTAGACACTCCTTTTCCCAGGGGTGATGATAGAATATGAAGACTAGTCCCAGAACTAACCTCAGCATTTCTGAACCAATACTGATACAAGATGTCTTAGCATCCTTTTTTCTTCAAGCCCTTCTGCCTCCTCAGTTGCAATTCACATCTGCTGGGTGGAGATTTTATTACAATACATGGAATGATTAAAGAGGTATTGCCCATATCCTGAAGAAGAGTGATTGTTTTCCCAATTGTGATGTCCTCTCCACCAAAAATAAAAAATAAAAAAAATCCAGGTGAATTTGCATTTCATAATTTGCTTCTCATAAAAGCTTCTTGCTTATAAATGACCTCCCTTTTTGGAGTGCAATATAATACATGTATCTAAAGCTTATCTATTATATGATGTCATAAACATAAAGCATTACCAAGATACCATTGTGTTCCTAACATATCACTCGTGCATGTAGAGTTGAGCTAGTATTCTCACATGCTTAAATGTGGCAACAATACGTACTACTCTGAAATGTGACCAATATCCTCTCTTTCCCTAAACAGATGAATTTGCAATAACTATAAACAGTCCTTCTTACATAACTAATTCTTAGAGCTTGCAAGTAGATTTTTAGCATACATTTTTACATTTCTATTTAGATTAACTCCTAATTCTCTGACTTAATTTCCCTGGTGGTTTTTGAGAAAATTCTCAGAAATTTGCTATATTTTCTAACAACAAAAGCAAGTAGTTGAAGCTTATGTATAAATTGTTGACTTGCCCTAACTTAGAAAATACACACAAACTTAAAAATGTTTTCTATATTTTTCATTCTAGTGAGAGTATGAAGAAATGCATACAGAGAACACTTTAAATATATTGAGCGATGCTTATTGAATTGTGAATGACTTGTTTTTTTCCTTCTAAATATCATGTTTGCCATTTAATTCTAAATCTAGACCAAGACAGGTTATGCATATACCTTAGAAGTAAGGCACTTTTAGCTTAGTAACCATAATGCAGTTTAGCCAAATGGAAGCTACATCATCAGCTATGACATTATAGTTAAATTGACTGAGTGTCTCAGGCATTAGTTATCACACATTACCTATTTTCAAGGGTTAGTTCAAAATATATGTATCTCAATTACAAACTCAGAGCTCATAGTCACTATAATTATAGCAATAAAGACATAAATCAGGTTTCCAAAAAATCATTCACTTCCACAAATTTTTACTGTTATTATTTTATTCTTCAATCACTTGTACATAATGCAAAAAATAAAAAAAGTAGAACACATTGTAATAAATAAGTTGTGTGGTATATAGGGTTAATGGTTAGACTGTTTATAATAAAATGAGTAATTTTGGGTTAATTATTTAAATTATCCATGCCTTGCCTTTATTTGTGAGATTATATATATATAAAAATATATGTGGATAGATTTATATATATATTTTATTGTAAATTCTAAACCTATATGTAGATAGTAATTATAACTATTTAATCTATTGTTATAAGAAGTAAATATCAAAGTTGACAATTTTGGGAATAGGAGATGGCCAATGTTCTGGATCTAAAATATTAAAATTCATTACAATTGGAAAGTTATGTAGTCATTAGCAATCCAAAATATTTTTATCACTTTATGAACATTAACTTGCCTCTAATAATGATCAGTGAGTTTAATAATATTTTACACATAAATAATTAAATTTATTCACTTGCAAATACAGAATCATCCAAATATAATGTTTATTTATTTTTTAATTCACATGTGTGTGTAAACATGAAACCACATGTGTAGCTATGTTTGCTTTGGGGGAAATTGTTTGCAATGATCCACAGAAGCTATCGTAAAGCATTTTGGTAACCACTTTTTAAAAACAGACTTCTATATTTAACCAATTAACTTTTTAAACATGCGGTTATTATAATTAATTTGTCATTTTTTTTTTTCGAGTGAAACCTGTTGCTCTGAGTGTTTTTCAAGTTGTATCTCAGAAGGTACAAATCCAGTAAGAGGAAAACTAAGATTAAACTCAGGTCTCATTCCTAAGCCTCTGAACTTTCTGTTTTCTTAACTGCAACAGATAAATAAGTTAGAAAAGAAAGATTTTTCTTCATATGTTAGAACTTGAGAAGAAACTTATTTAGGTATTAATAAACCTTCCTTTCATAAAAAAATAAAAGGGAAGAGAGATGAGTGTTAGAATTTTCATAATGCTATTATTAAACATTTATATATTGTTTAAATTATCCACTCAAATCTATTGCAAAATGTATGTTCCTGCTTCATGTTATTTATGTTTTGTGTAGTCTTTATCATAGGACAAAATCAAACCAATAAGGGCAGTTATTTGCTCTCAAATTAATATCCCTTCACTAAAGTCAAAATTTTAGATACCCGAAATTGATATTTTAAAATCTTTTTTTTTAGTGATTAAAAAACAACAGCAAAAAGTAAACACTATAAGAACGATAAGTAATTTCACAAGTAGCAAATATTCAAAATAGCAGTCTTGATATACTCAGTTTACCATTGACTCCACAGTAGCTCTTCTGAGTCCCTACTAAAAATATTTATTATTAAAACTCAAGAGGGACTGTATTATTTTGATAGTAATTTTGAACTTAATTTTGAAGAAGCAACAAACGTCATCCAGTTTTTGAATATTTTGTAAAGGTTCTGATATATAAAGAAAAATATAAATGCCTCCCTACCTAATATGTATAATGAATTTCAAATTTTAAACTGTTTATTTCTTCTTTAGTGATTAATTTAAATATACAGATACAGCATGATCAGACCTTCTACTTGGATTTAAAATAACATTAATACTTAACCATAGGTATATAAGTTTTCAGTTTAAATAACCAGAGATTAAATACACTATCCAACCACTATAAAATAATTTTTTTAAGTTTTCATTTTTCATGAGTTTTAATTTTCACAATATTTTTCTCTTATGTATAACATTTCAGGATCATGTACTTGATATTTGAATCAACTTTATTTTGGCAATATTTTGATAATAATGGCAGATATTTCACAAGTTTCATGTATGCTCATACGTAAAAGTATGCTCAAACTGTAAGCAAATCTTTCCCACTGTATTTGAAATGACATAATATATTTGTTAATTATTTATTAATAGGAAATGTCATTTATTTTTTAATTTGCTTTGAAAACAATGAACTGTTTATATCTGATTTAATTTCAGGTAGATTATTCTTCTATGTCACTCAATCAATTTTAGCACATTTTATTTCTTTGAGATATAACAGTGCAAAATAACAAATGTCTCGAAGTTCAGGAAGCTTATATTCCAATTGGGAAATTTAAGTTTTAGACAAGTATATAAATATGGACCATATTTCAACTAAAGAGAAAATGACTGGCAGTTGGGCCGTTTCAGATAGATTGAAAGAGGCATTTTTTTCTAAAGGTATAACATAGGGCAGAGACTTGAATAATAGTCATTAGAAATGTGTAAAATGTAAAAAAATGAAAATAGGTATCACTAAGAAATTAGGGTTATTCCATTCTTTGTAATATTGACAGAAAGGCTAAAGACAGGGACCACAGAGAAAGTGGTAAAATGTGAGGAAAGAGACATGCTATAAGGCCAGGTCCTGTGAGACTTTCATCATATCTGCAGGTAATCCTATGATAAATGAAGGCTGTGAAACAGTTTTAAAGAGAGTAATGTTTTAACTTGGTTCGGTCATAAATTAAAATGGGGACTACAGCCAAGAATCAAGAGAAGGTTAAGACTGGAAAAGACAGTAATAGAAAAAATGAGAGAGATGTCAAGAGTGAAGATGTGTCATTAGAGGCCAAGGCTAGGGTCATCCACACACTCGTCTTCGAATTAATGTGTATGGATATAAAATTTAGACAGTGGAGAAGGCTAATAGAAAAAAAAATGGATTCATTTGAAATATGATATTAGGATAGAGTTTTATAGATATC
Source organism: Cynopterus sphinx (assembly GCA_030015415.1). NCBI lineage: Eukaryota > Metazoa > Chordata > Mammalia > Chiroptera > Pteropodidae > Cynopterus > Cynopterus sphinx. The sequence goes on from CM057381.1 coordinate 27,500,200, forward strand.
TCGGCTTACCAGAAAGATAATCAAGTGGTCCTAGAGCAAATTAAGCCTGAAACATTGTTGGAGTCAAAAATGACAAACTTAAAGCTGTTCTACTTCAGGCATATCATGTGAAGGTAAGATTCTTTAGAAAAGACAATGACTCTTGAAAAAATAAAAGACAGCAGGAAAAGAAGAAGACTAAATATGAGATGGATTGACTCCATAAAAAGTCATAGGCATGAGTTTACAGAAGATGACCAGGACTGCTGAGGACAGGACATTGTGTATATCACTCATTCATAGAATCACCGGGAGTCAGAGCCAACTCAGTGGCATATAACAACATAATGAATTATGGTTGGTGGGAAAAATTGAACACATGAAAATCAATGAATTCATAAAATTCTAGGAGAGTTTTATGGTCATTCAGAGCAGTGTGATAAAATGGCCTTGATAAAAATAGCTTTCTAACTGTATAAATGTCTAACCAATGTAATGTATACTTGAAAATAATAAAAAAGTATATTAAAAAAAGAAAGAAAATGCAAAATAAATACTAGAAAGAACCTATAAATTCAAAAGTCAGAAATGGTATGTAGTCTTTTCAATTTGCAGAGGGGAGTGGCATATGCAGAGGATGATTTAAATTACACACAGGTTTTCAACTGCATGAGTGAGTGGTCAGTGCCACTCCCCCTTGTTCAGAGGTTGACTGCAGTAAAGGACATTATAAAAATGAAAAAAAAAAGTTATTTATATCTGCAGGCGGAATTGAGAGGATTGCTGATAAACTCTGCAAGGGTAACAAAATGTAAGGTGAACTTCTATTGTGTTTTTAACCTAAATGAAATATATTTCAATTTACTGATATTTGGTGAAATGCAGTTTTAGAAAGTATGAGCAATATAATGAGTCTAAAATACTTATTGGCCAATACAGAAAATTACTGTGATGCAATACTTGAATATTACTTAGTCATCATTTAAATCAGAGTGTGAAATATAGGTAATGACAGATTAATATGGTTTCAGAAGGGCAACAACATTATACCTATTTTTTATTAAAGTGTAGTTGATATACAAATTATTTAGTTCTAAGTATACAATGTAATGATTCTACATTTATATCTCTTATGATGTGATCACCACAGTAAGACTAGTAATTGTCACTATGCAACATGATCACAATATTATTAACTACATTCCCTGGCCTGTACATAATATTTCTGTGGTTTATTTATTTTATAACTGAATTTTATAACTTTTATCCACCTTCACTTTTTCCCCCTATTTTTTTATCCCCATCAATTCTCCATATCTATGAGTCTGTTTCTGTTTTTTTGTTTGTTCACTTTTTTTTAGATTCCATACATAAGTAAAATCATACAGTATTTGTCTTTCTCTGACTTATTTCATTTAGCATAATACTGTCCAAATGGTAAGATTTCATTATGTTTTATTGTTAAATAATATTTAATGGTGTGTGTGTATGTGTGTGTGTGTGTGTGTGTGTGTATAACACCATCTTCTCTCTCCATTCATCTGTGGATAGACACGCAGGTTGCTTCACATCTTGACATGTCCATTACAGCATTATTAACAATCTCTTTTGGCAAATACTTATAGAAAAAGTAATCCAGCAAGAAGAGAAATCAGGAATAAATAGTATGACACATAGAACAATAACTAAGAAAACTGTAATGCTTATATTCTAAAATAAACTCTAAAATCAGCAAATTACATACAATATACATTATTCACATACATAACTAAATATATGTATATGCATACATGTAATTATGTAGAATATACTAAAATAGATGAGGTTTTGGGTGTTTATGTGAAATTATGTGTGAACATACAGGAAAAAATGAATATTTTAAAATAGTTCTTAATATTAATCCCCAATTAGAATAAAAATATAGTATTTCCAACCAAAATAAACCTAATAAATAAAAGAAGAAAAGAAAAAACTAAAATCAAACCAAGGTAAATAAAAATATACATTAAAAATGAGATTCTAGACAAAATTTTAAAATTACATGAGTGAATGGTTGTGTGTCAGCTTTATTATAGCAGAAAGGACAAATTCAAATTCATCATGGTCACATGATATATTTAGCAAAGGCAAATAATTTGATATAATTAATGAACACATAGACAAAAGTATGACTGATTGTTAGAATCTGGATATATTATTAAGGCATATTGATAAGCAAAGGCAGTTGTATTTATAGAGCAAATGCTGGGAAATGTGGTATGGAAGTTTTCATTCTATAGATATAGTGTTTTCAGGTAAAATATGAACACTGACATAAAGATATTGCAAGTACCCAAGAATAACATAACAAGCAAAATATTTGGTATATAAGAAAAATATATAATGAGGATAATTTAAAGAAGAATTAACACTATGTGGAGAGTGTAATGGAAAAATATTGATGGTGTAATGGAAAAAAATTATAAATTATTCATGTTTCTTCTTTAGACTATATGATATAACATTAGGTAGATTAGGGGTTCCACAGACTATGGTAAAAATGGGTTAGAGAGACAGCAATGAGAAACTAGAATTCAGTTTGGGGCAAGTTGTGAAGCAAACAAATGAAAATATCTAATATTAATTCAAGTTTTATGTCGATCTCAGAAGAGAGATTATGGTTTGTGATTCAGGTTTGAGAATCATGAAAGTCACCATTTGCTTGCTCATAGGTATATTTTTCTACATTGTGTGTGTGTGTGTGTGTGTGTGTGTGTGTGTGTGTGTGTGTGTGTGAGAGAGAAACTAATCTGGTTTAGAGGTTATGATAGTGACATTTTGAATGTCACTTGGAATATTGACAAGGGTCAAGGGGAGGCAAAAGCGAGCTTTATGGGTGTTTGAAAAGTTCTATATCTTTATCTGGTTGGTGGTTACATAGGTACATGTATATGTAAAAGCTTGCCAGCTGTATACTTATGATTTCCCCATTTTGTATAAATACCTCAACAAAAAAAGGGAACAAAATAAGAGATTTGGAGCACAAATGTAATATCTAGTTTGCAGGTGTAATGTGGTTCTGTAATATTTTATCAGTATAGATATAAAAAATTCGAGAAATTTATTATTTCTCATATATTCTTTAAAAATTATTTTTAAAAATTTCAGTTATAGTTGGCATACTTGTTCCTACATTTTTGATAACAGACCTTTAGGGTGAGAAATTTTATTTCCCAAATGCACAGATTAATATCATCACTTAGTACATGTATATGGCACATTCCAAGCTAATTTAATTACTTCTGCTTGAAATTGGGGCACAAACATGGTGAGTTAAATCTTTAGCCTTTCAGAAAGAAAAATTGGAAGTTTCTGTTGCTGAAATCCAAGGATTACTATCCCATAAACTTATAAAGTTTTTGTCGTTAAGCTCTTCCTTTAATTCTATAAAATGTTTTCTTTTAATTTTGTTAGTCACTGTTGGTTTCTAAAGCCAGCAAATAGAAAATACAATAATTACTAAAATTAGTTCCACAGAGTAAGTTGTAGATATTTTTTCCTCTGGAATATGTGTGTTTGGAATAAAATACTGAGCTGCATTTTAATGAATGGCAAGGAGCATCTGGTTAATATTTCAAAATGGTAAAAGAACAGTTTAATTTAGGAAGTTGAGGAACAGCTGCTCAAACTATGGTTGTGGGCACGTAAGACCATGAATTTATTGAAGGAGTTGCTTTGAATCACCAGATAGTTGATGCCATAGGATGACATAAGCGTTAGTATAAATGTTGGAGCCCAGGTTTAAGGAAGCTGGTTTGAAAAACACAATGAGAAATGTGCACATTCAAATATCAAGTAGAGAGTCTGGCTCCAAATTAAAAATCTGTGTGTAAATTTTCCGGTCTGACCGTAGGCAATTATAAATGCTTTGTCCGGCAGGACTTACGGAGGAAAGCTGCCCTCCCCACACCACATTACTCCATAACAAGTGTACTGTAGTCTCTAAAGGGGTATTGTAGTTGAGAACTCAAGAAATCTGGCTATTCATGTGCTCTGAAAGTTTGCATTTTTAGACCAGGTACCTTTATTCCTAGTTTCCTTATCTGAGTTCTTAGGTGTTTTTCAAGCATCTTTTCTCAGGCCTCCCTATGAGGGAAGGGAAGGAGGGAGAAAACTTGAAAATACGTTTCTCCACTCTGACACAGTACCCAGTGTTTTTGTACTCCTTGGCCTTCTTCCACAGATTTCAGGGTCCATTCGATTTCTGGAGCCTTTCGTTCGGGCCTTCCCCAACAATGAGACATTCCCCATATCCATCTCTACTGATCCATTTGAACCTCAACCAGTGCATTATTCCGTGGAGGAAAATGGAACAGGGGCAGTCAGAAATTTCTCCAGTTTTAGACTTTTGCTTATACCATTGCAGTAAGTGATTAAAGTCTTAACTCTTTCATGTTTGGCTGGTTCCTTTAATCATCTTTTCCCACACCTGACAACTCCGCTCTGTCCCTCTAGTTCAGCTGAGCTCCTCATGCCAAAATGCTCATCACAAGATATGGAATGTAAATCAGTGTTTTTCCTGAAAGATTCCATTATTGATTGTGACCCTAAAAATGAGATCATTTATTGGCAAACTTGATTGCTGATTCTCTAGGTTGCTGCATTAGTTGAATTTATAACCTGCCCTGTCACTCTATAAGAACATGAAAGCCCTTATCAACAAAAAATGGAATAAGGAACATTAGAAGACTGCTGTCATGACGAATATGAAAGACTTGGAGAAATTTCCCCACTGGAAACATTACCTGGCAAAGCCATGCTCCCTTGCAAAGAGAAGCTAATGATGCTTAAAGTCCCTTTCTAGTAATAATTTCATATTTACCTAGAAATCAGAAGAAAAGCTCTACAGTCTTTGGTTTGTAGGTAAAAAGTGAGAATAGCAAAGAGAAGGATTTTGCTTATAGAAAATGTACAAATTTAGCATTTTGTGAGAAATCTGACAAATGTAAGCATCTGCTTTGCAAAAGATGATACAATTATTGCTGTGGGTTTGCTCATTAGGAGATTTACATAGAGAGTTCTAAATCAGAGGATCAAGTGTCTTTAAAATAATTTTGGTTGTTTTAGATTTACATGCTATTTCTGGAAAAGGACATAGAATAGAAAATATCCTTGGCATAATATTAAAAAGACATTCAATAATTGTAAGATAACAGAAATTTAGATTAGATCTATTATACACATGTGGTCCATGGATCTTTTCACTGTATCGCCCTCAGATTCTGGACAACTAAGTTTACTTTCTTGTTAATATTGAAGAAAATCAGAATTTTAAAATAAATGACTTAGCATCATTAGGCCAGTTGTAGGAAATATCAGAATAACTTTGGATAACTATGTTCTAGAGGATAAATATGATACACAGAATCATGTGATAGTAAATATTAATCAGACATCAAAAAGCAATGAAATAGGTTCATTATATTGTTTGTAGCTTGCTATCTATGCCTACTTATTTGATTTATATAAAACATAAAAGCCAACTAATAAAAAGACTCCTCTCCTCCTCCCTCGCCCTCTTCATCTCTCTTGAAAGAAAGCTCTTAGCATGGATGCCTGGCCCTGCCATTTAAATTGAACAATGAAACCCTTGCCACAACTACATGTATTCTCTCTTACTTATCACTTCAGCAAATTTTGAGCAGATTAAATGCCACATCCCAATACACATTGAAAGCCCAGTTGCTTCTATGTACTCATATACTCTCTAAATTAGATCTTAAACCACAAGCTGTATACTGCTGTTTATGTGATAAATATTCCTCTAGAACATTGAGCACAATATGTGCTGAGGATATAGTCCGAGAAGTTCAGTAGTTCACAAAATCACTGCATCCCACTAATGGTGTCTGTTGTCCTACTTTCAGTTTTGCTGCTTTGTCTCCTTTATATTATTCCCATTAATACAAGACTGGATGAACATGGCTTGTAATCCTTGTCTCCATTCATTTTAGGTATGACTTTTATAAATGTATGCTTGGCATCGTTTGTTTTCCTGTAGGTGGCTTTTATTTCTTTGTTTCAATATAAAAGTATTGTGTTTACTAAGAGAATCAAACCTTTTATGATTATTTCACTCCTATTGATTGACTTGGAACAATTTTTAAACTTTGTTTATGTGTCTATGTATTATTATTTTCTATAATTTCTCAATCTCATTATGGTTTGGAGCTTGAGCTCTGGAGTCATGCCTGAATTCAAAAGATAACTCTACTACTTTATAATTGTGTGGAAAGAGATATCTATACTTTGTGCTTTATTTTCCTCATGCATAATGGGAAGATAATAAAATATATGTGTGTAAACATAGATTTTACTGGTGATAGAGCATCTTTTTCCTTATATCATTTTGAGAGTTTAAGAAAGAATATAAAAAATATATAAATTTTTATTTTTACTTTCTTGTGGGGAGTTATAAATTAATATTTTTAATTATGTGCATATATAATCTGAGAAATGGTAGAATATTATTTACAAAGTCATAATTTTATTTATATAATATTTTGATGTTCTATACTTGTAAATGTTTTTAATAGCATGTGTTCAGTATAGTTTAAATATTTTCAAATATGAGAATAACTTCTAGCTGTTTTAATGGACAACTTAAGGCTATACACTCTACAAACTATAATTCTTGTTCCAGTGGGATTTATATTTAGTCAGAGCAGAATTGAAATACCACCTTTATCAATTCTAAATTGGAATGCTTTGGGAAGAGTTTTATGAACTTTTAATCATTAATATCATTTATCCTTTACTTTCACAGTTAAAATAAGAATAAATGATATTTATCTCACCAGGCTACTTGTAGGATTAATTTTTAAAAATACAAATTATGAGTTAAAGTGCAAGATATATAGTTAACATTTAGTAATATTGGATGCTGGTATTTTAGATAATTATTTGCATGAACAAAATTAGTAGGTCATGATTGTGTGCTCTCAAAATTTATGACTTTGCTCGATTGCTTTCAGTATTTACTGACACTATAATTTATTACTAGCTTTGATGTTTATCTACCCAAATCTGGATAAGTATAAGATTTATTATTATTTTTTGTTTTAAATGTAAATATATTTTTCTTTTCACCATTTTCATGATAATCAATAAGTACGTTCAATATATGTGTCATTATAGATTATGATATGTGCTTATCAGAAATAAAATTTGATATATCTAATTTGTAGCAAAGTTTCTAGTATCTAAAATCTAATCAATAATATGCTACCAGTCTACACTAAATAAAATATATAAACAACTTTCATACGGCATAGATTTGTGACCCACACACTTGCCTTTCCCAAATATTGAAATACCAATTAATCTTTTGCATTCATATTATTTAAGATGTTTAAGATGTAATGTCCAGTTTAATGTTCTTTCTATTTTATTTTCAGTCTTTTATCTACTCATATTAATTCAATAAATAAATGTATTTGGCATTCTTACTATATGACAATAATTGTACTATTTGCTATCATTTTCTGGTAGTTATAGGAACTAAATCAATACCAAATAAAGGATGTAAAGATGAGCAAACTTAGGTTTAAGTCTAGAGCCAGGGTAATGAAAAAACACTTTTCTAATTTTTCATTGGTTGCAGATATCATTTCTGTTCTAGAGAATTATTTTCAATTCCCTAATTGTGATGTTTATAAATTAAAATTAATGAGCACAATTTATTCATTTGCATAGACCAAAGTATTTTTAAGGAGAACCAATGAATACAAATATGTCTATTGTCGGAAGCCTTTGACTGATAACTGCCCTTAAAGCAGGCAAAGGAGGTTTACAGCAGGAGGAGGTTTGCAGCAGGAGGTCTACAGCGGGAGATTTACATAGTTTACAAATGCCTTCCTAATCTTGTAATGACTGAGAAGCACCCTTGTGGCTCCAGAGAGTGATCTGAATGTTTTATGACCTCAATAAGGAAAAAGACAGAAACCTTGAGAAAGTACAGGCTTCTTGTGCAAATGTCACTAATTGCTTGTGCATACTTGTACCTTGAGTTTCCCATGAATCCTGATGTATAAATCCAGTGTGCTGAATAAACTTGGGGCTGCAGTATTGATTGTCAGTCCTCCCAAATCTTTCTCTCTCTTCTGTCTTTTTTTCTTTATCCTCTCTCCCCTTCGCAGGACTGTTCAATATTGGACAGCAGGCTCTGGCAGTCTATGTATATTATAGTCAATTTGTTTCCAGATAGTTTGAATTGTAAGTTAAAATATAAAGCAAAAAATGACATATAAAGTTATGTTACATAAAGTCCTATTGGAATTGTATTCAGGCTGTGCATACACTACTGAAAAAGAAGGCAATTGTTTTGAAGTCTTTCATTTTTCTTTTTTCTTCTTTTTCTTCCCCCCTCCCCCACCCAGATTGTCTCAGATGGTCAAGCTCCAGAATAATTATTAAAAAATAATTATTTAGTTAGGTAAAAATGTGTATGTACAATTTGAATTGCCACTCCATTGACTTCAGCCTTTTGACTATAGTCTGTAAAACACTGTCATAACAGAAAATTATTCTATTTCTTATTTGTGTTAACTAGGTTTCTTTTGGTACAAGCATTATAGGATGCTCCTAAATCTCTTTTTTGATTGGTATTGACTTGTCTCTGAGTTGTGTATCAACTTCTGTAAGCTTCCAGGCCTGCATGCCCCATTTTAATCATGGTTTGGCATTAATCTTTATGAGTGATAAAAATATGTGCCATTGGAAAGTAAATTAATTTGAGTTCATGCCAACTATTAGGTATACATGAAACACTTAAAATCTTCATACTGTGCCTTTGAGATTTCACATTATCGACATATGTACTTTTCTGTTTTAAGATGTAAATATTAATGAAACTAACATTAAATGAGTTTATATTAAGATCTTGGGTGTGTTTAATATATTTTTCACTGGAAAAATACTGGCATGTGTGAATAAGTATTTGGATAAACTTTTGATTAAAATTTTATTTTTGGCAGATTTTGATTAGAAACCTACACACTTATTATACTAAAACATTCATAATTCTAAAACACTTTAAGGGAAAAGTTACATAATCTATATGTAGAAAATTGATATAATTTACTGTCTTTATCTCCTGGTAAACAATAAAGATGAAATACAATTATAATTGACAGAAATAAAAAGTTTTTTTTAATTTTTTACTTTTTTACTTTTTTTTGAAAAATGAACTGAAAGAAGTGAGTATATGAGAGAAATTGTGTTTATCTGTGAAAATCAAAATTGAGGATTAAAAATAATAGTTTATAAAAAATGATGTTTTTATCTAAGAAGAAATTCACAAGAAAGAAGTCTGGGGCAATCAATGTATTTTTTGATGTCAATAGAATCCAATGCCCTTCCATCATCTCAGCCATCCTTTGTATGACTCATGGCTTTGTCTTCTCAAGATAGTTGCTGATCTTCAAGTAGCAGGCCCATGTCCCAAGCAAAAAGAAAAAGATTAAAGGGCAAAGAACATCCACCAGTGAGCTTTCTAACATGGTAGCAGTTTTACTAGAAGCATCACCAAGCATGTTCTACCTGTCGTTTTTAGCAATTCTAGCATCAGTGAACACATGCAATGTAGTATTCCATCTGGAAAATTTGTCACTATATATAAACTGTACATTCTGTTAATAGGACAGAGGTAGGTAATAAATAGTAGGTAAGTAATAATCAAAGAATGTTTCAAATGTGAGCGATATAATATTATACATGAAGTTTCATCTGAAACTCTGAGTAGTCTGAAATATTGCAGTAAGCTTAATGGAAAGGGGACACAGTCAAGTAGCTTGAGTTATTTATCTTTAAAGTGTGTTCAACTTGAGGAACATGTGTTGTTTTTACATTATTTTAACTATTATTTGCAAAGTTACATTACAGATACCATCTTATTTCTTAAATGTCTAGAATGATCACATCATTAGTTATTCATATAGCTATTTAATATAGGGTATTATATAAATAGTTCTAATGTCAGTACTGTATAGCTGTATAGAAATTATATATATAGAGAAATTATATATATAGAAATTATATACATACACACACACGTGTGAGTGTAATATATATTCATACATATATATCTCAAAGATGTTTTATGAATACATTTTTTTATAGGTTTGATTAAATTTTTAATAGCTCAAAACCAATTTTTAAAGTTAGGATTTTAGGCCAAGTATAGAAATTAGTACAAATTCAAGTATAATACAAATATTTGTATAGTAGATAAATAACTACTGATAGATGTAATTATACCTGTCTAGTAATTTAAAGATTTTTTCCCTCATATCTTCTCTTTCCATATAAAATTTTATATGCCTTCAGAATAGGAATCTATCAGCAATGTTTTTTGTTTGTTTTGTTTTGTTTTCATTTTTTTAAATTTATTTTTATTTTATTTTGTATTAAGTGTAGTTAGTATACAATATTATATTAGTTATATTAGATCCAGTTGTACAATGTAGTGATTCAACATTTTTATGTCTTACAATGTGGACACCCCAGTAATTATAGTAATCTTCTGTCACCATGCAACATCACAATACTACTGACTATATCTCTCATCACCTTTTTACCCATCCCTCTATCCCCTCACTTCTAACAATGTTCTTTTTATTTCACATTGATTTCACTACTAGCAATCAGAAAATAACCCCAATTGACACATGGCCTTAGTAGAATCATTTTATCAATAGTATTTGAAGGCCTTTGATAGAGAGGGAAGGAAAGGAAGAAGGAAGAAAAGACAGAGAGTGAGGAAAGGAGGAAGAAATCAAAATATATTAATAAATTCTTTTCATAAAGTATATTTGAACTTTCAGTGTTTACCAGACACATATGCAGCATGTTTCTGGCTATGATAAAATTTTAAAAATACATATCCTTTGGATTCATGGAGTTAGCATTTAGTGAAAGTAGAAAATAAGCAAATGATATGTGTGAGATCTCAGAAGCTGATAGTATTATAAGGAAAAATAATTTACGATAAGAAAATAGTGATAAGGGAGTGATATTGTGTACAAAGAGTGCAGGAGATATATTTTTTGATAATCTGAAAATTAGTAAAAAGCAGAAATAAATCCTGGAGTAAAACAGTAGATATTTGTGTGAAGAGTAGTGGGGCAGAAGGAAGAGAACGTGTAAAATCTCTGAGGTGAGAAAATATTTTAAGAACAACAAAATGAGCACATAGGGGAGGTAAGAAAGCTGGAGAGAATGGGTGGGGAGGAGCAGTATGGTAGGGGCCAAAGGAAGGAGTGGAGCTCACACAGGCCATAGTAACATGTCTAAATTCTAATTTGAATGAAATATGAAGTAAATCATGGGATCTGAACTGATTTAATTCAACTCCCTTTCATATTGCTTTATGGAGAATATAGGAGCTAGTTTTATTTTTACATTCCTTTCTGCCATTTGCCTATGTGTTTCCTATTACGACAATTGACTTTTAACACAGTGGTATATAAATCTATATTCTCAGAAATCTATTTATTTTATTTCTTTTTTGTAGTCCTCTAGAGGTTAAGGATTAATTATCACTGTACTAACTATATTCCAGAGTTTATGTCTTTTATTGGCCGAACGCCTTACAATTTGATTATGAGTGTTACAATATTTATATACATCTTCTCATTTGATTCTGCTTTAATATGTTTTGTTTATACTAATATGTAATAACAAAATATTTTTGAACATGTGCTTATTATAATATACATAGTCAATATGTATTATAATATAGTCAATATAATCTTTATGTGCAAAATGTCCCTTTACTTTTTATTATTTTTGTTTTTTGATTACTTGATAATTTAAATTCAGATAGATAATTTAAGTTGTACATTAGGCCCACTTTTAACAAAAAAATCAATTGTGAACAGTTATGTTGAATTTCACAGGTACATTAGTAATTTACAATTTCTTACAAATTGTAGTGTCTTAGTTTCAAGCTTTCTTTCATTCCAAATCTCTTCATGTTTAGTTTCATTTTCTGTGTTTCTATAGTATATCTTTTAGAGTATACATCAGTAGTGTGTATTGTGTCTTCTCCCACTTCTTTATTTTTTCCCCTGTGGTAGTCATTAGTGCTTTTTACATAAGTTTGCTTGGCTACTTTGACTTTCAAACAGATGGTAAGATTTCTCATAGTAGTCTTTATCTGGTTGGATAGGCTCATGTGATTTGTTCTGTTCATTGTGATGGGAGCAGGAATTTCACACTGCTGGCATTTAAAGGCTGTTCTGATGTGATCTAGAGATTTCTATTACCTTCTGTCATGACAACTAACAATGTTTATGATGGCCCCTACTCCATTAGTCTATAACTGAACCTTCCCCCTTTCCCTCAACCAACCAGAAGTGATCAAGTAACATGAGTGATAAATTGATAAATAAATGAATTTGAGCATTTAGCATAACTTATTTCTCTTGAAAATACTCCCTATAATCAGGGTGCACCCTTAACAAAAAGTATGACATATTTGTCAATTCAGATGGGAAATTTGGGGGAAGTAAAACTATTGTAGGAGGCAGAATAATTTTTACTTATTATATAAGAAAACAAAACCTGTTTTGTTCTAGAACCAAAGATTTAAAGCATTAAATTTTGTCATTGTGGGGTTGTTCTTGTCTATGTTTGAAAGCTGTTACAAGAACGAGAAGAGGATGTAAAATAGTCAAATTTGAAATTAAAAATGGACAGGAGTCCAAAAGTTTAGTAATTTATAGGGCATGAATAAATTATTGCTTCTTACTTCCAAGCAGTCATACAATTAGGAAGAACTTTTAGCAACAAGGCAGAGTAAAATTCAGTTTACAGCTTAGATCAGATCAAGGGATTTGAGTGTCAAATCCATAGCTAGAAACCCATGAAACGAGATTAAGTCACCAAGTAAAACCCTTTTAATAGGACTAAATGGCTCAAAGCACACTTGCTAAGTGTTGTTTGGTGGACTCATGAAAACTTGCTCGGTTCTTAAGGGAGAGAAGAAGAGAAAAGAGAGGGGGACAGGGAAGGAGATGGGAGGAGGAGAAGAAGAGAGAGAGAGAGGGGAGATATCCATGGAAACAGTAGGCAAAAGAGCAGAAATATAAGACACAACATAACAACAAATTTTTCAGTGTGGCAAGTAGCACAAAAGTTAATAGTGATAAAATAGAAAAAAAAAACACAATACTACTATACCTTTGAGATAACTGTTAAGTTGCAAATTATTTACCAATTTAGAACAAAAATGACTTTCTTTCTTTCAGGCTTAAGTGACTCTTGGGGTAGAAAGAGGCCGAGGAAGACGCTCAGTTGCCAAAAAGTGTATTTTCCAATGCCCACTTCAGTGCCAAGGTGTTTAAAAAGAAAAGAACTGCTCTGAGAGTCCAGAGATAAAAGACAAGTGCTACAGACCAAAATGGATGTGAGTGCTCCTTCCCAGAGATGGAGAGCTCAAGAATAATAGGGTTTATTGTCCCACTTCAAGGCAAAAGGCCAGCAAAATTTCTCTTTCTTAATACATTTGATTTTAACAGACCAGGGTTTGTTGTCTCTACTCCTCCCCTCAATTTTTTTTTCCATTTTATCAATGGGAGTTTTATGTTTTGTTTTGTTTTGTTTTAATCAATAGACTATTTTTTAGAGTAATCTTAGGTTTGCAGACAAACTGAACCAAAAAACAGTTCCTATATGCCTTCTCTTCAACTGTACAGTTTCTCCTATTCTTAATATCTTGCATCTGTGTATGAATGCATTACAATTGATGAACTAATATTGTTTATAACTAAAGTCCACTATTATTAACTGAAGTTCATAGAATTAGATCTCACTGTTTGTACAGTTTTATGGATTTTGACAAATGCATGATTCCATGTATACTATGACAATATTGTATGGCATCATTTCACTGCCCTAAAAATGCCTTGTGTTTCATTTATTTATCTCTCCCTTTCTCATTTCAACTCCCTGGAAACCACTGATTTTTTTGCTATTTCTATAGTTTTTCCTTTTTCAGAATATCACATATTTGGATTATAAATTATGAGAGCTTTGAAAAATGTTATCTTTTTTCTTAGTTTTCCATTTTTATTGTATAAGTGAATGACATAACATTCCCTTGTAGTTCATAGATTCTTAGATCGGAAGAAACTACATCTGGCCCGCATTTCAGCCAAAGGACTTCTTTTCATGACATGATTGGTAAACTGGCCAGTTGCTGACCCAAAAACATCATTATATGTCTTGCCTTTGTCTAATGAAAATATGAGTATACAACACTTTTAATGGTTCTTAGTGTAATTTTTAATGGCCAGTATACAAATCTCTGTGCAATCGTACCATCTTGCTTGATTTTTAATGCCAGAAAATTTAGCTTCTCTGTTGATCTCTGTCACTGAATGACCGCATACTGAAAAGAAACATCAACAGTTGACTTTCAATAATATATAATTAAAGAGCGAGGATGACCAATCTTGGTTTACTGAGATTTTAATTTTTGATACCCACCACAGTATATAACAACTCCTCTTTACTAATATATTCATATATTTTAATAGTAGATTATCTAGATAACTAAATTATACATTCAACATTATACTCTATATCAGTTTTCAAGACAGTGCTCATCAACTTATTGTCAGCTTGAAATATTATGCCAATATAAATATTAGTTATTCATAAGTTATGCTATCTCCAGTTATGAAAGGATTTAAGCTTTATTTTCTTTAATCTGAATATTTTAAAAAAATTAAAAAGTACATGGCATTATATTGAGGTTGCTATGACAAAAATACTATTCTTTGCATAACTCATGGCTTTGTCTTTACAAGATAATTGCTTATCTTCAAGTATCAGGCCCACATTCCACGCAAAAATAAGCAGTAAACATTTCTATCTCACAGTTCTGGATATTGGGAAGTCCAGGATCCAGTTGCCAGCAGATTCAATTTCTGTTAAGAATTGCTTTCTGGTTTATAGAGAGCTATCTTTTCACTGTGTTATCATATGACAGAAAGGACAAGGAACTCTCTGGGACCTTCTTGATTAAGGGCACTATTCTCATTTTTGAAGATTCTATCCTGGTGACCTAACCACCTTCCAAGGATTCCACCTCCAAATATCATCATGTTAGGGATTCAGTTTCAATATATGAATTTTGGGTAGAAAAAAATGCTCAATCATAACAACAATTTTAAAGTATCTTTTTGTTATCATTCTTGTTCAGAAATAATTTGTCAATTCCAAACATGAGTGAATTTTTTTCTTTCATAGTTGAAATCATTATGTATTCTGAGTTTCCTTTGTTATATACTTCTTTCAGAATATTCTATTATTTGAATATTATATTTCCAGGTCTTGTCTTTCTTGTTTTCTAATTATTATTATTGTTTTTCCTCAAGAATTCTGTCTTTGAATTTGTTGTCTTGTCATTTTACATTTAAAAAGTTGTTCTAACTTCACCTTTCAAAGTATTTGTCTAAAGCTTTCATGGTATTAATTTATTGTAATTATTTATTATTTATTTAATTTTTTCTCCTTGTTTGCTTATTTAAAAATCTCTTCAAGGATCCAAACTTTATATTTCAAAAATGTCCTTACATATATTACATTTCAATCATACCTTTGCTTTCTTAGTCAAAACCAGTTATTCATGTTCTTAATTTCTATTCCAAGGTTTAATTAATTTTTCTCAAAATCAAGGACAATTAATCTTGTTTAATCTTCTTATTAAGTAAATTCTGTATCAATTACAATAAATTGCTGTCATAGGTTTTCTTACTAAATGTGTAAATTTTTGTGTGTAAAAATCATTTTCTTAATGTAAGATTTAAATTTATTGGCAAAGAATTTGACAAGTTGAGTTTTATGTAAATAAAATGCATGATTAAGAGATGGTGAATACATCTAAAAGTTAAAACTTTAAGAATTATTTTTCATTTCTGTTTGAAACTTCCATTGTTCAATTGATTGCATATATATGTGCTTGTGTATGTATATATACATATAACATATGTGTGTGTGTGTGTGTATATATGTACATACACACACATCATGGTGCTCACTGTATTTTAGAGTTACTCTTTTACTGGGTTCTGCTTAATTTAATGTTCTGTCCATCTACAAAACCCTGGGTACATCACAGTTTTGTTTAGGGAATGTTTATAATTCATTTAAATTTAAAGAAACTAACACTGTCAGTCTTTAATATCTTGTGTAAGATAATTTGTATGGCCAAAACAAATGGTAGGTCACACTTTATAATTACTTGGAGGACTGACCAATGTCTCAACCATCCTCTTTGTAATTATGGCTTCTAGGCTGTAAGCTCCTCTGAGGCCCCAGTGTCAAATATGATCTTAATTCTGCAACAGCTCTATACCTTGTTAGTCTTTAGCTATTTTATGCTATGCTATGATTATTCTGTGCTTATAGAGTCTTAAGTTTTTGTACAATTTATTTTTTGAAGTTTGCACTTTTCTGTGTTCCAGAGTTCTTAGAGATTTCCCCTATTTTTTCTTTACTATTTCTATTATTTTTATTAAGAAAGAGCAAAGCATATACTCATCAACTGGCATTGACATTCTGCTCTAAAAAATTAATAACTGGCTATGGTTGGTAAAGATATGGAAAAAAGTTTTAAAAAACTCTTCATCGTAATTGGGAAAAAATATTTTTCTCTCTCAGCATAACTCATCTTCAACTATCTTAGAATCAAAGTTATGCTCAGGATTTTACTTGTGGAATGAATTAATATTGGTCCCACACAGCAATATAACCAAAGCATGAAGTTTAGTTGCAAGAGACAGGAATCCATGTCTCATTAAGTTAATGGACATTTAGGAAAATAATGCTTTGACTTAACTCAAATAAATGAGAATTTGCATTTGATAAAATCTTCCTCTTTCCATCTAATTGCTTTTATAATTTTTTTTAGCAGACCCTAATCATCTAGTATAGAATATGTACACTAAATCTAGATTATATATTCATTAAAAGTCTTACAGCATGAGAGTTTCTTTAATGCCAGTCCCCATAAGAGGACTCTGAACATTTCCTTCCTGTGTCCTGTTACCCTGGATGAAGCTCTATATGTGCATGGATAATTTGTTTGGTCAGACTTTGTTAAGTGCCAATCACTGAGTGAATAAACTTGGGACTATTAAAAATTTTTGGAAGAACTTTTTGTATAGAACTCTGTTTTCTCAGAAAGTGTCAAGTAAAAAAAAAAAATTAGACAACTATAGAAATAGCAGTTATCATTCATAAACATGGAATACAAACAAATCTGCATGTCAGGAAAATAATCACCCCTAAACCTCAGATTTATTTTTTCATTTTATTTCCCTTTTATTAAATTTATTGGGGTGACATTTGTTATTAAAATTTTGTTTCAAGTGTACGGTTCAGTAATACAAGTATGTGTTTGCCACTCTTGTCTTGTTCCTGATCTTAAAGAGAGAAAATTTTTAGTTTTTTTATCATTAAGTATATTAGCTGAAGGTTTGTCTATGTAGCTTTTATTTTGTTGAAGAAGTTTCCTTCTATACCCATTTTATTAAGTTTTAAAATCATAAATGTATGTTCTATCTTAATGCTTTTTCTGTATCTGTTCTTATGATCATATAGTTTTCATCCTTTATTTTGATTATTTAATCATCCTTGTGACCTTAGAATGAATCCCACTTGATCATGATGTATAATAATATTTTTATGTATTATTGTATTCAATTTTGTTTAGAATTTTTTCTTCTGTATTTATCAGAGATTTCGTCTATGGTGTGTGTGTGTGTGTGTGTGTGCGTGTGTGTGTGTGTGTGTGTGATCTTTATCAGTAAAACTCAGATTTAAATAGTCAGAAAAAAAACAAGTTTGAGTTAGGGCAGTAGTTAATATGACCAAAGTATGAAACAGCAAGGGAAGGAATAATCTCAAAGGGATTCAGAAATTAATTTTGAGGTTGAAACAAAATTTGACTCTAAAAGCCTTGTTTTGTCAATTTCTGACTTTGAATAAATTACTATTATCTCTAATTTTGCTTAAATTATAGCTACAAATATTTCAGCCTCAAATGATGTTTTTGATATCATTAGAGATAAGGAATGTGAAATATTTATGACACCCGTTACAAAAATATTGCTGCTTAAGTGATATAAACAGCTAATTAGCTATTTTAAATATAACTGAATTAAGCCATCTGTAATCTTCTAATTTCAAAAAGACACTTATATTTATCAAGTTATTTTTCAGCAATGACAATTTCTAATATAAAATTTTTACTGAAAACTACATATTTTTTTATTCGTTCTTGAATTTTTTAGGGTTGAAAAGCATCTTTACCATGTCATTCAAAACGATCACATACACCATGGAGAATAAACGCCAAATGAAATAGCATGACCTGCTAGCCCTATCAAAAATCTGATGTCTAGACTGACATTAGTGGCAGTCACCATAACTAGGTCAGTTTCTAAGAAGAAAATAAAGTGAAAACAAAAATCGTTCAATTTTTTTATGTCAATTGAAATATTGAGTTTGACTGGCAAAAGAAGCAGATTTAGAGTAGTTCAATAAATGAAATTTTCTAACATGACCCTGACAGCTCATTCTAGGTTATCTGAAAAATGAGTTATCTGGTACTGAAGGAGCCCTCTTCCTCCTTCTCCTAGAGTGGCTTATATTTAAGATAATAATTCCATGGGGTTTTCATTTAACTCCACAGTAGAACTCTAACATCCTGTCATCACCCTAAACCTCAGGGACAGATTAGTTTATGTTTCCAGGTAATTCTTAAACAGTTGACACCCCATAGTTAGACTGCTTGATGTCAAACAGTTCAATTTGTACTTCAGTTAGTAAAGTTGCTTTCACTCCTGTGCTATAAAGGTAAGCAATATGGCAGTGATAGTAGTGCCCGCACTAGACCTATACTGCAAATCTATCTTTACATTGGTGCCATGATGGGAAATGATAGAAAAATATAGGGACTTCTGCTCTCTTTCCTTTCTGATCATAAATTTGTAAATTTTCTTTGCTCAGTAAAGCTTCTTTATTATATTTGCCACTGCTTATAACATATACTAATTTTAACAGAGTTGTATTTAACAGTTGTATAATATTATATTGAATACAAGAGCATCAACAGCCTATTACATCTCAGACTCAAATATTTCATAAATGAAATTAAGATCTTGATGAGACCAGTGTTATTACCTGGATGCTTTTTAAAAATAGTTTACTAGTTCATTCAGTTAAAAATTCACATCATATGTTTAATCTGAACTGCATGCCTACTAGCAAATGTTCTTGAATAAAATAAGTTTAAAATTGAAGAATTGAAGTGTTGCTTAAAGACCAGGATCTAGTAATACAAGTATTGATTTTATTATGTCATTTTACATATAAACCAATGTATGATGTCAGACACGAGACTTAAACTCAAAATTCTTACTTTCCTGAGTTCTTTAGCTTTTAAAAATATTGATAAAATATGTCAAAATATTAGTGCCTCCAGTAATAAACTTAACTACTTGTATATATTTTGTCCTATCTTTTGATAGGTGAAAAATCATTGAAAATCATGTAAAGTTATGATTTTATACATTATCTGAATTCTTATTCATAGAGTGGGAGAAAAGTTCTCTCCTCCTTTCTACAAATTGAAGGTTCCATGTGTTCTTGTTAGTCAAAAAAATATATATATGCATATTTTTTAGGCAAAAATGCAGATGATTTGTATTTTTTCAGAATTGAAAAATTGACAATAATATCTTCTATTCTTGCTTTCCAGACGGATGTGAAATTGTTTAGTTTGAGAATGCCCTATAACTCTTGATAACAAGAAGCAAAGACACAAATTTACATCAAATTTTGTGTGTGAGTCTAGTTATTTTAGAAATTTTATGTTTAAGTATAGTGGACTGGGTGAGATGAGGTGATATTGATGAAAATGGTGGAGTAAGGAATTCTAAAATTCTCTCATAAATAAAATCAATGTGAAATTTGGTGAAATTATCAGAATCAGTGTTTTCAAAACCCTGGAAATTAACCAAAGACTCAGCAATCTGGGTTATTTATTCATAAAAGAAAAAATCACTGAACCATGGTAAGAACCGTGGGCTTTGTGGCATTTTGACCTGCCCCATTTCCATTCCCCTTTTTCTAGTTCTGTGGTAGCCTTGAAACTGAACAACCTGAAAATGGACTGAAAATCAACATCCTGGCAAACAGTGATGGGAGATGAACAAGGTTGGATCTACTTCAATGCCACATTCTGAGACAATTATATTTTATTTGTGTGCTGGTTCATTCTAAGATCCCAGTTTCAAACCTGCCTTTATTTGCTCTGATTTGGAAATCACCTAGGACAAACAACTTTTTCTCCAGAGGCTTTTATCAAAAATCCTTAGAGGCTTGACACACAAACCTACACACTGTATTTTCCATTTAGACCATTTTGAAAAAGGAAAAATTATAAGAAAAAAAAATCATTGTTTTCCGGTGTTTCTTTGGGGAAGGAAAAATTGAGGACGATGAAATTATTGTACATGTTTATTACTATGTTGGGTACAAGATTGTGTATGTGTGCCACAACTTGTAGAAAACTATACAGATAACAAGGTTGAATTTTATTACATATAAATTATACCTAATTAAACTTAATTTAGATGAAGGAATAATATGGGTTCTTTAAATTTTGCATCGACAATCATCAAATTTTATTTCTGTAACCATTCATTGAAGTCCTATATAGGAGTGTTTTTTTCTGACACAAGTGATAAAAACTACATAAAACTTCACTATATGTTTTACAGGAGACTGTCCATGTGGTTGAATTTGGTTTGCTGGAGAAAAACACATATGTGCAAATTGCCAAAAGAATCATTCTCAAGACACACTAAAACTAATAGTGCTAAGTCTTCACATACAGAGAGATCAACTCAGAGATTTCATTTTACATATGGTGGGGATATTTTTTATTTTACTGACCCATTTTACATATGAACTAATTTTGCCAGTCCCGCAATGTGTGAGTAAGAAGGTAGTGATATTTTTGGCAACAATGCTTTATTCCCAAATGCTTTATTCCCAATGCAAACACAGGGAAATGTAACATTGTTAATTATTCCTTTAAACGCACATACTGCACATTTGATTTTGCACCATTTTTATTTTTTCTCTCTCTTTACAAAATTCAATAAGAAAGAAAAAGCATGATAGGTTTTAAAGAATCTCTTTTTAAATCTTGTATACCTTGTTCTTAAGAAACAGTTTGGATAGCATTCTAGAATGGTATAAGTACAGATTGGATAGCTCAAGAATTTTTCAAAATTCCCTATGGAAAAGTCACAACTAGCACTGGAGATTGAAGAGGAGAGGGAAAAAAGTAATCAAATAAAAAACTGCAATAATTATTATTACTTTTTGTTGTCGATTTAAAAAAAAATTTTACATCTATTATCTATCTATCTATCTATCTATCATCTATCATCCTGCATTTAGACAATTTACATTCCTGTTTTCTAGTCTCATCAGTATAAGCATCTCTGATAAGATCCAAGTTTTAACAACTTCACCACATTTATGATCTTATATCATAACATATGTTAGACCAATGCATCTTTGTTTGTAAAATGTGTAATAGAAGGAATTAGAATGTTTCTATCTTAGTGTCTGGTAACATTGTTTCAGCACATTATCTTTGTACCTCCACCAGTCTAATCAACATTGATAATAGAGAGTATTCAGTATCAATTATTTAAAATGTGTATATGTTTTTAATAATTAAGACTAATAATATTGAATAACAGGAACAAATAATAAAATCAGATTGAAATAATTTAACATTTTATTATTGGAGGATGGAACAGTTATTCTTAAGATTTTGAATATATTTTAAGTATAAAAATCCTTCATGTCTTGGTTAAGAATAATGAAACAGATAATAAATTTTCCTTTGTTTAGAGATTAATACACACATGTGAGAAGACTTGAACAATTTCCATTCATGTACATTTATTATTTTCAGTATAAGTTTTAATAATTCTTTCTAGGAATTTATAATCAGTTTAATTTCTATAAAAAAATTGGTGCTGGAATATTTGATCTAGTGAATTACAATAATATATTAGGTCATCTCCATGTGAGTCTTATGCAATGCCATGAAGTTCCTTTTTTTCCTTCCATGATAAAATAAAATAGAAAAAGTCGGAAGATAAAGGGGATATGGAAGAAGTGGAAAGGACAGAGTGAGAGGGTGTGTGGCATAATTTATTCAGTGATATTTTTTTCTTCATAGAATCATAACTTATCAGAAAAAATAGAGTTCAGACTTTTATATATATGTCTGTCTACTCTTTATCATTCCTCAAATGTCTTGTCTACTTCACTATGGTTTTAAAGATTGTCCTATTTGCATAATATTTTAATATAATGTGATATAAAGCATACATATTTATGTGTGCTAATTATTTATTTTGGTGAACATGGATTCTCATACATTTAGTATAAATTACCTTTGCTAAACTTCTTGGGTATTAAGAGGTAATTTATTGTTGATTTAGTTTATATTTTCAACATCTGTGAAGAACTTAGGCAAAAATGAAAAATATTTACTTGCCATATTTGATTTTTCTCTGAATTGTATATATATATATATATATATATAT
The DNA here is from genome assembly GCA_030015415.1 of Cynopterus sphinx. NCBI lineage: Eukaryota > Metazoa > Chordata > Mammalia > Chiroptera > Pteropodidae > Cynopterus > Cynopterus sphinx. Next base: position 27,522,867 of record CM057381.1, read on the forward strand.
ATATATATATATATATATATCTTTGAGTTTAATATTGATTTGTTTTCTATTGTTATCTAGTAATTGGTGGTGATTATTTTCTATACATAAATTAAAAAAAATTATCCAGTTTTTATAATTTTTCATGTTATTTGTGTTTTGAGTAATGTTCTTAATATTAATGTAGTTAAATTTTATATTTTGTTATGAATACCATGTCTCTTTTAGAAACCACTTCCGAACATAAAATTATGTTATTTTTCACACTTCATCTTCACATAAAAAAAACATATATATATTTTATAATTTGTTCTTTAACCAATTAACCAGCCATTCTTGTACATGGTTAGGTAGTAACTAAATTATTTTTCTTTTCTATATGGGTAACTAATTTATGCAGCAAAATTTTCTAATTGTTGATTTAATGACCTTTCTCTATTGACCAAAGGTGTGGATTACTTTTTTAAGAGGTTATTGGACATTTGTATCTTTTCCTTTTTGAATGTATTGTTCTAATCATTGCCTTGTTTGTTTATACAAATTATATCCTAGGTAGAAATCCCTGAAGTTTATGTTTTATAAATATGTTTCTTTAGATAACTGTTTTTAATGTATTTTTTGAAATGTCTTATAATATTTTGACAATCATTGCTATACTATAGTTAGCAATTCTATTCAGAACCTCAACTGATTGGATGAAGTTTACTTACACTGTGAAGAACAATCCTGTTCACGTAAAGTTCACTGAATTAAATGTTAATTCCATCTAAAAATACCCTCCAAGATGGCACATAAGACTAACCATGACACTGCTTTTTCATTTGTTTCAGAATACTGTCTCTTTCTTTTTTCCAATCTTTATGCTCTTTGTTTTAAATTATTTTGATTTATTCTCAAATGTACTGGCTTATTTTTTTCTTGTGTCTAATGTGCCATTTAGCTCAGCCAGTAAAATTAAGTATGAATAATATTCACAGTACCTCCTAGGAGTCACAGGAACCTAATAATACTGAAATATCTCATTCCCACCATTGTAATATTTAGGGGAACTTCAAAACTGTTGAAATTTCAAGTCAAAAGTAAAATAATTCTGACTCTTAACTATATGAGTCCCTGAGAGTTATGTCATAAAGTTGCTAAGATTTTTATTCTCCCTATCTAAAATAAGAAAGAAATGTCCTAACATTTACTGACAATTTATAATATTGAAAATGATCATTTTGATGGTAAGGTATGTGACAAAAATCATGTCAATACAATAGCCACTAGGGATAAAACTTGTCATATTAAAATTAAATAGTATGATTTCTTAAATATAAAAAATATATTACATGTGTTTTGCCAAATTCATATAGAATCACATTAGTTTGGAAACTTTATGTATTTGAAGTTTAGGTTTTAAATTGTAAGTAAGTTATACTGTGGTTAATGTAAGAATATAATGTAAGAATATAAAAGAATATGAGTGTAAGATAATTAAAATGTTTTTTGGTCTTGACATTTAAAATCATTTGAAAGTAATTATTGTTATTATTGCACAAAGATGATAAAATTAAATAATAACATTTAAACATTATAATTTTAATATTTTATTTATTCAGAAGAATTTTCAAATATTTACCATTTTTTTATGACTGTCTTATCTCAGTTCAACATTGTGTTAATCTATATTATCTCATAATGTACTCACTGGCTTTGATTCAGAATAACTATGTGGCTTTATCAAAAAGAAAAAAAAAACATTCAATGCTTTTTTTTTCTTTATCTACTAATTCTTATACATTTATAAAAAGTATTGAAAGATTGTCTTGAGAATTAGAGAGACTATCTATGTTAATTATGTCCTTGAATTACTAATGCATACTAATAAATGGATACAGAGAAAAATAGGAGAGCAATAAATAAAGGAGTACTGTGAGTAAAAAGAAACTTCATTAAAATACTAGAAGTAATTTGCCACTTATCATAAAATTTGTCTGATGAACACTTTCAAAATTAATAGTGAGCCAAAATGTTATTGAAATGTCTTTCTAAGTGTTCTTGACAATGACTAGAAAATAATAGAATGAAAATCACACCAAAGACCTATATAGTAATCTGGATTTTTATGAAACAAAATTATCTGGATGATATTAAGAATCATTAAAATATAATTTGGGAAAAATATATATTTTTAGATAAGTCAATTATATTTGGTACTTTATAATTTTTTATTAAGCAGGAATGCATAAAAATCAGATTGTCACTGACAAATATGTTAACATAAAAAATCAGCTCAAAACTTATTTTTAAAAAATGGTCTATTGAAAAATATAAATAACTGTCTGGTAATCTTTTTATAAGATTTGTCTAGAAACCTTTCTTACAAAATATGCCATTTTTAAATTAGACATATGTTTTAAAATAGTAGTTAATGAGTATGAATTTACCTTTTAACATCAATTAGTAGTCCGAAGGTTATTAACAATATTTATTTTAAATCACTGGAGATTTAAGTTAGGAAGAAAATGATATATTAAAATGACTAGAGGCATTTATATATGTATGCTTTCATGCTAACATAGAGTCAGTTGGTATACATTCATTCAAAAATTTGACAATAATTCACCATCAGAAAAGTTGGAATGCAGCATCTGCCCAAAACTGATCCAAAATCTGATTGATAGACAGTCTATAGTTCTATTTTCATGCATTTATTTTATTCCAGTAATTTTATTTCAAAGCACTAGATTTAATTTCAATTTTATATTATCTGCAGAATGAAAAATAAAAGATTGCACTACTGCTTGATCATTACTTCTTTTTTTTATTTATTTCCTCTGACCAGGTTGCAGAATATCGATTAAACAGATATACGTTACAAGATTGAAGTGATTTAATGGTAGGCTATTTAATTTTTTTTACTCTAAAGATCTTGGCAAATGAGCGAAAGTGTGCTCTTTAGTATAATTTGCATTGCATTTTGTTTGGAAATCTCAATACAGAGCACACTGAAAGAAATTAAGATTTCAATATTTCAAAATGATGTATGACAACTATTTTGTTGTCTTTCAAGACAAAATATACATGGTGGTGAGTTAAAAGAAGTGTATATGAACTTTTAGTTTACAAAACATATATTTTCAATCAGCATTGATTTTCTAGATATCTTATTAAAGAGAGAGGGTATAGGATAATTTAAAAACAATATAGTAAATTGAAATGTCAAAATTAGGTTAAGTCCCCATAAAAATATTTTGAATAACAAAATTATCTTGTCAAGAAGGAGAAATCAGAATCTTGATAAATAATCTATGTGACTGGTGTATTTTACAGTCTAATATTGTTAAGTTTATTACAGTATTTTTTATATATGAGCAAATGTAAGTTAAGTAAGTTTTATTCTGAGGCTACACACAAAATCAGTAGACGAGTCTTTGAAACCAAAAACACTCAAAAATAGTTGAAAAATAAATATTTATAAATATAGAATAAATATGTTTGTCTTTCATTTATTCAAGCATTAAAAATGTTGTTTAGTCTCTACTTATGGTATTCAAGATAGTATCTTAATTGCTGGACATATGGAAATACATAAGACAAGAAATTCTCTTCTCTTGGGTAACCTGCCAAATTCAAGGAGATCTGTATGGTATCCAAATCTTTATTCAACATAATATCCATTATTAAAAAATTATATAGATGCATACATATATTCATGATATATATGTATGTATATATGTTGTACACATACACTATATGGTATGTAAAATTGCAAGATACATATATGTATATATTCTGTAGCACACATAATATTATATATCTATATGATTAGAAAGTAATTTAACTTTTGAGCCATGCAAATATCTGTGATGAGTAGTGACAGCAAATACAAAACTAGCTGATGTAAAATGGCAGTATGAAGGTCAGTAAGAAACAGAAAAGTCATTGGATGGTTCTGAGAAGGAAGTTAATGACCTTATTTATCTGACTTAGAATTTTATAGTGCCAGTTGAACTGTTATATAGAGAATAGTCTTTGCAGGGTTGGATGGGCAGGGATAAAGACAGGAGGTAATTTTGAAGGCTACTATAATAGTTCAAAATTAGCACTGAAGATATAGTAATGGAAGTGTTGATCAATAATGAGAATGTAATATATATTTCAAGCAGTATTTGCATATTATGTGATGGATTGTATGAGGTACACAGAAAAAATGTCAAGAATGGCTTTAGTTTGCTTAGCTTCAGCAACAGCAAAGTAAATCATGGTATCAATTCTTGAGATGGGTAAAAAATTTAGAAGTAGCATATCACAGGAGAATTCAAGGACTTAGTGTTAGACATTTTCATTTTGTACTGTTTATTTGGAAGAATAATTAATGAATTGTTAGGAAAGCATATATCTCTGAAAATCAGAACCAAGAGAAATGTCAGTACTACCAATCTTTGTTTGTTTGCAATTTTTATAGTGATGATTTAGTGAGGAGCTTCAGAAAAGAAATATAATCATTTTTACAGAAAGTATTTTATTTGGCATGATTGCCTTCTGCATTTCAAAAACTCTTTGTAATTGAATGCTTTTCTCAGGTTTATTTTCCCTTCAAAATATTTTTGTGAAGTAGGCCATGTAAGTACCAGAACTTACCAACTCAGAAATAAGAAGTAAAGCTAATTTTGCACGTAGTTTATATAGGCTACTTTGAAAATCAAAATGACCAAATATAACTTCTAATAAACTATTTTCTCTCTGTGCTAATCTATTATCATCATATTACAGTTCAGTGGCTTAATTATCAATTATGGACCCCATTGTCAAAATACTTAATACTTCCAGAAGAAAAAATTGAATTCTCAGCAGTTATCCATATTTTTTTTTTTTTGTAAGATATACATAGGCTTAGCTTAAGTAGCAATTTATCCAGCTTGAGAGGAAGATTGGTCCAATCCAATTATATTTGTCACATATCTCTTATAACTGGGGAGGAGGAGCTGGTGGGGGAATTGGGAACATGGAGATTGTTACTAGAACACAATAATGCTTAAGGAAACACAATGTCAAGTCTGCTGCTTCCTTTTCTTTGTCTGTTTAAGACTCCCTTAGAGAAGTCTCTCTGGCTCCTTTAAATTGATAATTATCCTGAGAGGTATCTGGCCTCTGAAATAAAGGCAGAGACCTGGGGATGTAACTCTACCTCTTAGAAACTTTTAAAATAGTCTCCAAATTTTTATTTTTATTTCACACCTGTACTTGAAATGTTCAGTGAATCCAAATCATGGGCTTTTCTAGGGTTTGAGAAAAAAAAATTATAAAGCTTCTGCTTTGAGCTGGATGGACATTGATATTCTGTTTTTTTTTTTGTTGTTGTTGTTGTTGTTGTTGTTGACTAATTCTTCATTCACTTTTCATCTTTCTGATATTGGTTACATACCTTGTCTATAGTTAGCTCCCATTCAGTTTTATTTTACCCATATGATTTTAACATTGTGTCATATTCTTGCATTTTCATGTAATTTGGAGAGGAAAAAAAATATTTAAAAAAATTCTTAGTTTAAAACTGAATGTTTAATGAGAATTGCCTATAAATACTATTTATGAAGTACTTAGTATGTTAGCAAAAAAAAAAAACAACTAAAATATAAAACACTGCTACTATAAATGGAAAGCTATTTCTTAAAGTTAGACATTCTCAAAATAGTAATATTGAGACTATCTTAATGGTGTAATTTAATCATGTATTACAGGTAACAACACATAGAAAATCATGTAATAAATAATGGGATTTTATCTGTTTTGCTGATTTCAATTTCAGAAACTCATTATGCGTTTGTTCATAATTTTTCTTTAAAGCAATAAGAAATAAAAGTGTCTACCAGGAAAGGATATAAAAATGTCAAAAGATGTTGCTAAGTCTAATTTCAGTTTTAAATATTTCATTGTGAGTATTTATGTGATTTGTGAATTACAGCTATATTGGAAATTAAAATGGAACCATTTTGGCAAAAGGGCTTTACCATTTTATATAAGATATATAAGATATATATATATATCTTATATATCTTAAGATTATATATATATATATATATATATATATCTTAAATTACAATTTGATGACTATGCCAAGACAGAATACCTTATATTAATTATTAATTATGTGTACTTGAATAATTCAGATCTCAAAGGATAAAACTGAAGTCAGGCTTTGCTGAGACTGATTTTGACAAAGTCAACCTTTGTCTTGGTGGGATGGGTGATGCTCCCAATTGTCAATCATCCTGGGAATGGGTTGATTCCAGGAGTTGAAGTAAAACTCACAGACAAAATATATTGAGAATAATAAGAGAATTGTTAAAAATTAAGCCATTTAAAAGTTCTTGCAAAAAATTACAGGATGACATAAACTCAAAATTGAGTGGTAAGATCTAAATATGTGCATGGAGCAAAATAGCTATAAGAATTATTATTTAGTGTCTTTATTGTACAATTTACAGAGAGAAGCTTTAAGGTTTCACAGGGCACAGAAGAAGAAAAAACAACTTTATTCCTAAGGTTGAAACAAGTAGCAAATAGTCAGAATGTTAGGAGAAAAAAAATATGTGTAAATTTATTACTATTAAATCTGATTGGAACATGTAATCAGGTATATTGTTAATGGAATTAATAGTATATAACATTTTATTTGAACAGACTTATTACTTAGTCAGTTTTCCTGCTATTTCACTCAAAGATCAGATGAGTCAGAATGCAGCCTCATAAGGAGAGGCAGATATAAAAGAAAGTGGACCCTGGACGGGTTTCACTTTGCTCTTCTATTCACTGTAGTGGCAGAGAGATCAAATTGCTCCAATAATCTCCACATATGCCCCAAAGAGAAAAGTTATTATACTCTCTTCATAGCAGAAACACATGGATAAGAAAGGGGAAGAAATACATATTTACTGCCAAAAAAAAAAGTGTGTGTTGAGATATTTAGGCAAAACCTAAATAATTATGCATTTTCAGATCAATAACATTCAGTAGATATTGAGGCTCTATTGACAACTGAGTTTCAGAAAAGATATCACTGTCATGTCTGTTTTATCTTTCATTTATTGTTAGATAATTGGCCAATTAATTTATTTTAGATTTCAATGGACTAAATTATTGGAGAAGGAAATAGATGTTTCCAGGCTTTCTGTTTCTATTTATTTGTATCTAAAAACCCTGTGTTGGGAATGAGATGAGAGATGATCATTAACCAAAGAGCATCTATCAAACTAAAATGTAGACAACAGACATGTTTCCAAGATTCTTTCAGGACCATAAGAGACCATTAAAATTAATTCTATTATGTATGGATCGTCTTACTTTTTTAGGCAGCTGCCAAAAAAATTCAGTTTTCTAAGCCATCATCCATTAGCTGAACTTGCCACTGTTTTCATTGCTGTTCTCTGGAATTCAAGGTCTGCAAAAAGTACAGTTATACATATCCTAAAACTTCTCTTCTATAACTCATTTATTCTCTTTTAACTGAAAGTTTGGTTTCTGAAAGTCTCTCCGAGACTTTTTTTTTCTGTTCATAGCCGTGTCCATGAAGATGTAAAAATGCAGTGTTTTCTCCTTTTTTCATTATTATACCAGATAGCTCCTTTTCTCTTTTGCCTTGTACCTCAAGAAAAAAGCAAAACAATTCTTTTGAAACGCATGCCCTCAAACAATACCACTTGGTTGCTTTCCCATATTCCCTGAATATTTTATTACCTTTCTCAATACCACTAATAGATGACATTAAAACCTTAGTAACTTCAACTTTGATATAGATTACTCATATAACATTTCAGCTTTTAAGTTCCTTGATCCCAGTTTCTACAATTATTTCGACCCGCTCAGTTTTAGCCACCCAATTTCATGACTGTGCCTTAAATCAAATCTTTTCTAATAATTCTACATCTTCAAAATGTTAATTTCAAAAATTTCACTGCTGTCCAAAACCATCTATATTTCTCAATAAATCATTTCCAGTTTAGCAATTATTTAGCACATGTTTGTCCTACAACTTGGCGACTTCATTAAACGCCATATCCACACTATTTCCATATATATCCAACTTAAATCTTAAGTTCTAATAGTAAATTCATTTATGTACTTATGCCCTAAATGCATCTGTATTTCTCTCATTACCATACTTTCTGATACAATGATCCTCTCCCATGTAGTTGGAGCAACACATCTTACCATGATAATTAGTCTTGTATACATCTTTAGTATAAATACAACTGGATGGATACTCACCCATACCCAGAATTCCTACTCACATCACCAATTCACTTTCTCTTCTTTTCCCTCAAAATTACACTCTTGTTGCTATTGTTTTACAGATATTATAAAACCAATCAAATAGTAACTTTTTAAGCTCTCCATAAAACCATATTACATGTATTTGCTTTCAATGCACTCTGTTTTATTTTACAAAAAACAAAAATTATTCTGCTCTAATATAGGCTTAATACCTTTGCTATATCTTTGACCTCTCTATCACGATGGGGAAAAAGTGTTTACCATATATTTCATGAGTTTGCTTTCTTTCTCAATAATTCTTTAATTTGGGAAAGAATATGCAACTACATTGCTAGTGAAAGAAATTTGTGTGACATTTGGACAAAGGCAGTTGAAAGTCAATCTGCCTTCTCCACCTTTCATAGGATTTTAGGAGCCGCATAATCTAGACTGTATAGTTCTATAACTAGTAGCCTCCATCAACTAAGTTTCTTAGTAATTGTTTTTGAAAGTGACTCTTGTAAGATGTTGATTACTTTGGCCAATACGTAAATGCTGCAGGCATTCTTGTAGTTATTCTTCTATTTACAACCAGGAATTTACATTACTTTTTGAGTTACTGGCCTATTTCACTCAAATTCAATCAGTTTGAAATTTCCTTAGAGGCTGATCTCTATTAGGTGTCACTCATTCATATCTAATATTTATTGTAATGATTCCTATCAGGCTCTAATAATGAAAATTTCATTTAAACCTTTCTGTCAAGATCACTAACCATCTCTACTCCACAAAATTCAATGGCCAATTTTGCTCTTTACAAATGATATCTCAAAATTATTAGAGAAAGATTTAATTCATAAGTGTCACTGTCCAATAGTAGGTTACTCACTATAAAGAAATAAAAAAGAGTAATATATTTAGGAAAATTGAAATCAAGTGGATCTAAATGTCTGTATCTATGTGTGTATGTCCATCTGTCTATATGTCATTGTATCATATGTCTATGATCTATCAATCTATCTGAAGGTATGGTTTTCAGAAATACAAGAACAGAAAATACATTGCCTTGAGGTCATGCTTTGGTATTCTTTTAGGTGTAATGTGTAGGGAAGCAAAATCAATAGCAAAATCAACAATGGGAGGCTGGACACATGGGTATAGAAAAATTTGGTTAAGTTGTTATTGGCCACTTGTTCGCTAACAGTCTTGCCAGAGTTTAAATTTATCATTTGCACTTAACATATATCTCTTAAATTGAGATTTATCAGTTTAAGGAATGCTATGTAATTACCTTAATTTAAAAATTGTATAGAATTTCTATATATCATTTAATAAAATATCAAAGGTTTTATGCATTTTAAGATACTCATTAGCTGTTTCATTTATTTTGAGCTTTTATTGTTTTGTGTTGAAAAGAGAATGAATACTAATGGTAGTTTGCTGAATTAAAATAAAAAGATTAAGGGCCTTTTTATCTATTTTACTGGTATATAATTAAATCTGAATTACTTATTATTTTTAGTTCATCTTTGATGATCTAGGTCGTTGAGTTTTTTTTCCTATGTTTTAAAATCTCAGGATAAGTGAAATATTTAACTTGCTACTATAATAATTTGCCAGTTAGCAAGTTTTGTGCATGATAAATTACTTTTTAAAAAATAAGAGTATTATGAAACACTATTAGTAGTTACTATAGTACTTGTTATAAACTACCTGAAATAATATGGAGCATCCTTTATATAGGTACTTAAGAAAAATAAATTACCATCCCTGAAATGTTAATGACTATGATGAAAAAAAATAGTAGTCAATATATATGTAATGGAAGGTATAGACTCACGTGAGAACAGATATTTTCTATGCCGAGTAATTACAAATTCTTTATAATGGTTAATATTGGATTTAATAATAATAAAATTTCAGTATTATAGTTTTTCCCCAGAATAATTTGTTTTTGTTTCCTTTATATCTTGAAGAAATTATCATGAAGAAGTTTTAAATGACAAGATCTTCTACTAAACTAAAATACTTAGTATTGATTACAAACTTTATAATCATTAATTAACAGATAATATAGAGCATGATAATCAGTATTGTTATCAGTTTATACAGAAGGAAATGTATCAGTCTATGAACACAAAATAGATTAGTAACACTTGTTAATATTCTACGCACTAACGATTTCATCCTTTTCAATTATCTCTTAAAAATTAATTACATGCAAACAAAAGGAGGTTTATGTATAATTAGATAAAATTTTGGAATAAATAGAAACTAGGTAATAATTAATTACATAGCAATGATAATATTGAATTAAAGACACATCTTCACAGTTCTTATCTCAGAACACAGCCCAAATCAACAAAGAGGCATAAAAAGAACAAAAAGAAACTTATATGAAACTAGAAGTCATCCATAATTCTAAATTTTAGTTCTGAGAAATGTTATTTATGTAATGAATAGCAAATTAGAAAACATAAGGAAGATAGAAATACATATAGGCCTGTCAAGGCAAAGTTCAATAGTCAAGTGTAATTCTCAGAAGAAAACATGAAACTGCAAATGGGGCCGAATTCATTGACGAAATGTGTATGTAAATATCTGCCATCAAACTAAACAAAACCATTTCAAAACAACTGACCAACTACCAGCCAACAACCAACCAGCCAAACAACCAAAAAAATATTATAAAGCATCCTCTGTCTCTGTGGTACACTGGGGAGAAAACAGTAGTTGTTAATCAGCTTGTCAGCTACATTTCCATTTGAGAAGAATTGAAGAGTTAGAAAATCATACTAAAAATCTGTCACATACTAGTCCTTCACTCTGACTCACACAAATATCTTACTGGAAATGTACCCACACAGAGTATTTGTGAGATAGTGTTGGTGTTAGCCTAGCAAAATTTAAATGATATGCATCCTTAGTTCATTCCCTGGGGTGGTCTTTTCTATACTGCTACAAATGCATGACTCAGAATAAATGTTACATGTTCAATGAAGAAAGACAACTACAAAGAACCACAAGACTTACTCAACTGCACTAATAAAATGAACAAAAAAGCAAAATAAAGATGGGAAACAAAATAAAATTTATTGCACAAAATGAGTTAAATTTATAAACATCTTGTTTTTGATATTTTAGAAATTCAAGACTGTAGGTTTCCAAAGAATAGATGCTAAGACAACAGAAGGCCATGAATATTAAGCTAGTAGTACTCTAGAAATAATCAGACAAGAAAAAGAAAATGATTACATAAAACAAATTATAAGCAGACATAACCTGTACCCACTTCAAACAATAAATGTGAAAAATATAATACTAAGGAATTAATAAAGTTTAGATAAAATTAAGCATTACATCATGTAATATTATCAGAATTCGATGATAAAAATTTGTATCTATATTTACCTAGAAATAATTCCAAGCTATTTAATTATATAAAATATTCAAAAATCAGACTTCTTTCCTATCTTTTTCTACAACAAAATTTGGCCAAACTATTTAGTTTATAGCCATATCGACATTAAAACTTGGAGGTTAAATGAAAAAATGTTTTTATAAACTATATCTAGAGATAAATCTACATATCATATTTTCACTTAATCACAATTCTTGGAAGAATCATGATACCTGACTAATTTATTATATACATGTTTATAAAGAAAGCAAGGTTCTAAGATTAAGGGTTCCAGAAAAATATTTATACACTTATTTATAATTTGAACTTTCCCAGTAGAATAATTCAATCTATTTTTGTGCTGAAAAAATATGTGAAAATTAAATATATGTATATATGTATAGTACATATCCATCATTATGTAATATATGTGAATATATGTATTTACATACAAATATATATATAAATAGATTTCACTGTCTTGTTTTTTTGGCTTATTTTTTTAAGAGAGTGCTGAAAGATTGCATGTAATCACCAAACATATATTTCTTTCTAAAAAGTAACATAAAAGTAATACATTTTTGAACATAAAGTCATACTATATGAGTATCCATTTAGCATGGTTCAAGTATAGAATGCATATTTGTATCTAAGATCAAAATTGGTCTTTTATGCTGTGTACTACTTTTTCTTTTAATTAAAAGAATGTTTAAGATAAACTGACCTTCAGTCAAATGCCACAGATCAGTGAAAAATGGATTATTTATAATACATTTAAAAAATAAAATTAATGTAATGCCTATCTAAAAAATAACTCATAATACTAGAGTAATCATTTAATAACCAGAGTTTAGAAATGTCTTTCATTGTGGGCATATTTGAGATGTTTTAACAGCATGCTAATATTTCTTGTTAATGTTAAATACATATATGTAGCAGGAAAAAATCATCATCATGGAAGAAAATTAAAAGTACCAAACAAAATCAAGACAGTTGTTAAAATGTATTTTAAATCCTTGTCATTAATCAGTTGTTTTTGAAATGTAAATCATGCAAGAAACGTCTGATTGACTGCTGTGTTTAAAATTGTTGACATTGTTCTGGTGTGTTACTTTAGGTTATTTCCTGCAAACAGAGCTTGAAATATCTTAGTGCAGGTAGTTGACTAAGAAGTGATTACAGAAACTAGGAATATATGTGTGGTGAGAACTAGACAGGTCAGAATTGAAAGCCAAAATAACAGCGTCCTGTAAAGTCAGGTGTAGGTTGTGGGAGTTTTTTCTTCCCAGATCTGAGAAAATTCCAGAAAAAAGTCCATAAATATTCATCTAAAATATTGGCAGCTAGGATATTTATTTTCTGGCTGTTGTTCTTTGTTTGAGAGTTGCCACTAGAGATATCTTCTGCCAGGGGTGTTAAGTTTAGTGTGCTTTAAGTATAGAGTGGGTTTGCTCCAGGTATCAGAAAATATCCCAGAATAAATGCAGAAAGATGAACGATAGTTACTTTAGGACAGAGACTGACAATGTAAAATGCGTCTGAGATCACACAGAATTTTCAGTACCTCTAACTGAAATCAATTGTAACCTAAGGAAAAAGAATGCAGACATCAGAAGGATCTGCCGTACCTGGAGGTATAAAAAGAGCTAAAGCTAGCTCACTGCAGGACCCAATTAGAAATCTAGAGAAAAATATTGGCTTTTAAATAAAGAATTACAAATAAGAATGAATTCTGTAAAATTAGTTATATAATAAATGAAAGAGTAAAACAACTGTATTGGCTTGGTAGCAAGTTATCAGTTACTGGTTGCCAGGTGTTTTAGCTTCTTATTGTTGTAACAATGTACCACAAATTTAGCGGCTTAAAACAAGACAAATTTGTTATCCTACAGTTCTGGAGCTGAAAGTCAGAAATCAATTTTAGTGGACGATGATCAAGGGCTGGTTCCTTCTGGAGGCTCTACATGAGAACCTGTTTTCTTGCCTTTTCCAGCTTCTAGATTCTTGTTTATTTCCCTCACACTTCTCTCGTCTCCATCCTTAAAGCCAGACAGTATAACTCCTTATTCCCTCTGACTTCTGCTGTCAATCTTGTATTTTATCTCCTGACACTAACTTTATCATTTTCTTCTTATAAGGGTTAATCACCCCTGAAAAGTTCCTTTTTTCACATTATGATAACATATTCACAAGATAATGAGATAAGGATGTGAAAAATTTGGGGAGGCCATCTTGAAAACTACAACATGTGATAAATTTTGAAGCAAAAAAAATTTTCAGAACTTCACCAGAGAATGAATGATAAAATCTTGCTATTCCTAGAATGCTCTGGTGTTTTATGAAACTTATTTCTACCTACTTCTCAAAGTTCTTGTTTAAGGAAATCTTTCCATTAAGTACAAACATCTCAAAAACACAAATGAAAAGCAAAATAAGGATGAATGAGTCCAGATCCAGTGATGATTTTCTCTGGGAAAAATAGATTCTTTGTGTCCCTTCAAATCTGTTTAGACATAAAGAATTATGCTGAATATTTTTTTTTTAACAAACACTCCATGACATCATTTATTTATTTTGTATTGTTAGTGAACAACTATTTAGGGTCACATATATTCACCATACATTTAAAGTAAAACATGTTTATTATTATAAATACTAATTTCATTTATTATATATATATAAACCCACTCCCTTAGAGTAAAGGGGGAAATGGTTGCTGGAAAACATTCATAAAGTAGACAGTTTGGAAAAGCTGTTTTGCTAAGTACCGATAAAGCAGCCTTAGATGCCAAAAATGTTTTTCAGTCCTATGTCTGATTACCATAGTAAATGTCAGGAAAAAGTGGTTTTAAGTGTATATTCATAAAATGCTTATAGTGTGCGGTGGATCTCATTATCTTGACTAGAGGGTATATTTTGTAGTAGAGTTTCAATGACTCAGATCCAAGCTATTATTCAGTGATTTATAATTCTGATTATTAGGACATTCTGCATGATGAACCAGCTATTTCATCAGCCAGAAAGTTCCAGTTGTGTAATTCTCTATCTTGAATCAAACCTGTTTATGAAAAGAAAGATTTAGGAAAGCATTCCACAATTTTCAAATCCATAATACTAAATCTATAGTTGCAACCTACCCTCTCAGCAGATTTAAAGGCTACAATAAGAATTTGCTAAATAAAAGTGTTTATATTTGCCCTTCACTGAGCACAGATGCCACACTCATAGATATTCTAACACAAACACACATTATTCTACCAACTTTTGAGTGATACTTTACCATTAAATATTATTCAGAAATTTTTTATAAAATTATTAGTGAAAATAACATATATGATAGCTGATGAAAGCAAAACCCATACGTAATACAGTAATTAAAAGATTTTAAATAAAAAACACCACCTCTGAAATCTCCAAAAATAAATTTTGGAAAAAAAATATTACTTTTATGTTTAAAATGTTGTAAATACAGAAAAGTACACATAAAAGTACATTATATGATTTTTTACACCCCAGACACCACCAGATTATGCAATAGGATATTATCAGCATTGTAGAAGGCTCTTAGTGCTCCCTTTCAGTCAATATCTCCTAAGGAAAATTATTGCCTAACTTCTAACAGGATAAATTATTTTCTTCTTTTTATCTTTTATTTAAATGAAATTCTACAACAGATACTCCTGTGACTGTCTTCATAAGGTTTTAATTATGCACTGGTGGTTTGGGAAATTCTTTTATCTATATTGCAGTAGATCTTACTATCTGGTTTAAGAAATATTAATTTTATGATTTAGAAGGCAAACATTTAATAAAAGTGTCTTTTAATATTAAAAAACTCCAAATGAACTTTTAAGATATAATTGATGCCATAATGTTAGAAATATATGGATTTGAAAGTTACAATCTCTTAAAATATATATTTTGTAATCAAGAAGAAAAAAATGTTCATATATTTTTAGTGACTTTGGTATATTCAAGACAGCTGGATTTTTATAGAATTATTCATTTGTTTTAAAAACTTTTTTAAGAATAGTATATCATTTTCACTTAGTCATGTACCAGGCAAGCAGTATGTCTAAGCCTTTTTCAAGACAGGATACACATAAGGTTATTATTCACACTATAGATAGGTAAAGCTCTATGTAGCTGGAAGAAGTCAACCTGGCTCTGGCTGGCTCAGTTATCACCAAGAAACAATGAGAACAAACCGGATCTATAACTTAGGCACATCTGTCATTAATGGGGTCACTTTAGTGTGACTTAGTGAAAAACTAAGCCAAAGCCTTACTCTTCAGAGTGGTCTGGAGAAAGGCCGGCTTTGAAATCAACTGGGAACTTGTTAGAATTTGGAAACTCGGATCCAATTCTACCCTATTCAATCAGGTTGAATTTTAATAAGATTTTGGGTGACCATTTGCATATTACAAATTTAGATGTGTTGTAAAGAAAGTAAGAGCACTCACTATATATTTTGACATAAAATGGGAGAATTATGATACTTGCAATTCCTCAGTAGAATTGAATAGTTATAATAAAAGAATGTGGATATTTTATTTGCATCTTCATACAAATGTTTTTGACACAGATTAGTCTTTATTTCTAAAAATGGTTTTTCAGTGGAATGTATGTACCTCTTCCTTTCTCCATTCTGATTTATCTGTGTAGTCAAGAAAAAGTTGATTAATTTAGTCATTGGAAAAGCAACTTATCTTGTTTCTGTAAAAATTTAAAGTGAGATTAAAGTCATATTCAGGCACTCTGTGACCCTTTGTGGTTTCAGATAGAGATGTTCTTTCTTTATATTTTCAGATATCCGTCACTTTTTAATTCACTGCCATGTTTGAGTGTACCAAAGACAAAGAAGAAACTCTATTATCTTTCGTCTTTGGAGAAATTCTTAGGTATAGTTGTGAAAGAAAATGTGTGTTCTGCAAACGAAGTAAGTTTGCCCATTTTATGAAAGTCAATATTTCAGATGTATTTGCCAATACTCCCTGGGGCACTGTTAGCAAAGCTATGGTTTGTCTCATGGAGGTTTGCTCCCCACTGCTTTCAAAGAATCAGAAACATTCGATGCTTACCTGCTGGTTAGTGGATTTCTGTATTGAAATTCTATTCTGCTGCCCCATGGAAGTACTTAAATATTTCCTTTACCTCTTTAGCCAGTCGCTTTTTGAAAAATATTATTTTGGCAGTGTATTTTACCTAAACTCCTAATGAATCTGCTAATATAGTTGAAAGACCTATTTTTATGCTATACAAATCAGAGCCATTATTTCTAAAGAAATAATCTTTATGTTTTTACTAACTTACTTGTAGTTGTCCAAAATTGATCTTTTTTTTCTTGACTACAGACATTATTCTTGAAATGATATACATTTCTGTGTTCAAAGTACACATTATAATGGAAAATTTCCACAAAATATAAGAAATATATTTAAAAATTCCAAAAGTTACCTGTTTCAGGAAAGTGTTTTATTTAAACTCTCTTCATCATAATTTTGTCAGTAATTTTTTTCTGACAGATTAATAACAATTATTGTTATCTATGTCTACATTTAACTATTGAAGTAAGTGCGTATTTGGTAAGATGTCTTCTTTAACCAAAGAAAAGAGTTATAAGTTATTTTCTTTGTCCTGTATGGAAAGTCATGATCCATTTTTCATTTATGTTTTCAAACTCAGTTAACATTTGAATCCATGTAAAAAACTATAAATTTTTTCACTTATGCAAAAAGAAGCCATACAACACATCTCGAAATAGGAGCCACTACTAGATAATGAACTAAACACACCATACGCATATGTGTGTGTGTGTGTGTGTAATCGTATAAGAACCCATACATATCATATACATAATCATATATATGCATTCTTACCAAATTTTATACAAGAGAATAAAGAGGCAGGGTCCTATTTTGCAATACATTTTTTTTTATGTTCTCCCCAATAAAGTGACCTAAGTTTTTGTTTTGTTTTGTTTTGTTATTCTGTCAGAAGGACATCCAACTTAGGCACAATAATTTATTCAATTTTCTGATTTGCTTGGTTATTGGCACACAAGAAATGGTCTCCAAGACAAAGGGATTCAATATATTTTCAAAGACTCATGAACTTGAATAATTTGCTTGATTTTATAGAGATATCCACTCATTAAGATAAAAAAAATAAGGAAAATTGAGGAAATCTTTCTACTTAGATGTATATTCTAAGTAGATTTGTTGACCCACAGAAAGTATGCACAGAAAATAATTCACTCAGTAAATAATCCTCAATGACAATCAATAAGATGTTGGAAAATAACGTATTGTAACACTCATGTGCTGCTATAAATATTTTCAACAAAAGTCATGTTATATTCAACCAAAAGACTAAATAAATATTTCATAAAAGCAGGACTGATTATGAATTTGAGGTTCTTTTATAAATAGAAATGGTTCTATATAGCAAGCAAAAATGTGTTTTCAAAACAAAATAATATGTTAATGTTGTTAAATATTACAATTTAATAATTAGTAATGTGCATATATATGCACACATATATATACACACACAAAATAACTTTAAACTGTTTTTAATTTAAAGCTTTAAAATTATTTTCCCATTTTCAGAAAGTAAAAACAATCACATGAATACCTATATTTAATTTATATAGAATAAATAATAAAGACTGTGAAATAATTATATAAATGTGTGTATACATATCAAAAATAATATTTATATATTGATCTTTATAAAAATATTGGTAATGGTTATGAAAAAATATTGAATTTATTGATTTTGTTACTTTTGCATTTAATTATTTATTTAAGATTACTATTATATTATTTTTAAATATGAATTTAAAATACTTTTATTTGAAATAAGACACATTTTTATGTGTTTTATGTGTTTTTCACTGGAAAAGTGCTAGTGATTTAATTATTATATACCATATATGTGTGTACATATATACATATATTTTTATTTTTGTAGTACGGACTACACACACATTTACATTTGTGTATGTGCATCTAAATCTAGACCTATACATATTGCCTTATAAGGTTGTAAAAAGCTCAAGTAAAATACCTAAAATGCTATGAATACTAAATAAGAAAGTGTTTCAGTTTTTTCTGAATACTAAAACTTCCCTGAAAATATAGTGTGATGTTATTATCTACAAACTTATCAAAACTAATATAATTTGTTGACATTCTTTATTTATTTTCTATCATAGACATACAGATTGGCCCTTTATAGCAATGTAGTATATATATATATATATATATATTTTTTTTTTTTTTTTTCAGACAGGACTAACAAAAGGACATGGTCTCCATCTATGTTTTCCCCTCCTTCCTTTAATGCTCCATGAGAGTTATACTATGTATTTGATAACATTTTTGAGAGCTATGCAGTACATCTACAATACACAGTACTATTACATTTCATCCTGATACACATTTATCTTTCAGAAATTTCTTATTTATCACATCTTAAAATTTTGCATATATATTTACTGAATATTAATATTATACATTCAGCTTTTTTACAAAAGTCAACATATTGTCTTACAAAATAGTTAAAAAATGTTTCTGAGTGTTATACTTCCAAATACCTTCTAACTAAATATTGACCTAAAACACTTCTTTTGAAATTCAATGATAAAAATTCACTTTTCTTGTGAAAATAGGTAGCTCCTCTTTTATCTCAAGATAAATGGTTATTTTCATTATATTTCCCTTTGGAAACAAAACACTATATAAGAACTACATTTTCTAACTTATTTTGTGATAGTGTACTTCTTTCTTTAACCTGAATCTGATTTTCTAATTTGATATCATTTTATGATTTTATCACACAAAGTAGAATCATTCACTTCATTGTTTGTGCAGACAGATGCAAGTTAATCAATGACCAATAAATTAATAAGATAAATCCATGAAAAACATATTTTATCTGGTAAAGCATAAAAGAAGAATACATATTTATCTTGAACTGTTAATTAGTGAACCTAAGTCCTTTCACTTATTTTTTTATGAGATTAAAGAACACATATTCAAATTTGTTTATTTGAGGTCCTGACTTTTTAAATAAATGGTTATGTCCAACATAGCAGTATACCAGAATATATTTCAATATATAGTAACTCCAATAATTAAATTCTGATAAAATTTGAAAAAGAGATTGAGTTAAAGGACAGGACAAAATAAAATTTTCAAATTACTTTTTGGAGATAATTTTGAGAGTTAATAAAAATATCAACTTAAAATATTTTTTATTCAGTTCACAAATTGAAAAATAAAGATAAGTAAAAATTATATAAACATTATTTTATTAAAAACTATTAATCCCAGATACAATAACTTAAATCTGCATGATTATGTTGTAAATTTCATTAATTGTAGGTGTTTGTTAAAAATCAGACACAACAGTGGAATGGTTTTATTAACCATGATAAAGAACCTACACATATTAAAACAACATTATTTTTATTTGAGTGTCTGTTAATCGACTCAAGTAAAAATAGTTTATGACCTCTTAATTTAACACAATGACTTCTCAGATTTTTCCAATACAAAAATGAAATATCTTTTCAGTTACTTGAACAGATTGTCAGGAGTGTAAATTAATCTTTACTAAACTTGAGCAATTTTGAATAGGTGTCTTTAATAAACTAGTGATAATAAAAGAGGCTGGCAGTTACTGTTTCCTTTAAAGTTTGGTGTTTAATTACCATTCAGTTAGTCAGAAATGTTCAGTGTGCACCTACTAGCTGTTTTGTAGCTAATTGACACTAAGCAAGTAACCTAAAATAAGAGGCAGTTTTATTATCAATTAAAAAATAATTTATGAAATGCTACACAACTGTAAGCTTTGTTAATGATGATACAATGACAATACTTTCCATTCTGCAATAACTGCATAATCTGGAATTAATCAACTTCATTCTTTTTGTTTGTTTTGTTTGAGACCAAGTTTTATGTTTCTTTAACCTTTTTTGTTTGTTTTTCAATTATGGTTGACATACAATAGTATGTTATGTTCAGGTATATAACATGATTAAACATTTATAATAACTTATGAAACAATCACCCCAATAAAACTAGTATCTGTCTGACACCATGCATAGTTATTACAGTGTTATTGACTATATTCCCTACCTCATACTTTATATTCCCATGACTATTTTGTAACCACCAATTTGTATTTCTTAATCTCTTTTCTTTTTCCTCCTGTCCCCTTACCCTGCTCCCATCTGGAAACCATCAAAATATTCTCTATATCAAACAAAACAGAAACAAGCTCATAGATCAGCTACATTCTTAAAAGGCCTTCTATCAACCAAGTTTTTCTTGAAATAATATACCTTGATAAAGTTTCAAATAATATAGTCTTTGAATACTCATAAATTCTGAACATCAGAGTTATTTTCATTGTATCTTGTTCTGCAAGCCTATTCATGTGAGAAAAATTGATGTCAATAAGATTTCAAAGAAACCTGTGTATGAGGAAGTGAAGAAAACAAAGTTGTACAACAGATAGTCATAAGAAATTCTTCAAGGACGTGTTGAAACACAATTTGGATCAATATAATAGAGTTGTCAATATCACTGAAGCCCAGACTTATGCTTTTGTGCAGTAAAGTGTGAAAGGGTATCTCATTTAGAACTAAGTAGTCTTAGGAGGGAAGGAGACAGAACTATAAACAAAAAATTATGCAAGTGGCAGCCTGTCATTAAGGCTGAGATGGTATATACACATAATCAATGTTGTGAAAATTTCAGTTTATTTATTAGTCCATTTGACTCACTAGACCATGTTTTTCATTGGGTGGCAATTTGATGCCATAAAAGAAAATATATTCTTCCTTCACTATTTAAAAAACAACAACAACAACAAAGTTATTTCATATTCACCTGTTATGTCTCTGAATTATTTAAATGCGGGAGAAATATATTTTTATTTATATTTTTACATATTCAACATATATAAAAATACTTAATAGTTATTGTATAATTTTAAAAGAACATGAACCATTTCTGCAATTTATTCAAACAATATTTTCTGCCAGACTATGGAGGTAAAATAGTAAACAACACAGATAGATACTTGCTCTATTTTTTTAATTAGGATGGCAGAAAATAGGCAGACAATTACTATGATCTGTGACTAATATGTCAAAGAAAGTAAAGCACAACACAGAAGAAATCCTAGGAATATTTATCCCAGCCTACACAGACAGTGCCTGGGGAGTTTCCCCAGACATCTCTCTTTCACTTTAGCGAGACGTCTCCCAACCTATCTCTATTCTTTTAGTTTAGTGTTTCTTAAAGTATAGTAATAGGTTCCTTTAAAAAGAAAGAAAAAAATAATTTTATGAGGGCTAAGTTTTAAATTATTATAAAATCATTTAAATATGCCCAATCATAAAACATAGAACAAAGTTATTGGGGTTTAGTTCTCATGCAATTTTAAATTTAAAGCATATTTTATAATGTTCATAAAGCAACACAATTCAAATTATTGTACTGGACGTTGTTTGTCTAATGGTAAATTGCTTCTCACAATATGAATATAGAATTTGCTGCTACGAGTTGGAATTAGGAGTATGATTTGATTTACTGCTAAAAGATTACTCATACAAAGTTTACCTCATAACTCTTCAAATGAACAAACAACAACAACAGACTAGTTCTTACCAGGAGTAGGGTTCAGCAAAAACAGTACATAGACAAGAATTGTGTTAGAAAGTCAATGCATAGTTAATAATTAACAAACATTTGAATAAGTTTACTGTTTCAAATGAGATATAAGAAATTCAAGACTGAATTACACAAGAGTGAATGTATACTTAGAACTTTAAAATAAGTAACATTTGTTTCTCAGAGATAAAAACAAAAGATGCATTTCATTAAGCAGACTATCATACAATAATAAGCATGTGAATGAAGATTTTGGAATTTGAAACTATAATTATTGAAAGTAAAAATAAAAATAAAAACAAAAGTTCAGAAAATAAAGTTAATTTAATACTAAAAAAATAAACTAAAGAGCTAATTACTTTTGTGGAATATTGATCTACAAAGTTATAAGAGCACATAGAACTAAAAGTTAAATACAGCACCTGATATGAAACCCTATGAAGGTACACCCACAAATACACACTTATCACACAGAACTGTTAAAGTCCTAAAGTAAAATCCAACAATTCTTAACAGTGTCTATTGGTAAGAACACTGTCTCTGTGATAGTCTTCTCCCAGTTCATAAGCCCAGTATAATTATAAAATGTTAGAAAAATTCCAAACTGGGGATATCCTACAAAATTTCTAACCAGTACTCTTCCCAAAATGTTAAAATCAGTGAAAAAAGGAAATACTGAATACCTATATTGAGTTTGAGAAGACTCAGGGGCCAAGATGACTAAACGCAACTTGATATTGTAGATTAATGATGGAAACAAAAGAATATGTTAAACAGAAACACTTTCAACAAATATTTAAATTTTAATAAAGTTTGTACTTTACTAGTTTTGTACCATTTTTTATTTTATATTTATGATAAATGTATCATGCATGATTATGTAAAATCTTAACATTAGGAGGAAGTTGGTGAAAGATACAGGAACTACTTGTACTATCTTTACAACTCTCATCTAAATCTAAAATTATTCAAAATATAAATAGAAACAAAAAACTAGTTTATACTCTTCTTGCCACATGCTTCAAAATTCAAAACAAAATGTTGTAAAAACTTTTATAAGGGGGTATTAAATTGTGACTATAATTAAACCCTGACATGAGGAACTTGTGTCAGTTCAGTACCTTTGGTAGCAGACCCTGAGATAAATGTAAGTATTCTCAAAGGTTATTGTAGTTAGTACCTATGATAGAAAAAGAAAGAGGAAGCCAGGTTGCATAGGGGAAAAACTTTAGAATGCAATGCAGATCTGAAACATAAACAAAAAATGTGAGGGAACAGGAAGGGCAGAAAGAGCTTGAGACCACTCTGCAGATCTGAGAAATTATTGGCCACCATGATAGGAAGCTCTCAAAAATGGGTTCCCATTAAAGGAGTCCCACCTTGGACAAAAATGACCTGCCTTGGTAACCTTGCTACTTTTAGTTATCGGCTGTGGCGTGCACAGAAAATATATAGTATCATCTCAAATGCTGAGACAGGACTTAATGGTGCTGCAATTGGAGACTGCCAACAACCTGCCATCTTCACAGCTGAATGCAACGTCTTTTTTGAAGGGAGTTCTGTGCAGGGCAGCTGAGGATAATCATAATAGAACTAGATTATGACTTTTTGGAGCAATAATCACATAGATTAAAATAGATATTGATATAGATATGTATAGTTGTATACAAATATATAAAAATTATTTTATTTTACTTTAACTTCTGTTTAACAGTTGATAATGTTTAATTAATAATTTCCATGTAGATGCCTATACACAGTGTGAATAAAATACTTTAATGTATAAATATAGTATGTTAGTATAAAATTTTGTGAGGAAGTGGACCTGAAATTCTAGTACATTAAAATAAGAAAAAGTTAAATTGCTAATGTTAAAAAATGATATGTGATGATGAGTATTTTTTGAGATGTACCATATACAAAGTAGTAAATAACCATTTTATACAAAAATCCTAAATATACAATATGATAAAAGTTACATTATTTTCAAGTATTTGATGTTATCCTGAAAAACAATGATAATTCAAAACTATGTAAAGTATTATTTTTTTCTTCAAAATTCATTCAATGTGTGCTAGAGCAAAAGAGATTGATAATTTCTGGCAAGTAGCTGGATAGTTGAAGTGGAAGAAAATGAACATAATGAATCCAGTGTGGTAACTCTGGAAAAACTAGCTTATTTTATTCCATGAAAGCTTTGGTATCTTGTGATTATTTATAAATGCATCTATTTAATTATACAATTCTACCTAAATAAATAGAAAAATGACTTAAAGTTAATTATTTCACTAGAGTGAGTGCAGATTTCACACATTGTATATAAAGAACTTTATCTATCATCTATCTGTCTGTCTGTCTATCATCATCATCATCATCATCATCATCATCTACTTATCTGTCATCTACCTATCATCTATCATCTATCATCCATCTTCTATCTACCCATATCCATGTATCTTTCTACTCATATCCATGAAGAAGACTGCATGTATTTCTTTCAATATGATAGAAATCTAGGTTTAAATAATGGCACCATTATTGGGGATCAAATCTTTCTTAATCACATTTGCTCTAGTATGAATAGAATCACTACACATTCTTATATTAAGAGTTATATCTTATTCTTTTCCTCAATTCCCTATAAATTTCTTATCTATTTTGACTTAATGGAAAAGATTAAATATGGTATCTAACATTAGTTGAGTGCGTATTTTGTTATATGTATTATTAAAAAAAACTTACACATAACAACTCATTTAATCTTTATCAACTCTATGAAAGATAAATCATTTTTATTACTATTTTATCAATGAACCAAATAAGATGAAGTAATTATATAGGGAGTGTATATTAGGTTGAAGATTTAAGCCATTCTAAATTAAGAAATGTACTATTTAATTTTATTATAAAAATAGAAAATCTTCAGTATTAATATGCAAATAAATTATAGGCATATTTATCAAATATCATCGGAGTATGTTTTCATGATGTTTATTCAAGATTTTGCTCTGAATTGTTTTCTTTCATGATCATTCTAATAAGTAAATATATACCAAAGATAACATCAGAGTTTCATCCAGTATAGGGTTGCCAAATAAAATACATGACATTTAGTTAAATTTGTAAAACTTGATTTTTTAAAATATTTATGTTGAAAATATTAAATATTCTATATGATAAAAAATTTATAAATTGTTTATCTGAACTTCACATTAACTGGATTTCCTATATTTTATATGGTAAATCTGGCAATCCTAGTCATTTTATTTATGTAGAAGATAATAATACTTAATATTTTAGAGTGTTCTTATATGCCAGGGACCATGTTAAGAGTTTTTACACATCTGAGCTTTTTTCTCATCACAGTAGTCTAGACTGATTATCATTCCATCTTTAATTTTCCTAGTTAGAAAATGATGCTCATAGAAGTCAAGTAAATTTCCTGAATTATTCAAGCATTAAATGTCTACCAAGTCAATTTATGGTGTAAATATGGGCTTACAAGTGGGGCTATAAATATTCAGATCACATATTAATGACCACACATTTTTGTATACTTAAACGCCTCTCTATTCACACCTGACTATAGTCACAACTGTGAATCAAGCTGAGTGTGAAGAATTTTCCTGCTAACCCATAGATTTTTGGATGATAATAACTAACTGATGATATTGCTTTAAGAAAGAGAAAATTGGGAGCTGTCCTGGTGCTAACAGTTATACTTTGTTGTTGAGACGAGATGTGCTGGCACTGAGCTAAGCATAGATATTCACTTATGTTAAACATAAGTAGTTTCTTAGGTTACTAACATAAGTCCAGGCTACCCTGTGACTGTCATGAAATAATCTAAAACAAGATGTTTCCATAATCTTTTCCAAATAGAGACCAGAGGCCCCTATGTAAATCACAAAGATTACAAAATGACTACTCCACAGTTAAGTTGAGATACAACTACTTCTTTACCCATTCTGAACAATCTGATGGGAAAAGAGAGCGAGAAAGAGAAATTTATTCTTTGATCCTTTTGCATTGTTATTAAAAAAATATATTTGGTCAGTGTTTCCCTGAGATATGCTAAGTTCTGTGCCTCTGGTTTAGGTTCACTGGGCATTTTGAGCATGTCGTTGCGTAACCATATTGTTCATCTGAGATGTGACATGTATGCTGATCCTGGAATTAGTGGTCCTTAGGTCTAGCCAGACTACAGTTCTTCAAGATAGAACAGAGAGGCTTTCCCTCAGCCCAGGGTATGCTAAGTGCTAGTAAGGATAAGAAATAACTGTGATGACATCAGGGATGATTTTCATTGAGCAAGATGAAGAGACTGGAGAAATCAAAATATATAAAGGGAAATTATGATTGGGTTACAGTCCATTCCTGGCAACACTCATATCAGTTAACATTCTCTTATAGATACTGGTTCTCTTCTAATATGAGAATAAAAAGTGTACACATATATTCTATGAGAGAATAAATGAAAATTCAGTTCTTCAAAGAGATGATCAATTGTAATACATTAAAAATTATTGAAGTATGATAGCAACCCAAGCTACAACTAGCTGATGATGGTAATCTTAAACCTGTAATTGATATTCATCATTTCTCTATTCAACCATAAATTTAGAGTTTCTATACACTTAGGATCCAGATGTTATTGTTTGCTTGCCTGTGGGCACTGAGCCTTTGAAGCTATACTGTTCTCAGGCAATGGACACTATAATTCATTATTCATAATTAGAATGTAACATAAAAGCGCCAACACACCCTATTGAATCCCTTTGGCTTCTTATATACTCTCACCCTGTTCATTATTTAGTAGCTATTCTAGTTTTTCATAAAAATCAGGGTCAATTTTTGTATCAGAACACTGACATATCCACTGGCACGAGGAATCCAAAGTTGCTAGTTTAGCATCACAGCTTCACTTCCACATCAGTAGTCTTAACTTTTTTCCATGGACAGAAATGCCCTGTGCTCCTCAAGGGACCAAGAAACATAATCTGCCAATGTCTTCATTTTCTAGGATGAGAAACAAAATTTTTATAAGTAGATCTCTGGGTATAATGGTGAGTAAAAAACCCAAAACTTTAACTTCTTATTTCTAGACCCTGAATACTGTGGTACTTGAAACTCAACACCATATGGTGACTGATAATTCAGGACATATTTGTAATTTCTAGCATCTGAATTTTCAAAGTATATTCTCTTTAATGAGCTATTATATATGCCTAGATTTAATAGGCCTTTTCCTTTTTATTAATATGATAAATAGAAATATCAGCAAATCATATAACTCTGATCTCATTGTTGTTCATTCTTTATGGTAAAATGGGTCTTTTGATCTGAATAAAGCATTCTGTAAATGCTCAGATTGCATTGCTTAAGAAGGTTTTCTGTGCTATTATTCTGTAAATTAGTGTCATGCTTAGAGCTCAGGAACAGTAGTGATGATAAATTTAGTATTTATTACTGGCATTATTAAATAAGCTTGGATAAAATAGAATGTATGTTAAGAAAATACATTGCCAACACCCATCCTATTATAGCCAATCTCTTCATTTGTGTATTCTGCAAACATTTGGGATGTGGAGGAGAAAGACTGGCTGGCTAATCTTATTAGGTCACTCATAGGTCCACCTGATAGCATTCGCTATACAATGGTCTCTGGTGTACGTTAATGTGAAATACACAGATCACAAGATTTTCATAATTCTCATTGGTCCATTCACATCTCTTTCCAAGTCCCTTTCCACCCAAATTCCAGGACTGTACTATCAAGTCCTATGCTATCCAAGCCAAGCCATTATTTCCTCTCTAGTGAGCTAAAGCATTCATTAAGCCACCTCTCCATCAAATTTGGGTAGGATAATGAGTATATTTCTCACAGCTCTGCCCACCAAAATTTTTTTTTATATACTACAGTTTTTCAAAGGCTTAACCTTAATGGAAAGGAATGCAAATGCAATCCACTTTGGGCTACCATTATTATATTTGATGATCTGTATGGGTCATAGGGAATATGCCATAAAGCAATAGATGAGAATGGAAAGACAGGACTTGGTACAAAAGAAATGTGACATGGGAGTCTGATTCTCATTTTTCTACATGTGCTTAAGGCTAGTCTCCAATATGTTATTTCTATAATATAGTGGATTTTCACAATGCTTGCCTAAAATTATGTTAGTGGATTTAATTATATATAGTGCCTCATGGAAAGCTATGGTTACATACTTAGTAGGTGTCCTATGATCAAGCACAGTCTCAACCATTGTCATCTTAGAAGCTGCCTCTAAGGAGGACATTTGTTTTCTCCTACAGCAAGCATGGTCTTGTTGCAACATACTAGGAACTTGTGTAACTACTCTCCTAATGGTCTATAACACAAAACCCACAGAACTTGCATATAAACAACACACATCTTGGTTTTGATGGATCTATTGTCTAAAGGAAAAGAGCATGCTCCGCGGCCTGTTCTTACTGTAGACAACTTCTTGCTTTAAAGAATTTCTACTCACTTATTAAATAGGTCAGAATAGTAGCTCCATATATGTCATATATTTTCCCCAAAATCCAAGGAGTTACATCAAATATCTATTTCTCCATGATAGAAGTCAGTCTTTGCAGGATAGAAAGAGATTTACATGGTTGAGATTTTTGAAATTCTGCGCCCATAAAACTTCACCAATTTTTAATCTTTTTAAATATCTGAGAGATTATCTTGACACTTGAACAAGTATGTTTTTTTTTACTAGAGAATTTGGTGTTTTTTTCCACTTCCTACTCATCAGATCAAAAATTTCACAATATCATTAACACAGAATATCAGAATGAAGAAGAACCCTTCAGAATATATTATGTTCCAGAGTAGAGGATCAAACAGCCCTGCAGCAGGACATTAAAGATGCACTCTGAATTTGCCTTATAAAGATGAACTTTTTTTTTTATCTTTCTTGTTAAGAAAAAAAAAAAAAAAACATTCAGCAGACTAAAAGCTACATACAAAATGTCAGAAGCTGTATTGATCTGCTGTACCCAGTGATTAATATTATGGCACTCTTCTGCTTTCAAAACAGGTTCAGATAGTAAATTAAAAGGAGCAATGATAGATACAAGTCTCACTGAATCTTTCAAATGTTTGATTTTAACGTTTTCTATGTAAATCTGTCAGGAATATAGTTTTGCTTTGGATATAGTGTCTTGGCCAGAGGATCTGTAATTTCAGGAGCTTCCTTTTAGGGCCTCCTAACACAAAAGTACAATGTGAGAACCAACAGGAGGCTTTCTCCACATGCTGAGCATACATGTCCCAAGTAGATACTAGAGAATCGGAAATAAACATAGAGCATCCAAGGACACATTAGATATCCTATGTAATAAACTTATTCCAAAACCTTTTATCACCTGGTGTTTATATATCAGTGAATTTAAATTATTTTAGCATTTGGTTGCAGGGTCAGCTCAGACATTATATCTGAAAAAAAAAATCAAAAAGTTCTAGTGACTGCTTTCTTTGGTGCACAGTTGCATTGGCAAATTACAAAATCCCCATCTGAAGAAGAATCAGAGGCATATAGAGCATCACAAACAGATTCTTCCTTGAGGGTCTTTCCGCACTTCAAGCAATGGTAAATAACCTGGGCTGGGTAGCCATTGAAGCTGTATTATTTATCACATTGCAGCTTAGATTAGTCTTCTGTTTATCAGTTTTTCTAAGTTTCCATCTCACTGCTCAGAATACAGTTTTCTATTAGATATCTTTGGAACAAAGCATGCTGAATGCCATCCTGTCTTGATAGCCATTATGGAAATATTTACTTTCCTTTGACAGTTATGTGCTGTTATCTGGACTTTGACATTCCAGAATCCTATCACTCTCATCGTTTCATATGATATCTCTTAGTATTATTTAAAATTTATAGTGGAAATTTAGCATAAAACTTCTCAAAGTTGCTATATTATACCACAATTTACAAGATATTTCTTCTTGTCTTCATGAGGAAAATAACTTCTAGGCTCTTCCAGAAAATA
Organism: Cynopterus sphinx; assembly: GCA_030015415.1. Lineage (NCBI taxonomy): Eukaryota > Metazoa > Chordata > Mammalia > Chiroptera > Pteropodidae > Cynopterus > Cynopterus sphinx. The sequence goes on from CM057381.1 coordinate 27,553,197, forward strand.
CAAATTAGTGATGATCGCATATTATGGGGTGAATTGTCTCTCCTGAAAATTCGTATATTAAGGTCTTCATGTTTAATATCTCAGAATGTGACTATATTTAGATATAGGGTCTTAATAAAATAAATGAGATGATTAGGGTGGGCCTTACTCCAATATGACTTGTTTCATTATAAAAAGAAAAAATTTAAATACAGATAGTTAAAGAAGAAAGACCATGTAAAAACATAGGTAGAGGATGGTTATGTGCAATCCAAGGAAAGAGGCCTTTGAAAAATCAGCCCTTCCAATAACTTAACCTAAGACTTCTACCCTCCAGAACTGTGAAAAAAATAAATTTATGTTGTTTAAGCCACCTAGTCTGTGGTATTTCATTAATCCAACCCTAAAAAAACTAATACAGCAGCTATATTTTAGTTAGAAATCTATTTTAAGAGTACCATGTATGTATATTATATCTATATATGTATTTGAGTGCCATTATCTCTCCACTCACTTCCCAAGTCATATATCCACATACCTACATGCAAACTCAGTATTTCTATTTAAAGATTTAGATTTTCTTAAATTTAACATGTGAAGGACTGAGCTCCTTAAATATTACAAAAATGACATTATTGTGGTCTCCTGTTCTAAACTGATGATAAATCAACCCTTCTAATTGTTCCAGAAAAATCCTCTCTATCAAACTTGACTTCACTTTGGTAGGAGTAAAGTGAAGAAGGAGGAGTAAAATGGAAGATCAAGGCACTGGAATAGGAAATAGCATGAAACCAAATTTGTTGTGTAGTTTATAGGTCACCATAATAACTACAGCGTGAAATGAGATGGGAAGACAGTAGATAATTACAAGCACAGGAGTGATATAATTTGCCTTAAATTTAAGAGGATTATATTAGCTACTGCATTAAGAAATGAAAGGGGAGCAACCCAGAAGAAGAGTTACACTAAGAGGATTATTATAAAGTTACAGGATAAAAATGATGATGTGTTGGTTCAGGGTGGTAGTATTGAAAGTGATGTTATTTGGATATTTTTAGATATATACCAAATGCTTTTCTTAACTTCTACATTAGTTGCTGCATACTATTAACAATATATTAAGAGGAATTATATATGAATAATTTTAATTTTTATTTCCCTAAGTTCTTATGGAAATTATCAGTTTAACCACAATTAACACTTGCAGATAAATTATATGTACTCCATATATTTATACTTCTGGAATAAAGAGCTAGAATGATATAAATAGCACAATCCAATTTCTGTAATATTATTTTATGTAGGAATCTTACAGATCACATGTCCAGATACATTAATTTTCACTGCCAACTTCTGAAATATTACTTTTAATTATATTTTAATGCTTTCTAACTTTAATAATGTGAGTTTATTGATGCAAAATGGATGTCTATATATATGATGTCAAAGATGTCTATATACATAATAGTTATTTTTCAGTTTCTTCATAGAAAAATATTTTTAAAGTTCTGAATGTCATTAATACACATTTTGTTTAAAGTTTCTGTTAACTAAATAATTGCTTCTATATAGGTGAGCTTACTGTATAATAGAAACATGTTTCAGATACTCAGATTATATTCTAATATCAATTGAACAAATTTCTGTTTCCTTTGAAAACATATTAAAATGTACATGTAGACTTACTTATTTTTAATCACATTTGGAATCTCCATGTTAATTTAATAGTAATTCAGTAGGTTTAGATTTTTATTTGTTCTGCCTTTGTGTGTGTGTATGTGTGTGTGTTTGTGTGTATATGTGTATATGTGTAAACATTTTATATAAATAAAATATTATAAAATCCTCAATTTGCTATTTGTTCCAGCCTGCTAGTCATATAATATCCTATCCAGATGAGAAATTATCATTTAAATAGTCCAGTGGAAATTATTAAATAAATTTTCCAAATCTGCTAAAAAAAGCTTTGATAGTGGAGATGATTTAAATTAGTGCTTATTTAGAACACTTCTGAGAATATTTGCCTGTCAGCTCTTTACCATGGAGCTAATTAGAACTATTTTGCCCATAGATGATGACTGTTAAGTCCAGCAACAATAATACTGAATGATTATAGTGCTTCAAAAGCAAAAATAAAAATGCAATTTTCATTAAGGGATATTTTCTTTTCTGCTTTTGATAACATAGATTAGGTTTTTTAAAGAATATCTTAGTCTTATTAAAGATCCTGGGTGCTTTAAAATAACTGGATCAACTTCTAGAACTCAGATAATAATTGTGCATAGATGACATACACAATTATATAGATGATATATTTCTTAAAGCATATACGTTTGTATTTTATTGATATTTTATCATTGAAATTTTAAGGGAAATTTAGTGATTACCTACTTTTTTTTTTTTTACAATTTTGAATTTTTTTAACTCATGTGAAATTCCCATCATATATAAATATAATGAGTCTTTTTAAAATGGACAAATTAGCGGCATGTAGTACATTCGCAGTGTTCTGCAATCACCATGTCTCTCTAGTTTCAGAACCTTTTCATCAATCCAGAAGAACATCCAGAACTATTAAGTAATCTTCAAAGTGACTTTCTACATCCTAAGCTGAAACTGCTATCTTTTGGATACTTTAATTAGTGTTGTTTGCAAGAAATGGAGAACATCTATTTGTCAGGATGGACCTCATTTTTTTTTTTTTTTTGGACCAGAATACAAAACAGATATTTCTGGAGCAAAGGAAGAGCTTGGACTTCTAACAATTGCAAATCTATGAATTTCTCATCTGTTTCTTTCTCTGTGAAGAAAAATTGCACCCCTTTGTTGTTCAGTCTATGCAGAAACATTTTCCTCTTGAACTAAACATTCTCAAAGTTTTAGGAATTTTTATACCATCAAGGTTTATTTAGATCAAGAAAGAATTTCAAATTGTGTTAGTCTTATTTAGAAAAACCTAGGTTAAGATTCTGAGGCATTTCTAAAAGAAGATAAATAGCCACTTCTCTTATTTCCATGCAGCCTCTGTGCCATTTCCCCTGCCATCTTTGGCAATCATAAATTTGACAATCATAAATTCGACTTCAACATATTGCTTCACTTAACAATCTTGGAATATACAGTAAATTGAAGCTGCCACTTTCTTCATTTAGAATAGGTTCCCACTTGCTAATTAGCTTTCTTTCTTCCCTTCGTTTTGATTTCAGTTTTCCATTCTTAAGCCTGCCCTTCAGACTTCTACTTATTATATAGCTTCTTCACTGTTTATGTTATTTTACAAGACAAGAAATGATATCTTATAATAATTGAAAGTTTTCAATTTTAGTTAAATATAATTCTGAATAAATTTTACTGTTAGTGCTTTTGTTTTATTCAATAAACCTTTCCCTATATGAAGTAATGGAAACATTTATTTGAATATAGTTGCTTAAAACTATGCATTGCTAAATTCTTTATCTACTAATTGAAGAGCAGTAGACATTAGGAGTGCTCACTGAAGAAGCAGATTGATTTGTGATTCTTTTTCATTCAAGATAAGCAGACTGCATAAACTATTGTTGGATGTAGTTGAATAACCTGCAAAGTAGATGTAAAAACAGAATCAAATTATGAATTCATTGTGTATCTTTACTGGTTTAATGCATGTAAAATGCTTAGAACAATTAGTAGCACAACATGCTATTTTTATTACTAGAAGGATTTAACTTATTTGTCCTAATTGCAAGAACTGGTTGATTTATTTTAATGGCAATTATTTGCCTTGTGCACCTACTATACTTAACTATGGACTACCTTTACATATATATTACCTATACTTATATAGCAAGATGAACCTATCTCTACTAAGATACAGTTTTTTTTTATAATATATGTGATTTGTAAACAAAACTAAAGTTTTGTTTAATAATTCTGGTGCCAGGCCATAGTTAGTTTCTTTTTCTTTTCTTTCCCTATTATACATCCTTCTTAGTATAAAAAATCATAATTTTCTTATGGATTATAAGATTAGATTTTATCATGAAGTTTCTTATAATATAGAATACAGCGATATATTTTAATATTTTATTTCAGTCATTGAGCATATGTAATATAATATTAAGTTGCCTCTTGTTAATATAATATTTTTGTAAAGACTAAAAAAAAGTAGCATTTTTATTGAACGATTATTTTTATTTTACTTTTGTTTGACAGTATTTTTACCAAACTTTATGATTTAAATAAAAAAGTTGAATGACTAAGAGAAAAATGATTTTTATGGCTGATATTTTTATAAGATGAAGCACTATTAAATGGATACATTAAATTTCATGTGCACCAATTTATTCATCAGGAGCAGGTCATGCACTGTACTTTCTAATTATTTAAGATGGCGATGTTAATGGAGTCATCTTTGACCAAGATCATTCTGTAAATACTTATTGACTAACCTTTATATATAAAGATCTACACTAGTTAAAAGCTTATATATTAGAAAACACAAGCCTTTAATAACTAGAAACCTACATGCATGCATATTGAAGAATATGGGGTGGAGTAGAGGGTGGGAGAAATAGCAAAAGGCAAATTAATGTGAATGTGGCTATAATTTGTCTTTGGAAAACAAGATACTTTGTTAAACTTTTTATATTGTTCAGCTGTCTTAAGCATAGACCACTATGTAAACCAAGAAATACAGGTGGGTAGATTGTGTGTATGTTTGTATATCTGTTGTTACTGTTGTCACTGTTGTTCTTATTTATGGTTTCCTTTCAATCAACTAATAACATTCTTGGGTGCATGTGCAACAATTTTATCTATGAATTGTGTAATTTTACTGAAGGTGAATATAATTGAGAAAAGTGTGTTCCTTCATTCTGTGAGAGACACAGAGATAAAAAATTTGTTGATGAAAAAAAGCTGTTATGGTTCAACAAGGAATTCTGTTTTACTATAATTCTGGTGCTACTAACATGTGAATTACAAATGGATGCAAATTTTACTCTCATTCAGTGTTTCTGTTTTAAGTGCTCACCTACATTTTTGAGTTATACATTTATACTGGCTTGTTGTACTTTTTCTAAATTTTTCCTATCACTAATGATAGTTATGAAAATATCTGATTCTTGCTAAGCTAATTAATTCACCAGTGAACTAAGATTAATTAGCAAATAAGAGTGATGGCAGTGGGTACTATTTCAAAAATTCTTTTATTTAACATTGTTATTTTTGGCAGTCATCTACATTTAGTGTAAACTATGGAGACTATTTTTAGTATATAGCCTATTTTCATTTTGTCAAGAAATTATCTTGGGCATGAGCAAGAAATTATTTCAAGGTCTGCCATTCCCTCTCTCCTTACCTCATTAAAAACTGAGTGTTAACCACAGACTTTTGCTTTGGTTTTGGTTTGTTATATTAATTATTGATTTCATATTTTCAATCATGTTTAGAGCAGTTTGAATGTTTTGATTTATAAATCTGTTTCATAATATACAGTTTATGTTGTATTCCAAGTGTGGCAATGAAAAATATAATATTAATTGTGTAACATAATTACTTTTCTAATTATACTCATTAAGTTATTATTATTATTATTATTTTGCTAAATATACAAGGCTTGTAAATTAATTTTCATGTTTTCATTCTCCATCTATAAAAATGTGTCTCTTCATTTGATCATTTTTTACTGTTTTTTTCTCAACAGTATATTTACTACCTCCTTTGCACTGAAATAATAATTATGTTGACAACCAACAGAATGTGAATGTGAGATGTTCAGATAATATTTGCACTTTCACCTCTAAAAAAAACACATAAGATTGCTTGTTCTTGGTGTTACTGTAGAAATGAAAATGAAAATAGCAAGCATATATAGTAAACTTATTGATTCCAGCCTCTTTCAAAAATATCTTTCAAATATTAGCTCAATAAATTCTCATAAAAATACAATATAATTTACCTCATGATATTTATTTTAAATATTTTTAAAATTGGTATAGAGACATCAAGCATGTTGTCAAAATTCACACAATCAATGGCAGAATTGGAAGTTGAACCTTGAAAATCTGGCAAAAGAATTTTGGGCTAGTGACTAAGCTATTGAGATAGCCAGCCTCCAAGTCGGTCCAAATAATGATTGCCTTACATAGTAATAGTGTTTTGTAGTCTTTTCCTATACTGCATCATAGCTGTTGGTCCTTTTTGACAAATGTAATGCGAGGCTAGGTTATTAAAGCATTGAGACTTTCATTTTGGTTGCTTTAATCTCTTGCTCTGGTGATTGTTGGCTTCCACTCTGAGATAACACTCAATTAGTCCCATAAAGAGGCCCACATAAAGATGAAATAAAGCTCTTAGTCAACTGCCAACACCAACTTGCCAAGTAAAGTTACTCTTGTGCGAATTCTGTGGAAATTAAATCTTCAGATGCATCTATGCCTTAAGTAGACTGCAGTCCAGCTGATACCTACAATCTCATGGAGAACCCTACCCAGAACTTCTTAGTAAACCAAAACTAAAATTTTCTACCCGTAGAAATTATATCAGACAATAAATAATTATTAGTGTTTTAAGCCAGCATGTTTTGAGGTACTTTGTTATGCAATAGTTTATATATATATATATATATATATATATGTATGTGTATATATATATATATATATATACACACACACACATATATATATATGTATGTATGTATGTATGTATATATATATATATATTACTCACTTCTTCTAAACCTTTCTTTTCAAACTCATTATGTTTTTAATTACATAGTAAATATGTTTCTGCTGATACAATAGTGGTAAAAGGCTGGAGACAAGTCTTCAGAAAATTTAATTCTCTTCTAATGACACAACTCACCTCCAGTTAGGAATGCATGCACTTCTTTCAAATAATTAGAACTCTATGAATTTCAGTTTGAAAATCTCAGTTTTAATGAACTTATCTAACCAGCTTTAGTTAAACTGTAAAATATAACAGGAGTGAAACATGTGCTAGATGAACATTATTGCATTCACTTAATAGAAGCTACACAAAATGGTAAGAATGACTACCTTTGATTTCTAAGACTTTTAAAATTTAAATGCAAATTAAAGTGGTGTATGGAGAGTCCAAAATTAATAAAAATAAAATTATCAGAGAGTGGAATCATATATGATGCTTTTAGCTTGGTGATAAGAGAAAAAGAATTGCTATGCTTGGTCCATTTCTGCTGTTACTTTTTTTAATGTTATATTTATTTTAAAATATTACATAACTTATAAGCCAAAAAATAAAAGTAATGGATCAAAATTCTATTGAAGTAGGACACAAACACAACATTTTTGGAAGTAATCAGATTGTTCTACATAAAGCATGCTTAATTAAAGAGTACTCTTAATTGGGACTTTCCCATCCTATCAAACTGAGCTTAATATAACTCAACTGTAAAGACAGGTGCTTAATTGGGATAGTAATTCTGGATAATTGGGGTGCCTGTGGGTGATGAACGGTTGCTTATATGTATTTGATTTCAAGATATTATGTCTTTTTAAGTATCTCCTGCTGTGCCTCTTTATATGTTCTCTAAAAATGACCTCTCCACTGCTTAAAAAATAAAGGTCTTTTAGCACTAGCTGCTACAATTTTTGGTTTCTATCTGTTTTTAATCACATTGTCATTCCAAAATTTTCTTTCTGCTACAAAAGAACATTTTAAATAGAGTTACTTTATTATTACTTAGACTTTTCAATTGAATATTCAAGTAAATGATTAGTACATAAAAACCCATGAAATCTAAAATCACAAATATTCTCTAACACACTAAATTATGATATAATTAGCATCTGTGAATATCTGAAATGTAATAATTCATTATGTGTAAATAAATTCCTTACCCTAAAAACTGTTTTTTATTTTTCTTAAAGAATCATTTTGAAGTTGTCTAAATTTGAAAATATACAATTTATTATATTTAATTATTTGATTCTAATTAAATTATCACATCAGTGCTAAATATAGAATTACATTTTCTTTAGACATAGAATAGAACTCATAGGACAAAATAATTTTTTTCATAATTGAACTTCTACTTAAAGAAAATGTATTTTTTTACATTTTAGATTCTTTAGAATATATTTTTAATTGATATCTATGCTTTTCCTTTTACATCAAGAGATACTTCCAACTAAACTTGAAAATTTTTAAGGCTCATAGGAAAGATATACTGATTAATGGTAAACAAAAGTCACGTACAACTAAAGCCCCTGGAATCTTTGTAGGTAAATATTTATTATGCTATATTTAAATAGAAATTTTAATAGATTGCCAAAGGAAAATTTTAGATAGTCCATTGTCTTAAGTAAGAACTGTAATTAAAATAACAACAACAACAACTTTAGCAGCAGGCCCTGGAAATCTAACACAAATCCCTTCCAACTGCAAACCCTATCATCAGCTCCCCCGTCAATTGACCTGAAAACAAGCACCTCCAGAATCACTACCTATGCTGATGCAAGGCTTTTCCTGCTGAAGTCAGTCTGTGAAGGCTAAAAGAGTTGACTACTTCTTCAAAAACATAGACACCAATGCAAGACTACAAGGATCATGAAGAATCAGGAAAATATAAAATGTTCAAAGGAACAAAATAAAGTTCCAGTAAATGATCTTAAAGAAATGTAGATCTGTGACATGCCTGGAAAATAGTTCAAACGATCATAAAATGAGCTCCGTGTGGTACAAGAGAACACAGTTAGATATCTAAAAATAATCAGAAAAACAATACAGGGATAAAATAAGAACTTCCACAAAAAGAATCAAACAAATTCTGGAGCTGAAGAATGCAATGACTGAACTAGAATTTTAAACAGAAAGCTTCAACAACAGACCTGAAGAAAACAAAATCACTTATCTGTAAGAGATATGTGCACTCTAGTGTTTACTGCAGCATTATATGAAAGAGCCAAGGCATAAAAGAAACCTAAGTGTCCATTGATGGATGAATGGATAAGAGAGTGCAGTATATAAATACAATAGAATATTACTAAATCTTAAACAATAAGGAAACTGTCATTTTCAATGACATGGATGAACCTGGAGGACACTATGCTAAGTGAAGTAAGTCAGACACAGAAGGATAAACTCTTAATGGTAGTATATATATGCATATATATAGAATCTAAAATAGTCAAACTCATAGAAGCAATAAGTAAAATTGTGGTTGCTAGGGGCTAGAGGAAGAAAGAAATGGAGGAGGTACTAGTCAAGGGGTCCAAAGTTTTGGTTACAAGATGAATAAGTCGTAAAAATTTACTGTCCAGCATAGTTCCTACAGTTAAAAATACTGCACTCTATATTTAAAAATTTGCTACAAGAATAGATCTTATGTCATATTCTTATACACACACATACACAGACACACACACACAGACACACACACACGCGCACAAAAGAGAGCTGAAGGAAATTTTTGGAGGTAATGGATATGTTTATGGTATAGATGGTAGTGGTTATTTCACAGGTATATACTCATCTCCAAACTCATCAAGTTGTATATGTTACATGTGAACAGCTTTTTGTATGTCAATCACACCTCAAAATTAATTTAATATTATACCTGATATAATATGGTCAAAGTCATATAAAAATAAAACATTCTAGAAGAGAGCAATCCCATACTGAGCTAAACTTAATTTATAATTTATTATTTCAATTTTAATATTTGGGATTTTTCTTTTTGTTTTTAAGTTTAAAAGTAAGGGTTTGATTCCAATGAAAATTAACTGGACAGCAATATGGAATTCTGGCAAGAATGTGGAGCAAAAGCAATCCTCATTCACTGCTGATAGAAATGCAAAATGGTACAAACTACTTTGGAATATAGTTGGATAGTTTGTTAGAAAATTAAACATAGTCTTCTCATAAGATTTATTTACCAGACTCAAAGGTGTATACTCATTTGAGTTGAAACTTTGTAAACAATGTTGGCACAAAAATGTGCACATGAATGTTCATAGAAACTTTTCTTCATGATTGTCAAAAAATGAAAACAACCACAATGCCCTTCTGTAAGTGAGTGGATAAGCAAACTATTTACATTCTTAAAATCAAATTTTATTTAATAATAAAAAATCTATCAACTCATGAAAATACATGCAAATATTTTAAATGCACTTTCTTGTCATTAATTAGCAAGAACTTTCCAGTAAGATGTTGAAAGGAGTGGTGAGAGGGTACATCTATCCTTGTCTTATATCTGAACTTAGTAGGAAAGCATTGGGTTTCACATTGCGCATATTTAGTTCTAGACTTATAAAAAAACTTACTAGTAAAATTATTGACTAAGTTTTTGTACAGGTCTCTCCTGAATATATGAGAATTTCATTTTAATAAAAAACGAATTCAAATAAAATACATTCTTTTGTTCAATTAAAAGTTATGCAAAATATCAGTAATCCACAATGACTAAATATTAAAGAAAAAATGGGTAACTGATAGTTGGAATAATGAAAGATAATAAAATTTTGATGTTTATGCTATAACATATGGTATAAGAAAATCCTACATGAATGTTAAAATCAAATAATAAGAAATGAATGTTTTAGGCAGAATTTATACATAAAACTCTCAAACTCGGGTTTCACAAAGAATTTTAAGAAAGAGTAATTTTAAAAGTTTATGCATAGACATATCGTAAAGGGACTTAAAACACACACACAAACCAAAAAAAAAAAAAAAAAATTAACTGTACTCAGAGAGAAAAGTCTGAGTACCTAAGAAACAAAAACAATTTTTTGACTGATAACTGATATTTTACTCACAAGAATTCAAATACAACACAATTAGTTCTTTGAAGTGAGAAAAATAAAGCATGTTATCAACCTATAACTTTATACTGAGATAAATACAGTTCAAATATTAAGGAAGACCTTTATCAGATGAGAATTGATAAAATTATATTTTAGTATGTTATTAAAGTTATATTGGTCATAAGCAACTTTGCAGAATTATAAAGCTACTTATAAGGCTGTAGCTTTGAGCCTGATTTTAAACCACATAAAGAAAAAATTTGAAGGTTTTCTTCAGCAATTGAAATATCATATATAAATATGCCTGCCAGACTAGGGTGTCACTTTAAGTTGAGACACTAAAGAAAGTTGCGGATGAGAATGAAGAACAATGATTCTTTAAGCCAGTAAAAGTAGAGCTCATGATGGAACAATAGAATACTTATTTTATTATTATACATGATCCTCATGGTTTAGAAATTTGATTTTGACTTGATAATAGAATAACCAAGATGTGCTGAGAAAAATATAGAAAGTTATGTTTCTTCTAATTTTGTTTGAAAGTAAATTATCTACATAATATGAATAAACATTGACCTTTCTTATTATAAAGACAGCAACTCATATATAAAGGTAGTGAAATTCAATATTAAGACTGGTTATTTCATACCTAAAATTGCCTGCTAAAGCCTTACCAGATTCATTTGTGCTACATATTGATAGATATGTCATCCCTATAAGAGTAAATTACTTAGTCTAGTCCAAATATTAAATAATTTATGTATATTAGTTTTGACTGTCATTATACTAAGAACGTCAAACCTCTTCAGCTAAATTTGATAAAAGGGAGAAGAAAGAACAGAAGGAAGGAAAGCAGTGAGGAAATAAAGACGAGAAATTAGTAGAAAAGAATTGAAACATTACTAGTATTTGAAGTGGTGAGATATTGCAAATTGTTTGAAATGATTTGCTTGTAAAGGATTTGACGATTGTTACATTAGATTATTAAATAATAACTGAACAGTTATGTTAAATTGCAAAATATAATTTCAAGAATTTAACTTAATATATAGCAAAATCAAATAAAAGAAGAATTTAATAAAGATAACAAAGAGGAAGGAAGGTAGGGAAAAGAAAAATGGTAGAAGGAAGAATAAAAAGATGAAAGGATGGATGAATATATGCAACATTAAATGACATTACAATTTTGTTTTAATGTAATGACATTTAATAAATGTTTGCATTTTTATTTAAAAGAAGTATGTGTTTAGAACAAAAATATGTTCCATGAGGTCTTCTAATCACTGTTGGCCAGATGACTATCACAAATAACTGTTAGTACTTCTTTTTTTCACCCTTGAAAATACCAGAAAAAGAAACAAACATTCCTTCGAATGGATACTAGCAGTTTGGATTTGCTGTAAAGGACAAAAGAGGGGAAAGAGGAAGGGGAGAAAGGGAGAGAAATAGGAGTGATGGGGAAGAGGGGCGGGGGTTTAGCGGGGGTTAAGCGGGAGATGGGAGAGAGACATAGAGAGAGATTGGTTCCTAGGCAACTGTACCTGTCATAGCTAGTGGAGCTCATGCACCACACGTGTGAATGTAGGGGCCATCTTACCTATCAGGCTGAATTATACCTTCAGGTGACTAGCTACAACTGACATTTGATTGCAAGTTTGTGAGATCCCAAGAGAGAACTGTTCAACTGTGAATTCTCAATGAGTTAAGCCACTATGTTCTGTAGCAGTTTGTTACACGAAACTAGATACCAGAACATCTTTGAAGGGATGTCTAAGGTTAGGAAACTATAATAGTAAAATCCGTCAGCAAATATTTGTAATTTTTTAAAATAAGGATTAGTAAGGGCAAGGAAAATAGGTCATAAGATGTACTCTTTATACAAAAGGAAAACACTAAGTAAAATGTTTCAAACAGAAATATAAACAATAGATAATATACTAAAGTTTTACAGGGAAAGCCATTAATTTTGTTACTCAGTGTGACAGGCAATTGAGAAGTATGAGGATCGTAAAATATTTGAAGTATATAAAACAATTATGAGTTGAAAATAAAGCTAGGTAATTTTCAAATCATGCAATGAAAATACTCTGGTATTTTTCATGTTAAGTGAATTGCTCAAAAATTGTAAATATTTTCTTAAATATTCAGGTGATATCCATGAGAAGTCATGATAAATAATGCATGACTTCTATGTTTCTAATACCCAGTTTAAAAAGAATTTGGAATCACAAAATATTTTACTTATAATTAAGGAATAATATGACTTCAAATCAAATATATGGATAGTAGAAATAAAACAGGTATATTTTTACATATTCTTGAGTCTTAAAATTAGATTCAAAATAATAAGCAATGACTTTTAAAACAATATTTTAACAATGTTATAACATAATGTTTTTAAAATCACAGTGGAAAGGTTAGTGAAAATAAAATTGTCAATGTTATAAAATATTTTATTAAGTGTACTTAGAATTGTAAAAGGTTTTTTTTTTTTATTTACACCTTTCAAGTATTTTAAGTCTTTGAAAAGTTGAAAATATACTTAGCTTTCCAACATGCATATTCACATCTCCTTTAATAATCTACTAATTTGGGTATTAATGACTCATTTTCATGCCTTAATCAACTTTATTGGATTGGATCATGTGACTTGCAACATGTCAAATTTTATTCTCACACTTTCCTCAAAAAAGAAGTAGCAGCTGCTAAGGATACATTAATAATTCCTTGGGTAGGAGTTTAACAATCATATATGAAAAATCTGTTTCAATATGTTTGTGCATATTAACTTGAAAAATTACTTGACACTTGAATTTTTCTACTGATACTAATTAAATGCATATAAAAACAGCAGCAGTTTTTATTTTTAAAAAGTACATTTTAACCAATAGAAGAAAGTTTGATATCTCATTTTACATTTCAATAAACATCTTATTCTAAAACTTAGTATATTGATTTCATTTAATAGTAAAAGTATTAAAATGTTATAAATCAGTGTATGAATTCCTAAATTAGAATAATCTTGGTTGTTTTTTCTTTCCATTAAATTTCTATATAACTATGAAGGTAAATGTGTTCATTTGTATGATGATTATTGTTAACACAAAATTTTCTTAACATCTACTGAAGATGACGTTTATTAAATTTAAACTTTATAATAAAGTTGTTATGTGTTACAGGTACTAGGACCATTTCCACTAGTCCTTCCCTTATTTTTGCTCATAGTTTCCCAAGATAAAATGTACAAATATTGAAATTTCTTTTTGTAAGTGATAATTCTGATTAGCTACATTATTTTGATATGCTACTAGAGTCAGGGAACATGCCAATCTAAACTAGACAGAAAAACAAAATCTTGACAAACACAATTATATTATCTTTCTATTACTACATCTTTGAATTCTACAAAACTCACATTAACAGTAAAATACACATAGCAAGGTGCAAGAAGAGGTATAGTCAAATAATCCTTGTAATTTTGAGTTTAAGCAAATTATTTTGAATATTAAATATATCTACAAATCATCTGGCATCTGTAGGTTCAGGGTTCTGAAATATAATTGTTATTTCTCATCAGTTCTAGAAATTAGTTTGAAAACTAATAAAAATTGAAATCAGTGCTCTTTATTTTTATTTTTTAAATTCTCATATGTTCCTAAGATTGCAGTTAAAAAAAAAAATGTAGCCGTGTTGCCAGCTGATGTTTATGTTAACCATATACTTTGGATACTACACCTCCAAAAAAACAAGTACATGAGACTAGAAAAAACAACAGCTAGTTTATGAGGTAGCTAATACCAAGTGATGGTTATACACTGATATTTTTTATAAATAGCATGGTATATTTTATACAACATTCTAAATGTTGCAAACTTTAATTAGTCTTCATTATTATCAATTTGAAAAGAAAACATAAATTGAAAAAAAGTGTAGCTTTTCAAACATGGCACAATTCTAATCAGTGACAAAATAAGAAATCCTAAGAGAATTTTATAATATAGACATCTATATGTTTCTTTTAGCTAAGCTTGGAAATAATTTAATGTTAAAATAACCCTGATAATACTTATTACACATTATTAATCACTTTGATTTTGTTCAGTTATAAAGTGTATATTCATTGGCTGCAAGAAATATCTGGAATATGTATTGATTTTAGAAAGTAGTTACAAAAGTTATTATTCAACTCAAAACATACATTAAGTACAGATTATATGATATGCTTATGTGAATGTAATGTTGATAAAGACATGAACTGGTTTTACAATGTTAAATTCCCAGAGGCAGAGATAATCTAGTTGAATGTGTTATGTGCACATAAAAATGGGAAAAAATAATTCCAATTTGATTAAATATATTGAGCTATTGAATGATAGAAAATGGAGAAATCACATCCCTTTATTAGGGGAATTAGACAGCTTAAAAACTCAGCTTTAAATTTCATGGATTAAACAATTTTGTTTTTTTTAAATAATTTTTTTTAATGTGTGCAAGAGGGATTTCCTATATACTTATTTTGATAACTACTACAAGTATAAATCTACAGATATTTATTAGGACCTCACATTGCACCAGATATAAATTATTCACTGGGTATTCTTTGAAAATCAAAACTTAAATTTTAAGAACTGGCCTGCAAGTATCAATATATTTAAATAGTAAATTAAAAATTAAATTTTTTATATGTACACCTAGATCCTTCTTCCTTTATTTGCAAGTCAAGCATAGTTATCCCAAATAACCAAAGCACATTATATCATTTACCATGTCTCTTTTGTAATATACCTACAAATATGCACATAATCAAGGATATATATGTGGATACATATATTTTTTTCTTTTAGTAACAGCATTTTCACAATTTTCTCTGTAGTTATTGGAGTAAAATTAATCACTGCTTAACATAAAGTACGGTATTTTTTCCAAAAAGTAATTATTTATATATATTTATTTTCAAGCTTTATAATTATGGTTGTATTAGTTTCCCAGGACTCCCATAACAAATTACAACAAATGTGGTACCTTAACGCAACAGAAATTTACTGCTCACATTTCTGAAGGCAAGAATTCAGAAATCAAGTTGACAGCAAGGTCATGCTCTCTGAAGGCTCTAGAGGAGAATACTACTTTGTCACTTTTAGGCTTCTGGTTGTTTCCAGTGGTCCTTAGTGTTCTTTGGTTTGTCATTGCATCACAATTCACCCCACTGCAGTTGTCAAAAGTTATATCAATACATACGACAAAAGTTATAAAGTTATGTAAAAGAGCCAGAAATCTCCCTAAATATTTCACATATCATGGTAATTTTTTACAACATGTATATATTTATACTGACCTAATTATCAACTATTGAAAATTATTATTTTTTTAACAATAAACACCTTTATTACATGAGCTAATATGGGAGGTGGGAGGATTTATTTGCCTTTCTGGGCCTTGATTTTCCTCAGACAGAATTCCAGTTACTTGCCTTCTAGTACATAGCCATTTACTCGGCCACGCTGTCCTGGTCTTGAAGTGGTGCATGGCAAGAGGCTTGCCCTGCCATAACTGCTCCCATAGAAGACTGTTAATTTGGGCATTTTTTTTCCTTTTAATATTTCTTCTTAATTTTCTTCATAATTTTTTGTTTAAATCTCTTCCTCCTCAGAAATCAGCTTGGCCCTCTTCTTGGGCCAGGGAGCAGTGTAGAGTGGGGATTCTAGAACTGTCGGTGGGATTCTAGTGTGCTGTCAATGAGAATGATGTAGTTCTTTACTAGTATCTTGGTGCAAGCCAGTTTGTTCTAGAATGCATTGAAGACAATATCAATAATTCATATTTTGAGCACACAGCAATCAAAGCCCAGTTAGAAGTTCTCCACCTTTAGCCTCAAGGTGGGGCACTTCTTGCCTCCCCAAATATGAACTGTCTGTATGCAGCAGGGGCCAATCCTTAGTTCCACGCTAGCTGCACAGAGGAAAAGTTTATTTTTCTTATGTAGCAAATTTCTTGTTAAATGTAACAGTGTCTTCTGTTGTACTGACTCTCTTCAGTTTGATTTTATTTTTTCACAATCATGAGTACCTGTTTGCTTATATACATACATATACATATATACATATGTATGGTACATAAACATTATTTATTACAGCATTTACATATAAAGTAAAATCAACTTTTTAAGTAAGCTATTTAGAAATTGATTTTTTATGAAATGACTTTCATAATATTCAATATATGATTAATACTTGACTTTGTAAAAGCCACAATGCACAGGAACTCAGAGATTATAAAAAAATCTAGTTTTCTTATTATCTATAAAAAGTATGGAACAACATCATGGCATATTTCATGAGTCACAGTTTATCCCACTGGTAAGCTGTTACCAGTAACCTAAAGGAAAAGTTAAGGTTCAGTGAGTGCATAAAACCACAGTTTTTAAAAGAGGAATTTTAATGAAAAGAGGTAGATCATCTTTTTTACTGAACACTATGTTTCAAAATGAGCAGTTTAAAAAATAAACCAAATCTAAATAATAATTCAACAGGGTTCTTCAGCTTTAATCATGATTGCATCATAAAAAAGGATTCTTTTCCCTTGAAATTTTAAAAGTTATGATAGGGTAAAATTACAGATAAGTGGGGTACTTTTTCATTGTTTCAATTCCACGAAAAAGCCAAAACACTTTAGACATCAGCAGAAACTATAAATATATCAGAAGTAGGTTTCAAAACAAAACATTTTCTCTCTGAATGTATTACAACAAAACTGGTAGAGCAAGGAGCAAATATGCTTCTGTAAGATAAAATGTTTTATTTTTATCTATTTATTTTTGATACAGCATTCATCCACCTTCACTCTTTACCACTCTCTTCACAGCAAACATAAAACTATTTATGCTGCCAAGGCATTTATAGACAATTGAATCAGTGCTGTATTATTTGCATGTTATTTTGATAGCTTGATAATAAATTTTGACCTTATTTAATATGAAAATAAATTATAAACAATAACTTATTGGATATTTATAAATAATTAGTTTTTCTTAAGTATATATATGTATACTTAATATATATAATACATATTTTAACCAAAATATATATTATAATATCTATTTATATATAATATGTATATATATATATTTTAACCAAAGGACTTGTTGAAAACATTTCTTGATTTAAGAAAACTATAATTTGCCTAGTTTTATTTGCTTAATTAATCAATACATAAAGTAATTATGAAATGCTTATTTTGGAAGAAAGCCAGAGAAACCAATACAATAATCTATCTCCTTTTCTTTTCTAATTTTCTCATTGGTTACCACAAACTGGAGTCAAAAGACATGGGAACATATTGACGTGGTTCATATAAGTCAGTCTTTCAGGGAAGAGAGCAGAATAGGGAATGAAAAGTGTATAAAAAAAGTCAAATGAAAAATATCTACCATAATTATTCTTTTTTCTTTATTATCCACCTTGTTTTTAGTTTAAGTTAATATTGCATATTCTTAATGAAAAGTAGTTACTAAGATAGGTGACTCCAAAGAGAGGTGAATGATAATTAAGTCTCGCTCCAATTTAAAAACTAACATCTTAGCCATTACTGTATTCTTTAATAGGGTTAAATGAATGAATGAATGAATGAATGAATGAATGAATAGGGAAAATAAATAAAGATAATTGAAGATGTAAAATATAAGTGTTGCATACCCATCTCAAAGCTTGTCACAACCCTTCCTTTGTTGATAATTACAACTGACTTCTTTCACCACCCATTTTTATATTCTCCTGTCCTCGGTTGGCCCATTAAAGAATCAGTCTGCCACTAACAAAGTAACTTATCATCCTGGGGTATGGTGTCATATCAATAGCATAGGATTTGTCTCTGTTGCTAATGTGGTGAACATGCTGCTGGGACAAAAGTCCAATTTGCTTTGTTGATGGAAAGAGAACATTTATCCATTTATGCTATTTCTTTTACTATGGCTTTTTTTTTTTCCTGTCTGGGCCCCTGTCTGGGGTGGTTAGGGAAGAAGTCTCATATATATCCATAGGGGAGGTTATTTTGTCTACTTAAGTATTTAAAAGCTATTCTGACATGTATGACAAGTTTGGGGCATTTACTTTAAATTGAATATCTTTGTGCTCACTCTGAGATCCTCTTCCCCAAAACTTTTGTAAAAAAAAAAACAAAAAACAATTAGTTTTGTTTTTTTCAGCTCTCCAGAATACTAGCTAATCCAAAAATTCATGTGGATCCTAAACTCAGATCATTTCTTCAATCACACAAAATAGAGAGATAGCAAAGTCAACTTTCTGCTAGCTGGAGAATTCCTCTTTAACACTCATTTCAGAAACATTATTGAGATATTAGATCAGTGACTATCCACAAAAAGCTTCTAACCAGCATACTTATTTGATCTGTCACTGAATCAAGGTCATGCATTTTTTCTTACTTTATCTGTTAGTAGGGCCTTACACCTGAAGCCAAAGATTTCAATTAAGGGAGAGGTGAAAAATCAGCAAGAGAAACTAATAAGGAAGTTTGAGAAAATCCCAGGATCCTACTCAGGTGTTCTATTTTTTCAGTCCATTCAGACAATTTAGGTTCCTAGCTAATAATAATAATAATAATAATAATAATAATAATAATAATAAAATAATTTTTAAAAATAGGCTGGATATTTAAGAGAAGGAAAGTTGAGCAGAGTTTATTTAAAATAGATAATTTACAGAAGTATGGGTATAAATATTTCAGAGACAGGGCAGTAATCCATAGAGTATTAGCAGGAGATATTTTATAACCTTTATGTCCTGCAATGTAAGAAGAAGAATATTTTTTGAAGAATTCAGAGAAAATTTTCAGGTCGACTTGAAAAGAGCCATGATTCACCCAATTGACACAGACATCTCATGTGACGTTCCTGAGAGGGATCTGCAAGAAAAATACACTGCTTTTATTCTTTCACTACTTTGTAAATTACTGCTAGTCCTCTCCATTATCATGGAAAAGCACAGAGAATAGGAAACCACAAATTCAGTTTTATAAAAGTTGTTTTTAATGTCAATGCCATACACGTATGTATGTATATACAGAAACAGATAAAGATGCACAAAATACTATTCATGTGTACATACTTATAAGCCTAATTTTGTATGGCAAAGCCTCAAAAAAGATAGTTGGTTATTTGCAATAATTTTCACTTCAAAGAAAAATTTTCAAATTTCTCATTCATAGCTTCTCAGAATTAAAATGTTCAGAGTAACGTTTTTTTATCCCTCAAATTGTAATTCAATTATTTTTCTTTTATCAAAGATTTTTTCTAAATAAATAGCTACTGCACTAAATAGACTTGATTAAAAAAACAAATACAATCATTATCAGTGCAGCTATGTACTTATTTGACTATTGTAAAGTTTTAGATATGTATTGAATCAGAGATCTCATAGTATGGCTTTCGTAGTTCCAACCAGTTCTTGGCGATTTATTATTAAATGTATTAACAACTGAAACGCCTTCCCATCCCCATAAAAATATAATCTTAGAAACAGGATTCTTACTGTATATAGTTAAAGTCATGTGTGTATGTGGAAAGTGAATATGGACCACATATTAACATTTGTTTTGATTTTTCTGTTTAGGAGAATATGACGTATCTCAATGGATTCCGATTTTATTATAAGTAACTCTCTCAATTTCTGTAGTTTATTATGTTTAGTTTTCATATTCTTAGATGTATATTTGTGAATGATAATTTATATGTTTGCTAGCTGTGGTAATTACATATTTCCATTCTATTTCCTATTAAAATATGAATATTTCACATTAATCTGCATATATTACTCTATATTGAGACTTAATTTAAAAAAAATAATACCACGAAGTACATTTTTATATGCATTTTCAATACACTTTCTGAATAATATGCATTTTTTCAAAACATTTTCTGAATAATAAATAGATATTGTAAAACTGAATGTTGTATTAAAACTTTAACCTGTTTTATAAAATTTGATTTTAAAGTTTTGGTTTATGTGTAGCTAATATTAACATAAGATATTTTTATGATATTTTTCTAGGTCATTAGTTCTATGCTAGACAACTACTTTCTTGTTTTGTGTGTGTGTGTGTGTGTGTGTGTGTGTGTGTGTGTGTGTGAGTGTTTCAATTACTGAATCATTTGATACTAGTAACTTTATTTTTGACAATTTTATAATTTTTTTTGTTTTCTTCCCTATACTTATTCTTACACTAATTTATCTACATATTACTAAAACTATATTAGTAACTTCTTCCCAGGAAATCATCACCTCAATAATTTTACTTAGTGATTTGCCATGTAATTATTCTTGATTTTTTTTTATAAATTTTGGTAAGCCTTTTTTATTCATGTTTGTATTCCCATTAGAACAATCCAGACTGAATTTCATGCTCCTAAAAATGGTGAGGTCCAATTTGAAAAATATATTTTAAATCACATATTTATAAAAATGCATTTCAGAGCATATTTATTTCCTACTTGGAAAAGAGAATAAAGTTATTAGAGAAATATTATAGCTAAGTAGGGAACTGTCTGTATTGTACTACACTGAATTGTCCATATCCTTAAGATTTGCATTTAATCAAAATTCATCATTTATGTTATAGTAATAAAATTAAAAAGAGTAAAATAAGTATTTTCTTTGTTCATATACAAGTTCCACCTTAACAATTACACTATATTTGTTCTCTGAGTATGAGAGATATTCTTGAGACAATTAAAGCATCTTAAAATATATTTATACACTATTTTTCTCTATTAATGCTGCCATTTAAATTTTTAAAGATATTCTTTTTATGTATATTTATTGACATGTAAATTTCTTATGAAAAATATTTCCAATTTCAATAAAATTATATTTTCAACATTATAAAAGATGTGTAGCAAGTAAATTCATTTTTAACACATGAGAGGGCACAGACGTGTATACTGCAGGTAATGAGTCCTTTTCTGTATGAATATATGTATGAATTTGCCATTACTCAAGATTGAAAATTTTCTTTCAAATTATTGCTGGAAACTAGCAGACCATGTAAGAATTAAGAAATAAATGTGTTTATTTTATGCATTTACACATCAGCTATGTGCTAATAATGCTCTCTTCTCAAATGTGTTCATTTCCTACTTTATCTCTCACTTTTCTTTCTATCTATAGGTGTGTTTTCATTTTTAATGTAAATGAATAATTATATAGTTAATAATGGAATAAATGAGAAATTACATAGCAGTTATAAAAAAGCTATTGATAAAGCTTAATTTTTTTTCATAATACATAAGTTTTAATGTTATATTATAAATGAAAATTAGTTTAGAGGATTTTTATTTTAGTATTTTAGACTTTATTGTAAAACTATTCCTGGAAGAAAGATATTAACTATCTCCTTTGCATAACATCTGTAATATTTTATCAATAGCTATATAAATTATGTCAGAATTTTCCAAATGTTCTTTATGGGGTACTAGTCCTCTTTAAAAACTCTGTTCTAATATTTATACTAAAAAAATAGAGATTCTGACCATAATAATTTTATTTTTTCAGATTAACTCCCTGCATAGTTTCATGACCAAGATAGCTTAATGTTTCTCACAGACTAACTAAACCTTAGATAGTTTTCCTCCTGATTGTAGGCCCCTGACATTCTTTTTCTTAGAACATTTACTTTAGAAACCTTGCAATTTACCATTGCCCCATTGGGTTGTAAATATTCTCTCAGCCTCTTGGTGGCTTTACACCTGAAGAATGCCTTTGTCCAGAACCTGGGAGACATTTCTTTGAAATGTATGTACCAAAAAAGCTGGGCCACTATCCCTCAGTCTCTGGGAGAATAGGAGCCTGAATTGGTAAATGCCAATTTGCAAAGGCAGATGGTAGAGTCACATTGGCCAACCTTCCCCCATATGTCTTTCTGTACTTTTTCACAAGCTCACTCTGATCTAAAAATCTCTTGGCTGTCCTTTTGTTTCTAAGGAGTTTAGATCAACTTCTTCCTATTGCAGTAGTCTTCATTATAGTCTTCCTTGCCTGTTTATCTCGTTCACTGCAATTTTTCTTCAGTCCAAATATGATATTTTGGAGGAACTATAAGAAATACATCTGTTTAAGTGGTATTTCTCAAAACATTAACACTGCGAAACATGGGCTTTGTGAAAAATAATATCTGAAATTCAGATCAATGTATATATAAATTATATCTAATATGTGTTAAAAAAAAAGTTCAACTGAGTAAATTTCAAAATCTTGTTGGTTTTATTAAGCAATTCTTGAATCAGGCAGCATTCCATCTTGCAATTAGAAGGGTGACCTTAGTAGTTGTACAAAATGGAAGGTTTTTATAGGAATAAGGGGAGGGTAAGGGAGCTACTAACTAACAAAAAAAGTCTTGTTTTAGATCAGGACATCTTATGGGGGAGTGGGAAGGGTTTTTATCATGCAGATTGTCTCTTCTTTCTATTGGGGCAGGGGAAGGGGCCCATGTGACAGATCACCTCATTGGTGTTGATCAAAAAATGTCAGACTGGTTAAGATTATGTTACAAAAAGAAGTTTGAAATAGCAATTAGCTCAGGTATTTATTTAATCTAGATTATCATGGACTTTAGTACAAGTGACACTATTTGGGTCTGTATTTTTTTTTAATGTATATAATACATCATTAAATACCAAGCACTCATTATGGGCAAAACCTAATTTCTAGTATTGGAACGTTGCAAAAATAAGACATTCTCTCTAACACGAATTATTGCACATTACAAATGGAGATAAATTTCTACATTTAAAAATTTTAAAGTAAGACATAAAAATACGCCTTGCAAAAATTAGAAAATGTGTCTCAAATGAAATAGTCTAACAATATTCTAGGGAAAATGTCAATTCTGAAAACATAATTTCCTACCCTTATCCCTTCAGGTCTAAGGGTGTTACTGAATCTCCTGATGTTATTTGTTTTTGGAGTTTTACCTTCTCTTTCACCTGTGGGTCAATGCATATTTCTAGCAATTGTGAATGAATGGATTAGAGGTTTTTGATAAGGCCTAATGAATCTGAGTCCAATATGCTGCAATGCAGTTGTCATGATTGCCAAATGATAATTTATGATTTAAGAAATAAATATAAAATAAAACGCTAAGAAGCTTACAGTGATGTCATAGGTAGTGCTTAGTTTCAGAAGACTTTTATTTCCTCTATTTATTCAGTTATTAAGTAATTGATTTTGGATAGATCTATTCCACTCTTTTAAGATATAAAGAAATTTGAGATATAAAGAAATTGTTAGAATGAATAACTTTTTAGTTCTTTTGTTACTGGTCCAAATTCCATGTGCCTGACACTTCAATATGCAGAAACTCAAAACATCAAAGTTTGGAGTAAGGAAAGTATCATTGTTGGGGCTGCGTGGAGTTTGGTGTCACCCCAGCAATAGTGGGGAGGAAGAGGGATAACAATTGTGCAGACGTGTAGTTAACATTTTTCCTCTTTTCTTCCTCAAATGACATAGTGAAGAATCACAGATCGTTGAAATTTAATAGTTTTATTAAAAGTATATTTTAGAAAGACAAAGAATGTCCCAAGAAGGCAAATGATTCCAGCACTATAACCAACACAGAGGGGCCAAAATGGCTACAGAAGGGCAAAACGGCTACAAAAGGCCATCAAAGAGGGAGGAGAGCCCCGAAGGGCATAAAGAACCCAGATGTGGGAAAGTCTACCTTATATTTTCGCTATGATGGGTGGTTCCAAAGGCATTCCTAGGTGATTGGCAAGTGAGGTCATTTTGACTGACACCTGAATGACACTAGGCAATAACTTTGCCTAGTTCATGTGCACACCCAGATTTCAGTCTTCTATAATTAAATTCGTGAACTTCCAGTCATAGTCATGAGATTATAATGATGGTATAACAAAGCTGAAGTTATGAGCAGTACTTTCTGAGCATGTGTTTGTAACTGGTTTAGGCCAGCAGCTTTTATGGCCTTTGTGCTCTAGGATTTGGAGTAATTTATAACCCTAAAAGGGATGTATTTCTGGGAAGTACTTAAGGAAGGTCTTCAAGAGAAATTTCTATGGTTACAGAGCTGGGTCCTTATTTCTTTATTGCCTGTCACTCATATCTAA
Organism: Cynopterus sphinx; assembly: GCA_030015415.1. Classification (NCBI taxonomy): domain Eukaryota; kingdom Metazoa; phylum Chordata; class Mammalia; order Chiroptera; family Pteropodidae; genus Cynopterus; species Cynopterus sphinx. The sequence goes on from CM057381.1 coordinate 27,578,079, forward strand.
CTAGCTACCTAACAAAAGGTTTATTGATCAAGAATTTGACAGCTGAATAGATGGGAGTCTTATTAGTTTCTTAAATTCATTTTAGGAAAGTACAGAATACAGAATAAAAAAATAAATAAACAAAAGCATACAGAGTTCAGGTTTCTTTTATGTCAAGGGAAGAGTAAATGGGAAAGGTGTTTTTTGTACAACTCAAGCCACAAGCAGAATTTCTTTAATGGTTAGCATGTCTACATGCAAGACTAAGCAGAAGCTATTAGGTGGAAGATGATGGGAACAATGCAGGATTGAAAAAGATGGAGTCAAAGAGAAACCTAGCATTTCATTCTGTTACACTGTATTTCCTTGCATTATACGTTTTGTGATTGCATATGCTTTGTGATTGCATATGCTTTGACAAATTTTATTGGATACCTAATTAATATATATTAGAATTAGATATACTTAGATTTTATTCTTAGATTCTTATAGATTTTCTATTCTGTTTATTCTGTTCCAGTAGTTTTAATATCTTATGCCATGCCAATACTACATGTTTTATATTATTATATATGTATAGGTCAAGACATTTTAGTGAGTCTTCATTTTAAAAAATTATTCTTTTATAATATAAACTTTCTAATATGTTTTATAACCCAGAAAAGTAGCTTGTCTACATAGTTATCCATCTCTTGTTTTATATACAACAGTAAAATATCACTAACTTCCTCAAGTGATAAAACGTTTCTTGGTAGTTTTCTTCTATGTAGTTTATATGCTTATCTTTTACTCAATTTTTCTTTGTGTAGCTGCGGGAGCTAAAAGAAGATAATAATACTTTTCTTCCCATCTTGTACATTCTTACTTGGCTAATTAAATTAACAGAGACAGATTAACAGGAGAAAATCAGAAGTTTAATACACCCTCATGGAAATTCACATAAATATGAACATTCCAAAGACAGTGAGGCAATATTGGGTATATATGACAATTTTGATAAAGGAGAAAAGGAGGCAAGATGGGTCTTATTAGATTTTAGACATAAAAATGGGTGATTTACATGTAGTTGAGGGAGGAAAGCAGAATACATGCAGCAGACAAATTCTTAATGGGTAACTCTGAAACAATGGGACAGAAAGTGGGTAACTAGCTATCAGGCCCTCTCCTGACGCCCTCCTATTTACCATACTTAATTCAAATTAGGCTAAAGAAAGTTCCTAAGATTCCCTTTCTAGAGTAGACCTCTGTATCTGAATGTCTTAGAAAGGAAGGGGAAAGGTTAAACGTTCTTTCTGAGTCTGATTTCTTAACAAATAGCTTAAAATAATTATCTGAAAAGGCAGCTTCAGGGTGGCAAAACTTTGGTTCTCTTCAAAGCAAAGGAAACAATAAAATAATAAATTCAGGAAAAAAAATTCTTGTTTGCTTATTCTGGTGGTACATAACTAGAATTTTTTATCACAGTCATTTGTGGAGAGCTATAAAATTATACTGATATATACCCTATTAAATAATGATTCTTAATAAGTAGTTTGGGAATTAAGAAAGGTACACCACAATTCTACAGGAGTCTTTGTGTCTGTCCTCTGTTTAAATAAACTGATAAATATAATACAAATCCCAACACCTCGTATTTAAATGGAACAAATGAGACTCAGATGTACTTAAGCATTTCGAGCCAGTATAAATAAGGTTAGCAATTGCTTCAGGTATGTGTAGCCGAAAATTTTACATGATAAAATATGAGGCCATAAATCTATGAATTCTAAAGAATTAGTGTTCTATAAACTCCTCACTGTAAAGTACAAGAAATTTAGAAGTAAATAATTATGAATTACTTGTAAATCATATTTCGAGATAGCTACAGTATAATAGACTATATTGTAGTTGAAAAGTTTAAAATAAAATAAATGATTTTTAACATATCAAAGTATGTTGCTGATAAAAGGATAACTGAAGAAAATATTACTAGCTTTAAATATTCATAGAAAAGGAAAAATCTGAAGATACACAGAGTAGTTGCCTTCTCTCTTGGACTGGTGAACACTGGGGTTTTACCTCTAAGGTGGTTCCACAGGGAATTAGCCAGATCATGACCAAAGGGATTTGACACCTGGTGAATCTAGTGCTAGTGGATCTCCACAGCTGCTAGGCATGAAATAGCAGGAGAAAGCCATCACCTTTCACCTAAACTAACTGTCCTTGTACTGTGGGCACCAGTGAATGGAGCACAAGTATTTGGTAGTGGAGGATAGATGCCTATACCTGAGATACCACAGTGTAATTGTATTTTGTGTCCCCTTCCAACATCATCAGTACTTTAAAATAATCTTCACTTAACAAATACAGATGTATATATTGATTATATTTTTGGTAGTAAAACAAGTTAAGGATTAATAGATTAACATAGATTAACAAATTGCAGAAGAAATGATAATCTAATATATATAGAAATGATGTTAAAAGATTATTAATCACTGTTTATAAAAAACTCAGCAAACAAGAATAGAAAAAAATCATACAGTTCATTAAATACAATTATCACAATGTTTATTAATTAATAATTAGAATAATCAAGCAGAGTAATCATATCATGAATTCTTCAATGTATTGACAAGTTTAATAAGAAGTTGTTTTATTAAGCAGAGTAAATAATTTGAAAAATTAACAAAAATAAGAATAGATAAATATTTTATAGATGCAAAATATTAGATATTAAATAATGCCTCTACAGAAAAGTAAATACATCTAAAAATGATGTAATATTATTGAGACCAAGAAAAAACAAAATAGTATGATCTTTTTGTAAGGCCCAGCTCATATAGAGTCTAACAACTTTTTTGTTGTTATTTATTTGTTTATTTTTACAAAAAAAAAGCAATAGGGTGGACTTTTAAAAGGAAAGATATTTAATCTGTTATAGAACAACTATTTGGGCCACTTGAACATTCAGCTATTCTTCAAAACTCTATATTTTCTGACTGCAATATGTTTTATTATTTGTAGATCATAAAGATATCACATTTGAAATACGCATTGTTTTTATTGTTTAATTTTTCCTGTTTGTATAACAAAAAACTTATTTTAAATTTTGCTCTCTATTCAAAAATGAATAAGCTACACTATCCAATATTGTTAAAGAACCAAGGCAATCACATAAAAAAAAGTAACACAAATCTGTACATTAGAGAACTGATTACATGTATTTGTTTGTTAAATATATGGCTCCAGGAATCTAAGCATCACAATTATTTGACACATTAGTCATCTGGAGTTGTCATAAGATAACAAAATAAAAATTCCCAGAGCTAATTTTATAAGCCTCAATAGTTTGGGAAATCTTGTCTTGTCATATTTTTATGTTTTTAACATTTATCACAGAATAAAATTGTACCTATTTATTCATTCAGGCAAAGTAGAACCTTAAAAGTTATGACCTGTAAAATTAAGAAACAAATGGTGTTTTGAATAAATTGACATGAGAATTTGATTTGCCTCAGTACCCACAGAGCAATTTTTAATCCATAAGCAACAACTGAGAATAATTTTTCAACAGTTGCTACCCAGAAAGAATATCAAAGATTAAGAACACATAGAAAATAAAAAATCTAAAACAAATGAGTATATTCAAATCTAAATATTATATAATACATAATACACATAATGTTAATAAATAGTATATCTCACGCAAAGTATTAAATATCTTTTTTGAAGGTAGTTTTCTTGTTATCTTTTTTATTAGGCAGTAGACAATAAAAATTTATATTATATTCATATAGCATGAAAATATAAAGGAGCAGAATACTGAATTCCTGTCATTTTCATTCTCATTCTCTTTCCTCCTTCCCTTTTTTTCCCTTTTTCTAGCTAGTTTTGATAATTTTAGTAAGATATCAAATTGAGATTAAAATTTATATATTTACAGAAACCAGAGCATTCATTTGAAGGGATACTTTGATAAGAGATTGTAAAAGAGAGTAGATTATAAAGGTATGATTGAAACAGCGAGAAGGGTTAGGAAATTAGTTTAATTATACAAGGGTAGCAAACAAATCAGAGCAACAAATAAGATAAGTTGATTTTCTTCTAAGAGAGAGAAAAAAGTACAAAGAGAGAGTTGAAAAAAAAAAAAACAGCAAAAATAAAAAAAATGGAGGCGTAAATGATGCAGAAACCCCCCCAGCTCACGACAACTGGTGAGCTGTTATTCTCTCTAAAATTTCTGTGAATTTTAGTTAAACCCAAATAGTTGCTTAAATCAATGTGTAATTGAGTGTATCAGTTAGTGTGGATGTGTATGCTTGGCATTATTATTTCTATTTTAAACCTTTGCTGGAATTCAGGAAAGCCATCTGGGCCTGATAGTTTACTGGAAAAATTTAACTACAAATTCAATTTCTTAAAAACTATAGGGGACCATAAAAAAAATAATTAAATAATTGATTAATTAATTTAAAAAGAGAAACTATAGGGCTATTCAGATTATATGTGACTTCTTGGGAGAACTTGATTTCCTTTTGTTCTTCAAGAAATTTGTCCATGTCACCTAAGTTTTTGAATTTATTTGTATACATTAGTTAATATTATTTTAATGATACTTTTAATGTCTATAGTATTTGTATTAATGTTCACTCACTCAGTCCTGATATTGGTAAAGTATGTCTTCTCTCTTTTTCCTTATCTATTTTCTCTAAGAACTTGCTTTTTGATTCATTGACTTTCCCTATTAGATTTTTAAAACATTTTCTATTTCAGGTATTATGTTCTTAATCATTTCTTTATTCTATTTGCTATGGATTTAATTTGTTCTTTTTATGTTTCTTAAGGTGGATGCCTATGTTATTGGCTTTGCATAATTTTTTATTTCCTAACATGGAGTTTTACACTATATCCTGTAAGCTGCATTCCACAAGCATTCATATGTGTTTGTTATTAATTTTTAGTTAAAAAAATTATTCTAATTTGTTCTTATAATAATTTCCTTAATTTCGTATTTAACACATGTTATTTAGAAGTTGTTATTTTGGTTATAAATATTTGAGGATTTTCTAAGTAACTTTCTGTTATTTATTTCTGATTAAATTTTATTACAGAGAATACACTCTTAAAATGTGAAATATTTTATAATTATTGATATTTGATTAATAGCCAGAGTATAGTATATCTGGGTAAATATTTTTTATACACTGAAAAAGAATGCTTAGTTTTTTTGTTTTTGAGTAGAGACACATATTGATTTCAATTAGGACAATTTGACTAATACTATGGTTCATCTTTCCTATATTTTTTCTGACTTTCTTTTGAATATTGAGAGAGAGATTTTAAAATAACTAATTAATGTCTACCAGATGTTGCTTAATGTAATATAAATATTATTAATGGTCTAACTGTTTATTATCATCATTCCTTCTTAATAATATTTCCCTTTATAACTATATAACACCTATATTTTCTTTCTTTTTTTTTTTTTGTTTTGGAAATTATTATGCTAGGCATGTGAGTCTACATGAACAGATTTTCTTTTCTTATTTTAAATATGTTGATCTACTATTTTCTAGATTGTAGTTTCCTGTAAAATTTATTGTTAATATCAATTTTGTTCTTTATATATCATATTTTTCCTTTGACTGATTTTTAAGACCTTATAGCAGTAGTTGTAAGCATTTTGATTATAAAGTCCTTTTATCATGATTTTTTTACTTGTTTTCACTTTTCTTTTGCTTAGAGTTTATTGAAATGATTTAAGTTGTAAGTTTATGGTTTTCACAAAATTTGAATTTTTAAAAATCATTTTCTGCACCTATTTTTCTGTTCTATCTGCTTTTACTTGGAGACCTTAATTACACACATATTTGGTTACTTGAAATTATATCACAGCTTATAGATGCTCTATCCATTTATTTCAGGCTTTTTTTTTTTTTTTGTCACTATTATTTCATCATGGATTTCCTTTGGTTTATCTTTAAGCTCACTAAACTTTTCTTCTGTAATGTAATCATTACTATTAACAAACCCCATCTGGTAAAAATCTTTATCTCAAACATCATAGTTTTATTTCCAGAGGTTTTTGGTTTCTTTTGTTTTTGTATTGATTTGTTTTTTTGAAGGAGGCATGGGACAGTGGTCTTTTTTATGCTTTCCATATCTACCTATGTCTTCCTGTTTCTTGGAGTATAGCTATAACAACTGTTTTAATTTCCTTCTTCTACTAATTCTACCATCTATGTCAGTTCTAAGTCAGTTTTAATTGAATGTAATTTTTCTTATTATGACTGATATTTTCCTACTTTAAACATGCAGGATAATTTTTGACTGAATGTCAAACATTGTAAATTTTCTCCATGTTAGGTTTTGGATATCTGTATATCTAGCTATCTACCTATCTAGCTGTACCTATTTATATCTAATCTTTTTTTTTTTTTTTAGACTCTTATGAGATTTTCCTTTGACTTGGTTAAGTTAATGGACACTCTTTGATTCTGATGGAATTGCTTTATGGATTTGCTACACAGAACAGTCTTCCAGGAACAATTTTGTCCCATGAATAACACATTTTTTTTCTGAGTGTTTACTTGAAGGTCCTTGTATTATGAGATTTTTCTGCTTGACTTGGTGAGAACATTATTTTATACCAATGTGCACACCAGAACTGCTTCACCTACTTTTTTGTGTGGTTCTTTTCATAAGTTTGGCAATTTTTCTCATATACATGTGCTGATCTCAAATGAAGAAGCAAGAAGGTCTTCTTAAAATCTCTATAGGACTCTTTCTTTGTGCAGCCTTCTACCTTCCGGTTCTCTATTCTGTGAATTCTAGTTAACTTGGCCTCTCCAAAGCCTAATGCTTACTCTATAATACAAAAATACCACTGAGATATGCCTTTTTTCTCTCTTTCCTGCCCTGCAAACTGTATTAATTTTAACAAGGTCATCCAATGTATATAAATATTGATTGTATATGAAAAAAATAGATATAAAATCAGCAGTTTGATATAGCTATACCTATATTATTACTTATATATTTCTGGAAGATACTCTTCAGTGTAGATATTTAAACTGGGAATAATCTTCAAAAAGTTTGAGTTCATAGGGTCCAGTGACCTCACATATTTACTTGCTTCTTTTGTCCCCGACCCATGAATTAGCTCTTTCTCTATATTCAGCTGCTATTTTCTGTTTAGTTTTACCATACTTACTAGAAGGAATAATTATTTTCAATGGATGAAAGTTGGTAGAAGCTAGGCTTTTCATTCCACAAAAAAGGAGTAGATACTAAAATAATCTATTTAATCATGGCTTAAAGTTTGATACATTAGTATTTACTTCTCTTTAGGTTAATATATAAATGGTTACATATAGTAATGTTAATATGTGTATATACACAAGTTAAATTGTATACAAATTCCATAGCTCTGTCAGTTGAGAATCTACAAGCAACAACAATGCAATAGCAAAGAACACATCTAGCACCCACATCTTAAGTTTTCATATTCTTTGTTCAGCCAACTGAAAGGGCTCATAGATCAGAAGCCACAGCTAGAGCTACAAAGTAAAAAAATATATATTAGATTATATTCCAAAGTATAAAATAAGTAACAAAGTATAAAATAAATATCATAGTATCATTCATACTGCTATATCAGATGCATGTCTCACATTTCAAATAAATGTGTTTTTGGGAAAAAATAATTTAATGCAATTAAAATCATCATTGATTACAAGTGCAAATAACACTATCGATGGGAAAGTACAAGAATTAGTCAAAATACTGTCATGTTTTCTAGGTAATTAATAAAACCACTAAAGAATTAATTGCTACCAATAGGCTTTTAAAATAAAATTTATTCTCATAATTCATTTCCCATGAATAATTAGTATACCTGGGGAAACAATGTCCTCAAAACTGCCTTAAGCAAATTATGTTAATTTTAAAGAAAATATTCTTCTGAGTATCATTATATATTAAATATTTTATCAAAGTAAAAATTGTTATGAATATCACTGACACTCAGTATAATTTAAAAAATTACAGAGAATTTTATTTTTTGAAAAACTGAACAAGAGAAAATGATAATTTCTAAGTACTTCAGTGTAGTAATTTAGGCATTTAGCTTTGAGCATTTAAAATTTTTTTTACTGTTTTCTTCCATCAAGCCTCAAACAAATAAAAATATTTTCTTGGTGTATATATCCTTAGGAAGAGAGTAATAAATCTCTCTACTTCAAAAATTAGTATTTTCCTCTAAGTAGAGGCTACATATTTAAATATAAACTTGGTTTAGCAGAAAAAAAGAGATGAGGGAGTACTGTAGAGAATGAAGTTCTGTTTGGTTTACTGTTAGCCAATCATATTGGATGCACTATAAATACTCCATGCTAATTTTTACTTTTTTACATTTTTTAATATTTTTTAATTACAATTTGCATACAATATTATGTTAGTTTTAGGTATACAACATGGTGAATAGACATTTATATAACTTACAAAGTGATCACCCTAACAAATCTCGTACCTATCTGACATCATGCATAGTTATTACAATATTATTGACTATATTTCCTATGCCATACTTTACATCCCCATGATGGTTTTTTAACCACAAATTTGTACTTCTTAATTCTTTTCCCTTTTTCACCTACCTCGAGACCACCTCCCATCTGGCAACCATCAGTATGTTCTCTGTATCTATGAGTTTGTTTCTGTTTTGTGTGTTAATTTTGTTCTTTAAATCCAACATGTAAGTGAAATCACATGGCACCTGTCTTTCTGTGCCTGACTTACTCCACTCAGAACCATACTCCTAACTCCATCCATGCTGTTTCAGATGGCAAGATTTCATCTTTTTTTTTTTTGACTGAGGAGTATCCCATTGTGTGTGTGTGTGTGTGTGTGTGTGTGTGTGTGTGTGTGTACACACTTCTTTATCCATTCATACATTGATGAACACCCAGGTTGTCTCTATATCTTCGCTATTGTAAAGAACGCTGCAATGGCATATGAATTCATGTGTCCCTCAAAGTATTTGAGGTTTCTTCAGATAAATTCCCAGAAGTAAGATAACTGGGTCCTTTTTTAGCTCTTGTTATAGCCTTTGTTTTAAAATCTATTTTAAAAAAAGCTACCCTAGCTTTTTTTTTTCTATTTTTATTTTTATGAAACATATTTTTCTATTCCTTTATATTCAGTCTGTGTCTTTTGATCTGATGTCTCTTGTAGACAGCATATGTAAGGGTCTTGTTTTCTTATGCATTCAGCCACCCTACCTTTTGATTAAAGCATTTAATTTATTTATATTTACGGTAATTCTTGAGAGAAAGGTAGTTATTGTCATTGTATTATTCATATTTTTTATCTTTGTTTTTTCTTCTTAAAATAGTCCCTCCAACATTTCCTGTAATACTGGCTTGGTGTTGATGAACTTCTTTAACATTTTTTTTTTTTTTTTTTCTGGGAAGCTCTTTATCTGTCCTTTGATTCTAAGTGATAGCTTTGCTGGGTAATCTTAGTTGTAAATCTTTGCTTTTCATCACTTTGAGTATTTCATGTCAATCCTTTCTGGCCTTCAAAGTTACTGTTAAGAAATCAGCTGACAGACTAAGGGGAGCTTCCTTATAGGTAACTGCCAGAGCCCCCCGGCAGGATCGAACAGTCCTGAGAGGGGGAGTGAGGATTAAGAAAAAGACAGAGACAAGAGAGAAAGATTCAGGAGGACTGACAGTGAATACTGCAGCCCCGAGTATTTTCAGTACATCATCTTTATACATCAGGGAGGCGTGGAAAGCCGAACCCACAAGAATGTACAAACAATTGCAGACACCTGCACAGGGAGCCTGTTGTTTTTCTTTATCTAGGTTATAGAACATTCAGTTCAGTCTCTGGAACAACAAGTGTGCTTCTCAGTTGCTACAAAAGTAACAAATTATGTACTAACTATGCAGACATCCTGCTAAGTAAACAGTCCCTTGTTTACCCAAAGGGCAGCCATCAAAATGGCTCCCGACAGGTAACTAAGTACATTCTTTTCTCTTGTTGCTTTTAAGGTTCTCACTCTGTCTTTATTTAAATAAAAGCTTTTATTAAATAAAATGCATATATGAATTTCAACTTTGTTTTTAAAAGGTGTAGCATGGTTATTAATAAGATTAAAATGTTGAAAGAAAAAAAAAGTTAAGAAAAAGTAATATCCTTGGAGAAAAAACACTATTTTAGAAAACTTTTTTATTTCTGAATAAATACTCCACTACAACTGCTAAATTATGCTGAAAATTGTAAAAATTATTGAAATCTTATAAACACTTAAGTTTCAGGTAACAGTTTTTGTCAGAAAGAGGAAAGAATTTGAACTTGTCTAGGATTAAATATCTCAAGTAGAATCAAAGATTTATACCTAATAACGAAATAAGACCAAAAGTGATATCTATAAATATTTTAGAGTATAGAAATTGTAGTATCCAGCAAATCTCAACTCCCATTTCTACCTGTATACAATTTTTGTCTTTCTTGAGGAAATGTTGAAATGTTAGACAGAATTTGATTTTTCAATTTACCTTGATTATTTCCAAGTTTCAATGAAGTAAAAAAGAGATTAAGCATGATAAAATGAGACCAGGAAAAAGAGAAATTTAAAATTAGATTTAAACCATTGGCTCTCACAATGTAGTTTCTAGTATTTGAGTAAACTTAGTGCAGATTTAGACTATAAAACAATTGTTTCAATACTATTTGAGATTGAGTTTGTTTTTTACTGAAGGGATTCGAAATATCTGATTAGTTGTGGTTTCATTAACTAAAAGATGTATGCATTTTACTATTAAAGATAACTAATAAAACATTTAAAGAGGTAAAGCTGGCTCAAATTCATGAAAAGAGGCAGTGTGAAATGTATAATGGTTATTAAAATAACCTCCTTCAGGGTTAGTTATTCTTTTTCCTCTTCTTATTGAATTTAATGCCCCTAAATACTTTAAATATTGAGCATCAGGTTATGCTGTAAAATAAACAAGCTCAATTTCTATAATACATTTTAGTGCATTCAAATATAATATTTCTTTGAAAATGGATTTATGTAGCAAATAATTTTCAGTGAATACTCAGAAATAATTAATGCCTATTTTGTTTTCCTTTCTCTCCTTTGGCTATATCCACTGTAGCAATAACAAAAGAATTTCAAGAACATAGGAGAAAAATTTGTAATTAGCATTTAGAAATACGTTATAATTATTGCCAGATTTTAATGCGTAAACAAAAAATAACAAAGCAAAGACTGAGACACACTCAGAATAATAGATCAAGATGTTGGAGAGAGTAAACACCTCTACCAGGTAACTAACATAAAATTGATTGTAATATCAAGCAGCAAATTGCAAATTAATTAATCTAGAATATAATTTAAACAAGAGTATCAGAGAAGTTAAAAGGATTTCATAAATATACTTTAAAATTAAACCAAATTTATATAAAATGAACAGGAAAGACTTATGAAAAAAATATTTCAAAGAGTTGTAAGTGGGAGTCCAGATTAAGTCACTCGAAGATCTATATAAAAGTTATTTGATTATGATCATCTGTTTGGATATACAACTCATGTTACTCTTGATAGCATAAATAGTAACTCAGGTTTATTCCCATTAAGAGTATAATTTTATAGAGTATAATTTAATTATTCAATGGAAAGCTATAAAGCAGTGAATACAAACAAGCAGCATCTTCAAACCAAAAAGTTTATTTTCATACATTCTACTAATAAAAAATAAATTATACAGAAATGATTAGTTATACATAATTTCATCCATAATAAACAGAAATATATACATTTTTAAAGAAAAATACATGCAAAATATTCATAGGAACAATAGTCCTAAACTCTAAGGTATAAAATAAAAATATCAATGCACCCAAGGTTGATTTTAAGATTTTTAGATTCAATTTTAACCCAACCAATTTCTCAGGAGAAATTTTTGTGGAAAATCGGAAGGTCAATATAATATTTATATGAAATTCAAAGGAACACTGATAGCCAGAAATGTCAGGTTAAAGAATGATTTAGAATATGTGATATACCAACATATAATTTCAAGAAAAAAGAAAACCTAATTATGGCAATATAGAAATTAAGAGATTGTGAAATTGTGCAAGGATTGTCAAATTAACCAGTGGAAATAATGCAGGCATAAGAGAACTTTTTGATTTTTACTGTTGGCACTGAAAAACAGTGAAGAAATGAAAAGCCATCAAATAAATTGTGTGGGGTAAATTGGGTTAGTATCAGGGAAATGAGTAAAATGATGATATCATTGTTCCCTAAAAAAATCAATTTCAGGTAAATTGTAGATCAAAATGTGAAAGGTTAAAGAATTAAGCTTCTGGAAATTAATATAGGGAAATATCTTTCCTATTTTACCATTTGATGAAATTGTCTAAATAGAGAATATAAAGTAATAACCCAAAAGATAAAGAATGCCTGTTTATTAACAGATATCATTAAGATAGTAACAGCACAACATATAATGTGGCTGAAGATATCTTTGAATATGTGAATAACATAAAGGCAAAGAGCTTATATTAATAAAATATAAAGTAATCCTAAAATAAATAGAAAAAAATACAAACCTTTAGAAAAGTCAAAGGAAACTTGAAATGATACTAAAATTTTAAAAGAATACATTAAGTGCCAAACAAACATAGATATAAAAAAGGAAATCTATTTCAGCAAAGTCATAAAATTGTGAGACTGGTAGAAAAAACATTACAGAAATATGATGGTTAATTTTATGTTGAACATTAGTATAGATGCTCCTATGAAGGTACATTTACAATCAGTTGACTTTAAAACAGTTTGCTCTTCATAATGTAGGTAGACCTCATTCAATCTTTTGAAGGCCTTAAAAACAAAACAAAACAAACAAACAAACAAACAAAACAGGGTTTTCAAATAAGACCATCTACCTAAAGGCTAATATAGAATCCCAGGTTTCCAGCTTTCTAAGCCTGTCCTACAGCTTTTCGGATTGCCAGTTCTTATATCCATTTACCTACTTTTTTAAAGTCTTTTCTCTGTGTAGATAGATAGATGATAGATAGATGATAGACAGACAGACATATATATACACACATACACATAATTTCATTTTAAAAGTTCAGTGTCTGTAAGTGTTTACTTCCAGAATAGTCACATGAGGAGATCTACAGACTACTCCCTAGAGGGGGGAAAAAAATCAATTACCTTAAATTTTCATTTACTCCTTGAAATGTATCAATCTATAATCCTTCACCTCATCATCATTCATCATCATCATTATATACATTATCTATCATTACCCATAGAATGTTCCTCTATGTTCATATAAAAAAGGAACAGTACAAAATGTAATTTCTAAACTGTTTCAAAATTACCATCTCTTTTTAGTGAAATTGGGTGATTTTTTCTAAGTTGAGCTCTTTCCAAGCTAAAAACATCAATTATTTTGAAATGAAACCTTAGATCTACTTGTTCTAGGCATTGATAGTAATTCAATATAATTTTAAAATGTCAAACTGTTTTTGAGAATGATATAGACATTATACTTACAATTTAAATGAAAGATTCTAAAGATCCAAACTCAGAAATCAAGTTTATTCATTAAAAGATGCCATTTCAGCAGGTGGCATGGAATTCTCTTTGAATCATTTGCTTCACTGGTGAAGCACTAGTGTTATATTAACAACCATTATCAAGACATGAAAAGTAAATGTGTTACTTAGAGCTTTTTTTTATTAATAACATAGAGTAAATTACTCCAGTTTTATTTAAAATAAACAGAATAAAAGTGTGAAAGAAAAATGAAATGTCACTAAAATGTATACTTCTGTTTCATCATGTTTGCTTTTCACTTTGATGCTTAGATTGAACTGTTTCACAAGTAAATATAACTGGTTAGCTCATATTTATTCATGAAGGGGAGAAAACAACCCCCGATGAGTAGCTCCAAAAGGAAATTCCCCTAAACCCCTCTGAATCTTGAAGCCCAGAATTGAATAAAGCCCAGAGTGAGCCATGTGCAGAGATGGAGGGAATCAAAACCCACACTGGATGTCATTTATTTCTTTACAACCCATATATACTACGTCTGAATATGGTGTTTCTGCTGCTAAATAACATATGTTGTCATGCTGCCGTAACTGCCTACTAATTCTCCCTACCTAAGAGATTAAACTCAGTTACAAACCAAAAGCTGTATGATTTGGCAAATTTTTTTTTTCATACTGACTTAGAATTTTCTATTTTGTGAGTTATTTCAATTTGTTTTTTATAGGAATTAAGGAATTATATAAGGTTGAATATGAAATGTCTTTATAAATAATCAAAAATCAATACAATTTTGTTGTAGAATATGGAGAGTTCCAAAACATAGGAGGTGGTTTCTAATCAGAAAGTAATACGTTTCCATATGTTAATAGAGTTAAGCATTAATTAATAAAGAAAATGTTAAATATCTAATAGGCAATTATAGTATATACTGTAAAATTACTAATTTTACATTATTCTAGTCGTTTCCACTCACCTGAATCAGTAATATTTCTTACATCAATATTAATCTTTACCCTGCTCCGGTGACAACAATAAGGTCATTAAATTTTCTCCTATGCTGTCTGCCTGAAGTATAAGTCTCAACCTTTCTTTTATTCTCCTGGTTTATTCTTTCTTTGGTTGGACTGGGGGTATGCCACTTCCTTATCCAGTATATTTTATCCCTGATTCTGTTCTTCTGTTCCTCTTTCCCTGTCTTCCTCCTGTCCTTCTTTCATCTCTTTCTTTTTCCTATAAAGGAGATTGGTATTGGTGGAACAATTACCAAAATTTGAGTAGGGTCTGCACATAAGAATGGATAATGGATAAATCTAATTTCTCATTTTAATATATTGTAATTATATAAAATCCCCCTTGTTTGTAGAAAATTAACACTAACAAGATTGGAGGTGTTAGGGCTTAATGTCAGTGGCTTATTTTCAAATCAATGAAAAAAAAATTATTTATACAATTATTGCCACATTTTTATATGTTAGTAATTATTTTGAAATAAAAACAAAAATGTTGTGACATTAAGTTGTAGCTTTTACTTTTTAAAGATGTAATATTATGTAAGTTGGATTGTCTTTTGTAAGTACCATTATTTATGTATACATGCTGTAAAAATTCCTCTTTATACATATGTTTCAGAAATGACATCTACATTATTGTAGAGCAGACAATGAGTACTTGCTGCAATCACCTCCTTCTTCCTGTTTTTACTATAAATGAGATACTTAGAACAGGGGAAGATATCTTATGAACATAAAGTTATGCAAAAAAAGAAAAAATACAGCCACATTCAATGGATAAACAAAGAAAAATTTCCCAGACTTTTTTTAAAGAAGTAAATGTTTTTTTTTTCAAGTCACTATTTACCAGACTCATCTAATTCATATGATTATACCTTAGAATGTCCACATGATACTTGTCCAACATTTTTGTTTACATTCTTTATTTTATTGACATCTACATTTTCCCACCTCTAGCTCTCATTACATTTTATGCTCAAAATAAAATATTGTCAATCTATTTGTTAGAGATGTAAACACTACCTGATGTGTACTGGACACTAAATACATATTGATAATAATTGGAATAAATGAAATCTAATATACATATTTTCTATGTGAGGACTCCTCAAAATATACATCTATGTGAATATATATAACCATTTGCATCAGTTGTTTAAATATACTTTGTAGAATTTATTCTCTGCAATAAGCAAGTAATAAAATTGATTGAATTTTTTATTCAAAGTGAATTATGCTTATCCCCCCAAAATTTATGACTGATTATATATTTATATAATTGAAATGATAAAAAATTAACAAAATATTTAAATAAACAGTGGAATTGGTGTAATTTGTGTTTTACCCCTTAGATTGTGTGCCAATTTATCTTTTGTTTCTCTACTTGATGATTGTTACTTAATCATTGAATTTACTTAATAAAAACAGCATCACTTTTATTTTAGATTAAATAAACTTGGAAAATATAGAATAAAAAGGTGAATTGTAAATTTTTGAGTAAAATAAAATGATTTTGCTACAAGTTCTTTTATGAGAGACCAGAGAATTATCAAGATAGATTGTTTTTAACACCTAAAGTTTTAATATATTACATGATTTTTAGTAGTCTCTTTCATACAAGTAAAATTAAAGCCATTTTTTTCTGTATGTAAATTCAACACATACTATTTAGAGTCTGCATGTAATCCCATTATATTATAGTTACTTAATTGCATTGTACTTTTGGATATAGAATTTGTTTTCGATTTTTTAACATTACAAAAATTTAAACAAATTAATTGCATGATAGTTTCTAAGAAATGTTACCTTCTACTTATATAATAATCAATTAAATATGGTAATTTCTAGGCATCTATGACACATAGAAATTTCTTCCATCTTCATTTTAATATATTTTTTTCATTATCTCTTTATGGAGTTTGGGTTTTATGATTTTTTTTTTTCTAAAATAGAGTTTTTTAAAGCATAGTATATGGATACCTATGGCGTGACATTTATGAGTTCTAATCATGATACAGGACAATTAACATTAACAGAAAATGTGTGTGTGTGTGTGTGTGTGTGTGTGTTTATTTAACTCAGCAGAATGTCATATCTCTTTTAATTATACATTAGGCCTGACAGTTCTAAGGTCTCTCATGGTTGGAGGAGAGATAAAAGTGAGGTCTGATACACAGTAGAAACCAAAGAACTAATAGAAGAGGACAAAGGGAGAAAGGACGTGTTGATGTTCATTAACTGGGGAAACTTTGTGACCTGAAAAGTTAGTCAGTAGAAGAAGTCAAGGAATGTCTGTAACATTTGAACTCTGCATCTTACCTTGATGGCCAGTGTCTCACATCTAAACTATACATCATGAAGAAAATTTATCTGAGGAGAACATGGCCAGCTGTTAAGTTGGTAACTGTAATCACAGCAGTTACTATATGTTCAACATAATTGCCATTACCCAGTTATCAATAAAATTGTATCACCTATTTCATGGGAAATATTTGGAGTTGCATTAGTAGTGAATACAATATCGAAGAAATAAGTAAAGATATCAATATTGGAAATAATAACATCAGGAAAATGAGCTTTTCTGTTGTTAGATTGAGGTTTCTCCAAATGCATTTTTGACATTTGTCAAAAATGTCAGGAATATTCACTAATCAACAGGTAACATATAGAATTCCATAGTGTCTCGTAAATAAGTTGTAGCATTTTGACTTAGAAATACCTTTTTTATGTTCTAAAGTGGTTATTAGGATATTTGAGGACCAACTAAGTTCTTTTAATGATACAGGATACCTTTGGACACTCAGGAAAAAAATGACAGAAAATCATTGCTCATCAGATTGATCTAATTAGAAACATTTTTGTGCAGCAAAACCTTCAAGAAGTATACTTTATATGTTTTCAATAGAAAGTGACAATACAAACAAAATTCTGGTAATAACCAATTATTTCACTCATTATATCCAGAACTAACTGGATGTAACATTGAATATGGTATGGCTCATGTGAAAAGCTAATTTTTCATATATTTCATGTAAAGTTCCATTATGAGGAATAGAACCATTTGAAAGTCTGTTTCAAAGCAAGTGTTTTAAGTAGGAAGAAACAAAGTGTCATCAAATAAGCCCTTCATTCCCAGTGGGAATTCCTTTCTGAGTAAGTTAACTTCATTAAACATGCTGGTAACCTTCTGCTTGGAACATAAAGACTGTTACACTCTATGTGGCCTTCCTGGCCCATGCATATAGATCAGTTTATTGAATGAGCTGAACTACATAGGGGACCAGCATAAAACATCTTTATTCTCTTTCAAAATTGTCTTGCCACCTACTCTTTCTTCTTGTTTTTCTAATCAAAGATAAAATATCTGTTTTTGTCAGTCAATAGAAGATGATTGTTTATTGTTCACATAATAAAATAGAGTACAAAAAATATATATGAAAACACTGAACTCTATTTAATTTAAATAAAGTTCAAGGCTACCCCTAGCAAGAAAAATCACCATGGGAGGAAAACATATTTAGTCTTTTCTCTTTCCTCACTTAAGCTCATCCTTTTTCCTCATTCTAACTGTTGTCTTGGACTTCAGCACATTTCAAACAAAGAACCAAGATTGGTAGGAGACATAACTTACAGAGATAATTGACTCTTCACTGGTTATTTCTAGCTATGGCATGCTTCAGTTTATGAATTATTTTTCTTTTGTGGAGTATTTTCTAAAGGTATTTCAAAGAACTTCCAACAGTATGACCTCTCATAATTTCCTTGATAAAAGCAATGGCCCTCACAAATGGGTAACTTTTTAAAGAGGCATGTACTACAATTTCTTTTCACAGTTTCTCATATGGCCCACTGGGAACGTATAATCTCTGTTCTGTTGCAACCTAGGATGACCAGAAGGTTAACATACATTTTCATTTTAACATTCTACAGTTCTCATTTATGTAAAGAACAAAAATTATACAGAACAAAACAGTAAAATAACTTTATTAAAAACTCTGTTCAACAAATATATTACAGATAAAGCCAAATAAAAATATTTTGAAAGATGATAATTGAGACTCATCTAAAGAGAACAGAATATGTACGCAGAATCTCATCTATCTCCTATCATCTATCATCATTATCTATCTCATCATCATCTACTTATCAATAAAGTGGGTATAACATAAAATAAAGAATGAATAGAACTTTTGAATTGACAATGTGGAGAAGAAAAATAAAATAAATATAATCTACTTTATTTCAAAGGAATAAGAATTCTAATGTATAATTTTAAACTCATAAAACTAAAGTAAATTAAAAAAATAAATTAATGACATTGAAAAAAATTCATTAGATCAAGCCACCTTATTCATTGTGAAACATAACACTCTGACTTATTCATTTAAGAATTATTTAATTTAAATTGTATAGCTAGCTTTAACTAAACTATTTCTATAATATAATTTTAAGACATTTGTTTAATTTATTAATACATAAATTATATACATGTAATAATGCTTCTTTCCAAAGTTTTAATTATTTTCTTTATAAAAAGATAACATTATTCTAAGAAAAATAATGAATGCACAATAATATAAATACCTGCTGGAGAAAAGTTACTGAATAAAAAAAAAACAAAAAATATAGATACATGACTTCCAGGTTTTACTATTATTGACCACATAGATATCTGATTAGATTTATCCTTTGGTCATCATTTATTATCAAATTTTTATCAACTATTTTATTTTATTTTGGTCATACACAATTAATTTTATGTCTTATGAAGTATATTAATTCAAATATTGACCTAAACTGGTATGTAGAAATGGGACAATTTATGTGCTTTTTTTTTAAATTTTGTTATACAGTGGGAGTCTAATTTACATTACTGAATAATTATATGTATCTAATGTTTCCTTTTAGTTCCACAGTCATTCAGAATAAATTTTATAGAGTTTTTTTCAAATCTTAATATTTTTAAAAATTACATTACCCCTGCCATTAATGACTAATATATGCAATATATATTTATATATATTAATATTTACATATTTTATAATTTGAAATGGAATAATTTTACTTTCTGGTAAAAAAAATATTATTTACATAGAATATATGCTCATCACTTAAGAAAATAAATTAATGAGAAATGAAGATTAAATTATTGCTGTAACTGAGATTCATTTCAACCTCACCTGTGCCACAAGCACAGATTTAAATCTGTTATCCTACTAAAACAGACTCATTTAAGAACTAAAACTTTGAAGCTGGATAGTAGGAATTTACTATATATATAGTGGGTTTTTCCGATTACATTTTTAGTGATTGAACAATAATTCACTGAGTCTGATCTCACCGCAAAAGGACAAATTTATTGAAGTTTCCTCAAGCATCAGACAAAGAGTAAATAATTACAGTATACCTATTAATGTTTTATGGGGAAATAGATAAATATAAAATACTTTTTTAAAAATAAGCAACACAAAATAATAAACTTAAGTGATAAACTTTTTAAAAAGAGAATTAACAACCTGTAATTTTGCATAGATCTTAGAAGTTGCATTTATCCCTAGACATAACAGAACATATCCACACTTTGAATAAATTAGTATAAAAATGTTTATAGCATATTACTTTTTCCTACAGTGTAAAACAAATTTATTTTGAAATTTAAAAAAGCATTATAAAATGATTATTTTATATTATAAATAATTATACATAATAAAATTTCATAGAAAATTTTTCATAAAGTATGAATATATGGAGTTTAGCTTTGGGAGACAAGGATGTAACATTTTGCTTTTAAACACAAACAAAAGCAGAGAAGCAAAAATTAAAGAAGTACACTTAGATTTTGAGGTAAAAAATTACAGTTATAGGGTTTATTAATATTTTTAGATATTCAATTAAAGGATGAAGTCATTCTGTAATTCTTCAAAATACTATGGCAATGATTTGCAAAACTAGGTTTAAATTTATGTTTATTGGTTTATGTTGAGACCTACATTTTTTATAGCTTATAAAATAATTTGAGATTATTTTAAAATACCTTAACAACCAAAATAACTTATTTTGAGGCAATGTAAAGAAAGATGTTTTTTTCTTCTTTTCTGTACGTCAATGAAGGAGACTACAAATTTTCTTTTTGACCTAATCTCCTGATCAGGAGTAGGCAAATAATGTGCTGCTAGCTAAATCCAATACGCCACCTCTTTGATGAGCTAAGAATATTTTGTTTTATTTTAACGTTTTATATGACTTAATTTAAATGGTTATATAAGTACCTACAAAATATTTTCAATTTTTCCCCTGGGTCTACAAGCTTGATATATTTGCTATTTGCGTCTTTACAGAAAATGATTTCTAACCTCTGAGATCTGAAGCTTAAACTGTTGTACTTTCTAAAGATTGAAATTCATATGCTGACATGTTTACAACATGTTCTTTACTTTCTATATAAAACAATTACAAACAAGTATTTTCATCTATCTTTTGTTGTTGTTCTTTACTATTATCATTATCTAAAAGCAATATATATTTTTAGCTGCTAGAGGAGTAACAATGAAAGTATCTTTATAAAAGTAATTAAATGATACAAAAATATACAATGATTAGATTCACACATTTCTTTTTAGGAACTAAAAGTTTTTAGTGGCATCTAGGGAAAAAAAGGGAGACATAGCCATGTAAACATATCATAACAATTCAATGCAATAAGATAAAACAAGGCATAGGCATAATAAAATGATGTATTGATATAGTCAATGATGATATATCATACCTAATAAATTCATCAAGATAGAGTAGACTGCATTATCTCAATGCATACCTGAAGACCTTGGAAAAATGTATACACTTTATAAAGTTAGCTTAACTCATTGATGCCTTAAAATTTGTCTCTGGAAAAATAAAAATGTAACACAGTTCTTTAGTATATCAAAAGTTGACCAAAAATATGAAAATATATATAACATAATATTCCAATATATAATTTTTTCTAAACACGGTGTGACCAAAAAAAGGTTTAGTTTTTGTTCTTGAAGCTATGTTAAATATTAAGATTTTATATGTTTTGTAACAAATAAAGATTTGTTACACAAATCAAGCTGTTATCTTATTTTTAAAAGATTATTGTAGAATAATCAAATTAAAATATTTTGCTGTTTAAAGCTCAGTATAGAATCTTATTTTTTACTCCAGATATACTAAACCTTCTTTCTGTGCCTTTTGTACACTAATTTGCTTTTATGCAATTTCAGTTATTGGCAATGCATAGTGGCAAAGTGATGATTCTTTGAGACTTTATGTTTAGATCCAAATCCAGGCTCCAAAATTTCTTATCTATATGCATTTGGAGAAGCTATTTAGCCACTTAGTGTCTGTTTTCTCATCTGTAAAATTGGATTTTCGTAATATATATCTGATAAGTGGGTGCATAGATTGAAGAACTGATATA
Organism: Cynopterus sphinx; assembly: GCA_030015415.1. Lineage (NCBI taxonomy): Eukaryota > Metazoa > Chordata > Mammalia > Chiroptera > Pteropodidae > Cynopterus > Cynopterus sphinx. The sequence goes on from CM057381.1 coordinate 27,600,076, forward strand.
CGTTAATCACTTATGACAGGGTCCTACTCTGAACATTACCCAGAAATCACAAATTGGATTTTTAACAAGTGTGTATGTGTGTGTGTGTTTTATTGTAAAATTATCATATATCATTTAGAATTTCTCTTAAATAGTAATAGCCATACTATTAATAACATAGTCACTTAATTTATGATTATCTTCATGGAAAGAAAACTTCCTTGAAAATCATGATAACCATTATTTAAATTAAATAATTTATAATACAATATTGATTTTTTGACAAATATTTAGCAATATGAAAGCATATAAAATAATTTAAGGTTGATTTCACTTTTAATTTATTAATTTATTATGAAACTTGAGATTCTAGCAAAACAACTGCATCTAAGAATAGAAAATACTTGTGTATATTATTTTTTTCTACTAATGCCATCTTTTTATGGTGGAGAGGAGGGGGGTGGTAGATGGGATTAAAGAAGTCAAATATAGGGGATTGGGGGAGGGTGAAGTAGGTAAAGGGAATCAAATATATGGTAGCTGAAGGAAACTGGACCTTGGGTGGTGAGCACACAATAGAATATACAGATGTTAAATGATAATGTAGACCTGAAAATTATATAATTGTATTAACTAATATTACCCCAATAAACTTAATTTAATAAATAAATAATAAATAAACAAACAAACAAATAAATAAATAAATGAATAAATAAATAAATACAACTAAAAAGAAAAACACCAGTAAGAAAATTAAAATATCAAAGTATCTCACTCTTTTATTCTGAAATTATTTGACATATTTTATTGCTTGAGAAATAGTTTATGTCTGTAAAATTAACTTTTTTTTTCACATTACAAATCAATTACCCCAATGAAGACAAAATTATTACTTTTCTTGTAAATACTTATTCGATGGTATAAGTCTAAAAGAAGTTATTAAAATTACCCATGTACTGCTACAGTAAAGACATATCGTTAATACTTGGGGCATCATGACATATTAGAATATTTATAGTAAGTTAGCATTACTGTTATATTTTCTTTCATGATATCTCTCTTGTGCCTACAACTATTGGAATGCAATATTTTTTAAAGAGAAGATTGAATAAATTTATTAATGAATTAATTATACTGTGTAGAATTTAGTTTTCTGTGCATTAAAGTACAATACAAAATGAAGGATGAATGTAAAAATTCCCTGAGCAGACAAAACTATTTAAGACACATAAGCAAAACCTAATTCAGCTTATTCTGCAAAAAGGGGAAACTTAACTTGGGCTGCTTCTTACATATGATTCTGAAAATCATAAAAGAAACAATCTGTTCCCGAACTTGGCATGAAGTAACCATTTTAACCAATCCCCTATCACAACAAAAACTCTAATGATATAACCAATCATTATAGAGGATAAATAGCCTCTGTATTTTCACTACGTAAGCTGTCTTAGAACAGTACACCTCTCAATCCACTGTTGCTTTGACAGCTCCCAATGTGTCAACTGTTTTTATATGAAGAATAAACTTATACTAAATACCATTTTACAGATCTCCTTGTGGGGATCCTTTGAGTCTAGTTCTGTGACAATGGACTAATCCCATACTTATGAAGTCAAATCTGTATTCTAACTACCTCAAATACATAATATGAAAGAACAAAGATCTGAGCTCTATGGTGTCATTTTTCAGCTTTGGAAATGTTTGTCATAAAAATAAATATGCTAATAAGCATTTAGAAAAAATCCGATAAAATCTGTTACTAAGATTTCTATTGACTTAGACATAAATTTCATGAATTATTTGGTAATCTCTGTGCTCTAGGATTTTTGCTTTGCATCCTCAAAATATTTTATTAGTATGTTAACCTGTAAAATAACTTTAAAATACACAATTTATTATTATTGCTTGTATATATCTTCAAAAATAGATAACCAATATATAACATAATTAAAACATATCAGAAAATTATTATTTAATAAGTGACTAATTTGAATTTTGATAAACCTTTAACAAATAAATCTAATAAAAAACAAGGTATCAAAATCTAGTGTGTAGCACAGTGACTGGAATGCAAAAGGCAATTCAAAAATATTTGATAAAAATAACAGGAAAAAATTAATCTGAAAATAAAGACTAGAAAAATAGCAAAATATATAAATGGAGATCACTATGCATATAAAAGTTTATTTTCTTCAGATATTTTTTACAAAAAATATTCAGTAATAAAATTCAGTACAAGAATATTTTCCATTAAATTTAAAATCTATCCAATTTCCAAAAACAGCTTAGTGGTAAGTTATTGTTGTTATGATTACCATTATCATTATTTTAAATATGAAATATAATTGAGTAGTGGAAAGAATGTGAGATTCAGAATCTGAGAGATAGGTCTGAATCTCTATTCTGTCATGAATTTTTTTCTATGGTATTTAAAGTTGCTTACTCTGAGATTTAAATACTTCATCAGTCAAAAAGTATTAAACTATATAGCATTCAAGGTTGTTATAAATATGGAATAATACATGATTTTAGATTTTCAGATGCATATCATTGAATTATATAGTTTTCAGATACGTATCATTGAATTATTATACTGTTTTTTTCAAATTAGTGTGGGTACCCATAAAAAATAGTGCTTATAAAAATAAAAATCAGTACCTATATAAGTTTAGAAGGAAATAATAATGAAATTCTTTAATTTTACCTAACCATAAAACTATTGGACACATATCTCAAAGATGAATGTCTTCTTTTAAGTACATATTTTCCTGAGACATGAAAAAGGGTAGTCAACAAATGATTTACTATATTTTTCTTCACACAGTATCATAGCCTATGCTACAAGGAAAACTTAGAAACAAAATTACTAAATCATATTTTGAATTTGTTCTTGTACATGCCTCATAACAAAAAGCATTTACCATTTGGCACTAATCCTCAAAATAGTTATTTTGGGAGTTTTAAATCTCACAGAAATTCAATGTCCATCCCTAGTGAATAAGGAAATTAATAATTAATAAATGAAGATCTGTCTTTATCCTCACTTTCTTTTAATGTACTGTTATAATTATGTTTTAAAATTCCTTAATTTATAAATGGAGATCAGCTAGGTCTCTGTCAGTTCTAAATCAAGTAAGATGTATCTAAATTATTAAATATTTTTATATATGTTTAAACATTTATTTATGATTAAATACTACAAAGATTTTTCTATTATGGCCTATTTCCCTTACCTTTCTGATTTTTATTTTCTAATATGACCAAAATGAAGTATTTGTTATCCTCCAGATTTGCATTTCTTAGATTGTTTCAAAATCAGTAAAAAACAAACCAAAGAAAAAAAAGCTTCACATACTCAGTTGATCATGCCATAACACCAGTCGTTCTTGTCTTTTACTCTCAAACACCAAAATTAAATACATAAGAATATATTAATTCTAACTCAAAACATATTTTTTGATCCAGCTGAGGCTTTTTTTTTTTTTTGCCACCTATCTCATCTAAGAAACCAACACACCTCCTGAAGCAATGAAAAATAAACTTACTTGGCCATCTCTCTCCTAATTTTGCCTTGCACCGTGGTAATGCACTTTTCACAAGCAGTAGGAATGTTTTAAAATGACAGACTTAAGTATGTAGCTTTCCTACTTAAAAACCATTAATGAATTTCCATTGGTCTTAGAATACTTCCCAAACATCTTGATCCTTTAAGTGAACAGCATCTGTGCTCTGATCTCTGCCATTCCAATTTTCCTTTTGTTTAGCTATTACCTGATTAATAGCCTCCAGTATTACTAGCCTTTTTTTATTTCATTCAGTAAACAATTTGTTCTTTTCCTCCACCTCCTCCTCTTCATTCTCATCTTCTTCTTTTTCTTTTTTTTTTTTTCTTATTATTTTGGCTCAGTAATTTACAATCTTTTTTTTTCCTTCTAGAATCCAGTGCCGTACCCCAACTCTTCCCATCTTATTCCAACACATTCTTCATCTATCATCATAAGAATTGAGGATTCTGGCTCCTGGGTAAAAGGATGTGATTTTGCAGATCTGATCACAGTCATTACAAAGGCTTCACCTGACAACCCTCCTGGGAAAGATGCTCCCCCACCAGATTTGGTGCACAGCCTATGTACTACTCTCCCTGCAGTCAAGCTCTCAGACTTCCTAAAAAGTCACACACTTTCACATATTTGACTTCCTTGCCCAGGTACCTTCATTACTAGTTCTTTTATTCTAAGTCCTCAGGCAGAGGTCTTCAGGCACCTCTACTGAGGCCTCCTTATGATGGGGTAAGGGGAAAAACAAAGACACTTTTCCTGACTCTGACTCAATATCCAAAATATCCAGTACTTTTCCTCTCCTAGCTCTCTTTGCTTGTCCTTCTTGAAAATCTATGGTCCCTAAAACTGCTTGGGCTATGGGATCCCTCAACAGAGAGAAGACTCCCCTGTCTTCACTGACCAACTGACCCTCAACCTGTGCATGGGTCAATGACGGAAAATGAAATGAAGAGAATCAGTTATTTCTCTAGTTTTAGTGTCTTGCTTTTACCTTTACTGTAAGAGTTAAGAAAGCCTTAACATTTTAATTTTGTGTTTGTTGCTTTAATTGACTACTGTGGCACTGGGTAACTCAGCATTCTCTTTTTGGTGAAATATCTGCCTATTACTTTCCCAATTTTGAATTAGGTTGTGTGTTTAACTGACAAGTATGGAGAGTTCTTTGTATTATAGGTTTAAATTCTTTGCTCAATCTGTGATATGTAAATATTTTCTCAGTCAGTAGCTTTTCCTTTTATAACTGGGTCTTTCACAAATAATTATTTCATTTTAATACAGTATACAACTGATCAAAATTTTCTTTTATAAATCATATTTTTGGTGTCAAGTCTAAAAGCTCTTTGCCTTGCCTGAGATATAAATTTTTCTCCTATTTTTTAAAAATAAATTAGCTTCAAGTTTTATGCATGTGATCCTTTTTGAATTATTTTAGTTACAAGGTTTGAGATTTAGAAAAAGGCTCATTTATTCCCCATTGATATCCAGTTGCTCCAGAACCATTTATTAGAAAAGTTATCTTTCTTCTATTGAATCATCATGAAAAAGTAGATTTCAAGTTAAAAAAATGATTTTTTCTTCAAATTTGGAGGAAAGAAGAAGGAAAATACGCTGGTACCTCACCTACTGGCTTATTAGAATCAGACCTTTATCTGAACACTTGAATGACCATAAGTCTACCCTCCGCAAGAAGGTAAAGGGCACCCCTCACAGTAATGTGTAGACAGTTAGACTGCTTACTGTAGGTGATTGTGGAGCTGCTAGTTAACAACTGCTAACAAAGACAACTATGGGTAAGTACTCAGAAGATGCTCATTCTTGGTGGCAGCTTAGAAAAATAAGAAGCAAGAAACAAATTAACTGGAGTAAAAGCTGCATAAAATAACAAGCCCTCCAAATCTCTCCTGCACTTGGAATAGTTAATTATTCTACAAATGTAGTACATATTTCTAAAACAAAGCTATAGCAGGAATGCGTGTATATGCATGTGTACATGTGTATTTGTGTGTTTCTTTTTTAGGGAAAATAAGTATACACAGGAGCTATAGCAGCATAGTTAAATCTCTGTGAGAACAATATATACGTTATGAAAATAGGAACAGAGACTGATTTCAAGTGAGTCTCTAGTACCTACAACAATGGTGTATATTCAAGTGCTTAATGAATATGTGTTGTTGAAAGAATTAAAATAAAAGGAACATACTTTTTTTTGGTTTTCTTTTAATATGCTTCATGACAATACAAGTAAGACTCTTGATTATCACACATAGATTAATTTTCTTAAAGATATTCCATTGTCCTACTTTGAATTTTTCAACTCAGTCCATATTGCCTAAACTTTCAGAGCAGGATTATGTTTTATTTAATGTAAAGACTAAAAGTATAAATATAAAATTAACATCAGAAAGCTCTACTTTATAGAGTCATAACTAATCATAACTAATAAAACATAAACTGTCATTGTTTTTCTGGATTTCCAATAACCTCAACGATTTCATTTAAAGTTTGACTTCTGGAATGATTCTTTTTTGAAAATTTGCAGCCTAGGTTTGGGGGAAATTTGGTCTGCTAACTTTTCTCCTGGTTTTCTTATTTTCTCTGATTCTTTTTCACTTCTTTTGCTTCCAGAAGCAAGTACAGTACTTAATACCTTCAAACCCATTTCAGTATTTTGGGTTACAAAATGCATACTTTTGTTTTTCTTGATGGTAATCCAATAAATAATATCTGATAACTTTTTTGAAGAATATGTGTTTTTTAATTACTGGACAAAGGGAAGGTATTTTCTAATATAATTAGAGTAACTAAAAATATTTATGAATGTGTGTGTGTGTGTGTGTGTGTGTGCGCGCGCGTGTGTACAAGAGTAAGTTGGCTGGCAAACAGGGGCACAAGAATGAGATAAGAAAAGTTTGGCCTTGTCAGTTTATATCACAGGGTAATTGAATGAATATGCTCATCTTACATTTTGCATCAAAGATCTCATTTAGTTTTTAAGATCCTTGGAAGATTTAAAAGATAATCTGAAGTAATGATAGATCTTATTTAAGACAGAGTGAACAGATTTGCAAAATAACGTCATTCCTTTGAAAATTCAATTTTATATTTGGCACAAAAATAGAGTTCACTATAGTTTTAGTTATCCTATGTTTCAAAAGAATAATATTTAATAGCTATTAGGTATATTCCAAATAAAATAATTTTCAACTAGGGTAAAGGAATAAGGGTTGAAAATAAACCATCTAACATAGCAGGTAAGCTTTCATATAGGTAAACCATCGAGTAATTTGAATGCTTTTACTGAACACATAAAGTAGTAAATCAAGAAAATTCTCTAAAAAAGTAGGCTTTAAACTGTTTAATAAAATCTTTTATTTAAGAATATCATAGGACCACTATAATGTTATAATGTTAGCTGCCTTACACACACTCTTTCTCTCCACAGACACACATACACACACACTCACACACACATTTATGTCCCAGAAAGTGCTGAAAATTACTGAGTCAGAATTTTCCCTAATGTAAAATTTCTCCCCTCAAGGGATAGAAACACACAGAGACAGGTAAATAGAAAAATAAATGTCGGGGCAAGAAATTAAATTTTCTACTTATGATAAAGGCTATCAATATCTCTAGAGTCCTGCTTATAACTAGATTCATGCATTATCATCCCCTGGTTTTTTAGTCACAGAATTATCTAAGCCCTGCCAGCTTCCAGATGTGGAGCTGTCCACTACTTTCTCCTGAAATGAGTATGTGGTTGGTGATGTGAGGCTGGGATACCGAAACCTTAGGGAGCATTCACAGTAATCTGCTTCTGCTCTCTGAGCTCCTCCTACATATGCTCATCAAAACCCAACTCTGCAACCTGAATTTGGCTCATTTAAAATTCTTATGACTACATGAAATATATTCTCTTTACATTTTCTATTGTTTGTTATTGTAGTGAAAGGAAAATTATTGCTTCTGTTGTGTTTATCATTTATCTTGCCAATTTTCCAAGCATTGTTACTTGTTTTATTACTGTTTTGGTTGATTTTCCTAGATATTTTAGATAGAAAAACCATAAACACTGTGACATTGTGTTTTTTTATATTAGTATGTTTATACCTCTTTAGTGATCCTGTTGCAATGAACAAAATCTCCAAAAGATGTTGAAAATAAGCTGTGATTGTAAGCATTATCTTCTTTTCTGACTTTAATATTATTAGTATTTAATCTCCGGTATATATTTACGATACATATCTAGTATATACATTTTAGATGAATGAGGAATTTACTCTTTTTTATTTTTTTGTATTTTAGATGTTTTCAAGTAACTATTAGATAACTAAGCTTAGCTTGTTTTTTTTTTTTTCCTTTTCTGCTTAAATTAAAAAGATGCAGCATTACAGTCTATATCACTAATCCATTTTTGCATATCTGGACTATAACCTACTTTCCTATTTATTTATCAGAAGTTTTGATAACAGGCAACTCTGTTAATTTGAGTAGTGGTGAACTTAATGTTCTGTATTATGCAGCAGTTGAAATTTCTGGAAGGGCAAGAAAAATAAATTGTATGCTTGTCATCCAGTGATAATGCAATGAGGGTAAAACACCTAACTAGCCCACTGTCCTCTATAGAATAAAGGTATTCCCACTGTTATCTCTTTTTTCTTTAATGAAATATTGGATATCAGGTAGAAATCCCAAGGTCACCAAATACCACTGCTGCAAGAAACCATCTCCCTACATGTGACCTCCAAATCACATTGGTTGTTTCAATCCTTCCTGTCTTTCTCTTGCATTTCTGTTCAGCAAAACCTAGGTCATGTGAATTGAAGCTACAAGGTATTTATTGAATATAGATACTTGGGATCTATAATAAGTGAGCCAATCTGTAATAATCAGCAGTAAGTGAAATATTTGTCTCTGAAATCTCCATAGACAGACTTCTTTCTACTTACAGTCTCCCACTATAGATATCAAAAATAGCATGCTCCCACATAGTATAATATTTGTTCTTTCAAGTAATCATATTACTTAAAAATAAGCATAATAACTTTTTAAGCATGAAAACCCAAGTATTATAGGCCACCACATTAATCTTTAGTCAGTGTTCATATCATATCTATTAAAAATTATAATCTAACCTGCAATCTATGAACTAAATTAAGTGTTTATGAACAAGCCCTGTATAAAAGAGTAAAGGAAGTGGAGCATGGAATCACGAAATTGAATGTGGTTATGTTGCCAACGAAGCTCAAAAACCATCAAGCTCTGTCTTGGGGACATGGGGCTTGTCTAGTTTACTTACTTTTTGAGAAAGCATCCTGATATTTTCTAGACAACTAAACCTTCCACAGAGGTGGAATGGCTGTGGAAAGAGCCTAAATTTAATGGAGTATATATCCCACCTTCTAAGACAAAGATGTTTTACAGAGGCAACCTGTGTAGCTTATTCTTCCTGTCTAGCTGATTCTATAAACATCTTTTCATCACTGTGTGGACCAGCATGATTTTTCAAAGTCTCTGTAAGTAAATTATGTACCTACTAAGAGAGCTATTTTGGCTCTGAGACAAAACAAGGTATACTTTCTATACCATCAGGTATAATTAAACATATTTTATTGTTGTGTGAAAAAGCATTTAACCCTCAATACTGCAAAGCATAACCTAGGAAACTATTTTGGTTTGTCCAGAAAAGAGAACACAACTAGAATGGCAGCTTCTATTTTGGATATGCCTTCTGATTAAGATTATAATAATAAATTGCTATACTCTATAAAGATCATCTTCTATCAGAATAGTACAGATTGAGGCAAAGTAATTGGGTAAGATAGAAACCACTATTTCTGAGTCCTTCATGTTGTTAATAGTGATGCTTATATTGGCAGTATCTTCAGGGATATGATGTTTCTTTCACAGAAGCAAAGATTTGGATGTGATCCTACTTAAACTAACATTTTGAAAACAGACTGTAAAGTATATGTACACATTTATAAATTGTGAATGCTCTAAATTTATTTCCATGATTTAGTTTTGTTAATGAAAATTACAAAAATGTTGAAAGTTTAGAAGCATAGGACTTTTAGTTCTGAGTTTTGCTTAATCGTTAATTCTCTGTATTAGGCCGATACATTCTTCTAGTGGGTCTGCAGGAATGAGGGTGGTGAGGTGGTAAAACTGGTGTTAACTATCTCAGATGAGGTAGCTAATGATTCTTTAAGCAAGATAGAAATTATGACATAAGAGAAAAGAAGACTGATTAGTCCTTAAGTGAATCTTTTTAATGTTAGGAATGTTCTGAGTAATTGAAAAACCCTAATTTTAATAAATTTCTTTATTCTAATATTTAGGATTTTAAATTTCCTAAAATTAATGTTCCAAATTTTACTTACTAGCAACCTGAACTTAGAAAAATTACTCAAAGATTTTATTTATAATCTATCTGTTTCTAAAATAAAATAATAATAAATAACCTATCAGTGTGTTATTAGGATTTGATAAAATAATCTGAATAAAACATATTATCTGGAACATAGTAAATGCCAGGGGAGTGGGTACACACACACATATTGCTCTTTGTATGCTATTATAGATATTAGCTATTTTCTGTAGAAGGTTTTTTTAAAACACAGTATTCAACAAAGACCTCACAATATATTGATCTAGTTTATAAGGTACTTGAACTATGTATTTTTGTGACTAATGTCTGGGACACAGAGACTAGAAGAGTTTTCTGCAGGCTATCTACCACTCAATTTCCTTGACCTCAAGCTCTCATCCTGAGACCTGACCTCCTGGCTGCTACAGAATTCCTGGGGTTCCAAGCTGGACATGAGAAACTTGTCTTATATTAGTGACTTAAATTTCCCTTTTCTTCAGCTTCAGCCCTTGATGTCTGTTCAGCCCATTCTCTTTCACACATTTTACAATGTGACTTTCCCGACTTTTAAGGGAAATAGATGTACATAACAATTTTCATATAGAATTTAACAAAGACATGTACTATGTGTAGACTTGTGAGAACTTTTTCACTACATAACCTCAATATATTTGACCTCACCTTTTGCATCTGCCTGGGTCATATTTGCATCTAACAGGGGGTGCCATAAATGAATGTTACTAACTCTACTAGTGCTCATTTAAATTTTTATGTCACCTTGCAGTACATTAAGTACTTTCACACAAAACCACCTATTTATCATGAAATCCATCTGAGTTTGTTAGAGCAGGGATTATTGGTAACCAGTTTTACAAATGAGGCCACATTAAGACTCAGATTTAGCAGACTATCTGAGTTTTCAGTACAGATATAAAAACTAAATCCACAGTTTCAATTTCTAATTACATTTTTTATCATGTATATAATTAATTAGTAAATTCATGCTATGTAGTAGCATAGCTCTTAACACATGCAATTATTTTTATGACTTAGATTATATATTCACTACCATTACTATTACTATTTTTTCATTCTCGTAAAATGCAAAAATTTTCTTGTGTAATGGTATACATGACAGAACACTATTTTCTACCTCACAATATTAACTGCTTATAAATATGGAATTACACCCTATCACATCATGCTCTCTGTATACCATTGGTAACAATAAATAGTTACTGATATATGCCAGAGCTTAATATATGCCATGGATTCTAATTGCTCTGATTTCCTAGCTAGATTTTAAAAAACATGTTACACTATAAAAAACAGTAAGACTGAGCAATTAGAGAGTAGCAGGTATATACCTCTTTGTTTCCTAGGGGTACAATTGGAAAATGAGAGAAAAGTTGACTTTCATTTTTTTTCCTGTCCTTGTTGAAAGGATGAAACTGTATTAATAAATTTATCAGGCTAACGATCAGTGAAAGTCTCCAAAGGCATTTGAAAATTATATTTAAAATATCAATTTAAAAGAAAATACTTATAAAAAGGACCAATTATCAGAAAATAATAAAAGATCCCTAAGGAAAAATTTAAATGATCACAGTAGTCCATTTAATTGTATGTCTGACTATTTAAGGTTTTTAAAATAACATTACAAAGGTAACTTTCTTTTTTTTTAATTTTTTTTTTATGTTTAGATATGTTTCTAACCAGCTGGGATAGTAAAAATCTGGTGGATAGTAACTGCTGAGCAAATGAATGATTTGTTTTTAGAATAACAAGTCAGAAATTTTGCCCCACAGTAGTAAAGCTATGGGTGTTCATTCAAAAAGAGGCAGACTGTGTCACAGAAGTGAGTAGAAATTGGACTCATTGTGTGCCTCTGGCAAATCATGAAAAGATGTGAAATGCTCTTAGATCCTTAGATGAAAGGCCATATGAAGTGAAGATGGGTGCTTTGAAAATGAATCTTAAATTATATTATAATTTTATAGTTTAAAAAATACTTCAAGAAAAAAAGTGAAATTTGAAATAGATAACTTTGCAAGTGAATTTTAACTTATTTGGTTTCAGTAATTAAAATGAAATATCAGTCCATTTTTAGAAAATCTTAAATATTAGTTCTTTATTTTATATATGTAAGACATACTAAAAGTAATTTACATGATTTCAGAGCATGGTTTGTTTTTACTGATCTAAATGGAATAGCCACTGCTTACAAGTATGGCAGAATTTAAAGAATATTACAGATAATTTTATCTATTCCTTGTGTTTATAGATTGATAAGTTTCAAATGTTTCTCATATTCAATTACATACTTAGTCATATACTGATAACCTCTTAGCTAATTCATTACTTGTTCCCCTACCCCTTGGATATTTTCACAAATGAATATAATGCAATGATGACTATCATGATTTGTCCTCACATATTCTGGTATATTATTCTCCTAGGGTATATTTATCCCACTTAGTAAGGAGAGAGAACCCATTCATGATTTAAGCAGGATTGTACCTTTTTAAAAAATGTTTTTATTTTTATTTTTTAAATTTATTTTAATTAGTTTCAAATATACAGTACATTGATCAGACATTTATATAGTTTATAAGATGATGCCCCTAATTCCTTCTCTCCTCTGGTTTTTCACCTAGCCTATATATTAATGCTAACTGCATTCCTTATGCTATGCTCCCTATACCTTCTTTTTAAATTTCACCTGGATCTCTTCTCCTTTGTTAACTGGAGATGTTTGCTAATAGTGAGTTCAGGTGAAGTTTTTGTTTTCCATTGAGAAAAGCCAATGCATTATGGAATACCCCCAATCATCTAGTATGTGTTTATGACACTTTATGCATTGAATACTTACCACTTTTTTGTAAGACGTTGAATTACTATCAGTCCAGATCATCCAGTTCTTAAGCTATTTTGATTAAAGTGTTAGTCTTCTGTCAGTCTATATATAGAATCTCCATCAATGCAAGTGTTCAAGCCAGCTGTACTCTTGATACTTCTTTCCCAGACAACACTTTTCTTGAACTGTTGTTGGATAATAAGGCTTGGGAAGACTATCTAAAATTTACTTAATTATAATAGCTCTATATCTAAATACGCAATGATTATACATACTTATCTCCATTTCTATAGCTATCAACCTAGCTAAAATTATTAATTACCTCAAAAAATTAGTTTATATATGCAACCCAAATGATCTACATAGAACTTGCACATGAACACAGAAACACACACATGCACACTGTAGCTTAACCAGAATGTTTAAATGCTCATTTTATTTGGCTTTTGACTTTGTAGATGTTGAAGTGCACAGACTGAAGTTGAGGGTTATTACTGTCAAATAGGAATATATATTGTTTTTCTATTGCTTCCATAGTAAATTACTGCAAACTTAGTTTCTTAAAACACAAATACATATTTTACAGTTCTGGAAGTCAGAACTCTGAAATAGGCCTCACCATGCAAGAATCCCAGAACTGGTGGGACTACACTTTTCTGAAGGTTCTGTGCAAGAATTCATTTTCTTGCATTTCCTAGTTTTTATGGGCAGCCCACATCATGTCCCCTTTCATCTTCGAAGTCTGCAATGATCAGCCAATTAAGTCTTTCTTTCATTGCAATTTTCTGTGACCCACTTCCACATTTAAGGACTCTTCATTTCATTGGATTCACCAAGATAATCAAGAATATGCTATTTAAGGTAAGTTGGTAGCAACCTTAATTTCATCTGCTACCTTTGCCATATGATGTACCATATTCACAGATTCCAGGGCCTCCAAATTATATAAGCATATATAATTAAAACTCATGGACTTCAGAATATGAAAATACACTATTAATCTCAATGCCCTCCCCCGTCTACTTATGAGGCTTTGTTCCATGCCCCTCCAAATTTTTCCTACTTATTAAAATATAGGGAAAAAGTGAGGTAAATCTTTACATTGTGATAGTAATTTTTAGGTTAGTTGATAAGAGTAGAGTAGCAATACCACATAATGTTGATGAAAAAAATGTTGATGCTCAAGTCAGACTTTTTATTACCTAGAAAGATGGATAAGAAAACTGTCAAGAACAGTGAAGAGTTGTCTGAGACACATTCAAGTATAAAAGCAACAACAAAATTATATTTAATTAACCAAAAGGAAATAACTCACAAGTCACCTCAATCTTTCTCTCTAACTGGGAATCCTATCAGTTAAATTCAAGTGCTTTGGTATCAGAGTGTAGAGTCACTTATACTAAATCTTGATCTACCCTGCATGCTAGATTGGAGATTGTGCCAAGTAAATGCAAAGTTATTTTCATCTTTGGTTGCCAGCAATGTGACAAAGAAGATGTTGACAATGTCCAAAAATAAACAAGTACCTTCAATTTTTGCAAAGGTTCAATTATAGCCACAAGTACTAGAATAGTTAGGGTTATAATAGAAACACATAAATTTAATAGGAGACAATTCACTGTATACCTCCAGTTTCTATTAACCTTTCTTACTAGCCATGGAATACTTTTATAATCCTGCATATTTTAAATTCTGAATTAAGCCTGTGATTTCCCTTTTTTCTTATGAGATTTTATATTAATATTGTTTGGCCACTTGAGTGGAGACATGGAAAAAGTTGGGGAGCAAACCATGTGTTTCACCAGCATTTATCTACTTAAGACTCTTCCCAGTTAGGAGAATTTCCTATGGCAATTATGGGACTAGGAAGTCCACACATATAACACAGCAATTCCAACTATACATTAAGATATAAAAGGAAAAAAAAGTACATGAAATTGTCCTAAAGGCCTTCACCTTTAAGTTCTTCCTAACTTTATCTCTCTATTGTCAACTCTGCTCAAACCCTATCAGCTTAATTTAGTTACCTATTCCTTCCATAGTCCTGATTTTTGTGCTCATATCCAATGGAGCCATATGTTTGATTTTGTCTCCTTAAATTTCCTCACATGCTCATAGAAGTCTACACTTCTAATTAGATTTGCTCTTAAAGTGGCTGAAATTAGAACAGAGGAGGGAGAAAAAAATTAGTAAATGCAAAAGAAGAGAGTAGTCTCATGCCCTTAAACAAGGTTTTTTGTTGTTGTTGTTGTTGCAGCTGTATGATGGAAGTTCATAACTTAACCAAATAAACTTCCAAATGTTTTTGATCCTTTATTCAGCTTTATTGGATGGCAAGATATTCATGACTATCACTGTCCATTTCAGCTTTGGGAAACTTGTAAAATAGCAGCCATAGCTACTTTGCTTTCTGGCTATAACTTACATGAACTTGGCTCATATTGCAGAAATTTTCTTAGTGACTGATAAATCCAGGGTACTTGCAGTCTCATTACTAAAATGATCTCTCTTAAATTCTTGCCTGGTGACAAAAGACCAACAGTGTGCATGTGTGGGGTGGGGGGTGGAGGCAGTTCAGGGCAGGGTGACTGACTGTAAGATTTTATTCAGATTTCTTTGTGTCAGTTTCTCATTATCAGTGGGTCAACTTAATCAGTATAGTAAATCCTGTCTAGGGCAATAGGAACACAGTTACTTGTCAATGCCTCATCTATATTACCCCATAGGAGTTTGTTTGTCTCAGAGAAATCTCCCAGAGAAGATAAAATGTCTTTTGTAACAACTAGGTCTACCGGGCTTGGGGTTGGGGGCGGGGGAGGCACACAAAAAAACCTCAAGGAAACAAACAAAAAAATCCCTCTGAGATATTCACTTTTGCCTTTCAGTTTATATCCTGTAGGTGTGATGAACTGCAGGAGAGATTAGCAGTAACACTTCCCAGTTGTTGCATTTTTCTTTTACATTACATCTCTGCCCCTTCATTTCCCAAATAACCCATCCAAAATTCTAACCCATTTCTGCTCATAGCAGTCATGAAATTTATTTCTTTTGCATGCAATGGGCATGTGTATCTGTAATATGTTTTAAAATAAGTCAGAAACTTCTTCACATCTAGTCTAAATTTTTGTTCTATTTGATAAAGTAAGTGGACCTGAGACTAATTACCAGAAAGACCTCCACCCTCAAGAAGAGTTAGCACAGCCAGAGGAACATTTTTGCAACATCTGAGTTGAACCTGCCCTCTAGTAATTTGCCCCATCCATCTCCCTAATCCCTCCTCATTAAAAGACAGTAAATTAAAGGACAGCTTATTACCTGGTTGAGCATACCATCTGATCAACAAATGTACTACTTGTTTCCATGGCCTTCTCTTAAATCTCCATAATTGGTCTGTAGAGAACTCGAACTTACTTTTTCAAACTTACTGTTTTTTTCAGCATCCAATCATTGTTAGCAAAACCGAGTAGGACTATGAAGTGTTTGAGATTTTACCTACTTGGAAGCTAACAACTGAGCCTGCCACAATTTAACGGATACTGGTAAAAAATAGAGGTCTCTAGGGTCAGAGATAAAATTCAGTTATATTATTCACCATGCTCAAATAGCAATAGAGAGGAGTAACAGCATTTTAGCCTGAAGTTTCCTCAGTCAAAATTCCCACATGGCTATGAGAGGTGAGTCAGATGATACCTGCAAACACTCAGTTCTGTTAGAGGTAAAATAGCCTGAGTTTAGGGAATTTGAATTTTTTATAGTGGGCAGTGCACATGTCTGTCTTTTCCCCTGGCAGAACACATTACCTTAATCATACTGGACAGTTAACATGCCAGCCTTGTCCTCTCTCTTTTCTCTAAAGCCTTTTGCTCCACAAACATCTTTAAAAATTTATTCTGGAGCAAAGGGTAGCCTTTTCCTCACTTACATAATATGAAGAAAAGTAAGAATACTATGGAGAATTTTCTCCCATGGACTCACTCACATAAAATCACAGAGCAGCAGGAAGCTTCACTGGTGACGACAATTTAATACTATGAATGTGGTAGTGATTACCCAAATATGTATACTTGTCAAAAATTATAAAATAGAACTCTTAAAATTGATTTATTTTATGATATGAAAATTATACTTTGAGAATTACATTTAAAACCTATCCAGAAGGTAAACTAAAGAACTGTATGTAATAAATCTTTTAAAGTGAGAACTCAGAATGAAGTCCAGGTATCACCATTACAAATGTACACGGTATTGACTTAAGTGATTATCAATAAAAGTGTACATCAAATATTCTTAAAGTAGAAGGCTCCAATAATTTATGCATTAAATTCAAATCTCGACAATCTGGTACTTCCAATACTTTTATAATTTTTCTTTAGGCCCTGCTTCATGACTATTACATAAAATGGCACCCATTCTCTCTCATCTCCACTCATGTAATTTATGTTCAGCATGTAGGAGGCAAGTAACATAGTACTTTATAGTAGAAGTTTTCACTTATAGCTTTATTGCATCTCTCTTAAGGCTATCTTTGGAAAATTATCAGGAATCACTCAACATCTCTTTTGTATCACTTATTCCAATGGCAACTAATTATTTATTATTGTTATTGGCTTTTAAAAAGATCATCTTCACCTAAAATCATTCCTGAATCATACTAAGGCCTCTACAAACAGTTTTAAAATAATAAATTGATGTTAAAAAAAAATATGTATACCTTTAAGGCTTTCTTGATTGACATTGTTGATCTTATGATTGTTTTCTACTAGGAAAGTATCGAACCTTTTACGGCCATTGTCTCAATTACTCTTACTTTGCAGAACTTATTTAGTTTAAATAACCTACTCAAAGTTCATGTTTTAGAAAGAAGTGCCATTTATATCAGAACATGGAAACTTGAAGACATTTAGGAGGTCATTTCTAAAAAGGGAAACAAAAATTCTCTCTCAGTGATGACCTTATTCATGTAGAATGCTAAATGACACATTTACGGTATGACATTTTCTTGTCAAAAGAACATTATAGTCATTATCATTGTGTGCATAATCTCTCAGATTCTTCAGGGAATATTACCATTACCTAATACACGAATGAATACTTTACACTTGAAAGTGAATTTTAAAGGAACTTGGTATCTATATAAACAAGATATCCTGGACACCTGATAACATAAGTGTATGTATAAAATGTAATGTATAAACTGCTTTAAGACAACTAATTCAATGATTCTTACAAGCATAATAAAATATAACAGATCATTTTTTTTCTTTCTAAAAATCTAGAAAATATTTCTAAAAGCTACATTCTTATGCAACTGGCAAATATTTTATTCACACTTCTATGTAAAGCATTACAATAACAATCAATGTTCTTTAAAACAAATAAGTTACTTTATCTCTTGCCAATTTTATCATTCACTTGTTAAATAACTTGAGATTAATAATTTCTACTGATTGTTCATTGAACAACAAATATATTTTATGTCAATATGAACCAGCAGATTAATGACTTTTTATGTGGAATTGATGTTGCTTAATAATTTGAACATTACACCAATAAATGACAACAATTATGTCTATTTTATAGCCATTTTATAGCCTTTGTATTAACTAATCTTAAAATGTAAAATGTAATCTTAAAATGTAAACTTAAAAAATTTGATTACAATTAGGAATGTTTCTTATTTAAATGTATTTTAATTAATTTCATATTACAGAGTGGGGAATTTGAAAAAAATATATAAGAATTAGACAGAATTAAAGAAGAGAAATAATTACTACTTAAAAATTTACATTTTAGTTTATAGTTTACATTAATTTCTTTTCATTTAAAAAATGTGTTGAATGCCAAGGTGTTCATTCTGATTATGGAGTAGTAATGACATATGAAAAAACCTTTCCCCTAAAGGTGCTTGTTATTTTCCACAGATAAATTATAAATAAGATGATACCTAAAAAATAAAAACCTGAGTTGAGAATAATTAAAATAATATATTTTAGTTATGTAAATTATGAAAATTCCATCAATAATATATGCAATGAAGGGTCCAAAGAAGCAGGAGAAATGATTTAAAAAATAAACATTTTTCTTATGTATTTGGTTATCTAGAAAAGAGACCTCAATTAAGGTGATATCAACCATTTCATATAAATAAAATTATGTGTGCTACTTGGATGTTTCAGGTATAGGGAGAATAAATTTAAAATAATAGCATTGCTTTAGAAGGGATTAAAACAAGGCACTACATATTTTTAAAGAACAAATTAAGATGGTCTAATTTATAATTTAAAATAGGTATTTGCCATGTGGAGAGGGGTTTGGAGAGTAGAATAACAAAAATAGAGAGACTCCTAAGTATAACATATATAAACTATAACATTTATATTGTTATCATATAGTTTGATGAGTTGAAAATATGTATTCACCCATGTAACCACAACCACAATCAAAATATGGAATATTTCTATCACCTCAAATATTTTCTTGTGCCTTTTTGCAATCAACCCCCACTTCCATCCCTAACCCTAACAACTTATGATCTTATCTGCTTTCTTTCATTATAAATAAGTTCTGCATGTACTCAAATTTCTTATAAACGGAATCATATGGTATGCACTTTTGTTTCTAGCTCCTTTCACTTAGCATGATGTTGCTGAGATTCCTCTCTTTAGTTGTTAATGTCAGTAGATGTTTCCTTTTTATTACTGAGTATTATTTCTTTTGGTGGTTATTCTTCAAGGATGTTTGAATTTATGTTTGTTTTATCACATTCCATTTGATTTGATTTTAGCATTGGAAGTACCATTAAATCTTGGTAGTTTTAAACAACACAAATTTACTGTTTCAGAGTTCTATCAGTCAGAGGTCCAATTTCGCCTGACTGGTTTCTCTGTTCAATGATTCACAGGCCAAAATTAAATTTTCAGGTGGCTGGGATGGAAAAATTCCCATTCAAGCTCACTTAAATTGCAGAATTTGGTTTCTTGAAACTCCTTGCTCCTTGTTGGCTGTCAGCCAATGGCTTCCTTTAGCTGTAAAAGACTCTAGCTAGTACTTACACATGGACCTCTATATCAGATTCTTCAATGATGCATCAACTCCTTTTCACAAATGGAATTTTTTTGACTTTACTTTCTGCCACATGTCTCATAACTCCAGTTATCTGCCTATAAGAGTTCATGTGATTAGATTATCTTTATATTTAAAGGTCTATAACTTTAAATCTGCAAAGTCCTTTTTTTCCTGTAACATCTATACTCACAGGCATCATGGGTTAGGGTATAGACACCTCTAGGGACCATTATTGGGCCTACCACACCTTCCTTGTCTATGCCATTTAGTGTATGATAATGGGGCTTAACTGGTCTTTCTTGAAGCACACATCACTGTATACCTTAGAAACTATGCATAAGGAATTACAGTGAGCACCTTAAAATGGTCCAAACTGATATTACAATTGCCATATATTCCTTTTCTTGGAAGACTAAAACCTTAAGGTCATCACTGTTTTTTTTATACTTAATAAAAGTAAAATGTCTTCTTTATGTAATTTTACATATTTATTTTAACTAAATCATATTTTTATTATGAGTAAATTTCTTAGGGCAAAATTTAAATGACTCACATATTTTTTTTCATATACTTAGCTTAAAAAAGCAGATGTTTAATCAATAAATATTTTTTGAAAATTAATTATTTGTTTAAATGATTAAACCACTAATACTTATTACTGGAGTAGGAAATGAAAATGTTGTATTTGGGATAGTGCTATCTAAGCTATTTTTCTAAATATATGTAAGAGATCCCTAAAAATAGATTTCATTCTTTACAAGAATAAGCTCCTCATCTCTGTACTTAGTTTCATCTCACTCAACTGTTCATTTTTTATACAGTCAATTTTTTTTTACTTCTATTTTTATTTTTCAGATAAAACATGCCTATTTTACCCATCCTAAATAATTATTCTAGGCTAGGCAATGCCACTATTTATTTCCCAGAATCTATCCCCAGAATCTATCAGTATGTTGTATTACACGGAAAGAGAATTAAGATTGCAAGTGGAATTAAGATTACTAATATTTAAAATAATGTGATCTTCTTGGATTATTCTGGTAGTCCTAACATTATCACAAGGGTTCTTAAATGTGGAAATGAGGGCCGAGGTGACATTTAGTTTTTCCAGATTCTTTATTCATGCTTTCCTATTAATACCTGTTATTATAACCCCATGTCTATGCATGTCTTGTCAATTTGCACATAGATTTTCTTCTTTAATTATTTGTTTTATTATTTGCTTTACTGATTCATTTTATCTTTTCCCTATATGTCTCTATTAAAAGTGCAGGTTGTATTTGATTGCTTATTAGAATCTGTGTGGATTATGTTTTTGTCTTTAAAGAATCATTTCATGTTTAACAAACTGTATAGCCTCAATTTAGATTCTTTTCTGAGATGTATTGACTTATGAAAATGTTTTTTATCTTGTGTCAATTACCCTCCCATTCATAGTTTCATGGTTGCAATTCCAAAGCTTAATGAGATAGCCTAACTATTGTTCTCCCTTTGATTCTAAGTCTTCTCCATATACAGAGTGAACATTCAGGAAGAGAAGGTTGTTATATTCCATTGCTCTTAAAATAAGTCTCAACTTATTTTACACGAGAAACCTTTTCTTGAATCTCACTTTGCAACACCTTCATGCCAACTTCATAAACTTTTTCTTCTCAGTCCTTTAACAAGCTACGCTCTCCAAGACAAAACTTTTTAATATTTTCTAAAATTTTACAAAATAAAAAACAGCAAACTTTAAGAACCTATTAATATTTACAAAATAAACTATTCATTCTTAGGGTAGAAATCTGACTTTTCTAAATATTATACTCACATTGAAATATATATATTCTTATCTTCTAAAGACTATGTTTTTTGTTGTTGGTAAAATAAAATACTTGTGCCTTTGAGATTAAAGTTTTTATTTACCACAACAAATATTCATCTCTGAGTAAATAGTTACTAGACATGAAATATTTCCCCTTTGGTGGCTAGATTTACTGACCTGAGATGATGGATGAACATTTATGTACTGCCTTGATTGAGCAGTGATTTTCCCAGATTGGAGTCAAATGACCTTGGCTTCTTCCTCTGATACCGACCATCAATGTCATTAGAAGTATGAGTGATTGGGTAGTTTATGATGTCTACAAAACGTGTCTTCTTTTATGGCTTAACATTCTGTAACTGTAATTTATTGTTTGAGTTTAAATTTCCCCAATATTCTAGATAACTCTTATAAATTCTGAGTGAGTTAGTTTCCCAGCAGTTATTCCTTGAGGAGTCTCCTATTCTTTACTTGATGCTATAGAAGCATGCCACACTGAAAGACCTGTGTCTGCTTTTGAAAGGTTAAAAGAAAGTCCTTACACTGAATTTCTCCTGATAGTTCAGGGTTTCCTCAGATGATAACTAACCTATCCACTATTACATGAATTAGATTATTATAGGACTCATTTATACTTCAACATGCAATAGAATGATGAGTCACTTCATTTTCTCATTGTCTTCTGCATTGCAATTCATTCAAAAATCACATTTTACTTCGCTATGAAATATTCTTCACACTTGGCTTTTTTCTGGCTCATATTTCTGTTTGCCTTTCCATCAATAAGTAAACTTTACTGATAATCCTTTCCATGTTTCTTATATGAAAGACTTTTTGACATTTTTATATTTATTTTTCTCTATGTTGTTTTTTTATTGGCATTGAATATTTCTGAACTTAAGTGTATTTTAAAATATTTTGCACTTCAAATTAACATTACTATATAAAATCATTTTAAGTTGTTTTTAAAATGATTTTAAATATATTATCTCATGAATATCAGTATTATCTTCTAATTAAAATTTTTAAATAAAATATTATTATATGTTTATGAAACTATACTTTTAATGGTCCAACAATGCATCATAATTATTGTGGTTTTTCCCATTCTAAAATCAAATTATCAAGTATTTAAAAATTAAGTAATGTAAGCAAATATATATATATCATAACCATACTTTAGATTTTTCAATTTACTTTTTTCTTAATCTGACACAAGAAAATGGAGTAAATTTTTAAAATGTAGATAAGCAAATTCATTTCTAAAATGTGTTTACAAATCTTATTTGGCGAACTCTACCAAAAACTAATGAGAGAGACGATATTTGAAGTTTCTTCTTTTGCTTTGTTTCTTTCTTAGCTCCAAAGACTCAAGATTTGAACTGGATTTGTGGGTGATGATATGATAGCACAGGGAATGCTCTACAATGAGCAGAGTATAGTAGTGAATAGATAAAAAGCTTAAAGTAAGTAATAAAGTACTAATAAGTTCATATCTTATAATAACATTATAATATATAATTGACAACTACTTACTCCCATTGATCTCTATAGCCAATCATCGTTTAGCATATGTTATTTGGTCCAGGAAGAATCTTTTTGAGATCCTTTAGGTTTTGTGTGTGTGTGTGTGTGTATACACACACACACACACACACACACGTATATATATATGATATATACATACATATATATATATAAAGTGAGTACATAATAGTTATACTAATAATAGTAACAAATTTTATTTATCACTTAATGTGTGAAGTGTGAACAATTATAATTCTAAGCATTTACCATGGATTAGCATGTCTGGTCTTTACAACAGCTCTTTGAGTTGGATATTATTTCTATTTTAGAAATGAAAAAGAAAAAGGAGATATAAAACTTAACTTATCAGATCAAACAGATCCTGATTTACCCAAGGCAATCTTATGCTCCTGGAGGTCTTTCATGAGTCTTAAAAAACTTTCTTAGTACTCACTTGAAATGTGTTGGGAATTACAGTCTCATGTAACGTCATTTAAGCTCTGCTCGCTCACATAAAAATAGACTTTAGATATGAAATACTTTCTTACCAAGAGATAAAGGGACCCACAGACTATGCTGAACATATTGGTTTGTGTGGGAATATCTTTTCCTGTTCCAAACTCACTGCATTTTCCTTTGTTCTGCTTAAGGGTATACTTCAATGGCCTCCATTCATTCTCTCAGATTTTGATATTTCAGACTGCATTGGAGTGGGGTCGACTTACTTCCAGTGTTGGAACAGAGGCATATATGTAGTCAGATAGGCAAATTGCCCTGTCTCAGCTGCCAGGAGAGATCTCCAAGTGATGGGGACAGACATCCAGCATTAAAACTCATCTTGCTCAGTTTCTTCTCTATGTGAGTAAAGTGTTGCTCCATCCAGGATGTAACAATATTAGTTAGTGCCTGGATTCTAAATGGCATCAACATTCCTTTTGCCGCTATGAGAATGAGAGGAGACCTTTAATTTTCTTCAGAGAGAAGTTGTTAATTTTTGATTAGAGTACAGGATAGATTATATTCTCGGTTTTATATTGACATGGTAGTTTCAATGTACCTTTTCTTGGAACACATTTTATGGCCATTACTGTTTAAAAACTCAATGCCTTGTATTGCAGGAGCTCTACTTGAATTTAACTAAGATACATGAATTCTTTATTATTATTAAGAGACATGTGAACCAATTTATTGCAAATGTCAAAAGGTTCAGATAGACTATCAGAATTTTATTATTTTTCTTTGATCATTATTGTATCTTACACAAAATTCTTAATTTGAACTCATTGAGGGAAAAAACATGTTCTGTAAAACATATTATGTATTAGATAAAAAAAAAAAACATTGATTTATGTTTTAAATACACATGGCTTTTATATTAAAGTATAGGACAGGCATTTGACGATTTTTCTCGCATTTTAACCAAGCCCATCCTGAGAAATGAAAACCCAAAAAGAATGTGTTACCTTACTAAAATTAAATTCATTTTAAATGAGCTATAAAATTTCTGATTTGAATCCATTAATTGCTAGAATTATTTTCAGAATATATACTTTTTAAATGCTTCCTAAATCCAAAGGACCCAGAAGACTTGTCTCCTCTGACTTGCTGGGCTCATTTCTTTTTCATTTACAAACCACAGTTAGGACTCTATGAATACCGTGGTTACTAGTAAGCTGGTGCTCACTTTCAGCTAGCCTGGCTTTCACAGTGGGCAGAGATTGCTTGAGCCATGCTACCCTCCTGTTAGTAGAATCATCTTGCAGAAAAAATTTACTAAGCCTCACTTCAAATCATGTTTTAAGATGCTTGTTATGCAACTCCAGCCCTCCATCTAATAAACATCTCAGTGCTTTGAGCTCGGCTTATGTGCACAGTCATATCTTCTGGGCAGTGTTTTGTTTTATTGTAAAGATTGCAAAAGACACTGTTATATTTTTTTATTCAGTTGGAAAAATAAACTATTAGTATTACTTCTATTAAATTAAAAAAAAATAAAAACTTTAATCTTCTATGTATTTTGTCTATACCTCTTCTCTTTCAGTTGTCCCGGCATTAGGTTATAAATGACAAAATAAGAAACATAGGTGTTGTGGCTAGAGAAAATCATGTGAAACTAAAATCAAAGTTGAAAAAAATCAATATACATTTGTTATTAATTTAATGTTGCATTGGTAATAAAAATAAAATATGAAAAAGGAGTATAAGGTGAATAAGAATAGTGACTTCTAAATAACAAAAATTAAGAGAAAAAGTGACTTTTACACAAAAGTTTTTATCATTTCTGTTCTGCGTAGCTGCATATGCATTTCTAAAAGACAAAAATGGCTGTTATACACAAGTGTAATAATAGTGCCATTTTAGATGACAAAGTGACAACAATATTCCATTTGCTGCTTTAAGAAATAATTCATTAATTTATATAGTTTATTGATAACTTTTGGTGATTTTTAGTGTTTTGATTTTTATAGTGATTTAATAAGTGATTTCATTAATATGATATAGATGGGTTGCCAAATAAAATACAGGATATGCAGTCAACTTGAATTTTAAATATATTTTTATTAAATTCACAGAACATAAACTTAAATATTTCAAGGTGTACAATTCAGTGATATTTAGTATATCAAAAATATTCTGCAACCACCACTTAAATCAAGTTCTAAAACATTTTCATCACCTTACAAGAAAATCTTATGCCTATTAAACAATCATATTCATTCCTTCCTCCTTCAGGCTCTAGTGACTACCAATATGCTTTCCATCTCTATCTGTTCTTGGTATGTCTCATAAATGAAATTATATAATGTGAGATCTTTTGTGTTGGGATCTTTTAATTTAACATAATTTTTTGAGATTCATGCACAATGTAGCATGTATTAGTACTCCATTCCTTTTTGTGACTGAAAAATATTATATTATATATATACAGACATACATATACATATATTGTTATACATTTATATTGTTATGTGTGTGTGTGTGTGTGTGTGTGTGTGTGTGTGTGTACCTTTTTAAAATTCTTTTAGGTATGTGCCTAAGAGTAGAATTATAGGGTCATATGGTCATTCTGTGTTAAACTTTTTGAATAAGTGCAAAACTGTTTCCCACAAAATTAGTGTCATTTTACATTTTCACCAACAACCTAGAAGCACACATCTTTGCCAATAGATAGGAAGTTATATTTCATTGTAGCTGTGATTTGCATTATTTCCCCAATAATTAATTGTATTTAGCATGTTTTCATGCTCTGTTTTTTTTTGGAGAAATATATACTTAAGTCTTTATCCACTTTTTAAATTAGAATGTTTGTCTTTCTGTTGTTGAATTTTAAATATTTTTATAGATTCCAGATACTAGACGCTTATCAGACATATCACTTTCAAATATTTTCTTCTATTCTGTAGGTTTTTTTGCACTTTCTTGATAATATCCTTCAATGCTCACAAGTTTTTTTAATGAGGCCTAATTTATTTTTTCCTGTTTGTCTTAGTTTTAGTGTCATATCTATAAACTCATTGCAAAATTCAATGTCACTTATTTCTATGTTTTCTAGAAATTTATATTTAGCTCTTATATTTAGGAAGCTGATCCATTTTGAGTTAATTTCTATATATTGTATAAAGTAGGGAGGGGTTCAACTTTATTCTTTTGCATGTGACCATCCAGTTGTCTCAGTATCAGTTGTTGAAAGGGCTATTCTTTGCAACATTAAATTGTCTTGACTTGGTTGACCATTGATTATTTTGGTTGACCGTTGATTATTTTGGTATATTTCTAGACACTCAATTTTATTCCATTGGTTTGTATGTCCATCATATACATTACCAACATGATTATGTGCCTCCTATCTTGTCTTGGCTTGCAAGAGCAACAGCCAACCTTTTGGGACTAAATAGATGACCCAAACCTTTGGAGATAAAGTGATGTTGATCTCACTTACTGAATCCACATCATTTGGGATCTTAGTAGCAGTGGCAATACTACCGGTCTCTGAAAAACCCTCAAAATGATTCTTCTTTTCTTCCTGAAAAATATAATGTATTTTTAGCCAAGTAGCTTAATGTCTTAGCAAGCTGTGAGAGCTTTCCTTATAGATGAGTATTAAAGCATATTAGAGGATTCATTTGAAGAAAGGGCTTTAGGTCTTGTCTAAAGAATAGCAATAAGAATGCTGAGATTTGAGAAATGTAGTGTCCAAAAATTGTAAAACTCTAAGGAAAGAGAGGAAAGAACAGAAATTTCAGAATTTTTAAAGGAAAAATATTCTATTATACCACATCAAGTAATACATGTCTAAATACTTTTTACTGTTATGTCTAGCATATTAAACTGCTCAACATATGGTAATTTTATGTAGAAATCAAAATATAAAAAATGTTCATTACTATTTACCTTTTGACTTCAATTTTTTTTTTATTGTCATCAGTTTATTTTGGTAAATTGGCTTTTGTATGTACTTATATAATTTCCCTTAATAATATTATTATATTTTTCTTTAACTACTCTCTTTTTTTTCTATGTGATTTAAAAGACAAATGAATAAAACAGTTATAAATTTATTTTAATGACACATGCAATTTTAAACTATGATTTGTTATAATATAAAGTAGAAGAAATGGTGATGTATAAGAGCAAAATTTTTAAATACTTTTTAACCTACCTAAAGTGGTATTAGTTAAAAATCAATTTTTTAAAAAGAGGTTAATTGTAACCCTCAGGTAAATTACCTGACCTCACTTTTTAACAAAAACTGATATGAGGCAGTTAAAATGTTCTACTAGAGAAATATAAAAATGATATCCACAAAGAATTAAGACTGTACAAAAAAAATTCATAGGCATGTTAAAAAATAAACTAGCACTGAATACAGTAATTGCTTTTAAAAATAATTTATGTTTTTATTTATATGATAAATCTTCTCTGAAATATATGCATCTTGGAAGGAACTAGTACCATATAACAAACTTAAAACCTTAAATCATTTCATAGTTAGAGGGAGCTTTTTTTTTATTCCAAAACATACTCATAGAAATTATAGAAACTCATCGATTGCTGGAAGCAAAAAGGCTAAATTACGTGATAATTTCACCAAATTGTCATGTTCAGAGTACTACATCATTATTAAGACATTAGATTTTCATTAAAGGTTATGAAATTGAGTGTTTCAGAAAGTGGTTTGTGTTAAGTAAATTATGTAAATTAATAACTAAATTAGCCTGCATTGAAGAAATATGGTAATTTTTAACCTGCTGACTTATTCTTAGAATATTGCTAAATGTTGAAAATGTCTAAACATTTCCTTTTGAGTGTGTTATTTAAAATGTAATGATAGATTTTCTTACTCAATTTGTATTTAACAACTGAAAGGGTTATTTTATGTGTCTATAAAAGCTCCCTAAAGCTTTCTTTGATAAGTGGTCCTTCTGTCATTACTACTTTATTAAAGCTAAATAAAAAAAATGCATTAATACATGAAGCACATTCACATGTAAATGTTTCTGTATATTATCCATTGAAGTTGGAGCTCTCCCTTCAGCCTTCTGATTTTCACTTGTTTAGATTGCTTATTATATCTGGACATCATATTTCTTCACAAAATCACATATATTTTTTAATTTATAAAATGGCTTATTATCTCCACTAAATTGTTATATTTTCCTTCACCACAGGCTAGAAACTCACTAGAATGGAAATATACAAGGTAACATCTAATCCTAGAAGCACGAGTCAGGTATTTTAATATAGGAATCCTTTCTAAACTGTTAATTTCACTAAGTTAATATAACTTTTTAAACAAATAACATTATTTCAATTATTGAATATTGCATTTATTTATAAATAAGCTATTTTATTGAGATTCAATTTTTTTAATTATCTAAGTTTTTTAAAAATATTTTTTCAAAATTACGAAACTATAATAAACTACATTATACATTGCGTGATTTGTCAAAACATTTACATTCTTGACATAACTAATAAAATTTTTAATAATTTTAAAAGAAAAGATCAAAGTACATATTTGCATAAATAACTTCAGAGTTTTTATGTATTTCCCAGATAGAAAATATATATATGTAACTAATTAAAGAAAATCACATTAAAGTATTTAAATTTGCATGGCACTATGGACTAAATGTGGGGGTGTGGCAAAAGAACAAGTGTCAACTTACAGAGTTCCCAACGGCCACAGCTAAAAGAACTTGAACAAGAAGATAAAGTAGTACTGAGTATGACCAAAAATATAAAATAAATATTCATATATTCATAGTGTAATGCTGATTTATATAAATAACTGAATAAACAAATAAATGAAGGAGAATAGACAAATCTTTCATGTGGAAAAATTCCAAATATAATAATGTAGATATTTGGCCTTTTAAGAGGTGGGGCATAACTACTTATTAAATGTTGGCTGTAAATTGTGACTTTCTTACAAAACTTACAATATTTGAAGGAAGAGCAAAGAAAATCTTTACAGTGGATAAGAACAAACACAACTTTAGCCAGTTAATCAAATTTAACATTAACAGTGATAAACCATGTTGATGTATACTCTCGATATAATGTGTTGAAAATGGAGCCTTTACCTCTGTGGTCTTCCTCTCAAAATCCATAACCCTAGCCCAATCATAAGAAGAACACAAGACAAATCCCAACTGAGGGAGTTCTACAAATACCATTACTCCTTGAAACTGTTATCAAAAATAAAGTCAGAGAAACCATCATGGACAGGAAAGGCCTGAGTAGAGATGACACCAAATGTAATGTAGTATCCTATATTGGGTCCTAGAACATTAGGAGCAACTAAAGTGATTAATAACCATGAATCAACATTGATTCATTAATTGTACATATAAACCATAATATATAAGATTATTAAAATGTGTAAATAAGTGTGTGCTATTTGGGAACTCTCAGTACTATCTTGTGATTTTTATAAATCTAAATCTATTCTAAGAAATACATTTTATTTTTAAAAATTACTTTTAAAGCTTGTGACTCATACAAACTCATCATCAACCTAACAATAGAGTTTCTATCAATAACACTGTGAGAAGAAAAATTAACAATATGATTTCAACTTATGAATTCATATAGCAATATATCAACCCTAGATTATGCTTTTATATCCCTTGTTCACTCTTAAGATTAATTTATGTGAGGATATATTTAAGTTACATAATGGAGAAAAATAATTTGAGTCAGACTTTTTCTAAAATAAAAAAAAGGCAGAAAATCTAGAAATGTATTCTAACCAAGAATTGCAGTGAAAGAAAGTCACAGGATGATATTTTTACAGCAAAACCATAAATGAGCCTTGACTGGTTGAAAAAAGAGTATAGAAGTTCTCTGGTAAAAGTAATCACCAAGAAGGAGATTTTTATGCAAAGACAGTATATCTTAATGATGGATATGTCCAAAGACCTGGGGACTGCATATTATTATTTGTCAATTATATAAAATTATGTTTCATAAAATTAAAACAACAGAATAAAAAATATGGGTTATTGCTATAATTTTTTTCTGTATATAAAGTGTTATGACATTGGGCTTTGGGAGAAGGAGTTTTGTTAGTAATATTGTAATTTCCATAATAAAACATGTTTACAAAGTAACAAATATTGCGCATTTTCATATAGTGGCATTAACTCATGGATAAATAGGATGAGTACTGCAACAATACTATAAAATTCATAACAAAAATTACAAAACCCAAGACCATATAATCTTTCACAGATTTAAAATATAGTTATAGTTAAGTTAATACAAGTTCAATTAACCACATAGCACATACTGCTAAGGAGTCATAAAATAAATTTTTAAATCTTTAATTTGGAGATGAACATATTTATTTATAAATCTGTAAGGGAAAGCTTAAAATTTACAATGTATCACCATTTCATTATAAAAGAATACTTATCTTAATTTTTATGGATTTGCTTTCCTATTCTACATACTCAACTAATTTTTAGTAGGATAAACTTACCTGTATACATGGTTAAAGAGGCCCTATTATGATTTCATTTTGTATCTCAGAACTTAAAAATGCCATCAAACTCAAAATAAATCTTGCTATGCATCAGCAGGATTTTCTAGATATTTCATCAGTATTTGGGACAGCTAGAAGGTTGGTACTGATTTTACTAGGAGAATCATAGCAATAGATGAAAACTAGTTGTGAGGCTGAGGTTACACTATTCTTCCTGAGTTTGTCAATGTATAGGATTAAAGTCAAAATACATATTTGTGAGTGACCACCTGTGCAAGATTCTATAATTCTTAATAGTATAATACCAAAAGATTCTCAGACCTTTTCTTCAAAATCAGATAATTTAATAAAGAAGACAGACATGTAAAACATTCTTATATTTTATTATGATGAGGCTAAATATTATGCAGATCCTAGCTTGTCACTGACAATTGATCTAGATATAAATCAAATTAACCCTGTTCATGTTCTGTGCCTGAGTCCTTAGGTTCTCAGGGTCACCTCTGCCTTCTGCTTTCTCCTCTGTCTGAATGTGTATCCT
The DNA here is from genome assembly GCA_030015415.1 of Cynopterus sphinx. Lineage (NCBI taxonomy): Eukaryota > Metazoa > Chordata > Mammalia > Chiroptera > Pteropodidae > Cynopterus > Cynopterus sphinx. The sequence goes on from CM057381.1 coordinate 27,631,772, forward strand.
CCAATCTATAACTGATCTGGCATGTAATAAAAGTTGGAGCTCAGCCTCTTTACATAATTAATATAAATAAATCTCCCTCAAATAAGCACACTAACAAAGACAAAATCAACTACCAGGTCCTGCATATGCCACATATCCTTAAGTTTATTTAGGGTTGGGGGGGGTTAGGCGACCACAAAGCAAATTATTTAATTTTGAATCTTAGACATCTCAGTTCTTGAAAGTACTACAGTCACCTTGCCGCGATGCAAAGCCAATCCACTACTCTGTTTTTTATTCTTCTCAAATCTTCTAAATTCTTTTACCCTTTTAATGCAAATAGAATTATCTGTCTCTTTTATTGACTATTTCTTCAGAGTATTACTTTATATCCATGATCCTTTTTATTTCAATTGATTTATAAAAAGTATTTTCCTAAGTAACAAGAAGCTTTTTTATACAGCTAAAAGTTAATATAAATAAATACGTGAACACAGACCTTATAATGAAACAATATTAATGTATATCACACTATTAAAGATAGGCCAGGCAATTATACAAACATATCACGTAAACTATATGTACACCATGATGCAGATATTGCCATGAGATTTTCGTTTTTTTATATGAGTTTTTAATACATTGAAATTAGAGAATCTTGTAAAGGCTACTCTCCTCAGCAACACTGTATGAAGGTTAGGCGCTTGATGTCTTCTAAAAGTGACACATTTAACTTTAATTCTGAAATATATTGAGAGTTGTCAGAGGATATAGAGTGGAGGAGGGGGTTTGCGAAGAAATAAAATTTTTAAATAGAAAAACACTGAAACATGAAGAAGCATGGTTACTGTGGAGAAGCATAAGAAACTTGACATTGCTACAGGTAACTAGCAGTGGTAAATAGGTGTCATGTAGTAAGGGGTATAACATAGTAGAAATAGTCAGAGGTCAGAGCAAAATAGATGTAGAAGATAACATAAAGATATTGAAATCTATCTGTAAACTCTTCAGAGACTGAGCAAGAGATGTGTGCCATGTGCAGAGACTTACAAAATATTCTTATGAAATAAATTTATTACTTGTATGTGGTTTAAGTTAGAAAAACAAGGTGGCACTCAAATAATACCATCAAAGTTTGAGACTATTATAACAATTTAAGTAAGTAATGCTGAAGGTCAGGACATAGATAATAATAATGTGAAAGTTATAGATTTAAGAGGTTTAATTAATTTTTTTGCCTGCTAAGAATTAATTCATCCTATGATAAAAGCAATATTCTCACTGCTATAGGGGAAATAAAACAAAACAAAAAAATTAAAGCAAAACAAAACCTAAAAATATTGCTTAGTGGTTACTGACATAGAAAATGTAGGAAAGTCACTAGCATAGCATGGTAACCAACTTGGAAGTTGTCACTCTAGTCCATGTAAGACATAATGACAGCTGTGAATATAGTGATAGCTGAAGAAACAATGAGAAATGTATAGAATCTAAATATATTTTAAAGGTAGAGTTAGAAAGAAAATAGTTTTCTTGTGGGTTAAAAGAGTTAAAGTAGCCAAGTTTTGGGGACAAAGGAACTAAGTTATATACAGTGATATAAGGTGGGGGGGGACACCTGGAAGAGCAATGGTCTGTGAGTTTTAGAAATAAGATTAGTTGGGACATGGTAAATTTGAAACAAATTAGGTAATTAAGATAAAATCTCAAGAATACAGTTTTACATAGTTACTTTGATTTTAAAGAGATTTTATGAAATTTTACCTCAAAGGATGGGAAGTAAAAAAAAAGAAACACAAATAAATAGGTCTATATCAAACTAAAAAGCATTTTCACAGCAAAGGAAAACATCAACGAAACAAAAGGCAACCAACCGAACAAGAAAAGCTATTTGCAAATACTACCTCCAGTAAGGGGATAATATCCAAAATATATAAAGAACTCATACAACTCAATAAAAATAACAAAATCTAATTTAAAATTAAATGGGCAGAAGATCTGACACTTCTCCCAAGAAGACATACAAACAGCCAACAGGTATATAAAAAGTTGCTCAATTTCATTAGCTATCAGGTAAATGCAAATCAAAACCATAATGAGATATCACTTCACTCCTGTTAGAATGGTTATCAATAACAAGACAAGTAATAACAAGTGTTGCAGAGGTTGTGGGGAAAAAGAAAGTGTCATGCACTGCTGGTGAGAATGTAAATTTGTACAGCCACTATGAAAATCAATATGGATGTTCTTCAGAAAATTAAAAATAGAATTACCATATGACCCAGCAATCCCTCTTCTGGATACCTATTCAAAAATTTGAAATCACCTCTTCTTAAAGACGTATACACACTTATGTTCATTCCAGCATTATTCATGGTGGCCAAGACATGGAAATAACCAGTCTTTCAATAGATGGTTGAGTAAAGGAAATGTGATACATAAATACAGTGAAATATTACTTAGCCACAAGAAGAGATAAAACATTACCACTTATGATAACATGGATGAATTTAAGATTATTGTGTTAAGTGAAATAAGCCAGATGGAAAAAGTTGAGAACCATATGATTTCAGTTACATGTAGGATATAAAACTGAAGTCAATGAAAAAACAAGATAAACAACAAACAAAAACTTATAGACACAGGTCACAGTTTGTTTACCAGAGAGAAAGGAGGGAATGGTGGACATAGAAAAGGATAAAGGGAGTCAAAATATATGGACGGAAGGAGATTTGACTTTGGGTTGTGAACACACAATGCGAAATAAAGATGACATATTATATAATTGTACACTTGAAACCCATATAATTTTATTAACCAACATCACTCCAATAAATTAAATTTAAAAAAGAAATGGTTTTAGGTAGAAGACTGGAATTCAATGCAGAAGTTTCTGGATGGAGAAAACCTTTGTAATATAATTACAACTATATGACTATAGTTTAATATAGAATTAAAGTCATATAACTATAAAATTATTTAAGGGGTAAGAAGAGATTATAATATTGAGTTATAACTTGAGGCTAGGAAATTGAAGATAAGTAGCAAAGGTGACCAAGAATAAATGGCTAATAGGATGTCTTAAAAGCCAAGTAAAGAAAATGTCAGTGTGGCTAGAGAGGCCAGGCATGCTAAATTCTGACGAGAGGTGGCAAAAAAAATGCTGACTGGGAATCAACACAAGTTTTGAAATGTAAACATCTCTGATGACTTGGAAAATTTTTCCATTATTTTATTGTAGTGGTGTGGTGAGAATGTCTATTTGGAATGGGCTCCAAAAATAGGGGAAGTGAAGAATGCAGAGTTCAAGTGTAGAAATCTTTTGCAGGAGTTTAATTGTAAAGATGAGCAAAGAAGTGGTGTGGTAGCTGGAGATGAATATGAGGTCAAGGAGAGTGTCGGTCTATGTTTGTATACATATACAGTGATGGAAATGATTCAAAAGAGAAGTAAAAGGTGATCATATAAAAGATTTCAAATATGCATTTTTCACAGAAATAATGTTCTAAATAATGATAATTCACTAACAAATTTAAAGTTAATTCCACATTCCCAACAAAGATATACAAAGGCATTTATACCATTTTAAATTTTATTATTGGATATTACAGGCAGTAAATTGGATTTTGAAATATTGAATTTACATTGGATAGAAATTTTGTGTTCTGTTTTTATAGAATTCAGTAAGAAATAGTGCTCCATCTCTAATGTTACCACAAAATATTAGTGGCTCATTTAAAACAGGAAAATATTAGAATACTTATTCTTAGTTTTAGAGAATAAGCTATTGACAAAATAAGAGTGTGAAATTTATGTCTGCAACATTTTTGTGAACAATTCTAAGTTCTTTGTACTTAGTTCTTCCCATCTGGAAATGTTGCCTCTTGAATTTATAAGTAATCAATAAGCATAATGTTTACATTGGCAAATTTTCAATAAAATCTAGGTCCATAGTCTGGATACTTTTTCAACAATTTTTAAACTATTTAAATAGTAATTTTTTTCCAAAGACTTTTTAAATACCACATGTTATAAACATACATCTAAGTTTTAAATAAGAACTTTATTTAATAAAATTGAAATGCACTAATAAAATTCTAGACTCATTTGCAAAGAAGTACTGTTAAAATTAGTGTGGTTGACCTTTAGAATGCTAATATGTTGAACTATCGTGTAACTGTTATTGTTCTAGAGCAGTGATTTATATCTAGGGTATCACTGCCTCCCACAGAGACACTTGATATGTCATAAACTTGTAGAGGGTCAAAATAAATTTTAAAACCATGTAAATAGTGATTATGAACTAGGCATATTAATGAGGATTTTTTCAAATTTAATTTGGGCATAAAAGAAACTGCACTAAATATCATCCACCACACAACTCAGTAAGCGTACTCTAGCACTATTAGTAATTCTCTGCACGTCTTGAAAGATTAGCATATCTATATTGTGTTAGGGGAAAGTGAATTTGAAAGACTGCAAAATTATTTAAAAAATGTATACACTCTATTTTTTGCATAATGGTTTTCTCAACCCAGTATCCTCTTTTGGCTACAATCTGACTTTTTTTCTAATAGTTTGGCCTAGTGCAAAGATGTACTAAATACTGATGAAAGGTGAGAATACAGAAGGGCAGATACTATGGAGCAATGTTTCAAAAATTGATGTGATATGAACAGATTGTCCAGCCTGGGCTCAAACAGAGAACACATCTGAATGTTACCATTTCTCCTAGTGAGTTTTGATTAATGAATGTTAATTTAAGGCTTAGAGGTCCTTGAATACTTAATGCTGGACCTGATTCAGGAATGTTGAAACCTAATAAACTATCATCCACCGGGATATGCTTTGATAGATATTTTGTGGCCTGTCATTCATTTTCAGTTTGTACTTGCCTATATGCAACAGGAATATATCAAGTTCTAACGCTCTAAAATAGAGAATTGAGGGAAAAAAATGCATTAAAATTTAGAGCATTGCTAGTACTTGGCTAGTGAAAGAGTTAATAAAAACTATTTTGAATGATAGTAATTAAACATATTACTAAATTATTTATTTCTATTTTATTTTAATTAATTATTGTTTTTTGACCTGGCCTAATTTATAAAATTAAATTCTTACATAATACCAAGTGTAGTACATTACTCAAAGTGTGTTATGTTATATTTTCTCATTTAAGTTATATAATAGGTACCATTATTATACTCAGTTTACAGATGAAAAAATTGGAAAAGAGTTGTTATGTAAATTGTCATATGCAACGCAGATAGGAAGCAGTGAGGCGGAAGGACAAACTCAAGCAGTCTGTTTTAGAACATCATGTTTTAGATGTGGATGTGCATACACACACACACATACACACACACACCCCTGCACAAATATACACATAATATATAACATAAACACATAACATATAACAACAGTTCGGGTTAATTTTCTCCCCTTTATTAACCTGTCAATGTTTAGTTCAATATTAATTAATTTTCCTACTGAGGTAGCTGTCAGTGTTTGCCACCATTTAAAATACTCAGAAGCACAAAGCATATGAATGCTCTCTTGTACTTTTAGGATTTATTTGAATAAGGTAGATATAAGTATACATAATAAGTTTCTGACCAATGTTTTATACCTACAGAAGAATAATACATTTTTTTCATTCTAGAATTTTTAAAATAAACTCTGTAAAACCAATGCTTGTATTAAATTTTCATGTAGAATTTCAATATTTTATATAGAGCTATACAAATGTAATGTAGGGCTTTATCAATTACACTCAGTAACTTGCTAGTATTTTTGATTGTCATCAAAATCAAAAATTTTTTTTAAGACAAACTTTCCTAACTTATGGTACTTATAATACTGTAAACAATGTGAATCATGGTTATAAATTTATTACAAGAATTGTTAAATATATTTAAATGTTATAACCAAATCATGACAATAAAGCTTGATACTTTAATGTTTTTATTATAAAATGACATATACAGAGAAATATATTTCATAAAAACAGTTTTTGTTCTTTGTCACTGACCTACTTAATATTAGGAAAAATAAAAAGGTTCAGTATCATCATTAGTTGTAGCATCAATTACTTTTCAAAGCTCAGTTTTCATCGTAGCAGAAAATGAAAACAATTTTGAACATATACCTTGAAGCCATTTCCTCTTTTGCATGAATCATGTACTTTTAATTTTTATGTTCCAGAAACATAAAAATCATTATGAGTATTTGTCTTCAACAGTGTTATAGAAATAAAAGTTGGACATCTTTAATGTACAAATTAACAAAATTTTATGTATGAATGAAGAATTAATACTTTCCTTGATTCAGATATATTCATCCATTGCCCAATAGAGAACCACAATGAAATAAATTAATGTTTTGATATGAGAGTTTATAGAGAGTTTTTATTGGAATGGCAAAAATAATTATATATCCCTGATTTAAAAGTTTGGATAAAATCATTAAATTCTAATTTGGGGGAATTTTATAGATCCCCAGAAAATGATTTAAAACAGAGCTAGAACTGTGGAGTATTTTACATTTATTTGTCTAAATTATTATTTTAAAATAATCCAAAGCAAATGCTTAATTAGTAAAGACTGTAAGTCATATCCACAGCATTCCTGGTTGCCATGACAATGGTGATCTATCTTAAATCAATGGCATTATAATTAACATAAAAATGAAGTAATTCATATTTAAAATGAAGATTAATTAATTATCCTGGTCTTGGGGAGAGTCTCGGGATGCACTTGAAAGGGTTTATGAAAAAGAGCAAGAATGAGGTCATGCTGTAAGAAATGCAGGTAATGTTTACAGGTTTAATCTGTGGTTGCATACTCTAGGGAGACCGGGGTTCTATTGTAGCATGTGAATTTATTTCTATTTCTGACTTCCTTTGAAGATGCTGTAGATAATAAAATATGTCATTGCTTAACCTATCCTCCTGTCACTCATTTCTTTCCCACAAGGATGGACCATTGGTCTGACTTATGAACCTGTAAACATTGTCCTGAGATTGGGCTGATTATATCAGCTAGTTTCATAAATTGCATATTTTGCACTAAGAATATGGTTTGGGTCTAATAAATCTGAGATATGTGTTGCTTATTAACGTGATTCATGTTTAATGATGATTAAAATTTATGTCACACATGTGATTTATAAAGCCTTTTACAGCTTATACATACCTTATGCTTTTACTTCTGGAATTTAAAAATATTAAAATGATATTTCTTACATTTACCTTAGTATCAGCAGTGCAAAGCAATGTTTTAAAAACAATTACAGAAAATAATGACTCAAATAATCAACTAATGTATCAAATAATGACTTTTGGGATTCACATTTCTATTATAAGTTGAAAGGACAACATACATAAATAATAGTGACATTGGAATTACAAAATAATTGTTTTAATGCTAAATATGTGCTACTGACATAGTGCAATAAGTGTTATTTTGCTCTTAATTTTGTGGACCAATTTTCATAAAAGTTTCACCTAGGCCATTTATCTACATATACGATTTATTTATTGATAATCAGCTGACTGCTGGTCTTGAGTGGGACACTCAAGATAGCTCATATCCGTAATGTCATGGCTAAAAGTACTGGTTACTGGACAGTAGGGCTGTATTTATTCGTATAACTTCTCTATATGTCAACCTCAGGTTTTCTCACAGATTAGGTTTCCTCAAGGTGTTTTATATCTTACATGACAGTTCAAAAGCTTCCAAAAGATCAATAAGGAAGTGGTAAGGCTTTTAGAATTCTGTTTCAGACTAAATTTCTGCACTTCTACTAGGTATTCTTTGATTACACAAGGTTAGTCCAAGTGAATATTGTGACATATGGTTGATTGGACACCATTGGAGATTAGCTATCTCCGTCTGCCTGCTGTATCCCAGTGATTCACATCCCTCCCAGATACAAAACAAGCAAAGAGAAAACAAAACAAAACAAACAAATAAACAGAAAAAAAACATATCCCCTCCACAAGCCCCTAAAAGTCTCATTTTATTATGATATCAGCTCAAGTGTTGTTGAGCTCAGGATCTTATTAACGTGCAAATGAGTTTTCTTGCATGTATTTTCTAAATCACAGGTTCTATTAATCTACAGTCCTGTGAAACAAAAAGGCAGGTTATTTTCAATCCAAAGATCCAAAATACAACCTTGAGATAAAGATGAGATAGCACAATAGGCAGTCTCAATCAAAAAGTGGAAATGGGATAGTGAAGAGCAGTACATGGAAGTAATTGGATCTAGCTGAGAAAATGTGCTGGTACAGTGATTACAGCCCAGTCGTGCTTCCTACGAGTGATCTCTTTGGCTATTGGATCTGCTCTCTGCTTTTTTATACTTTGTCACACTAGCACTTTATTTTTTTAATGAAACATGACAATGTTTTCAAATTAGTAGCTTTTCCAACTTGATTCTTGCTTAAAGAAGTTTGGGTCTCTGTTCATTTTGTGTTTTCAATTGAACAAGTATAATTACTTTAAAAACACTTTGGGCTTCCTTTCTACCTCATAATAATCGTATTACTTTTTTTCACGTTGCTTTTGAAGACCAAATCATCTCTACGTTGGGCTGAGAGTCAGGGAACTGCTCTATAACACCCTAAAGAGTCTTAAAAGCCCTACTAGATATGCTCATGTATTTTTCTGGGGTCTGCACAAATGGTCTTATAGCCATGTACCTGACATCTTAGTCCCGAGTCCATGTTTACTGGCAGCACCTTGAATTTGATTTTTACCTGATGCCATTCCTTAGTTTGAAAGCTTTTGTTACAAGAAAGGGATATGAGAACCAGTTATATTTTCAAAACAGCAAGTTCTACTTTCATATCTCTCTAATATATTTCTCAAAAACTAAATCAGTACCTGTTCAGTTAATTATTTCTCATATTTTATTATTGGCATCTAGTGGGTACTTTCTTTATCCTGCCTGAAATCTTTTCTATCGGGTACAAGAGTTCATGATATCTGCTATTTTTCATGTTACTACAGTAAGCAATATTATCAAATTTTCACTACTACATAAAAATGTTTCTCATTTCCAGGCTGCAAAGACATACACTTCACTCTTCTTCAAAATTTCAACATTCTTACAGAGGCCCCCAAATTTTATGAACACACTCTTCCAGGTCCTTCTACTTTCTGCTGCCTACTACCATCACAAAACAACACTATTTATTTTAAGGGTTTTTATACCACCACAGTTCTGTTATCTGTCTATTCCAGTTCTCTATGTCAGTATAACAAATTAACCCAAAATTTAATGGTTTAAAAAAATTCTTTTTGGCACAGGATTTTATATATCAGAAATTTAGGGAAAGCTCAGTTGGACAATTATCTTGATCTGTATAGTATCAACTAGGCAACTTGGTAATATTTAGACAATGTCTGTGCTGATACAGAGGGTTCGATGTGACTTAATTTCCATGTTTGATACCAGGGTTAGAATGTCTGGTAAAGCCAAGAGTTGTCTGGCATTAGTATATCTCAGTATGACCTTTTATATAACAAACTTAGCCTTCTGTGGGGGAGGGAGGGGGAACTTTAGTGTGGATTGTAGTCAGACGTGTCATCATTACCTTCTGAAGTAGTGCAAAAAAGCACAGGGGGAGAAAAATTGAAATACCTGACTTCACCCTTCTTCCCATTTTTATTTTTTTTGCTGTTTGTCCTTGGACCTACCCAGATAGAAATCTTGAAACAAGCATGCTCACAAAGGGGTGTTTGGATAGAAATTAGATAATTCCTAGGCACTCCCTATATATTTATGCCTCTTATTAAATGTTGATAGAAGATGACTTCCAAGATATCAATGCAAGAATTTACACCAAAGGCACATTCCTCTTTCAATTAAAAGTTTGAATTATTTTATTCGGTAAAGAATTTTGTGCTGCTAAATGCAGAGAAAAGGAATAGATCATATATAATATGATGACAATGGAAGTCAAGTATATCAACTATTACTTTGTTACCATATAATTAAGATAGTTAGGTTTTCTTTAATTAAAGGTTACATTTTTAATTAATTATTATAAATAAATATGGATAATTATACAACTAATATAGTGTCCTAGGAAAAAATAAATAAAACAATGCAAGAAAGTATTTATTATAGGAAATATTGCATAGTTATTACCAAGCAATTTAAGTTTTTATTATTACATTTTTATTATTTTTAGTTCATATCTATGTTTCATTGTATATCTAGTGCACAAAGTTGCAGGTTATTTTTTTTCTAATATCTGATTTTACCTAGTGTTATTTTATTTTGCTGTACCTGACGACTTGAGCAAAAAATCCCAATGACAGCTGAGTGGTGTGCTGATATTTGAATAATAGGGTATGTGGGTAGAGTGGGATAACAGTGTAATAATAGTACATATTAATTTTTTTAATGTATATAATTCACCATGTCAAGTATTTGAAACATATAATATCGTGTAGTTTCAAAATGCCTCTGTAGTGAAAATATATCTATATTTTGCAGAAGAGTGAAATAAGGCCAAAATGCAGTTTAAGAATTGAAGACTGGAACTTATGTTTAAGTTCAGTTCCTCCACATTCTCTGCAACTCTTGGAACAGTCAGTTCTTTCAATTTAAACCATTCAAATAAGTATGTGGTAGAATTTTAATTTCATTTCATCTCAATGGGATTTTAATTTGCATTTCTCTGATAACTAATAATGTTGAACTTCTTTCATGTGTTTATTCATATCTTTGGCAAAGAATCTGTTCAAATATTTTTCTATTTTCTTTTTATTTGGGTTGTTTTTGATTATTGAATTTTGAGATTTATTTTTTATATTCTCAAGTAATTTATGAGCCCATTCTTTGCGGATAAAGACAGTTTTACCTTTCCTTCCCTTTTCAATCTGATGTCTTTTTTTTTCCTGACTGATTGAACTGACTAGAAGTTCAAAGAAAATACTGAATGGGACGTGGGCATGTTTTCTTTCTGATATTGAAGAAAAAGATTCAAGATTTCAACATCAAGTGTGATTTTTGGACCTCCTTTATTAGATTGAGGATGTTTCCTTTATTCCTAAGTTACTGAGAATTTTTATAAGAAATGCATGTTGGATTTTTTACAATGCTTCTCAACATCTGTTGTAAATGTTTTATATATAAATATATATATATATATATAGTATATAAATATATATTAAGTTGATGATATAAAGAATTGCACTGATTGATTTATGAAGACTAAACTAAATTTGCACATCTAACATAACCCTAATTGGTCAAGATATAAAATAATTGTTAGGTACTGTTGGTTTCTATTTGCTATGTTTTGTTTAGATATTTTTGCATCATAATATATATTGGTTTTTTGTGTTTTTTCCTTGTAATTTCTTTGTCTAGTTTTGTTAAGAAGTAATGCTGGCTTCATAGTGTGAGTGGTAGAATACTCTCATCTTCTCAGTTTTCAGGAAAATATGTTGACAAATCGATATACTTTATTCTTGAATATTTGGTAGTTAAAATATAGCCATCTGAGGCTAGATTTTCCATTATGGGAAAGTTTTTGACAAGTGAGCATTTTAAATAGGTTATCAAATTATCAATATTTTCCTTGTATGGAATTAGATTTTTTAATGAAATATTTCATTTCATGTAACTTGTTCAGTTTATTGGCATAATTTTTTTAAATGATCTTACTAAACTTTCATACCTGCAGAACCTTCAGTGATGACTCTTCTTTGTTTCCAAAAATTGGTATTAAATCTACCCTTTTTGTCCAGCTTAGTCTGACTGGAAGATATCAATGTATTAATATTTTTAGAATACTACCTTTGAACATCATTTTTTCTACTGTTTTTCTATTTTATCTTTTGGTGATATGTGCCCTTGCCTTTTCTCTTTTTTATTATCAGTTTTTCTTGTGTTTGTCACAGTTTTTGTTTTGTTTGAACCTAAATACTGAGGTCATAAATTACAGATGAATCTTGTTTTCTCTTATAGTTGTTTGACACTATAAAATTCATAAGTACTTTTTTTAGCTATATCCTACAAAATTTTATTTCATGTTTTTATATCCATTCAATTTAAAAATACTTCTTTTAATTTCTTCTTTGCCATATAGTTTATTTACAGATGTGCAATTTAGTTGCCAAATATTTTTAGATTTTACCAAGGTAGTTTTGTTATTGGTTTCTAATAATATTCTACTGTGGTAGAGAGCATATTTGTATGGCTTCAAACATTTTATATTTGTTGAGACATTTTATGGTTCAGATTGTATTCTGTTTTAGTAAATGTTCCATGTGTACTTGGGAAAAAATATGTTTATTATGCTATTGTTGGGTAGAGTATTCTATAAATGTTATATTTAAGGTTAAATATTTAAATGTTAAATAAGAAGTATTCTTTAAAGTCTATGTCATAACAGATCTTTAGCCTTTTTTGTTTACAGTTAGCTTTGTGTAACTTTACCCATTTTTTTACTGTTAACTTACTTGTATATTTATAATTGAAGTGTGTTTCTTATAAGTAGCATATGTGATTCTGCCTTTTTTTTTAATGCAACCTGAATATGTCTATATTTTAGTGAATTTTTTAGACCCTTTACAATCAGTGCTATTGTTGTTATGATTAAGTTTAAATTTACTATTTTGTTCATTATTTCTTATATTTTATATCTTTTCTTCGGTTCTTTTTTGCTCCTTGCAACCTTAATTTAGAATTCATTTTGTACATGTTCATTGTATACCCTTTGTTAGCTTATTACCTGTGTATAACTTTGATTCATTATATTAGTCATTATTTCATGATTTGTAGTATACTATCTTACCTTAACATAGCTTAATTTTAAATGATATTTTACCATTTTATATATAATACAAAAATTGTTCAATTGTATACTTTTATTTCTTCCCAACTAAATTTGTGATACTGTTGACATATATTTCACTTTTGCATATTATACAACTTACATTTTTAAAAAAATTTTCACTAAAGAAACTGAAATGATAGAAAGAAATATTTTATATTTACCTTTGTAATTAACATATGCCATTTTTAATGCATTTATTTAGATCATATTTCTCTTTTTCATTATTTCCTTTCTACATAAATTACTTCCTTTTACATTCTTCTGGTGTGAGTCAACTTATGATAAATTCTTTCATCTTTGATGTATCTGAAAGTTTTTATTTTCCCTTGGTTTTGAAAAATGAGTATAGACTTCAAGGTTGACTATCTTTTTTTCTTGTAGTATCTTAGAGGTGTGTTATGTTCTTGCCCTTTCACTTGCATTATTCTGAAAAATAATTTATCACACTTAAATTTTGTTCCTCTGTATAAAGCATGTATTTATTTCTTTTGTTTATTTTAATTGTTTTAATTTCCTTTTCTTCTATTTTAAACATCTGTGTCAATTCTCTGTCAGTTTCTGTTAATTAAAATTTCTTGTCATTATGATACTTTTTTCTGCTTCAACTCGCACCTGTTTCAATAACTATTCTTAAGCTTTGAGCTTTAACAATGCTTTATAGAGATTTGTTTTATAACAGTTTTGTTATTTACAAAAATTTTACCTTTTGGCATCTTAATTTTTTATGATCGATTAGAAAGAAATGAAGCCATATTTAGGTTATGGGTAATTATACCTCTATATAGATAGGACTTAATATTGAGTCAGTGTAGTCTACATACCCTTCCTAATGTCCCATGAATCTTGAGACTTTCTAGTGGCTCAATGTGTTATTCTTGGCCATATGTAAGCACTGGGCACTCTTACCTTGAATCCTTTCAAGAAGGCTATTTTGACGCACTCAGCTAATTCTAATGTTCAATTACAGTAGATAGCTGTGTACTCAAGAACGCACTGAAAAACTCCAGAGTTCTCCATGTGCAGTTCTTTTATCGGAAGCTTTTTGAACTGTAGTCACTTTGGTCTTCCTGAAGTCACAGATCTTTCTCCTGAACTCAGTAAGGTGTCTGATTCTTTTGAGGTTCTCTTTTCAGTCATCATAATCTGCAAACCCTATCAGGACATTTACTATTCTGAGACAAACATAGGGCTTGCCTTGTTTTTTTTCTTTCTTGAAAGATTCACTTTAACATCCACTGATGCCTAGTATCTTAAATTTTTTTTTACATATTACATGTTTTGACCATTGTTTTGGTGTTTCTATGGAGAGGACAAATCCTATCTCTGATATTTCATTTTTACCCAAACCTAAGTGCTATATTTCTAGTCATTTATCTACTTCAGGTCTCTATAGAAAAATAAATAAATAAATAAATAAATAAATAAATAAATAAAACTTGATCAGTTAGGTCAACATATTCACAAGGGATTTCCCTTACATTGTTTTAACATTTGTAAAAACTTTGCATCACATATTATTTTGTGCTCTATGGATTTAAAAATAATTTAGTATAGTTTCCATCCTTTATTTTTTGTTTTTAGAAGATACACATATCAATTTCAATATTACTGTTTGAGAATTCTCATGGAGGTTTGCACATAATGATATAAGAAGTGTAACAGGCATTCAATGCAGGTTTAATTGGGAACTTGGCAGATATTCAGAAAATGCTACCTAGAAGAGTTGATTACAGAATTACATTTGAATTCATGATTTGGAGTTCTCAATGGAAGAAAACACAGCATGAAAACATTTTAAACATAGGTAATATGACAAAATGTGCAAAGATGTGAATAGAATATAATGTGTTTGCAAAATCTCAAATAAACTGCTATTCCTAGATTATGAAGTAGAGTTCCAGGATGTTAATTTAGCATTAAGAAATGACACTGAGGTATCAGATTGTTGCCAGATCAAAAAAGATCTTGTATAATAACCAACACACCTGACCTTGATACACTAATGACAGTGGGATAAAAATTAAAGAAGACAAATAAAATCTTTGAGATGCCATATTGAACCTCTAACAAACACTAGAAAACAATTTGTAGAATCAGTTATTCATATGATTCTAAAAATTTTGGTTATTCTCATTAAATCATCATGTAAACAAAAGGTAGACAATAGATTGATTCTTGCATGTGGGTTTTTAAATGGTATAGAAAAGATGACGTTGAATTAAGGACTTTGAGGATGATGATGTGACTATGAAATGACTGATCATGAATTTTGGGGTTAGCAAGGAATAAAAAATATTGTTGGATTGTAGCAAAAGTAGGGTACAACTGAAAAATACGTTGTTTTCTGAAAGTGAGGTAAAAGAGTTTAAGATTTTGGATGTTTGGCAGTTCTAATACAATTAAAATGATATTAAACAAAATAAAATATAAACTAGTTTCTCTCCTTTAACTTTTTATCCAGGAAAATAGGTCAATCCATTGACAGTGTTATAGATAATTTGTGGGAGGTAACATGGAATAAAGTATGACTTCTATGACACTTTAATGACTAAAATAAAACTTTATGTTCTGGCCTCCTTTAATTTTCTAGTGCTAAATATGACCACCCCACAGTCCAAAATGCATAGAAACTTTTTGTTCCTCCTTTCTGTCATACATTCTCTAATCTCTGAGTTTCACAGCATATAGCAATGCAAAATGGGGTACTTCTCACAATCATATCCTCTTTTTTTTTTTTTTTTTTAACTAACTCTTGTTCATCCTTCAGGTTTCAGCTTTAATGTCACATTTTCCAAGAAGACTTCTTTGTACCCTCTTCTGGTACTCTCTCAGTGAGTTTAGTGTATATTCTATAATAGCCAGAAAATGCCTATACTTAGACAGTTTGGTTTGATAATGCCATATTTTCTATTTCTGTATTCAAAATCAATATTTGGCATTCTTTCTGAGACTCACCAGTATCAGTATTAACAAGCTATGCACAGACATAAGGTGAACAGTAGTTGTTTATGACCTTATTAATGGACTTTTTGCAAGGATGAACTCTTCCATTGAATATCTTTATTTTGCTTTCAAATATTCCTTAAAATGCAGGATTATATATCACATGCCCTAGGGTCTTTGAATATAAGCTTCCTCTAATATATCAATATCATCTGCGTTTGCTGTGTTCTCAGTCGCCTAGGGGAGAAAAATATACTTTCACTGGCACAAAGGCAAATGTTATTTCTTCATTTTTGCCAATGTCTGAGAGTGGAGACTTACAAGGCTCCTTAAACATTTCTCTCTAACACTGCTGCCTGAGGGTGTCTCTTGTGTTCTCACAGCCACCATTGTTAGTTCCAATAGTCTGGCTCCACTGTTTTCCTATTTGTACTTCTCTTTTGGTTATGGCTTCTATTCCCTGTAGTTATATTTACTGCAGAGCATACATCTCTACTGTTGGCAGATGCTGCAGCACGTTGCTACATTAATGCCTACAGAACTGTCGACAGTGCCAGTGCAGAAATGTGCAGAAGCTGCTCCCCTGTGTTTTTGTGTCTTTGTGGTGCTGCCATCCACAACGGTTTAATTCACCCCAGTAGTGACCCTAGGATTCTAATGCTTCACAGAAACTCTTTAGTGAAACACATCTTTTAGGTTTTCACTTGCTGTTCTCTCTCCCAGGAATTCTAATCCGAGTCTATGGGAGTTAGAATGGGAATTAGACTTGTCCATTTGTTCAGTCATTCGCTCATACAGTCAACATACTTTTATCGAGTTCCTAATAAGTACCAGGTGAATGGCTCAGCAGTGAGGATGCAACAAAGGTATTGTTTCCCTCCATCCCTCCAAGTCAAGTGGAAAGTCTAGTGTGGTGGAAGAGATAAACATTCAAGATGTTTTTTAACCTACAAGATTAAAGAACACATATCGTATGCCAGACATCTAGAATAAAGTAATAAATAAAATTGACCAAGTCCTTGCCCTCTTGGAACTGAAGTCTCTCTCCTCTTAGGATTAATTAACAAATGTAAACATAAACGTAAGTCATAATAGCTGTTATGAAGAAAAACAAAGCAGAAAAATAAAACACTATATTATAGATGGTGAATTATAGGGAAGTGTGTTTTAAATGAAACATCCTCTCTAACAATATGTCATTTAAGCAGAGATTTATATAAGGATAGAAAAAAAAAAATAAACCAGTCAGAAGGATAGTAGGCAATTATAACAAAACAGGCAAAGCCACTGTTATTATTAAATTTTAAATAGTTTCTTCTATAACTAAATTTTATTTTGATTATTATCACAATTTATATTTCTGTTTCCTCTTTCAACATATTTATTAAAATTATTCTCCTACATGTTCTGCCTCTTTTTTATTTTTCCCCCTATAGTTAAAACTAAATTGCAAATTAATATGGATGGCAAAAAAAAAGTACATTTAATCCTCAGTTTTTCAATTTACAATACCTAGTTAGTTACTTGTTACTAAAAATGAATTTAAATGCAATCAATCTATTCTTTTCAAAAATCATTAAATTTTTGGTTGAAGTCAATAGGCATAGATAAGTTAAACATGCACATTGATTAATCATTGACTAACAGGAGTGATTCAATCAATAAAGATATGGCCAATCATTCTGGCCATTTATAATAGGTAATTAGATTATTTTAA
The DNA here is from genome assembly GCA_030015415.1 of Cynopterus sphinx. Classification (NCBI taxonomy): domain Eukaryota; kingdom Metazoa; phylum Chordata; class Mammalia; order Chiroptera; family Pteropodidae; genus Cynopterus; species Cynopterus sphinx. Next base: position 27,649,270 of record CM057381.1, read on the forward strand.
TGCTCTAGCTCTTTATGAATAGTTTACACTGAGAGACTAATCATGGTTGCCTGTCTTATTTATTCTAAAGGGACACTATACAAAAAACAAATTGACATAGATTTTAGATTTGTTATGGTTTTTATTTCTTCAGATACTATGTATGTATGTATGTATGTATGTGTATGTATGTATGTACATATGTATGTATGTATATATTATGTATTATGTATTTCTCACATTGAAAGGTAACATGAACTTTTCTAGTTTATATAGAATCAATGAAACTCTTACTGTTGTTTTGTCAATGCAATATATTGGAACTCAGAGTGTACAAAATTAATACTAAGGGTTTTTTATTAATTTACTAAAATTTTGAATATAAGTGTATATTTCCAGAATACATTTTATAACCTCAGGAAACAGTATCATATGTGATATTTGTGTCAGTAGTAAAGACCCCCACCTCCCACTTAAGAAACATATCTATAAATTTGGAGCTTTGAACAAGATGAAGATTATTTTTAGCTATGATTTTTGGCACCCTTTTTGTTCTGTCGTATTTAACAGTAACCCACCAAAATATTGTGTTGTGTATCTAAAAGTTTGAAGTGCCATTTTGTGGGCACTGAGTATTATTTCATTTTTATTTTTTGCCTAAGGCACAGAATTTTAGACATATTTATAGTCTTCTGGCTGATACTAGTAGTATGCAACTAGCTGTTATCTGCCTTAGAGGTGTTAGTAAACAAAAATGTTGTGTATAAATATTCAGGGAATTTCAAGTGGCCCAATCCTAAATTAATTTCCAATGCCAGTTTTATTTCAAACTCACCAATTGTACTTGTTTTATGTTGTAATACTATAAATTATCGCAAAACACGGAAGCTTAAAAGAAAAACATTTATTTTATCATAATATCTGTCATCAGAAATCTGGATGTTGCTTATGTGAGTCCTCTGGCTCAGGGTTTCCAACAATGCTGTAAAGTCAAGTCACTGGCTGGAGCTTTCTGTTCCGTGAGAAAGGGATAAATCTTATTTCTTCGTTCTTTCTTGTCTTCTTTCTGTATGGCTCCTGACCAAGTGTTATAGCAGAAGTAAGTGGCTTCTGGCCTAAAGACTGAAAAAGAGAAAATTCAGAAAACCAGAAAATGTCTATGAGACCAGAGAGAAGTGAGGCCTAAAAAGCAAACCAAGTAACAGTTTATAAACCCTTTTGCACAATTCAGACCTGTGTCCATTTGGATCTGATTCTAATTATCATAACTAAGACTTTGTAAACTGAGCAAAATTGAGAGGTCTCTATTGATGTCTTACTCAGATTGATCACTGAGTGGTGAACACTTTCAGGTAAGAACCAAATAGCATAATTTGTCTTTTTATTATTGAATTGTAACAATTATCTTTGTATTCTGGCTACAATTCCCTATCAGATATATGATTTGCAAATATTTTCTTCCATTCTTTGAATTGTCTTTCTAAACAGTGTCATTTGAAGCACAAAATTTTTAAACTTTGAAAAAGTCTAATTTATCTGTTTTTTTTTTTTCTTTTGATACCTGTGTTGTTGTTGCAATGTCTAAGAAGACTTTACTTAACCCAAAGTTACAGGATTAACTCCTATATATTTTTTAAAAGTTATATAGTTTTGGCTTTTACATTTAAACCTAGGATTCATTTTGAGTTAATTATTGATATAATTTGAAGAAGGGGTTCATGTTTATTCATATTTTTGCATGTGGAAAAGCAATCATTCTAGCACCATTTCCTTAAAAGATAACAATAACTTCACTTAATTGTTCAGTCACCTTTGCTAAAAATCAAATAACTGCAAAATGCAAAGTTTATTTCTGGTATCTTAGTTTTATTCTATTAACCTATGTGTCTGTCTTTACATTAGTATTACTCTGTCTTGAAAACTTTGTAATAAAGTTTGAAATTGGAATGATGATCAGCCTATTTTCTTCTTAAAAATAAAAATATTTTTGTTTATATTTATTCATTTAAAAATATCAGTCAGAAAAGATATTTAGAATTCACATTTATTTAAATGATTTCTATATGCATATGACAGACCTATAGAAAAATTTTGTCTTGGTATTTATGAGGTAGGCTACTTAATATATTTCATCAGTTTTAATAGGTCAGTAGTGTATATTTTTAGACTTTCTTAATATGTTTTTATATTTTCTGCCATAAAATATTTTTCCTAACATTTTTTATTAATATCTACTAATACTTATTTCTTAATTACATTTATCAGGCCTTCCAGGAGAAAAAAATACTTAAAGGAAATGAAAATAGGCCTTTCTTGCTTCTGTTCTCACTAACAATATATTGAAGCACAGCCTATTAAGACATTGATCTATTATATGCATGAATGACTGAAAAATACACAAATTTAAAATCGAAGAGGTTAGCCAATATTTACATAGCACCATTCTAAGTTTTATATATACAAAGTCCATTTTATAATCCCTAAATCACATTATTACTTTCATTTTACATGTAAAATCAAGGCATATGAGAATACATGTAACTTGTCATTCTAACACAGATTTTGTATAGGTATATATATGTGTGTGTGTGTGTGTGTGTGTGTGTGGTGTGTGTGTGTGTATCTATTTATGTTTATATATATATGTGTGTGTGTATATAAGTGCTTATATATGTGTATAATCACATATACAATCATATATAACACACATATAATTATATGGTTTTTAGTCTTTGTTGATGTTAATAAACTAATTTTTCAGTGTAGCATTGATAAAAGAATCTAATAGAATGAATAATTAAAAGGATAGGAAGGAATGTCGAAATATAATAATTGTTCATTGAGAAATCTATGAGAGTTAAAATCTTAGGGATTTCTAATTTCTGTTTCTGCACATAAAGTGCCTGGAGGTTGTCACTATATCCTAACAAGTGAAAAGCTGAACATAATGAAGAAATAAATATCTCTTCTAGGATCTATAAGAGACATGAGGATACAGGGCAATCCATGGCCCCAAAGATTGAAGAGATGCAAGAAAATACTGGGAGCTATGGCTTACCAAAGAAAAGACTAGAGTGTAAATGATGGTGAGAACCAGGGCCATGTAGGGAAACCTGAACTATAATTGGTGAATTGCTGGAGGCACAGTGTGAACAAGTTTGAGATTTAAATCTGACAATCCAGTCTTAGGGGGCCCTCACACCTTTGTGAGTCTTACCTCCTAGAGCTTGACCAAGTTCTGACAGTATATATTGGAGAAAAATACCCTCATGCTTCCAGCAAAGGATCCAGAAAGGAATTTTGAAATACTCCAAAGAACACTTTTCTTATTAAGACCCTCAAGAGAAGCTAGTTAACCAAAACCTAACCTGCTGGGATATTATCAGAGCAAAAATGACCTGAAGAAAGAGAAATACTCAACTCTGGCCTACTCTTCCCATTGCTTCTCATCTAAAGGGGGAGGGGAGGGGAAAAAGTTTGCAACCCTTATATATCTCTCCCTTTACCACAACCTCTGGCAACCACCAATCTCTTTACTGTATTCTCTGTTTTGCCTTTTCCAGAATGTAATGTAGTTGGAATCATAGTATATGTTGTCTTTTCAGATTGACTCCTTTGAATTAGCAATATGCTTTTATGGTTCCTCCATGTCTTAGCTGAATTAGTTTTAGTGATAAATAATATTCCATTGACTAGATATATCAAATATTATTTACTCATTCAACTCCTGGGGGACATCTTCATTGCTTCCAAATTTTGACAATTATGATTAAAGCAGCTATAAATGTGTATTTGCAGGTTTTTGTGTGAGAATGAGTTTGCCAATAACCACACAATAACTTGCTGGGATTTGAATAGGAACTGCATTGAATTTATAGATCAATTTGAGTATAAGTCACATCTTGAAAATATTGAACTTTCCTATTCATGATTTTCTACATCAGAGTTTTGTAGTTTTTCTCATACATTGTATATATTTTATTAGATTTATTCCTATGTATTTCATTTTTTGTGTGCTAATGTAAATGGTATTGTGTTTTTAATTTCAAATTTCACTTGTTAATTTCTGGCATATAGGAAACTGATTAATTTTTTATATTAATGTAGTGTCCTGCAATCTTGCTATAATTGCTCATTAGTTCCAAGAGGTTTGCTGTTGTTGTTGTTGTTGTTGTTGTTGTTGTTGTTGATGATGATGATGATTTTTTTAAATTTTCTATATAGATAATCATGTCTGTAAATGAAGACAATATTATTTTTTTCTCAATCTGCATGTTTTATTTATTTTTTCTTGTCTTCGTGCATTACGTAGAACTTTCAATACAGTGTTAAAAATAAGTGGTGAGAGGGAACACCCTTGCCTTGTAGCTAATTGTAATGGGAAAGATTCCAATTTCTCACCATAAGTATGGCATTAATTGTGCTTATTTTGTAGATATTCTTTATGAATTTGAGGAAGTTTTTCTCTATTCTTAATTTACTGAGAATTTTATCAAAAAAGGAGTTAGATATTTTTAAGTATTTTTTCTGCACTTGTTGATGAGATCATATTCATTTTTATTTGTTTTCTTTTATTTTGTTTTCTTAATCTGATGAGATGGGTTACATAAATTGATTTTCATATATTGACCCAGACTTGCATACCTGGGATAAATCCCACTTGGTTGTAATGTGTTATTCTTTGTATACATTATAGAATGCAATTTGTCAATATTTTTTTCTGGATTTTTGCATTTATCTTCATCAGAAATGTTGGCCTATTGTTTTCTTTTCTTGTAATGTTGTTTTTTGGTATCAGTATTAAGGTAATGCTGGCCTCATTAGATGAGTTAAGAAGTATTTCCTCTGCTTCTATCCTCTGGAAAAGATTGCAGAGTATTTGGAATTTCTTTTTTTCATGTCACACAAATTTTTGAGAATTCAACTTTCTGGATATAAAAAGCAAAAGATAGATCAGAAAATGAATCCACTATGCAGCTTTTCTAAGATTGGAATACAGTCACATTTTGTATAAAATGCCTCAGATTTTTTCCGTCGTGGCTTTCTTCCAAATCTCAGCTATTTGATTCTGTTCCAGGCAGCACAATAAAGAATTTTGTACAAGCCTGAGCAGTTCCTCCACCAACAATTAAAACCTGGTCTTCCCAGTTCTTTCCATTTCTAAACAATATATTAGGTTTTCTGGATCTCCTGGTGGCAGTTAAAAAAGTAAAGTGACTACTACTAGAACTGATGAAAAATTAATTTCCTGCAGGATAAATTTTGATCATTGAGGGATAAGAAGTAAGAGATAGTTTTGCAGAAGAATTTCTTCTCTGCCCTCTCTTTGATAGACTGTTTCTATATAACCTGCCCAGATATTCCTTCCACACTGATTGACTGGCTCTGTCACTTTTCTAGCAGTGGACAGTGTTTCCGCTTGCCATTCTTCTCTTTATGTCCTTTCTTTTTCCTCGGTCTTTGTCCTATCCTTACACATTCCAATAAAATATTATCCTTAAACTTCAAATTATGTTTTTAAGAACTCTAGGATAAGAAATTCTAAATAAAAGTAAAGTTTAGATTATCAATTTTGTGGCTAGAAATGTGTATTATAAAAAGAGAAAAATTATGAGAAATATGATAGAATATTTAGATAATGGAAGCCTACAAAGAATCAAAGATATCTTCAAATGTATAACACAGATATAACTGGATGTCTGAAATATGAAATTTGAAAGAATTATGTTTGATAGTGAAAGTATAAACATTATGCAGCAGTGTGGCAGCTGCAGAAGGGAGCTTATGGTTAATCTAGACTGGTAGATCTTGTGATAGATGGTAGGGGAGTCTGTTAGCATAGGTGGTTTTGCTTAACATCATTTAGCTTGCTTTATAAGCCAAATTACTGAAAAGAAGAAAAAGGTTCGATTAATCCTATGTGCTAAAGGGAATATTCTGTAGAATTTAAAATTTTCAGTTCAGTTTATTTAGGATAAGTAGGATTACCAAGGGGGCATAATGGAAATTATATACAATAAATGCTATTTAAGTAGGAGCAGATTAGACAGAGGAGCCTGAAGAAATGTTGATTGCTGTGGGAGCACCAATGATTCCAGGGGAAAGTGGCATAAATAAAAGGAACTCGCCTAAAATTACTACTTTTTTCCACAATATTTTTTTGGTTCTTTAGAAATGGCTGAGATCCCAAGTAGGCCCTATTGTAGGATCAGAGGTGTGGGCTGCCTGAGACTGGGAAAGACCTAAAACTGATTTGGTTTGAAGGAGGCTGACCCCCATCTTCAGCGTGGTGGTAAATGCCTTGCTTAGGAATGGGTTCACAGAAAGCTTGCTTCAAAGCAGGAACCCAAAAGGAAGAATAATGAGCCAGGACAAACTGAGATAAATATGTAGGGTGATTTCTGAAATTACACTATTATATTTATGGTTATGCAGTTTTAGCCTCTGTGTAGCCTAGTATATAACATTTATATTATATGGACAGCATAGCATAATAGTTTTAGGGACCATCTCTTTAAGAATAATTCTATAGCAGTTGCATAAAAATTAAAATAACCTCTTTCAGACTTGATTCACAATACACAGCATCACAATTATGAGATGTTCTTTTTTCCCCCAATTCAGCTATATTCACTTTAAACAACTTAAGGCATTCGTTATTCCTTTATTTCTCTTAAAGATAAACTTCTCAGCATTACCTAAATCACCATCATTGTGTCCATTATTATTTTTTACTTTTTTCATTTGTTTGCCTTTCATAAATACTCTTCTTAGTTTTATTGGTATAAGTTCCATGATTTTCAGGTTCACTATCTGCCGTACTATCTGATTCATTATTCAGCTTGCACCTGTATTATCAGGGAACACATTATTAATTTTATTGTTCTGTTGCTCCTGGTGGACATATTTAAGAGAATCAGATAATTTTTTTTTTATTATTCATGATAAAGACTTCGCTATGCTCTTTGCTAGAAATTACTTTTTGCTATATTATTCCATTCATTATGATTGTATTTGGTGGTCTGGGGAGTGGTAATTTGACTAATTATCAACCAGAGTTTTGTTTGTGCTCATGTACACTTCTATAATTAAAATCAATGAAGCCTTCTTCCAGGTAATTCAATATTAATTTAATCTTAAAGCTTAATACATTATCGTTTCATTGTCATACTTTTCTAATTTATATGATACTTGATACAAGCTATATAACTTTGTTTGGATTGGCTATAAATTGTTGCTACAAGGCTAATTTTAAGTTTAAAATTGATTCAATAATTTAGCTTGTAGTTGACAATAACAATGAAGTTCACTTGTTTCTTATTCACTATGTTTGTTATAGATATGCACAAATGCATGTCATAGTGAAAAGGTATTAAAATTACACAAATTTATTTATTAAACATTTATTGATTGATTATTTTTTACATAGCATGTATTGTTTTAAGCATAGAAAACTAAAAGACAAAAAAACAATAGTTTATTTCCTCAAATAGTGTACAGTGTAATATGAAGGTCATTCAGATATGTCACAATGCATACTATAACTAGATTTTCAGTAAAAATAAGAGAGAGTGAAATTTGGAGATGGTGGTTTTGTGGTCCTTAAGAAATATGTATGTAGAGAGATTCAAGAAAAAGCTGTCTATAATCTCCTAGAAATCTATATAAATATCTGAGCCAGAGGTAAAGACCTGGAATTTATTATTCTTGCTATGATAGTTACTGCTTGGAGAGAGAATTCTATTTTGGGGTAGATAGGGCCTATTACTCAACTTTGAGAGATACAGTGTTTGACGTTTGTTTCAATTTTGTTTTAACTTTACTTAAACTAAGAGGTAGAGGAAAAGGATACCTTGGAGCACAAAGATGTTTAAAAGAATATCAGATCTTCTCTTAGTAATATGTTCTGTGATCAAAATTAAAGAGGATTTTAATAGAGACAGTATTTATTTGTGTTTTTTTTTTTAAGATGTGGAGATCTGAGTTTACATAATTAATGATGGTAAAGGCCTGTGATAAAGAAGGAAAGGAGGTTAAAGTTACAAAAAATGGACAAAAACTTGACTTTAGTATTGAATTAGCAAGTGATTTATCACCTATTCATATTAATTGAATTGAGAAGTTTTTATGTTGATTGGTCTAATAAGCAAATCATTATATATTATTTAAATAGCATATTTATACATTAAAAGGTGTTTATTAATGAGAGATACTAGAAATGTAACAGGGGAGAATGTTTATTTTACTTTATTTCCTTCATTATTTCCATACTACATCAAAAATTAGAGTTGAACAAAATGTGTTGATTCTTATGAATTTCCCTTTTTTTTCTAATTTCAATACAAAGATCAAAACATTTTTTTGTATCAGGGGTGCATGTGGTTATAAAGGTGTTATAGAGAGCACATAAATCTAGGAGGAGAGTTGCATTTCAATGCCCTACTCACAATATTCATCTATGTTTTAGAAAAAGGTATATCATCCTTATTGTCACCCCAGAGGTACCATGGATCCTCTGTATCTGTTGTGTCACATTATTCATACATAATCAAATATTATCGTGTCAAGTGTTTATATGAGTTATTGGATAAAGGACAGTAATTTTTTTCTCACAAGTAAGGAGACAAGCCAGAAATATTGGAATGCATGTCTACGGAATTTTGGAAAGACATAAGTGAAATATTTGAAGAATGATAAAACCTATTGTTCTTTGTTTTTTATTGTAAATTTGAAAAATTAGCATGCATTACTAAATTATACAAGCAATCAATTATTGAGTGAGTGTTTCATCTCTTTTATAATTGTGCAAACATTAAAAAGCAGTGTTATGGGTTATTGAAATTCAGTGTAGGGTTTAAAGTTCAATATTCTAGATAGATGTCTTCTATCCTCCCATGAAGACACAAGAGAATAGAAATAAATGAATAAACACATAATAAACAAGAAGCAGTTAACAAACAAAGATTTTAGAATATTTCAGAGAAAAAGAGAGACACTAGCATTGGAGTAAGGATGAAATAAACACAAACATCAAAATCAGAGCAAAGAACGTGTTTCAGTATTGCCCAATAAAAGAAAAGAAACATCAGCACAAGCGGAATCCAGAGAGATCAGCGCTCAGACTCAGCAGGCAGGATAGTCTTAATGGAATTTATGTCAAAATAAAAGGAATCAACTTAGTCTGTATTTAAAAAGCATGCTCCAATTATTGGTGCTGTACTTTCGCAAAAGCAATATATACAAAGGATAGGAAGCCTGCATTTCCCCCAGACAATCTAGTGCCGATGTAAAGGCCTGTAAATAAAGCCTTCATATGTTAGCATTTGTGGTGTTATTAGGGAGTATATAGAACCCAACAACATTCATATTGCCTCATCTTAAAGTGATTTTATCAGTTGCTTTCCAGAAATGATGACTAGAAACCTCACGGAGTTCCCATTCATAGGAATGTTCTGGCCTGTAACAGCTCCACTTACCCAACATGAAAGGAAAATTTTATCTCTACCATTCCTGGGCTTAATATATGAATTAAGAAAAATTAAATATCTTTATGCTTAAAGAATAACCCTAAGTATAACCAATAACAGCTAAACAAGCAAGAAAATAGCAATAATAAGTAATCAATTAATTAATTGATAATAAATAACCAAAAATGAATATATAAATATGAAAGTCTGAACCAGGGGGACAAAGATAATTTAGGAAAATAATAATTTTACAATAAGTAAAATTTAAATTCAAACAAATATTTGGGGAAAAATACATTCTTTAAAAATAAGGTTCTATGTAAAAATAAAAATTAAGTTAAAAAAACTCAAAAACTAAAAACAGAATTTATATTTTAAAGAAAATTTTTAAAAAGCTAAAGATAAAATGCTATGTTCAAAAAATTTTTTTTCAAAATGTAGATAAAGACATTGAAAGAAAAATTATGTAAGAAAAGATGGACATAAATTTTAGGAGATGTAACATCTCAAATGTCAATTTAGACACTTCCAATTGTACGTAGGAGGAACTCTAACTTAAATTGTTTTAAACGATGTATTTGCTCCTGTATCTGAAATGTCCAAAGAAATAAGCAATGGAAGTTCTGTGAAAAAGCTCAGCCTCTTTCTCTGTGATTATCTTGGCTTTGCTTTCCTCTCTGTGTGACCTTTATCCTCCCGCTACCTTCTCTGGCTGCAGCAGCAGTCCCTCATGTCACATGAGCCACCACTCTATCCAGATAAGTGAGTACCTTTTAAAAGTAACGGCAGTAGAAGAAGAAGAAAGCTTCTCTTCTAGAATTCCTTTCCAGGGCCTGCTCAGGAGCCTGAAACCACATTTCATGCTGGCAGCTCTTCCAGCCCTGACAGCCCATGGTGTGTTCTGGCTGGTGATCGAGCCAGAGATGAGCCTTTTGCCCATCTCTGATACTGATACAGAGAATGTCCTAGTACTGATTTTGCAAATTTGTGGGTGTCACCAAACTGCATAACCGCTTATCTATGCAGAGAACAGGTTTGTAGTTGGCAGAAGTAGGGGGTGAGCAGTGGGCAAAATGAGTGAAAAGAGTCAAAAGGTACAAACTCCCAATTATAAACTGAATCCTGGGAATGTAATGTATAACTCAGTGATTATAGTAAATATTATCGTGTTGTATATTTGAAAGTTGCTTAGAGGGTGAATTGTAAAAGTTCTCACAAGAAAACATTTGTAATTATGTGTGGTGATGGATGTTAACTAGAGTTATTGTAATTGCTTCTCAATATATACAAATATTGAACTTTATGTTGTATCCCTGAAACTAATATGATACATGTCAATTTCATCTCAGTAAAAAAAATTAAAAACAAATAAATAAATGTGGTATTTTTTTATGTGTGTATATATTTGAACTTAACTAAAATGTTATAAAATATTATAAAATACTAATTAAATAATATTGTATACTCATAAGTGTTCTTATAAAAAATAATATAAATTCATGTATTTGCTAAAAGTACATTAAATAAAAAAAATAAAATAAATAAAAATGCATTTTAAATAATCAGACTGGGAAAAATGAAGAATACTGTATGTATGCTCAAGAAAAACTCACAAAAAAATTTATGTAATAATTTAAACCTCATGTGCTATAATAATGCAACAAAACTTTTATTAATTTATAAGAGCATGTAACAGAAATGTTTTTTAAGTACACATTTATAAAACCATTAGATTATTACTAATTATTTTTCACTGTACTCTGGTATATTATTTAACTTCTTTCTATATTAATGCAAGATATTAGCTTCACACTACTCCATCATAATCCAAACTTTCTAAAAAGAAGTATTTTTAGGACTATTTTGTTTATAAAGTGTAAAGAAGCATCTCAGATTTCCCTGAATAATAAAACTAAAACAGTGTCTTAAAGAAAAAATCATTTTATTCAGCCAATAATTCTGTGACTCTATTGTGATATTCTTTTGAGCCAGCACAGCTGATATTTGCTGGGTTCTTTCATGCATGTATTGCCAACCTGGCTGCTAAATGTTCTAGGATGGCCTCACTTAAATGCTAAGCATTTGGAAGCCTGATGCAATAGGAGGATTACTGTGACAACTCATTTCTGCTCTCCTTGGTTCCATGTCACCCAGCAGACTAGCCTAGATTTCTTCCTCTGGTATCCCGTGATAGTCTCAGGATTCCCAAAGGCAACAAGAATCTGCTAATGTGCATTTTATTTATAATGTTCTATGGCCAAAACAAGCCTCTTCACCAAACCAAAATCAGAGCAAAGGGTTAAACTTTAGCTTTTATTTGGCAAATCTACAATATCATGGCACAATAGCATCGATGTAACAAGGAGAAAAAGTTGTGGCCATTTTTACAACCTAACAAAAATGTCATCCTTCAAAAGAACTACATGCCAGAGTTTAAGCACACTTTGTGTAGATAGATTGATTAATAGATACATAGATTTAAATATATACATGCACTATTATATATACAAAAAACTTATATGCATATACATATAATACAAGTGTTTGTTGTTGTTGTTGTTTTGTTTGTTTGTTTTTTTTAGTATAAATTGGTAACACTATAGAGTTCTTTCTTTTTCATTGACTTTAACTCCGTTCCCAGAAATTATACCATTCTGGCATTCATCTTGTCAGGGCTTAGAGAAATCTTATTAAATTCTCAGTTTCAGGAATAGTTTTTTACTTATTCCATAAATATCTATTGAGCACCTGTAATGTATAAGCAATATTCTATACATTGGATACTTACTGATGATAAAAACAGGTAAACCTGTGGAGGTATTTTTTTAACATGAGAAAAAGAAAAAAGTTAAATACAAATAAACTACGAAAATATTTTTTAGATTTTGCTGGGCAGGCACTGCCTTAGTAGGTCCACAGAAATCCTAGAATGTCAATTTATTCTAGAGTAATATCTATATATATAATCACTCTTGCTGATATTTAATTACAGGTACTTTTCGTGGCACCGTATTTTTTTTATTACTACTCCTTTCAGAAAGAGATGAATTCAATCTTCAGTACTACAAGGTTTCAGTACTTTTGTGCTGCTGAGAAGTTATTAGAGTGAAATGTACTAAGTAGTTTAGAATTCTGCAGTCACCCCTAAGAGTCCTTCTTCTTATTATAATACTATGATTCTCATGTCTTATAATAGTGATATGCCCATACATAGTAAAAAAAATTCTTGTCCATCTAAATGTCTTGGCATAAATATACTTAAATAGCTAAGGCTTTCTGTGTAGGTCAGATTGTTTGAATGTATGGTTTTTGTGAAGGAAGGTCTGTAAGATAAGGAATGTCAGATGAGATTACAACAGTTATTAATGTATATAATTGTAGCAGTGTTACTGGTACATTCCTCCAGAAATTACTTTGTGTTTAACTTAAAAACTGGGATATTTGTCTTAAAATATTCATGAAAGGCAAATTAATAATTAATATAAATATATCTCAATTTGGGTAAATGTAAACCATAAGTATGAAACATATGAACTTTATTCAAAATATCTGAAACATAAAAGTAACCAGAATATCTTTTTATAGATCAATTGATAAACAAACTGAAATATATCCAATGAAATATTATTTAATGATTAAAAAATGAGCTATCAGCTTTAAATAGATATGGAGAAAATTTAAATATATGTTGCTAAGTGAAAAAAGCTAATTGAAAAAAATCTAAATAATGTATGATTTCAATTGTATGACATTTGACACTGTAGAAAAGGCAAAAAAAAAAAAAAATGCCATTGGTTTCCAGAGGGTTTGGGTTGAGGGAAGGGAAGTTGATAGGTGGAACACAGGGCATTTTCAGAGCAGTAACTCTATTTTGTATGCTACTGTAATGATGGATATGTCATTACGAATTTGTCAAAACCGTTAGAATATACAACACAAACAATTCCCTAATATAACTATGGACTTTCATTAGTGATACCATATTAATATTTGCTCATGACATGTAACAAATATACCACACTAATGGTGGAAGATAATAATAAGGCACAACATGTGTGTCTGTGTGTACATGTTTTTGTGTGCATATTGAGAGGAAAGGGTAGACAAAAACTATATACTCATTGCTCAATTTTTTGTAAACATAGCTATTCTAAAATTATAAAGTAATAATTCTTTTTCAAAGATGATTTCTTTATAGCTTAAGCCACTGGTTGAGTCAAATAACACACAAAGAAACTAACACAAAAGATAATTGTAAGTAATAAGTAGAACTTCATATGTTATGAGGGAAATATCACAGCTCCTATTTGTCTTTAGAGTGTTCAGAGTCATATACCAGTTTTGGTTCTCAGAAAAGTATCATTCATGCCAAAATGACGACAACAGAATATTTCCTTCACCTTGATACAGAAAATATTGCATCACAGCAATGAATCAGTGTGTTTGATCAAAACTATTACCATAGTATTGCTAACAGTTTTTCTACTAATAATGATAGCGATAATGATGATGACGATGATGATGATGATGATGATAAAGACAATGATGATATCAACTTTAAATGAACTCTAGCTATGTAGCAGATACTTTATCAGTCTATTGTCATGTTTAATTTTAGTTTTCCTAACAACTCAATGGTGCAAATCCTTAGATTTTAAAAGAGAAAATATATAGAAAATAAACTGAGAACAAGTATTCTGAGATTAGAGCAAAAAATTGTAATGGATATGAGAGCAATATAATGTCTTTATTAAACAAACAAAGGAAACTATTAACATAATAGTTTAAAAAATATGATAAAAAACTGAACTTTTAGCATATTATAGTAATAATTTGAATATATTATTTTAAGGAATCAATTTTTTACTGGCATTGTATTCCTACAAACCACAATACATTAATTACAAAATTGATTTATAATTCCCTTTATTCAAAGGGAATATTTAATATATATCTTTATTTTACTATATTCTTTTACTATCTTTTATCTTGTTTTACTATTGTATACATTATATATATACAGATATATCAATGCATACATGTAAGTATACATGCATATGAACATACGTACTTACATGCATGTTAATAAAATACACAATATTGCAATCCAACCCTAGTTCTTATTATGAGAAATGTGTCAAGGTGTTCTCAACAAATAACTGCATGCTTTAAATAATTTTCTCTATAGTTAAGATTCAGGTCATCAAATTGGAAATATTAGATAAATAGTAATCATTAAAAAATAGTCTTTAAGTTAATATTCTTAATCTTCTTTGTAAGTCTAAGCAGAGAAAACAATTCTAAGAACAAAACAATATATGTTATATATTAAAAACCATGAGCTTAAACCTCGAGTTTTTTTTCTGAATTAACTCTTATTTTGTACTAATTTTTAATATATTTAATAACATATTTTTAACATGTGATTAGAATGAATCTCAATGTGCTAGATTGTTTATATTGCCTTCATAGCCATCTCTTAAATAAGTCCAATGGTCTCTCATTATTAAATAACTGAAAATTTATCTATACACAAATCTCCAACTTGCTTTTCACTTTCTAATAAATAATGATTTGCATATTTTTATGTATAAATGTTAAATTTATCTTTCAAAAATATGTATAATGGTTGCCCAGTATGTTAACTAACCATGTAAAATCTTATTAATTTCATCTCTAAAAAGTAGGTTTCTTATAATATAAAGTTTTAGCCATCTTCCTTCAATTATATTTTTAATGTCTAGAAAATTTCATAAGACATAGTATAAGCTCATAGGGGAACTAAATATACTGATAACTTAGGATCTTCAATGTTTTCAAACAATTGTATATTTCCTAACTATGCCTCAAAATTATTGCTGCATATAGTAAAGGTAAAGGAAAAATATAATATTAGATCATTTCCCAGATATCTTTAAGATATGTCATTTAAATGGGATTTCTGTTCTGTAAATTGAATCAAACCATTTACAAAGTAGTGCTTTCATACTTTTATTGATGGATGTGAATGAATTCTTTATCATTGTTCCTATCAAAGCATAGTAGAAAAATCTAAACAGATAGATACAATTTTTGCCAAGAACAAGATCAATTTCACTTTTTGGCAGTTTCTAAATTGTGTTTGTCAATTGTTAGTGAAATTATGGAGATAGATGATTGCTGATCTTAACCTTTCGCTATTCCAAGGCCACAGTGTATAGGAACAGGTAGGTTGCTGCTGTAGTTTCCTTGGTTTGTTTCAATTTATATGATCTCAGGATTATTTCTCAAAGCACAGAATGAGAGCTGTCTGGAAAGGTTTATGGAAATTTCAATCTTATATTTGAAATATATCTAGCTTCCAGATTTTTACAAATTTGTTTATTCTACTGTACCTACTTATAACTCAATTTATTTTAATTATACAACTACATACTCAGGTTTTTTTGTTTGGCATATCAGCACCTGATCTTTTCACTTATACTTATTTGTAGAATTTCTTATAAAAAGGTTTTTTTGTATGCAATATCTAGGTGGGTTTTTTCTTTTTCAGATTTATATTTTTATTAATAATATAGTTATGCAAAATAAGTAAGATTTCTTGTTCTTAAAATAGAATATTTAGATTTTACCTTTTACTAACAATTTTGGTTGAATGTTTGCATAAAGGAAAAAAGAAAATGACTAAGTTTGAAAGCATAAAAATGATATTTCTTTTTTTTTTAAGGCATATATATGTTTGCACTGTGTGTTCGCCTCCCATAGTTAGATTTTTTTCTGTCACTTCATATTTGACACCTTTACCCCATCAACCTCTCTCCTCCTGCCACTCCCTATCCTCCGATAACCACTAGTCCATTGTCCATGTCCAAGAGTCTCTAGTTTGTTTGTCCTGTTCATTTGTTGCTTTTAGGTTTATATTCCACATATAAGTGATATTATGTGACTTTCAATATTTTCTGTCTGGCTAATTTCACTTAGCATGATTTTCTCGAGGTCTATCCATGTTGTCACAAATGGCAGTATTTCATCTCTTCTTATGACTAATATTCCGTTGTATATATGTACCACAGATTGTTTAGCCAATCATCTATCGTAGAACATTTCGGTCGCTTCCATGTCCTGGCCATTGTAAATAATGATGCTATAAACATCAATGTGCAAATATCTTTCTGGATGTGGGTTTTCAAGTCTTTGGGGGTAAATACCCAGTAGAGGGATTGATGGAGCATATGGTAGATCAATTCTTAGTTTTCTGAGAAACCTTCCTACTTTTTTCCATAGTGGCTGCTCCAATTTGCAGTCTCACCAGCAGTGTATGAAGGTTCTTTTTTCTCCTCATCCTCTCTTGCATTTGCTATTATCTGCCCTGTTGATAACAGGTGTGAAATAATAGCTCATTGTGGTTTTGATTTGCATTTTCCTAATAGCTAGCAATATTGAGCATCTTTTCATATATTTGTTGGCCATTTTTATGTCCTCTAGGGAGAAGTGTTTGTTTAGATCTTCTGCCCATTTTGTGATTAGACTGTTTGCTCTTTGTTGTTATTGAATTGTATGAGTACTTTGTATGTTTTAGATATTAGGCCTTTATCGAAGGGTATTTCTTGCAAATATATTTTCCCATTCGGATGGCTATCTCTTTACCTTCTTGACAGTTTCTTTTGCTGGCCTGAAGCTTTTTAGTTTGATATAGTACAATTCATTTATTTTTGCTTTTACTTCTCTTGCCTTTGAGATCAAATTTATAACATCCTCTTTAAGTTCAAGGTCCTTGAGTTTAGTTCCTATGTTTTCTTCTATGCATTTTATTATTTCAGCTCTTATATTCAGGTCCTCGATCCATTTCAAGTTAATTTTGGTGTGGAGTGATAGACAGCAGTCTAGTTTCACTTTTTTTGCAGGTGGCTTTCCAGTTTTTCCAGCACTATTTATTAAAAAGGCTTTCCTTTCTCCACTGTACGTTTTTGGCTTCTTTGTCAAAAATCATATGCCCACATGGGTTTATATGGGTTTACTTCTGAACTCTCAATACCGTGTGTCTGTTTTGCTGTCAACACTATGCCATTTTGATTATTGCCCCTTTGTAGTATAATTTGGAGTCAGAAAGCATGATGCCTTCAGCCTCGTTCTTTTTTCTCGGAATGGCTTTGGCAAATCAAAGTCTTTTATGCTTGCATACAAATCTGATGATTTTTTTGTTCTATTTCTTTAAAAAGTGCCAATGGGATTTTGATGGGGATTGCATTAAATCTGTATAATGTTTTAGGTAACATGGTCATTTTAACTAAGTTGATTCTTCCAATCCAAGAACATGGAATGTCTTTTCATTTCTTTGTACCTTCTTTGATTTCTTTTAATAGACTCTTGTAGTTTTCATTATATAAGTCTGTCACATGTCTCATTAAATTTATTCCTAGGTATTTACTCTTTTTGTTGCAATTGCAAACAAAAAGTGTCTTTTTCTGACACTTGATTTTGTATCTAGGCACTTTATTTGCTTATTGTTTCTAGAAGTATTCTTGTGGAGTCTTTGGGGTTTTCTATATAGAGAATCATGTCATCCACAAATAGTGACAGTTTGACTTTGTTTTCTATTTGGAGGCCTTTTATATCTTTCTCTTGTCTGATTATACTCACTAGGACCTCCAATGTTATATTAAATAACAGGGATGATAGTGGACAGCCTTAGAGGGAAGTGGACCTTAGAGGGAAGTTTTTAGTTTTTCACCATTAAATATAATGTTGGCTGAGGGTTTGTCATAGATTGCCTTTATTATGTTAAGGTAGTTTCCTTTGTTAAGTGTTTTGATCATAAATGGATGCTGAATTCTGTCAAAGGCTTTTTCTGCACCTATTGATATGATCATATGATTCGTATTTTTTAACTTCTTGATGTGGTGTATCACATAATTGATTTGCAATGATCCATCCCTGTGCCTCTGGGATGAAGCCCACTTGATTATGATGTATAATCTTTTTAATGTGTTGCTGTATTTGGTTTGCTAGTACCTTATTTTAGATGTTTGCATCTGCGTTCATGAGAGATATTAGTCTGTAGTTTGCTTTTTTTGTGTATTACCTTTACCAGGTTTTGATATCAGGGTAATCTTGGCCTCATAAAATGTGTTGGGAAAAACTGCCTCCTCTTTGATTTTTTGGAAGAATTTGAGGAGAATAGGTATTAAATCTTCTTTGTATGTTTGGTAGAATTCACTCGTGAAGCCATATGGTCCTGGACTTTTAGTTTTTGGTTGGTTTTTGATGATTGTTTCAATTTCCATACTGCTTATAGGTAGGTCTATTTAGATTTTCCAGTTCTTGATTCAGTCTAGGAAGATAGTATTTTTCTAAGTACAGGTCCATTTTTTCCAGGTTATTAAATTTGGTGTTATATACTTTTTCTTAGTATTCTTGTATGATCCTTTATATTTCTGCCATATCAGTCGTAATTTCCTTTCTTTCATCCCTGATTTTGTTAATTTGTGTCCTTTCTCTTTTTTCTTTAGTGAGTCTAGCTAGGGGTTTTTCAATTTTATTAACCTCTCAAAGAACCAGCTCTTTCTTGCATTTTTTATTATATTTTTGTTTTCAATTTTATTTATTTATGCTCTAATTTTGATTATTTCTTTCCTGCTGACTTTAGGCTAAATTTATTCTTTCTTTTCTAGTTTTTTAAGATGAAGCTTTAGGTTTTCTATTTGGGCTCATTCTTATTTTTAGAGATAGGCCTGTAATGATATGAACTTGAAAAATGTTTCAAGCTTTTTAACAAGAAAAAGTGCTTCCATATGGCTCAGAATCCCCGAATTATTAACTTTTCCTTAAGTAAATCTTTAAAGATAAAAAAAATTAATGCAAAAAATGAGCAAATGGTAACCCTGGAACAACATTAAACTCTTCCATGAACATACTTGATTTTCAATGACTCTACAGCTGTGAAATATAACATTTATTTTGTGACCTCTATTGATACATGCACCAACATTACACAGCCATCTACATGATGGAAAAAATAAATCAATAAACCAGTACTCATTTAAAGATTTCATACATGTGGGCTTACATTTTAATTTTGAGAGGAACATATCACCATGCCCTCTGTGCCTCTGAACAACATGAGCATGTTTTTCCCACCCCCCACATACAAACACATACACATACATTTAAAGAAACAAAATTTTGAAAAAGAGCATTCTATACATTTTAGTGAACAGTTTATATTCATGGATCATTTACTACTGAAATCAATGTATTTGCAATGCCAGAATTTCCCACTTCATTATAAAGGCAGACAAACTGACCTATAATTTTGAGGTTTAAGAGCTATTGCAAAAAGATCCTACTTCAAACATTTTCCCTTTTATGTTGAACTATTCAGTTATTTGGACTAAGGTATTTTTTTTTAATTTTAATTAAAATCCAAATAGCCCTAGGTAGTAATCTTATTTATTTTCATCCATTGTCATCCCTGAGACAGATTTATTATCGGATATTTTAATAATCACCCAAAACTTAGAGTTCGGTGTCCTAAAAAATGTAACATAGGACAATTCTTGGATATAAGAAAATGCCTTGTAGACACTACTGCATAACAGATATTGATAAGGATAAGAAACACCACAACTTCCTTAAAGGCTATTCCAGCATAAAGTGGCTATGTAAGGTCGAGATTAAATCTTAAGTTTTATTTTATATTACTATGTTATTATATACATTTGTCTTTCTGTTTTTGTTTTATATCACATTACTCTTGATACCTTAAACCTTAAGTGCTATTTATCTTGAGTTTCATAGCATTTAAAAAATGAGATATTTTCTCCAAAATGATAGAAAGAAAATGGACTTGTGTTTCTTTTACCCATTCAGTTAATTGTAGCACCTCCTCTTTTATATACTGTGAAAAACTAAGATTTATATTGCTCTTCTTGCCAATGGTTACTATAACTTGCATGATAAACTTGCATGATATCCATTTCAAGCAAATTATTCTGGAACAACAATCTTAATAATAATAATTAAACTACTTTAAAGACATATGTTCTGTTCTGTTTTGTCCTCCAAACTACATATAGACCTTTGGTAAACAGATCTATTTTGCTTTTTGTTATTTCTGTATTTTTTTAATCTGAAATTCTAACCTCAATGATATATAAAAAAAATTAAATTAAAAAATTAAATTAAATCAAATGAATTGGGAGAATTTTTTAAAAGTTTCAGTCCTTGTTCTTCTATAGACCTACATCAAAACCATTGCAAGGGCTGATTTCTATAATTGTCATAATTACAAGTTTTCAAATTCTAAGAAAACAGTGTTTTATTTCTCACTCTATGAAAAGTTGACTAAAGAAAACTGTTAGTTCAATTTATATTTTATATTTTTAAAATTCTACTATGTGCTAAAAAAGAATCATTTTACCTTTTTTCAGTTTGTTCTCTTAGTTTTTAAGTTTAGTTTCCTATTTTTCTCATCTGTGCATAAGGAAAAGCAATACACGTTGTATGCTTTCCATAATTTTGTAATGGTCCCTTTACACTGAGTATTTTAAAAAATGAAAGAAAAAATACTTTAAAATGTAACAAAAGGAGATGGGAACAAAATGACAACAGATAAAATGGAAAGTGGAAGAAATTTATATTTATCACAGCACTTGAAAACTGGAGTTTGAGGTCATTACTCAATCTGAACCCAAGTGTAAGGGCATTTAATTTGGGTATCCAGCTTTTTTTGTTCAACAACATGTTTAGTTTTATCCATATTGTGGTGATATTTACTGTATTCTTTTATTTATTTTTTTAAAATTTTTATTCTAAAATAATTTTGGACTTACAAGAAATTTCAAAGAATATGGGGAGGGCTTCTATATCTCAGGTAATTTTTTTAAGACTGATATAATATCAATGCCCAAACCAGAGTCATTATAAGATACCAGTTTTATTCATGGCCTTATGTGCAAATATTAAATAAATAAACATATATATAAAAAAAATTAAATACAAAAAGTTTTAAAAATAACATTATGACTAAGTAGATTTAATACTATAGATCTAATTTAGAAAAAGTGTATATAATATTGTATTAGTTATATAGATTTATATAAACTTAAAAAAGGAACTTTATAAATTTCAAATGCAGTTTATTGCTTGCAATTTTTAGCAAAGATCATACTTACTAGTGAAAAATTACTGGTATTACCATTAAAGGGGTGAATTTTTTGTCACTGTTGCTGTGTTCTATTATGCTGGTTTCAATTATCTCAATAAATATGGAAATATCACTAAACATAAGTTACCTGTTTATTGTCAAAACAATTTATAAAATAAGAATAAAACTTTCTATTCTAATGAAGATATTAAAGTCAGAAAACTCAGAATTCTTATGTAAAAATATTGTTAAATATGACTTCATAAAAATAAAATTATAGTAAAATAAATTAAACTAAAAAATTAAAATAGGTGACTACAGGAAAAATATATTAATAATTTCTATGCTTAACACCTGCACAAATTTCTTGATGTGTTCAAAGAATCTTACATATTGATCAATAGCATTATTTTAAAGTTATACATCATTTTACATAAAAAATGAATTTAGATTACTTACATATATGACATAATATTAAATGTGATTATAATCAAGTAAATGTAAATTAAAATAATAAGATGCTATTTTTTAAACAGTCATTGAACAAAGATAAATAATTTTTAATACACATTGACCAAGAAAGCATAAGAAAGCCTGAACTCTTGTATGCTCATATGATCTTGTTAATACTCTAAATTGCTTCTACAGGTTTTTGGGGGAGAGGATGAGGAAAGTGGCCAATTTTGGGTAATTTTTAAGATACACATATGCTGTGACTCACCAATTACACCTCTAGGAATTTGTCTTTTACATATATTGACAAATAATGAATGGTAGTGTGATATTTTTAGAATTCTCTATTACTGCAAATATATATGCTATCAAATATTTATATGGCAAATAATTTATTCATACTGAAAACACTGTACATCATTATAACCTAATGTGTTATAAACAAAATAAAACCAGTAAGAAAAATAAAAAATATATGTTATTCATTTCTTTTTTAACAATTTCAAATTGTATCAATATTGAATTCTTACCTCTGCCAACCCATTAGTTTACCTGTGTTCTTCTAGTAGTCAATCATTACATATTAATAACTGACCAATATTTTATTCAAGAAAAGCTAAACCTAACTATCACCCCTTTGATGGTAAAAAAGATAAGCTAAAAATGTCCCTAAGTCTTAAAACCTCAGTTATATTCAGTATATCAAATTTACAAAAAATTGTAAATTTGTTTCCTTCTGTTTACCACAACTGCATGTTATCACTGATCCAAAAATATAGAATCAACTTCTTAAGCTCCGTCAGATGGATGCAATGAAAATTAACACCATTTCACTTACTGTATCTAGATAACTTTGCAAACATACTGCATTGTTTATTCTTGTGAAAGCTGCAAACTATGAACCATGTGGCTTGTTAATATAGCTTGAAAGCATGTGAGCTAAGACATTTTTACTGAAATGTGTATCAGTAACATAGTAAACTTAAATAAGTTTTAATTTCAGGAGAAAAAGCACTGTATGAACTTATCCATTTGGAATAAATCTCAGATATTTCCTTTACAATGTTTATAGTCACCTCCAGCTATGACCTTTACAGAAATTACAGAAATATATGTTCTTTTATTATTTTAATTCATGGTGGAAAACATCTATTGTAAACAATTTAGGGGAGTTTTTTATTTCTTATTTAACTCTCTAACCATCTCTCAAAAATGTCTATTGGTATATCATTTCACCCTAATTTTTAACTTAAAAGACTACTTAATGCCAATCAAATATTTCCATAAATATATACTTTGTTTACAGGAACATTTAAAGCATGCTCTATCAAAATAAAGAATATATATGTGGTTAAGTACATTTTTTAATTACTGTGTCTTTTCCTTTAAAAGAGATCTTTTGACATTACTAATAATTATTATACATCCTCCTGTAGTGTTTCTATTATTCTCTGAGTCCTGGTACTGTCCAGCTGCCTCGATAATTATTGCTACTAAATACTGTGATTATGTTTTTTGGTTTAAGAGTTTTTTTTAAATCACAACAGAATATCTAAATTAAACTAAAAATAAAACAATTCTAAATGTTTCCACTTAAAATCTGAGTTATCTATCTACCTATCTACTATCTATATATTTATCTAGTTATAAATAATTTAATACTTGGAAAGTAATTAATAATATAAAATGTTTAATTACCTAAAAACATTTGATCTTACTTTTAAGTATACTGGAATCTTCATTAAAGTAGTTTCAAATTAATTACATACCTTAGCCAACTAGGTGTCAGATGAATTAAATATACTAAGAGTTGGAGAGTGGGTAAGTTTTTAATGGTAAAATTAGTAACTTTTCACTTATGTAATTTATAGAAAAAAAATTCCAAACTTGTTTGCAATAGCATACTATTTCTTCACCTAGGACATAAAGTAGTAGTTCATGCTTCTCCAATATATTGGTTAGAATAAATGATGCTCATGTTGATTGCTTTCTAATTTCATCATCCCAATAGAAAGCATTAGTATTTTCAAACTAACAATAATCTGATGGTTTGAATTTCTGTATTATTTACATTATAATATAATTATTTTTCTATGATATTCACTGCTCAATGTTTATTAAGCTCACTAGAATCATAGTTAGATATAGGCTTCTGAGGTCTATTTTCCAAAAATTAAGAAAAAGAGATGGTTGAATTCAATTATATGATATGATGTATAATTAGATTATTAAACAATATTAATAGAGAATGAAGATGTATGACACAAAATACCAATAAACAAGAGAATTTAATGTAAAAAGTAAGTTTTCTTTACACCCGTTACTTTATAATCTAGTTTTTTGATATGAAAATACCCAGTACCTGGTTCTTCTGCCCCTTTCCAGAGATAGTCTAGATAAATAGCTAACACAGATTATCTTTTTTCATATATATGTTAGTATATATGCAGGTATATATTTAAAATATAAATGTGAATGAATTTTACATATATGATAAGATATTTCATATACATACTCATACACTTTTTAAAATTAAAAGTCTGTCTTGATACTGTCATATGAGTATCTATAGCACTATAAGACTGTGTTTAAGAATCAACAGACTCCACTGACCTAAAACTATGTTTGCTAAATGGTTATGAGTTACACAGTACAATTTAGAATGTGATTAGACCATTATTTGACTTATTTCTATGGTAGAGCTTCTATATATAATGTTAAGAATTATGATTTCATATATTATAAAAATTGTGAATTCATTATTCCCCAGATATTTTTCTCCAATTCTTTAACATGTTTTAGAAGGAAGTACTACCAAGTAATCCAGAAAAAACATTATTATACTTAGTAAACTTGATTTGTATATATGATATGATTTATAATTAACTATAACATTGTTTAAAAAATTTCAACTGAATAAATTTAAAGATATAATTGACTTTTTCCACCAATTCATGAATCAAGCAGCATCCCATATAGCAAATTGCAAGGAGCTCTGGGAGCTGTACAAAACGCAAGGCTTTTATAGGCAAAAAAAAAGGGGGCAAGATGAAGAAATGATCAAAGATCAAATTATTTCAGGCAATCACCTTCCTTTAGAGGAAGGTGTGGGTCTATCAGGCAGATTACCTCACTAATGCTGATCAAGTAATTCAGATTGACTAGTTAAATGCTACAATCCTGGAAGAAACTGAAACTGCTATTAGGTTAGGTATTAAATCTTCGTTTACTGATGTAGTTTTAGTACAAGTGACCCCATTTGGGACCTGTTTTTTTTTTGTTGTTGTTGTTTGTTTGTTTGTTTGTTTTAAACAAAACCATTTAGTATTGATGATCAGGAGTGCCTTGTTGGCTTTTGAAAGACTCAGAACTTTTTTCCCTTGAAAATGGCAATCTAGATATTAGGATACCACATCCCAACTACAGATATAAAGACTTTGTTTTGTGATTAACCTAGAAGAAGAAAGGAATGATGCTACTAAATTGATTGTGTAAGTCCTGTTATAGCTGCTAAAATTCAGAGAGCTGCTGATTTCTTCAAGCTTATAAATCTGTTTTTATATTATTACCTTAATTGTTTGCTAATAAATGTTTGCAGGGATGGCAGAATTCAGTTTGAAATTCACTTTCTTTATAACATACTTTCTGAGAGCATTGCTTTTGGGAAGGAGGTTTATAGTATGAATTTAAAATACCCATTAATTGTGAACAACCTATTTGTCTTAGGTCCATTTACATAAGCATATTAGGCAAATCTATGCCTTATGATATATATTGCATATTTCTATCACTCCTCTCTCCTCCAGCCCCAATTTATCATTACTAATAGAAAGTTCTTTATTTGTAAAGGCCACTGTTAATTGTCTAAAGTTTCAGGGCTTTATTTACATCCTACTAAGGTTAATCTTGCTTCCAAATAGATAGGGATAAAATATATCTAATCAGCCTGGCATAGCTGCTGCTTCTCAGTGACTTGAGTTAGCTGGGGTAGACTAGCCTTGCCCTTTGTGATGGACACACATCTCCCAAAAATGTCATGTTCTGCCTGTTTCAAATTACTCTCTGAGTACAGGGTGGGTGTATGAGCACATCATCCCACACTCATTCAAATAATCCTCCTTAGATTTCCCCCCAGTCCCATGGTCACCCTTAGTTATATGTTCTCTGAAGTAAACCCTCCTCTATGAAATTCAGTCCTTTGTGTTGATCATAAACAAATCAGTCTTGTTTTCTGTATGTTTTCCTCCAAAAACCTCAGTTCATCATAGTAGTCCTGAAGATTTGAACTATGGAGTGAAATGAGCCCTATACTCTCAGAAGTTTCCTTGGTCTGCAGTAGACATTCCCACTCCTGGCTCTATAACAATCCTGAGGTAGGAAGGATTTCTAAGGAGCTCTCTTTGTCAAGACACAATAGACTCTTTTATGCCCTCACCTTGCATAAATGTGTCTTCTTGCATAATATTTACATGAATAAAAGAGAGAAGTCATATATCTTTTTAGCACAACAAAAATGATATGCCCAAGGCAACTTTTTGTCTCTAGATATAGAGGACAAAGAAAAGCCTGTCATAAAGTTTGATCTCCTGAAACCAGTAAGAATATTTTTTTTTCCACATTTAAAATCATCTTGCACTTTTGAATAATTTCCCTTTAAATTAAACTTTTTAAGGAATAGATATAAATGCTAAAGCACAATTTTTATTATCTTTTTATTTTAGATTCCATCTTAATGATAATATGATAATTTGCTATACTTTTTCTATGTATTATAGATAAACATATTAAAATTTCAGATTCTTAAAGGACAAAAAAAACCTTTATTAGATAACACTGAAAGGAGCATTGTGTGTGTATATGTATATTTACTCACACACACACACACATATATATCAGTTTAAAATACTTATACGTATTCGATATTTCTGTTCATATCACCATGCATATAGACACCCAAATACACTTTTATAAACCACTTATCTTAAATGCATCATTTATAATGCCATTTGAACAATTTAAACAGATTGTACAAAATGATTTGAATGCACATTACTAATTTATCAGCTTACAATGAAATGCCATTACTCAGCAGTTTTTAATTGTTACTGCTCATGGAGGAAATACAAATTAGAGAGCTATTGCCTGACATATTTCAAAACTCTGAATGATATATTCTTAGTCTTTCAGCATGGTTTTATTCTCTAGATTAATATTTTTGTTCCTGAGTAATCTCTGCATTTTTCATTATCTGTATCCATAAACAGAAGCTAATCAATTCTACGATTGCTTCTGGATAGGCCTCTTGATTTTCCAGCTGAAATTTAGTTTTCAGTCATGTCTTATCTCTATTTGCAATTTTTTAAGATTATCTTTCTTGGAGTCCTTGGAATAAAGATCCCTCTTGGGATTGAGTTTTTTTTTTTTTTTTCGGGTATTAAAATGCAGTGGTATTTTCAAGTTTGCAGATTAAATAACCTGTAGATATGTAAAAATGTGCCACTGAAATTAGCTCAGTGGTCTCTCATAAGATGTAAAGGAAGCCACTGAGAGATATAGTTCCTGGTCTCTCTAACAGATAAAAGTTGTTTGTTTTTCTTTTTCTGCTTTGCTATACAAAGTATGTAAAAATTTAATTTTTTTTACTCTCTTTGTGTTCTCTTACATGCATGTTATTAATGTTTACTTTAGCAGAAAGAATAATAAATTACAAAAAATGCCCCAGTCCTCATCTATGGAACCTGTGAATGTGTTAGTGTTACATAGTAAAACAAATCTTGCAGATGCAACTAAATGAAAAATTCTGAGATTTTGAAGATGTGATTAAATTAAGGATTTTGAGATAAAAAAAAAAGATTATCCCAGATTACCCAGCAGTGCCCAGTATAATCACAAGGATCCTCCCAAGGAAAAGGGAAATGAGAGAGGCAGAAGCAGAGGAGATATAATGAGAGCCGCAGGGGTGGAATGATGTAGGTCTCTGGGCCAAGGAATATGGGCAGCCTCTAGAAGCTAGAAAAAGCAAGGAAAAAGATTCTTTTTTTTGGTCTACAGTTGCTCCACTGATATCTTGATTTCAAGACCTCTGTAGCATTGTAAGAGAACAAATTTACATGATTTAAAGCATTAAGTTTTAGCATTTCATCACAGCAAAAACAAGAAGCTAATATATATACCCAATAATAAATTGTGTCCTTTTCATCTTCTATATTGGTAAAGAAGAGTCTTTTGGTTGGAAGTATTATTTTATTTCCCTAATAGTATAGTAATAGAGTTTATATAATCATATGATAAATGTAAAGAATAGTCAGATGTCGGGAGCCAAAACACCCCTGCGGCTGGAGCTGGAGTCACCAGGAGACAGTCTCGGCTGCAGAGCAGCGAGATATGTGGGCTGGCTTTCCTCCCCCTCCTTGCATGTTTTGTAACTTTGCTATTAATAGCATTAATAGGGAATAGTGAAGGAAAGGAATTTTTACAACGATAAAATAGGGGACTGGGAAAGAAAAACATTAGTAGAAATTACTTAGAAATCTTACAGGAATTTACCACATTCTGTTAATCATGAAACTTGTAACAATGATCAGCGCTAACTGCCTGAGTGACTCTGCTTACCTACATAGCATAAGAAACAATCAATTGTATATAAGCTGAAAATTATTGCTTGGCTACCGTCATAGGAACATAGACTATTAACTATAAGCATTCTGCTTCTATACCTCCACTTGCACCCCTGGCCAATGGGTTGACAGGTAGTGAATAGAAGAAAAATCGATCTTTGTGTTTAGACAGAATGAAAAATGGGTGGAGGGTAATTTCTAACAAGAACAAGGAAAAGAACAGGAAAATAATACCCTAGTGATGTGGCTACCCGCACATGCCTAGGGACAGAAGTCATTGTCTATTCTTAAGAACAGCAAACCAAAGAGATATGATCAATTAAACCCATAAGTCAACCATTGTAATTATTATGTTTGACAACTTGCCCTGGGTGATAAATTGTTTTTTACACTATATAACGGCTTTGCAAAATAAAGATTGTAGCATTCCACCACCATCTCGTCTGAATGCTCATCACTCTTTACGCCACCTGTACCTCCCTCCGGGACTCTGGTTCAGCGGAGCTGGACTCCGGCAAGTGGCGCCGAACAGGGACCCGGAAGGGTAAGCTTTTTCTCTCGGACAGGTCGGACCCTGCCTGTAAGTGCTGCAGACCCCCTGGTAGAAGGAGAAGGCCAGGTAAGAAGAGAAGGAGGCAGGTAGTCAGAACTAAAGACATCTAAGCAATGGGCCCCGCATGAGTCAAAAGAGGCGACTCTTCGTTGATATTCTTAAAACTATGCTAAGGGCTGGAGGTGTGAAAGTGTCAGGGGCTGAATAACTAAGTTTATGTGTGTTTTGTGCAAGACTGTTGCCCTTGGTTCCCGGAAGAAGGACTGTAAATTTAGAAAAATGGCAAAAGGTCAGTGGGTAGAGACTTAAATAATAAACTAAATCGGGAAGGCCGGATAGTGTCCCTGCAACCGTCTTTTTCTTATTGGGGAGCTTATC
The DNA here is from genome assembly GCA_030015415.1 of Cynopterus sphinx. Taxonomy (NCBI): domain Eukaryota; kingdom Metazoa; phylum Chordata; class Mammalia; order Chiroptera; family Pteropodidae; genus Cynopterus; species Cynopterus sphinx. The sequence continues at coordinate 27,678,841 of CM057381.1, forward strand.
CGTGACATTGTAGAGGCAGCATCTGTTGGCCGGATAAACAACAGCTTTGTCTCCATCCCCTGTCTCGGCGGCCTCAGTGGTTTCTCTTTCCTCTGATAAAATTCCCTCTTAAGTCTCCCTCAGTCATTATAGACATTGCAGGGGCCCGCCAATCGCCCCTACAGACCCCCCTACAAATTTTAGGCACAATGCACCTGCCTACTATCAAAGAAATCAGGTTTGTGTGTTTAGGCTTTTTAAAAGATTTTTGTAACAACTATTAGATAAAGGAATTTAATAACTCACTGTTGTTGAGAAATTTGTTTTCACTTGTATATAAGACTAATGTGTTTATAAAGCATAGATCTTACTTTGATTGTATAACTTTAAGTAAAGACTGCTGTTTTTTATACCAACCACTCTGGCATAATTAGAGATAGTCTAGCCTTGTAGTAAAACAAAGACCTTTAATATTGGCTTTTAAGGACTGCTATTTAGGCCATGTATAGTAATTGCTTTATAAAGTATATTAACAGAGAGTCCAGGCTGTTAAATTAATAGTATTTTCTACTCAAGTAACAGGGGGTATCTCAGTTTCCCCCAATTTATAGGACATCCAAGATTTGATATGTGCCTAAAACCAATGGAAAATGTGACAGCCTACTAAAATATAATGAAGGTAAGAAGTTAATTAAAAAGTCCCAAAAACTAGACAAAAGAAAATCTTTACCTTAGCAATTTTAATTGGGACAAGAATGCCTCATTCCTAGAACTTTTGACTGCTTAGTGTCTGCTATAAAACTTGAGACAAAGAGCTCTCTCATATGCTAAGAGCGCAACATTCCAGAGGCGCAGATAAGGAGAACATCTGCAAGGCTATGTTTAAAACTAGCAAATTCCCTGGCTACATATATCTTTGTAATGACCAGTTTCTGCTAGCTTTGTAAAGATTAACTTCTGTTCTCTTTTAACTCTGTTCCGGATCTCCTGAAACCTGGAAACCCCCAGCCACCTTGAGTAGGACTTGCTTCGTCCAGGGGGCGGCCGCTAAAGATGTTTCTCAGCCCCAGACGCCAAGCAGCCTTGCTCAGGAGGGCAGAAGGAAAGAAGTTTCACTTTAACTGTAATTGGGCTGAAGCCACCTAAAGCAGCTTCACGGTGAATAAGACTGCGTTAGCATCTGTCTAGATGCTCAGTTCTGTCCCTGTCTGATTGGGCCCTTGGTTAACTAGCGGAAGGCTGGACGCAGCAATACTTCCCTAGTGCGGTCGGTCTGAGACGTCAGACTCTGACCCTGTACCTGTTCTGGTTCTGGTTTCTGATGCGCTAGCGTTTTGTGTTATCTGTAGTTTGTCTTGTCTGTCTTGTGTCTGTCTGTCTGGCTGGCCGAATGTACTGTCACCCTCCTATACTTATTTTGATTCTTTCCTTAGGTCTGGCCTCCGTGGCCCCACCCGACTGGATGCTAGAAAGGCTGATCCTACATTGGCTCTTGTGGGGATTTTCTCTTTTCTTACCTGTTTTCACTAACATGGGTCAGGCTTCCTTCTCAAATCGTCCTATATTTCTCCCCTTTTCAATACTTCTTTAACCATTTTAAGGATTTCAAGATACAAGCCCAAGCCTACAGACTGGTCAATCCCTTCAACCTTCAAAGGTTCTGCCAGCTAAATTAGCCCACGTTTGGAACAGAGCAACCATCAGAGGGGCCACTTTCGACCTACAAACACCTTTGAGCTCGAGATATCATCTGTAATAATCATAGGTTTCTTTTAAAACAATACAAAGAATATGCATTGTGTTAGAATTTAAGTCTGAAGAATGACTGTATACAAAGTATGCAAAGGGAAATACAATGTGTTCCTGAAATATCAAGGATGTATTTTTAAGAAAGAGAAAAAGAATCTTGTTTTTATATGGTCAAGTTAACTAAAATCAAATGTATGTATTATAAGGTTTCAGAATTTTAATATCAAAAGGTGTATTGGCACAAGACTAGAGTTTGGATTGATTAGTCTGTTCCTAATAAAGAGATTATAAAGATTTTCTTTACTTGTTGAGCAATACCACCTAAGAAACAAAGATTCTACATCTTATCAAAACAATTTATTGTGCTGTATAATCATTATTATGTCTTTTATTACTTAAAAACTGAGTCTTCTTAGCATTAAGAATGCTAAGAGTTTTTATAGTCATATTTACCTTTGAAATCTTTTATTATTACATTGGTTAAATAGATAACTGAGTATTGTTTTATAATAACCTGTAATCCTATTTAATCAGGTGATCAAACTTATAACATTGTGATAAATTTTCCAACAAAATCGAACTAGGATTTTTGTTTTTATCTCAAAATAACTTTGAGACTTCCCAGAGGCCCCTGGAAATTCTCAAAAGGCTTAGTTTTCATCACTTTGTACAAAATAAATATTAAGTAATTCGGTCTATTTGATATATTAAATTATATAAAAAATAAATAATGCTTGACCTTTTTAGGTTATATTTTATAAATATATGTTATTAATACAAGTGTTTAAGATATTGTGTCAAGTTCTTAGAAATTTGTTAATATCTTTGCTATTCATATGTTCTTGTATAATATCAGTTATAATTTCAGTTATTATAAAATATTATACATCATGAATATCAGAAATAGACCTGACTATTCAGAAACAAAGGGCTTATATTAAAACAAAGGCCATGACGGTAAAACTATGCTTCCATTTTAATTAACTTTGGAATAATAGTGGTAATTATTGTTCTTGCTTTATTCCTTTTACCAGTCCTCTTCCGCCTAATGAAAAAGCTTACACCAAATACGACTTGATCTGCATATGCTGCGTTTAAAAATAGAAAAGGAGAGAATCCATTTTGATGTTTAGATGTCCTGAGGGTATCAAGAAGGCCAAGATCGCCGAATTACTACAGCAGGAGATAAAATATAGCATAACTGGCAGCCAGCTTGTGTGCCCTTTTTAAACAATTATTAGAAATCGAGTTTGCTAATTCAAAAACTAGTAAGACTTTAGGACAGCAGGATAATAAGTAGGATGGAGTAGGTCCTGTGACTACCAGAGAGAAAATAATATCCACTGGCCTGGCTCCTCCCCTACTGAGGGGCCCGGCATGATAACTAGGGGCATGCCTACCACCTCCTCTAAAGGAGGAGAAGGGTATGGAGTACCGAGCTGAGTGCAGGGCAGAGCATACATGAGGAAGGTCCTATATGACCTCCTCTAGATTTCCCTGTGAGTATGCCTGATTTGCATAGAGGTTGGTATCCAAAAATTACTACTTTAAAAGCGGCTCTGCCTCTCCTCCCCAAAAGATACCAAGAGCCATAACTAGTGGGCCACAGCGGCTCACCCAGGGAGGAATCAGGCCACTACTCCCTCACTCAGTTAAGGCCCACCTTTTCTAAAACAGAAAAGGGGAGATGTCGAAAGGCAAAACACCCCTGCGGCTGGAGCTGGAGTCACCAGGAGACAGTCTCGGCTGCAGAGCAGCGATAATATGTGGGCTGGCTTTCCTCCCCTCCTTGCATGTTTGTAACTTTGCTATTAATAGCATTAATAGGGAATAGTGAAGGAAAGGAATTTTACAACGATAAAATAGGGGACTGGGAAGAAAAAACGTTAGTAGAAATTACTTAGAAATCTTACAGGAATTTACCACATTCTGTTAATCATGAAACTTGTAACAATGAGCTCAGGCTAACTGCCTGAGTGACTCTGCTTACCTACATAGCATAGAAACAATCAATTGTATATAAGCTGAAAATTGTTGTAGCTACCGTCATAGGAACATAGACTATTAACTATAAGCATTCTGCTTCTATACCTCCACTTGCACCCCTGGCCAATGGGTTGACAGGTAGTGAATAGAAGAAAAATCGATCTTTGTGTTTAGACAGAATGAAAAATGGGTGGAGGGTAATTTCTAACAAGAACAAGGAAAAGAACAGGAAAATAATACCCTAGTGATGTGGCTACCCGCACATGCCTAGGGACAGAAGTCATTGTCTATTCTTAAGAACAGCAAACCAAAGAGATATGATCAATTAAACCCATAAGTCAACCATTGTAATTATTATGTTTGACAACTTGCCCTGGGTGATAAATTGTTTTTACACTATATAACGGCTTTGCAAAATAAAGATTGTAGCATTCCACCCACCATCTCGTCTGAATGCTCATCACTCTTTCGCCGCACCTGTACCTCCCTCCGGGACTCTGGTTCAGCCGGAGCTGGACTCCGGCAGTCAGACAGCTCCTGTGATAACTGTACTGAATGTTGTGTCTTTCCAAAATTCATACTCAAGTGATGGTAATAGGAGGACAAGTTTGTGGTAGGTGATTAGGTCATGGGGGTAGACCCTTCATTGAATAGGATTAAGAACTTTAAAAAAGAGATCCCAAAGATCTCTCTCAACCTTGTTTCTGTGAGGACAGTTAGAAGACCTTTTAGGAATTAGAAGTGGGCCCTCACCAGAAAATAAATCTGTCAGCTCAAACTTGATCTTAGATTTCCCAACCTACAGAGCTGTTAGAAATAAATTCTATTTGTAAGCCACCTAGTTTATGCTGCTTCATTATAGCACCTGGAATTAAGACTATACTGTTTCATCATTTGTTCTATAGTGGAAGTTTAAAGTTGCTTTGTCTTATATTGATAAATAATTTATTTTAAAAAATTCCCTTTTGGTGACAATGAGCTAACAAAAGATAGTACTTTTTAAATAAAATGTATTGTACTGCATTTTCTTTTAAAAAATTCATTATGAACACACTATTGACACAAAAAGGTGGTGGGGATATCACTGAACCCATTAAACCAGAAGAATCAGAAGAAGCAGCATCCACTTCAACAGTAAGTACTTATTGTAAGAACTTGGTGAAAATATTGCATACGTAGGTGTGAATACAATATTTCTATATCATTCTGAGGATTTGCTTTTCATTTAGGTCAAATAATTATTTTTCTAAATTTTTGATAATTTAATCAAAGTTTTCTTATGTAAATAAACAAGGGAATTGGCTTTTATAAACACAGTAGCTCAATTAGGCAATGAAAATCTTTGGAAACCGTTTAAGGCAGACAATAATGGTGTCATCTAATGAATTAAATGGAAAGTCAGGTAACTTAATGCTGGAACCTGCCGGCCAAGATCAAAAAGTCCCTGAGAGGGGGAGTAAGGATTAAAGAAAAAAGAGACAAGAGAGAAAGATTCAGGAGGGCTAGCAGTGAATTTTGCAGCTCCGAGTTTATTTAGCACAGCTTATTTATACATCAGGATAGCATGGAAAACTCAAGCCACAAGTATGCACAACAAATTAGTCACATCTGCACAGAAAACCTGTGCTTTCTCAAGGTTTCTGTCTTCTTCCTTATCGAGGTCATAGAACATTCAGCTCACTGCCTGGCGCCACAAGTGTGCTTCTCAGCTGCTACAGGATTAGCAAAGAATTTGCCAGCTCCTGCTGTAAACTTCCTCCTATGTAAACAATCCCTTGCCTGCTTTAAGGGCAGTTATTAATCAAAGGCTCCCGACAACTTAAAAAAATGGTTCAAATAGATTCATCCAATTTATTAAAGCAAAGTAAAGCTTTTAGCAGTACATTTCATTAAAGGCGGATTATATGACATTTAAAAATATGTTATCAATTCAGTTTAAAATTACATTAACAATAAAATTATTTTTGCAATGATAAAATGCATTTAAAATTTTGTGAGGCAAATGTCATTGTGTAAACATTTTTTATTAAATTTAGAAAACTGTGAATCCAAAATGACCTTTCAATAGGTTGTGGTGAATATTTAACTCATGATTATAACCAAACAAGCTTCAATGTTCTACCAATTAAAAAGAAGCTTAAATTATTAAATCTCAAATACACGCATGTGAATGCACACATGCACACACATGCATATGCACATACAACTTCTTTCTATTTCAATATAAGGAGCTTCACACAAATGCTGAATACAAAAGTATACTCCAGCATGACAATGTTTATTTTCTCTTTTTGCTGCTCATTGTTGATTATAAAACTGAAGAATTAGTGACACATATGATTGTCAACACTTTTATCAACAAATCATTATCATTGTGTTCAAAATTGACAAGTGGAGCTTCAACATATTCAATTTTCGAAATTTTGAATTGAAATCAGTAAAATTAAACATGCAAACAAGAAGCTATTGAAATTCATCCAACAAAAGCAAGATAAATAAAAATATAAATAATATAAATATAAATAAATTAATTGATGATACATTTAATTTAAAAATATGTAATATTTGGACATGTGGAAAGAATTCTTAGATCTTTATTTGGACAAATTCATAATATTTGCTTGAATTAAATGAAAATGAACAAGTCGATAATTTTGTAGCTTGTGCTTTTTGTAATATATTTAAATATTTATAAATAGTGACAATTTAATTGAGAAGTGGTATCTTATTAAAAAATATCTGCCAAAAATAGACTGAATGAAAAACAAAAATATGTATTAGTGAAAATATTTGACCTGCAGTATTTACAAATTTCAATTAAAATTGAATACAAAATTTTTGCATTTAACCAAATTTATTCCTAACTTACTAGGAACCTCTCTGCATTTTAGAGAGAACAGTCTTTCAAAAAAAATAATATATTCTACAGAGAAGAGTTAATTGACACTGCCAACAATTTCAAAATTTTAACCATAAAAATGTAATAATATAGAAAGCTCCAGGCAGTTATTTAAAATTAAAAATAGATCGCATTAAAAAATCAATTGCTCTTAAGGAAAATACTCTAATGTTAGAAACAGCGAGGCTCAGAAACTCATTAGAGTACATGAATATGTAGCAACCAATTACTCCTTATGATACTTTTAATATTTAGATAAACAGCATGCTTCTTTATTTTGCTTTTTTTGAAGCATATGTATTATATCCATTTTGTATAAATGAACTTATTTTTAAGAATGGATCTTGAGTAGAATTATTCCATAGTTCTACTAACATAAATTTGTCAGTTAAAAAATTTACCAAATATTATTCATTTTATTGCAGCTTTTCACTGTAAAACAATTTCTGATTTTGAAATTAGACATATAATCATCTCAATCACTTCTGTGTCTCATTTACAATGAGAGAGAGAGAGAGAGAGAGAAGAAAGAATCCTTTACTGTGGTAGAGGTGGAGATTGTGGACATGACTGTGAATGAAAAGTGTTAAATAGATGAGGCTGAACTAAAATCACATAGTAGTGGATAATCCACACCAGAGTTTAAAGGAGTTATTCCTTTATGTGGTTTTCTTGAACCTTTCTGTGGAGATACCAATTCTATGTCATACATCTAGAGTTTTTGGTTTCTCCACTCATTTTTGTGCTTTCTGTAACTTTTCAGACATCTCTTGATGTGTTATTAGAGGTACACTCAGAATCATATACACAATATAGGAAAATAATTTCTATCAATTATAACTAGTTAACTCATTACATGTATAAAGACAGTTCTAAAAGAAAATATTTAGTCATGATGAAATAAGGAGAGCAAATTTCAAAGTTTATTGAAACATTTTTAGAAATCTGTGGTATAATTTAAAAATTGAGGCAAATTTAACATACCTTGGCACCTTGAAACATTGCAAAAGATGGTAATATTTGACTTATTATCAATTATAATTATTAAAGTATTACAGTCATCACTGTTTATAACTATTTTTATAAAAATTAATATGAATTTTATTTATCTGTGGTGGTTTTTGATGTTGTAAGCCTGAAGAACTATTTTAGAGTAGAAAACAAAGTGAAATTATTCAGGATAGATATAATACCCACAGACACAGAAACACATATCACAGAGAAGAATTTAAAATGAATATGGAGTAACACTTAAAAATGTCATTCTACTCTTTCTCAATAAGGTACATATAACTTATTTGGTTTGCTATTGAAGTTTGCCAAATGATAATGTATGTAAAAAAGGATTTTCATAAATGATCTATTGTAAGGCCTGTGACAGTTAAAAAGTATTAATACTTTTCAACCCCCACAAGGCCTAATAAATAAGGCAGCATTGGGTAAATAAGACATTTTTGGACAGAGAAGTGGAGGGTGGGGCATAAGAATTAATTTAAGAAATGAGAACAGCCTATTTGCAAGTAACTGAAGAATACCAGGGACATACAGGGCAAGTAAATTCTTGCTGGGCACCTTAGAAACAGTGGGACACAACAGGTATCTAGCTAACAGGCTTAGAGTCTCCCCAACTAATGCTGAGGTGAAGATTCTTTCGGTGATTAAGTCAAGGCTTCATTTCTAAAGCAGATTTTTCTCTCTGAATTTCTTTGGCAGGAAATCAGGGAAGGCCAAAGATTCCTTTTAAGTCATGTTTTCTAATAAATAGCTTAAAATCAATATCCCAAAAAGCAGTTTTATGGAGAAAATTTGTTACCTTTAATGCAGGACAGGGCAAACTCTCACGAGTGGGGGAAGGGTGGGTCAGAGACTTAAGCCCTGCACTGAGGGGAAAAAGGGCTCTAGGTGGAGTATGAGAAAGCATTCAAACACCCGCGAAAGTTAGAGTCAAAAGGAACGATTATGAGAGAAGGAGTAACACTCCACAGAGTGCGATCTCTTCTCAAAGACAGAGAGTGAGAGAGCCTAAGAGAGACTCAGAAGGACAGAGACAGATGAGAGAAGCAAAGACAGTGAGAGAGACAGAGTAAAGTCGTTAGGTTGTTAGTCAGACATGAATGACAAAGGAACAAAGGAATAGGGGCCCAGCCTAGATGTCATCTTTGGGGCCGATTGGAGTTCAGTGAGGCCCCAACAATAGTGGGGCGAGAGAGGGATAATGACTGCACAGACATGTAGTCAGCATTTTTCCTCTGTTCTTTCTCAAATGACAGCAGTGGAGAATCACAGGTCATTGAGATTTAATAGTTTTATAAAAAGTATATTTTAGAAAGACAAAATATGCCCCAAGGAGGCACATGGTCCCAGCACTATAACCAACACAAATGGGTCAAAATGTCTACAAAAGGGCAAAAAGGCCACAAAAGGCCACCAAAAAGTGAGATTCCTGGAAGGGCAAAGGGGAGGGAAGCCTGGAAGGATCAAAGAACCTAGAAGTGGGAATGTCTGCCTTAAACCTGGAGACTCCCCAGCTTGATTCCAGGAATCCAGACCTTCTGAATAGGGCCCACCCTAAAGCCCTAGGCACCACCACCCTAATCCAGAGGCTCTATTAGCATTTGACTAATGTTCCCCACATAACCCCATAAAAGCTGAGCCCTCCAGCCCCAGGGCTGGACTTCTCTGGCCCCTCTTCTCTCCAGACCAGAGAACCTTGCCCGGGAGCTCTCTCCCAATAAAGGCTTGCTTTTTAAAACTTCTCTCAGCATGTTTGCCTTACACTTTGTTTATCCTTTTTTCTTTGATACAGACATACAATGAGGAAGGATGAGAATATGTAGTGTGGAAAAGGTAGTGTGAAATGCCTGTTGGCAGTTCCCAGCCTTTAATCCATAGGTTCCCTGTTATTGTAGCCATAAAGAACGAGTGATTTTATTCTGTGTAGGGTGCCACTTAAAGACTGCTCTTCCTGTTTCCTGTTCGGGGCAATCCCAGAAGAAATCTTCCTTTGTTCTGCAGGTTTCCTCCTGGTCTGGCTGCAGGACTGATCAGCATATTGCAATCTCTGATTATAGCTTGATTTAACAGTTTAGTTCTCTTGTCTCCTCCCTACATTATCTTCAGTCTTTTTCATTACAGTTATATATTTTTACTGATATGGATTTATAAGAGGGTGAAATATCCACAACATTTAAAAAGGAACAAAAACCCAATTTTCCTTTTTTCATCCTCTATAATAGCTATTTATCACAACAATGATTTTAGATATCCTGTGCTAATACTATTAATTTTTATGGACAGAAAAATTATATCTTCCTAGTTAGAAGAAAATTAGTTTGATATGCAGTAGGGAAAGGAATAGGTAGCAGTATATCAAATGTACAGGGCCGCACAATTAAAATCATTGTTGTGCAGAAAAATAAATAAATAGATAAATAGATATATTACCACTGGGGCGATATGAAATCCAGTTTTGTACCAGTGGTGTGAGGGGGAAGGAAGAGGAGATGGACAGTGGAGTACAATGGACAGTGGTGTTGTGTGTTGCCCCTCCATTCCTCTCTGCCTACGCAGAAAAAAATTGGGTCAGCAAGATTGGGAAAGAATAAGATTTATTTAAAGTACACTTTAGAAGGAGAAGGATCAAACTAGGAGAAGTCTGCAGCCCTGTGGAATTGGGAAGGCAAAGAGATAAGATAGTAAGTCCCAAAGGGAGGAACAGGTTTCCAGCCTGGAGTGCTGTCACATGGAAGTGGGAAGGTCTGCATTGTATCTGGGCAGTGATGGGTGGTTCCAAAGGCATTCCTAGGTGATTGGCAAGTGAGACACTTCCGTGCAAGTGTCTGTAGCTGGTTTAGCCATCAGCTTTTATGGCCTTTGTGCTCTAGGATTTGGGGTAATTTATAACCCTAAAAGTGAGGCATATCTGGGAGGAGATGCCTTAAGGAAGATCTTCAAGAGAAGTTTCTATGGTTACAGAGCTGGATCTTCTCTCCTGTAGCTCATACCTAACTACCTAACAATATATAGATGATGATAGGATTAGGTAAGAACCGATTAGTCAAGGGAAGAAGCGTGATTCTTATTCGTGGCTAGAGTTGTAATCTCTCACTGACTTCTTTTTGAAGGTAAAGACTAATAGTTGATGACTTTTGGTTTATGGGCACATTTTGCAGCTTGAGCATTTTTGGATAACATAGGTTGTCTGAATATGAAACACAGATGTATTTATTCTTAGTTGAGAACTTGCTGCCTCCACCCAGCACCAGTTTTCAGTCAGGATTATTCTCTTTGATGATCATTTTACAGGATGAATTTATATCTGCTTTATCCTTATTTGAAGTTTAGACTTTTATGGTTCATATTCATGTGGAAGATTTCATTTAACCCTGAATTTTGGGCAGCTTCCAGATTTTACCTCTTTTTCTCCCAATTCCATGTGCTCTTAAAAATAAAAACTCAATTTCACTAAGGTTCACCAGATGTTTTAATGTAAAATTAAGGTTAGAAATAAGTCTCTTCTCAGCATTCACAGTAATATTTGTATTTGGCTTCTGAGAATACGTATTTTGGTAACGGACAGTTTTTTTTATCATTATTTTTATATCTAACTATCACATTTTCACTATAGTGACTATATTTGTTATAAAATTAATTTTGCTATTCTGCAGATGAAAAAACAGTATTTTGTTCTGTTGTTATTATACTTTGTGGTAATCAGTCCAGATTCTGACAATAAATTCAGATAATAATTCTAGGAGACACATGTGAGAGAATAAATCAGTGCTAGCCAGGTGCTATTTTAAATTACCACTGTGTCATTTCCTCCTTTCTTAAAGTTAAATAATCACATGCTCATTTTCATTTCCATAGCAGTAAAATGAAAGTGTATGAATACAGTTTTAAATATGTCCTTATTTATTGTTTTGGGGAATGCCATTTTAATTTTTTCTATGCTGGGGAAAGGCAATTCTAAAAATCACAGCACTCTTTTGAACTTGGATAATATATAATAGGAGGCTAAATTTATCCTCCCACTAAGTTATATTTTAAATGTTTGTTCATGGCCTTAAAGACAGTAATGTAAATTAGTGCCAGATTTTTCAAACAAGGCTTCTCATTACTAACTAGCCAAAGGGCAATCATTCATATCAGTGAATGGTTAAAAATGACAGTTGCTATATTCAGCCACAGTGGTATCAAGCCTTATGATAATGTAACAGACCTAAAAGTTTACCTTAAATTCAGTGTTTACACTGATACAAAGAGGTGTTGAAAAGTGAATTTTTTGTCGTCATTGTTAAAATTAAGATATACTTCGTTTTTTAGAACCATAAGAGCTGCAACAGAAGACATTATCTTCATAGCCTAACAAAATAAAGAAACAAACAAAAAAAACTAAATTTGCTTGTAGCATTTCTAGGAGAAGCACAATTGTTCCCATCTCTAGATTTGTACTAGATTTTATAATAAATTTCATTACTCGCTTGATTCTGCCGCATGTATTCTTGATCTGATGCTGCGATAAACTAAACGTTGTTCATTAATATCCCATAGTTTCTCAAACATCTAATTATAGTTTATAAACACACTGAATTTTATTACATTTCATCTATCTTCTCATGTAGTGATTAAAGATATGGATTAATAATAGGAAAAGATAGCATCGTTTGAGCAGTTTTGATGTGTATACTGAAAGGGACTTAATTTTTTCAAGACTTAGCTTTCCTCTAAACCTTCCTTTAGTTAAAGGTAAAAATGCCTTCAGCTGCTGTGACCACTTGCTGAAAGGAAAAAAACCAATCAACCCCTACCTAACTTCACACTACCCTAGATACAGCCAATCGGGTAGGGACAAGTCTGGAATTTCCACGCCTGCTCTGTACAAATACCCGCTTCCCCAGAGTTTGGGGCTCTGGTTCCAACACTGCTGCATCAGTGTCGGTCGAGAGTCTGGACTCTAGGCTGAATAAAAACCCTCATGTGATTGCATTGGTGTTGGCTCCTTGGTGGTCTTCTGGGATTCGCAACTTTGGGCACAACATACTTATTCTTACACTGTTGGGGTGGAAAGTTTAGTTTTGGAGCCTGAAAGAAAAGCACAAACAAAAGTGCTTTGATGTCCCCACTCCTTTTATCTCCCACCTTCACCCCCACACATCCCTCAAGGGTTGTTTCCAATGACATATCATCTTACTATCTATTAATGAGACCTCACCAGATTTCTGATGATCATATTAATTATATTGTATAAATTTTATTTTTATTTAGATTATTAATCAACCTTCTGTGTATCCTGAGTAGCAAATATGACCTCACTATTTCTAAAAAATAAATAAAAATTTCTCCATGTGGACATGTGCATTTTTTTGCATACCTCCACATCTGTCCTTACCTATCTCAGTACACAACTGTCATCTATTCTGGGAATCAGTTTTACTGCTTTAAAAATTATTCTGTTTCTACATTCAGGGACATGCAATTCTTTCTAGTTTCTTCGAATTTGTCAAGACAAAAGTATTCCAAATGATTAATTACTACCAGAAGTTTATTTTTCCAGTGAATTAATTTTCAAACAGTTATTTAATTTCAAAATGTAAAGACAATGGAAAAAAGACAATGAAAAATATTGAATGAATTGCTGATAAAGTCCCCTGTCTATGAAGTAAGCGTGTGGCGTAATCTTAAAATTTTTGTGTTGGAAAATGAGGTAGTTACAATTCTATCACATGATATTAAAATGAATTTGTTAAACATTTCAGATGGTTTGCCTCTCTAAACATTACCAAGAGGTTCATTGAAAGCACATCTAATAACCGCTAGTTGGTATTTCTGGGTCTTTTTTTTTTTCTTTCTTAGAGATTCTATCTGCCTAAAAGTAAAGGCATAAAAGAATCTTCATTTTTCGAGTCCAGTGTAATGTGGAAAATTGAACACAGGAAGCACATTACATCCAGAATGGGTAAAGGTAAATTTTATAAACAATGAGATGAGATACAAGTGGTATCTGGTTAACAGCGCATGCCTGAGGCCCTCCTGTTTACCATGCTTAATTCAAATTAGGTTCAGGGAACTTCCTAAAATCTCCTTCTTGAAGCAGATTTTTTTTTTTGTCTGAATCTCTTGGGCAGGAAAAGGGCAGTGTCAAAAGTTTTTTGGAGGCTTTTTTCTTAATAAAATCAATATCCCCAAAAGATAGCTTCATGGTGGCAAAACTTTGATCCCTTTCAGTATCAGGTAGAATTGTAGGTTGGTAGAAAAATGTTAAAAAGTATTCTGTAGTTGAAGAGTTATTTTAGAAGATAGTAGTAGACAAATAATAAATTATAGACAATGACAAAAACAGTGAAAATATACTACTAAGATAATTTTCAGATTACTGCCATAGAAAAAATATAACAGCCCATAATTAAAATACATGTAGGTTAATTAATGGTATTTTTCCAATATTATTTTTCTCATAAAAAGTGAATATTTAGAAAATAAAATCTCTTTAGCATTTTGCAAACTGTTAAGACTCAAACTAAATAGCTTGAATGTATGAATGCTAATATTTACAAATAAAATTAAAAAAACAAATGAAACATCTTTTAAAATGTAATTAATTTTAGATGCTGTTTTTGTTACCGAAATCAAGGGGTTCATTTTCCTGCATGGTCAAAGCTAAAGGAAACAGGAACAGAAGTTTGCAGCAAAGTATTGTGTTGTTTTTTTTTTTTTTTTAATCCATTTCCTGTTTTCCATAAGAATACTTGCTGGCAGCCTGGAAGGCTGCATTACTTACCCTGAGATAACTTGAAGATTACAGTCCTAACCTTACCCCTAAAGTTTGGTATACATCTCCCAGACTTTTCAGAGAATTGCATCAAAACTATAGAATTATATCAGAACTGATACAATTAAGACAGCTCATTTGAACTGAAAACAAATGCCAAATGATCTGGGGGAAAAAAATGATTGCAAAGGGGACAACTGTAGCCAGATTCTGTTGTGAACTTATGACTCTGAAATGGTGTGATAAGGAGGTGACATTGTCAATATTCCACAATGATACTGTGATTAAAGTAGACAACAGAAATGGAAAGAAAACTAAGAAGTCATGTGTCATTGTATATTATAATATGAATGTGGGAGCAGTGGACTCTGCTGATAGATGCTCTCACTTCTTATCCAGCTGAGTGCTAAAGGTACAAGTTTTGGTACAAAAAATTCCTTCGCCAACTTCTAAACATTACAGTGCTGAACACCTAATCCTGTTCAAGAAGGATAATTTTGAGCATACTATTAGCCATTTAAACTTCATACTGACATTGCCTGAAAGAATGCTGGACATGCATCACAAACCAGGGCAGCAACGTCTTAGAGGTCTTTCATGCTCTGATGATGTCATGCCTCTTTGCCTGTCTGGAAGTCTTTCACCCAAGAGCATACCACCAACATCATAGGAACAGAATCCAACCGGTCGCTGCAAAGTTTGCTGCTGCACAACAAGGATGGCAGGAAGATCTGGAAAGAAACGCAATATCTTTGTATCGAATATGATGTTCCACTTTGTGTTGTTCTGTGCTTTGAAATTTACCATACAAAAATATTATTAAATACTGATCATTTTTGTTACATTAGGATTAGAGACAGTTCTATTTAGAAACAAATTCAAGAACAGTTTTTATATTTTATTTTCACATTGAAAACCAGTCAGATTTGCTTCAGGCCCAAAGAATATGTATGTGTAAAATTAAATTAACATTGGTAGCAAGCTGCACTTTTTTTTTCTAAAGGGAAAATGGATTAAGGAAATGACACCAAGCCTGGAGACACAGTTGAGCTAGTGCTCTTAAGACATGGCTCTCTGATGGTTTGTAGGTTACAGATTATATAGGGCAAAATCACAAGACATCATGGGTTAGGAGTTCAGGGTTGTGTTGGGAACTGATTTGCCAGAGGTGAGGTATGAGTGATAAATCATTTCTTCAGGTCTTGAGGACAGTTCTGAGGTCTTTTTCCAGAGTCCTTCTGTTCAGTCTCATGGGAAAGTGACCAAGGGGTCATTCCATTTTAGGGCTCAGGAACTGAAATATAACATAGGTCAAGATGTTATCTTCAGCCTGCCAAATGTCTGGGCAGTGTGACTATTAGTCAGGTCTGGGCTAGTCTTCTGCTTCCTCAGGGGTTGCTGACTATCCAGGGAAAAGGCTATGTCTCAGAGGGCAGAGAGAGAAAGAGAGAGAGAGAGAGAGAGAGAGAAAGGTGGGGAAATGGGGTATTGGGGAGAGAGAGAGATGACTTCTAGAGCTAGGATTTAAAACTAAATTTAATCAAAGTCAAAAGGACCCTTGGTTTTATTGCTTGTGTTTTAAATACATTCTGTCTTCTTTCTTTCCAGGAACTCAATCTATATATTGTTATCCAAATATTTCCCCCCGTTACATAGATATAACACATGATCCAGACTAGCCCCATCATAGTATCTTCTTTCTCTAGTGACACGTTAACATGAAAATAGTATCTGTTCATTTGAAACCAAGCCCTAACACTGAAGCCAGACCTTAATGGTATTTTTTTTTTTAGTTTTGTTTGTTTGTTTAGTCTTTCAAGAGATAACAGCAGTCCTCCTCAAAACACTCTGGAGACCAAGGCAGGTCAAATTGGTCCCAGAGGCTTGAATGGGTACAGTTAGCAGTGGGTGACTGTAAGCTGACCTCAAGGGCACAGTAGAATCAAGATTCACAGACCTCCACGTGACAGAGGATCCCTTTAAAAAGCCAGAGGTCTGTCCAGGAAGAGGTTGCTCAGACCAAATATGGACACACACAGGATTGACCAGTCAAACTCTGACAGACTGGAATTTTTTGTTTTCTTTTTCTTCTTTCATATTCCCAATTTTAGATAACTTATTTCAAAATTGTCCAATTAGATTTCTTTTTACCCTTATTTTTTAAATTTTCTTCAAATCTTTATTTGGGGAGACTGGTAAGAGCTTCATCTCTGATCTCATCTGGTTACCCTACAAATTAACTCCTTTTCTCTGCCAAAAACACCTATTACCTCAGACTTTGGCTTCTCTGCAAGTGAGAGGAATTAAACCCACTGATTTTGTTCAGTAACCCATTCAAAGAAAACCATAGAACACTTGCTTGGAATTTTGCTTCAGATATACTTTTCAATGTGGGGAACTAAAAAATTAAAAGTTTTCATCTCACCTACTAAGTTTTTCTAGCTGGGCTAATAATGAAATTAACAGACAGATTAACTGAAGAAAATCAAATTTTTAATGCATATGCATGGGAGATTCACATATATATGAAAATTCAAAAGACGGTGAGGCAACATTGGGTATTAAAGACATTTTGGACAAATAAGGACAGGGGGGAGGGGTGGGATATTTAATTTTAGAAGTGAGACAGGTAATTTACAGATACTTGAAAAAAAATGGAACATACATGGCAGGCAAATTCTTTCTGAGCAACTCAGAAATAAGGGGACACAGGAGGTGTGTCTAGCTAACAGAAGCCTGTATTGTGTGTGTCCCCTTATTTACCATACTTAATTCAAATTAGGCTAAGGCAACATTCTAAGATTTCCTTCCTGAAGCAGATTACGCTGTCTGAATCTCTTGGGCAGGAAAATGCGGAGGTTCTCTCTGAGACTTTGTTCTTTAATAAAAAGCTAAAAATCAACATCCCAAAGAATAGTCTCAGGATAGTGAAATTTTTATTTTCTTCACAAGCTTAAAGCAAATGTGACAAGTTAGTTGATGTGTACTCATTTCTATCTTGAAAATGTGGGAACTAATAAAATAATTTTCCTTCCATCTTCTAAGTGTTCTAGCTAGGCTAATAATCAAATTACCAGACACACTAACAGGAGAAAATGTCCACAGTTTAGTATAGGAAAGCATATTTTAGGGTGCCATTAGAATGAGATCACAAACACATTGGGCAGTTCAGGCTTATATACCATTATGGACAAAGGAGAAAAGAGGGCAAGGGTCTGAGATTCTGAAATAGAAAAACAGGCAACTCACAGATACTGAAAATTGCTGAAAATATATGGCAAACAAATTCCTGCTAGACAGCCAAGAAAATATGAGACAGTGGGGGAAGCTAGCTAATCAGCCCCTGCTTGGATGGTCCTATCTAAAGCTAAGATGAATGTGCTAAGATTCCCCTCTTGGAGCAGGCCTATTTCTCTTCATCTCTTAGGCAGGAAAAGGGAGGGGCAAATGTTCTTTATGAGTCTTTTGTTTCCTAATAACTAGTTTAACATAAGTATTTTAAAGGTAACTTTGTGTGGGGGCAAAACTTTGGATGCCTCCAAGAACTTTAAATAGCCAAACTCAGAAAGAAGAATCTGGGAGCAGAGTGACATCACTGACCACCTGATTTTCTGAACACACAAATACATAGACAAAATATTTTTTTTGTATTTTTTTATGAATATTTTAAGCCACTTGGAATCTGTTTTCAAGTTTCTTTCTACCAAACCTATCTGTTGAAAGATATTTTTCAGTAAAGGTAAAATCATGACTTTTAGACAGATATGAAATGAACTGTATTAAAATTTTCTTTGACTCATTATTAGTGAAGGAATGAGAAAGGTATTTACATATTCAAAGAAGAATGCAAATAGGAAATATATTTATAGATTAAGCATATTAAAATAAACTTAATTATGTCAGCTGAACTGTTTTTCTCTTTTCTGTGGGGCGGGGGTTAGAATGGGGAGAGAGAGTGTTAATGTCTTACAGGACAGAACTATTTGAATCTGTATTGCCCTCAATTCTCCACACTATATCTAGTTTTAATGTTGTTCAAAGGCAACAAAAGGCTTGTAACAGGTAATTCAGAAATATGTGCTCATTCTAAACAATGATTAATTTTCTATTGGAGACATTGTAAGGGTAAATGAAAATTATTTTCTCCATTTATAAATAGATAAGAGACCATTTTCTCTCTTCATTTTGTGGAGTATTTCCTTGGAGACATAGTGAATCTGACTCTAACATAATATAGAGATAAATCTCTCTTAGGATTAAGCCCATTCTTCAGTTTTTATAATGTAGATTTATCTCCAAGTTTGCAGGCCAAATAACCTCTAGATATGTAAAAATGTTCCTCAGGGGCCTCTGAGAAAATGTTCTGGAGACTGTCAGGAGTTGCAACCCCTTTGTCTCTTGAGGAGATAAGAGAAGTTTTAATTGTTCTTTCTTCCACTTTACTCTTTAAATTTGTGTAATTGTCTGTCTACCTTTTTTTATTCCTACATGCTACCTTATAAGAATGGAAACCATTTAATGCTTATTCAATAAATATCCATTTCTTTATCTCTCTTCTATGCTGGTACAGAGAGGTGTCTTTTAAGAATGTTTTTATTTCCAACCCCCTTTCCCCACCAACAATACCCAGTAATCATTTTTGCTTATTACCTATATACTTACAGTACTACTGGGGTGATGTGAAATCTGTCATCTCCTCAGTGGCATGGGGGAGGGGGAGGAGGATGACAGTGTTGTGTGTTGTCTTTTGGTTCTTCTCCACTGACACAGCAAAGAACTACAGGTTAGTGAAATTTAGAAAAAGTAAGATTTTTTGAAAGTATATTTAGAGGGAGATAGGCCTTGTTAAGGAAAATCATATGGAATTTGGGAAGTAAAGAGATAAGACAGAGATCCCCACCAAGGAAGGAGTGTGTTTTTAGCAAAGAGAGCTCTAACAACACATAATAGGAAGGTCTTTATATTTAGATCAGGATGGGTGGTTCCAAAGGCTTTCCTAGGTGTTTGGCTCCTGAGCTTTCAGAGTAATACCTTCTCCACAGGCATCTGTGGCCAGATTAAATAAACTATACATTATGACCCTCCTGTCCTTTGTCTCTGGACGTACAGGGAGGAATTCTCTAACTACCAACAGGGCGTTTTTTGGGAGGTCTCTAGGCTGGTCCCCTATTTGTTGTTCCCCCTGTCACTCATGTCTCATGTCTGACTAGCTATCTAACACATATCTTAGTTGATACCTATGTTCTAGGGAATAAAATTATTTAAAGGATTAAAAAAAATAGTGACCATGAATCAATTTTGATTTAAAAACCATATTTTGAAATAGTTCTTTAAAACTTAATTTACTTTCTTTGTTCCTTATCAATTAAGATCTTATTCTCTTGTATTTCCATGTACCTTAGAAAACAATCCCTTTAACTGAGATATCTAAGTATAATCTAAAAATATATATATTAAAATCTGTTTTAGTTCCCTAACTAAATCTCAGTCTTTTTTTAAAAAAAATAAATAAATAAAAATTTAATTACACTTCAAGAAAGTTACATGTATTATTTGTTCTTGAAATAACACACAGTTACTTGTAAAATTTTATTTTTGATATTTTCTAAAGGATTTTCTGAATATTTTTGAAATCTAATGAGTATTTTTTGTGGTAATATAGTTCTATATCTGTCTAGAATAACCTAATATTTTTATATATTGTTCCTTAAGAATTGTCTCTACTTTATACACATATACACGTATAAGATAATCAAAAAAGAAACAAAAATGATGTATATATATATATATATGTATGCATGTATATATACAAACATACATATATATGTATATATATATATTACTATTGAATCTTTCATTAAATGTCACTTTGTCCTTCAATCATTTGAAAGAGGCATACACTTTTAAATTCAACTTGTTAACTTTTTAAAAATAACCACTCTTCCATATTTATTTATTGAATTTTTAGAAGTTGAAAAATTGTTTGATTTCATTTTTTATACAAGAAGTTTATTATATTTTTCATTGGTGCTAAATTTTTATAGCTAAATTTCTATAGTCCTTATGGATTTATTCTTGATATACTGTCTCTGTCAAGAATATTTACTCATGTACATATTTATTAAATAGAATTTCCATAAAATACTCAGCCATTTGTATTAGAATTAATTCAGTGCTCTTTGCATGTCATTTTACTTTAAGACTGCTATTCTTAAGCTTTCAATTTTACTTTATCTCATTGTGATATAGAATAATGGATATCACTTCAAAAATTCGAAACTATCATGTATGGTTCTTTTTCACTGATTTTTGCCAGGAATATGATGGATCCTATGAATCACATTAATCAATGTCTTTTCAAACCAGAAAACATTTATTTTCTTTAGTGTAATATTATAAACACATATATAATAGTAAAATGCAACCAGAAAGCTTTACAATG
Source organism: Cynopterus sphinx (assembly GCA_030015415.1). Lineage (NCBI taxonomy): Eukaryota > Metazoa > Chordata > Mammalia > Chiroptera > Pteropodidae > Cynopterus > Cynopterus sphinx. The sequence goes on from CM057381.1 coordinate 27,699,667, forward strand.
AAAAATGACAGGCATTTCTTGCCATCTTTAATATTTTCCCTGTAAATAAAACATTGCTTGATTCTTTTTATGTTCTATGTGACTTTTGTTTTTATATTTTTAATATCTTATTTAGATGTTTATTCCTTGTACTTTAAATTTACAAAAATATTGACTTGAAATAATGATTAGTATACTTCATAAACCACCCAGTACTATTTCCCAAATACATGAAACCATCTTATTAAAATTTTAAAATGCTATTCAGTAACTTATAATTAAAATGTTCTATATGCAGAGTAATTAGTACAATCAAATTATCTATAAACTTCATGATTTCTCTAAAATGTATATATATATATATATATATTTTTTGCACTTTTTCATTTTTATGTTTTATTCAGGACTTTTATAATAAATACAACAGAGGTTTTTCAAATCTAAAACAAGTCCAAACCCTAGAAATGCTTTCTACCCTCACTAAGAGAGGAGAAAACTAAGTCTAGAACTTTTATTTCTAACCAAAATATATTTCAAGAACCAAGATTCCTTTTATCTCAGATAAAATATATGCTCAAAAGAGAAATTGTCATATGACGAAAATAAGTACATGGTCGTCCCCAAGGAAATTCAGTCTGATATTCAAATGTTGAAGTAGGAATGACTAGTTATAAAGAACACATTGAAGATACAGAATGTAGACATATAGGAGTTGATATAAAGAACTCAATGGCTGGGTTGAGAAGCAGAATGTTTGCCAAAGAACACGCTGACGATATGGAAGATCACCTGGAGGGACTCACCCAGATGACGCCAGTAAGGAAAAGAGATGGAAGATCTAAAATTTAAAACAATACATTATGGAGAAGTACATATCACAAAAATAGGCATAAAAAGCCAACTGCATTACAAAAATTTTGCCTATAAAAAGTCATTGGTCTAAATACATCTAATTATCAAGGCTTAATGGATTGAAGATATAAGATTTCTCCATATTAAATACTGACAGAAATCATCTCAGCTGTCACACAATCTGTTGGGTTGTTTCATTGGAAACCCATTAACTTGATTACATAGGATTGAAGAAGGATTCCTGTGAACAGTATGGTCTGTGAGATTTTTGCTCACATTAAAATAATGACCAGTTCCAACAGAAAGTAAAACAATATCTAGTGTGTTGCCTTTTTTATATTTTGAGAATTCCTAAAAGAATCTCAACTGATTTCTTTATACAAATTGACATTCAATGATAAAATTCATATGGAACTGCAAATGATCAAGAATAGCTAAATCAGTCCGGAAAAAGAGAACAAAGTAAGATAACTCACACTTCTTAATTTCAAAACTTACTACAAAGAGTTATCAAAAAAGTGTTTTACTGACACAAAGACATATACATCAATGAAATAAGGAGAATATTGCAGAAATAAACCCAGACATTTATGATCTTATTTTTGAACTAGAGTGCCTATTTAAATCAATGTTGAAAGAATATTATTCTCAAAAAATAATTCTGGAAAAACCAAACGGTCCATGTGAAAAAATAAATGACCCTTTTCTCAAACCAAATACAAAATTTAATTCAAAATATATCAAAAACATAGATTGGCAAAGAATTCTTTATCTGACAAAAAAGCACAAGCAAGAGAAGACAAGTGAATAACTTATACTTTCTTAAAAATAAAACTTTTTAAGCCTCCATAAAGAAAGTAAAAACAACCTACTGAATGTGATAAATTACATATCTGATAAGAGACTTACATCTAAAATACTTAAAGAATTCTTACACTTCAATTAAAAAAAGACTCAACTGAAAATTGAACAAAAGATCTAAATATTCATTTCTTAGAAGGCATATAAATATCTAGTAAGTACCTGAAAAGATTCTTGACTTCATTATTCACCAAGAAATGCCAATAAAACCACATTGAGATACCCCTTCATAACCACTCACAAAGCTAGTATAAACAAAGTCAAATAACAGCAAATGTTGATGTGTTGGTCTGTATTTGAAATTTTCTTTAAAATTTGGTATCCCAAAATAATTTATTTTACAAAAGTATAGTTGACATACAATATTATATTCTTTCAAATGTCCAACATGCCACAAAGCATCTAAAATAAACATGTGCTCAATAAATTAATAAAATTTAAAAATAATTTAATGCTTTCTGCCTCTTGTCTTTGTAATAATGCAATTAAAGTGCAATGATAGTTAAAGATACCTCTTGTGCTTTACAGTGTAATATTTTTTACTATTATGTGATAATCTTTTCTGTCTCATTATACCTTTGTAACTCAAACATTATGTGTTTTACACAAAGTTGTTCAGTTAGTGAAATATTACTATCCTAAAACGTAAATTTGCCAACACTATTCAGCCCCAAATTGGCAAAATTCATTAGATCTTCTGAATTCCATTCAGTTTTAGCTTTGCTGGTTCCACTAATTCACTATATTACAATGCCATTGCTCTAATACTTCAGAGAATGTCACACAACATCAACTAAAGCAATAATTCTCAGCCTTACTTATCTGACTCTTAAAGCGTAATGTGAGTTGATTGCTGCTGTTAGAGAATCATGTGAGCTTTCAAATTATTCTACTGTCAGTTCTGCTTTTAATGTTTTAATAATGAAACATTTCCAACTAATTAACATTTGTAATTTAATATTTTTTAGAGTTAAACCACCTAACATTTTTATACTTTACTTAAACAACCTCACATATTAAAATTACTTCCAAAATGGTTTATGTTATCATTTTTGGTTTTTCACCTTAACTTTCAATAAATATTAGACCATACTATTAAAACCATTTATTTTTCTTTCAATTCACTGTTAAAGGAAATGCACTAATCTAAGCAGTCTTTTAATGAATGCTAGTAAATAAATATGAACAGCTTATTCAAGAATCAATGTCTCACTGTTTCCCACTTTCAGAAGTGCTTGGTCCTCATGTGTGCTTTACCTGTGCCTTGGAAAAACAAATTCTTTTGCAGTATTGATGTCAAGGGCCTTTTTAAAACTAGCAGAAATTGTCTGCTTATGCAAGTCTATGGATCTGACCATACTTCAGGCAGATAAGGAAAAATGACAAGGAATTAAGAAAAACAAAACAAATATTATTCCCAAGCCACTTTATAAAGAAGGGTTTTAGAAACTACCACTCAATTATTCATACTTATTTCTGATGAGTCAGAATATAGTCATGCACTCATGTAGCTACAAAAGAAGATGGAGAATGGAGATCAATTTTAGACCATGGCATGCAAAACTGAATATTTTAGTATGGAGGAAGACTGAGAATGAACTTTAGGAAGAGCTAACAGTTTCTGCTCAAATAGCTGGTATCCACTTTAATAGATGTTTGTTTGTTTGTTTGCTTGCTTGCTTGTTTTTCTCTCTTTTCTCTTATCCACAAAGAACATTCAACCCCAAACCAATCATCTCAACAAGTTGTATTCAGCTCAAAGCCGATTATATCTAGCTAGCTCAGAGTCCCTTTGATCAAATCTAGAAGTGGCTCCATTTGGTCTGAGAATCAGTCATAGCGAAGAGGACCCTAAGGAGACATGACAACTAAATGTTATACATAATGGGATACTGGAATAACAACAACAAAAAAGAACATTATGTGAAAATTAAGAAAATCTGAATAAAATCTCAACATTCATTGATATTTTAATTAATATTTTAATAATATTATTGTAAATGTTAATAACAGAGGAAATTGGGTATGGAATATACACCAACTATGTATGGTATTATTTTGTTTTTTTTTCCCCCTATAAATCTAAAATTATTCTAAAAAATAAAGTTCATTTAAAAATTAAAAATACTAGGTGGTAAAAGGGAACAAGCCTGATCCCATCTGATCTCAGAAGCTAAGTAAGGTGGGGCCGAGTTAGTAATTGGATGGGAGACCGCCTAGGAAGACCAGGTGCTATAGGCATAAAAATAAAAAAATTAAAAATAAGGGGTTGTAAGCTGACAAGGTCCTTTCAGTCTGTGAGGTCAACCAAGGATTGCCTCGTCTAAAAACAAAAACAAAAAAAACAAAAAACAAAACAAAAAAAAAAAAAAAAAAACAACATATTCTAATGAATCAAAACTGAGTAAAAGGAATCAAGAATAAACTCTATGGATTTGTTGTGAAAAACTGAATAATGAAAACAGAGGATCTTTATGAATTTGATTAAATTTAGCTTTGATTTCTAGCTCTAGAAGTCATTATCTATCATTATCATCTACCATCTATCTATCTAATCATCTATCTATCATCTATCTATCTACTTCACATAGACCTAACATTTCTTTCTGATATTCAGCAACAATCCCTGGGCAGCAGAAGACAGAAGCCTGGACCTGACGAATGTTCACAAGCTACAGACCTCTGGCATGTTAAAGACAACACCTTGACCTAAGTTATGTTTTAGCTCCTGAGCCCTAAGGTAGAACGACCCCTTGGCTACTTTCCCATGAAACCAGAGCAGAACTCAGAGCTCTCCTCAAGACCTGAAGAAAATATTTATTATGCCTACCTCACCTCTTACCAATAAGCTTCCAGCACAACCCAAAAACCCCTACCTAACCCATGTTTCTTATGATTTTACCCTATATAATCTGTAACCTACATGCCAACTGAGAGTCTGGTCTTTCTGAGCATTAGCTCTCCATAGTCCAGATTGGCCAGTTCTCTAGTAAACTTTATTTCTATACTGCAAACTCCTGTTTGTACATCCTTTGGGCCAGTGCAGGCAGGCAGACTGAATGAAATATCAGGGTCCCGGTAACGTAATTGTGCCATTTTACAAAGTAAGAAATACTAGAGAACTATCTAATTACAGGGGTTGTCACTTGGAGCTCTCTTTTAACACTTTTTTATTTTAATTTTAATTATTTTTATTTTTATTATGGTGACGGTTAACAAAATCTGGTAAGATTCAGGTGCACAGTTTAACAGTAAGGCATATATATATTGCATTGAATATATATATATATATATATATATATATATATATAGTTTTTTTGCATTACGTGTGTGTGTGTGTGTGTGTGTGTTGCATTGCGTGTTCACCATGCATAGTTAGATTTCTTTCTGTCACAACATATTTCACCCCTTTTACTTCACCTACCTCACCCTGGAGATGCCTATTAGACAACCAAGTGAAACTGTTGTTTGGGTAGTTCGATACCTGAGTTTGATGCTCAGAGAGAAAATCAAGATTAGAGGTGTCAGTTTGGGAGTCACCAATATAAAGGTGACTGATAAAACCCATGGGACTATGCAGAATCACAGCATCTAATATCTAAATCTGGTTATTATACTTGCCTTGTTTCATCAGACTTTTCATTTCTTGCCTTGGCATGCCTTAAGCATTTTTGTTGAAAGTCATACATGATGTATACTGTAATAAGAACTGAGGCTGAAGGCATTTAGTGTAAAGTTTTTATGTTAATTTGGCTAGCATTTGGGCTGTAACTACATTTGCTCCAGTTGTAGGTGCCAAAGGCTTCAATCCTTCTGGTGTTTTTGTTTTATTTCTCCTCCTTTCTTTGGGTTTTTCTAAAATCTTCTCTTTACATAAAGTCTGCATCTTTCTTCTCTTTCAGTCATAATCTATTATAATTATAATATAGCTATTGAGGTGGTAACAAGGAGTGGAAGAGAAGCCTTTTATAAATTTAGGATTAAATCTGTCTTTTAGTTGTCCTGTGTTCCTGGGCTGTAACCTTCACAATATTTCTTAGATCTTTTCTCAGTTGAGACAGGAAGACTAGAGAGGCCTAGAGTCAGGTACATTTTCCTGTCCCTAAGTGAGATAAAGTTCTATATAATCTTTTCTCCTGGAGAATGGGTCTTTAGGAAAATGCTCTGGCCAATATTTGTTTTTCCTCTCTACCTGTTGGAGTCATGAGGAGATTTTTTATTTTTTTCTTGTGTGTGTGTTTTGTGTGTGTGTGTGTGTGTGTGTGTGTGTGTGTGTGTGTGTGTGTGTGTGTGTGTGTGTGTGTGGTTTTTCTTTCTTTTTTTTTTTTATCATGGGAAGCTAATGGGAGTCCTGGAGGTAAAACCCACCAAAGTAGGCATGTGTAGAGGCATGCTAAAACTTTAATCTCTTGGAGTTTTTCATTTACTTGCTAGCCACTCAGCCTCCAGCAAGTTATGAAAATTAAGATTTAATTGTTCTTAGTTTATAGTGCCAGAGGCTTCTCTATTCCAGCTAAGCTGCTCTTAGCCATTATCCTCTGCATTTGTATGTTACTCCAGATTTCAGAGTGCTAGTTTGCCTTAGGACCTCAGTTCTCTAATGAATTGAAAAAAAAAAAAGTTGATTTTTAAAAATGTTCTCAGGTTTTTCTTATTGTAAGTATGGGAGCAACAGCTTTTAAGCTCCTTACATGTCAGTTGCTTCTTTATCTCTTGCCTGAACTTCTGCAATAACTTTCTAACTGGTCATCTATTTTCACTCTTCCCATCGACCTTGATTTTGCGACATGGATTCTATAATTGGCTTTTAGAATCATAAATTTTCTATGGATTACCATCACACTTATAATAAACACCAAATGCTCTCTGCAATCATCAAGGTCTCCAAGGCCAGGTGTCCTCAAACCCATCCCCTACTTACCTCACCATCCACCACCTTGCTGCTTTCTTATTGTATTGAACAAGTCAAACTTGTTCCAGATTCTGGACTATTATACTTGGTGTTTTCTCTACTTTACATTCTGTTTAGGCGGCTCAGTACTTCATTTCATTTAGGTGCCTTGAAAATATCTTTTCATAATCATAGTCATTGTCTAATAGTTATAGCTAGCATTAACACTCAAATAGACCCCTGCATCATTCACATTGTTTACTTCTTTTTCATACCATTAACACTTCCAGAAATTACATTATTCAATGAAGTATCTATACACTTGATATCTGATGCCTTACTGAAATATAAGCTCTATGAGGGTAGGAAACTTTCTTGTTCACTACTACAAACTTGGCATCTAAGGTATGTGTGACAAGTGATCAGTAGCATTGATTATATTGAATGAGTAAATATCTGATATCCAGAATAGCATGCTTCAAAATGTTAAATGGTAAATAAAGTTGATGGGACATAATATTGGTAAAAGAGCTTTATATAAAATACCTCTGAATTCTGTAAGAAGAATTTTTTTGTAAGTCATCCATCATTCTTTTTAGTGTGCCTGTTGCTTATTATGAATTATGGACTTTTATGTGATATGAAATGTCTTAACTAAAAGGGAATTATAAAAATATCTGACAAATTACATATGAGTTAAATAAATACAAAGTATTATATTAATCCTTTGAGGTTGTTTTGTTTTTTTTACTCTTATTTTTCTATCAACTTTTATACATTATTGCATTAATAAAGACTTATGAGATTATAGAAATTAATTGGCTTGTCTTCATTGTGTTAGCCTACGACAATTAGGAGAAATATTTTTAAAATTCCACTATTACATTCTATGAAAATGTTAAAGTCACATTCTAAAAGTCTATAATAACCTATTTATTCTATAGATATTTTTTGAATAATTAAAACTCTGATAGAGATTTTCAAATGTTGAAATACTAGGTGGGGATTTTTCAACATACTTTTTTTTTAAAGTTCATTTGTCAGAATCATTTTTTTTTTTTTGTACCCTGGGAAAATCATAGTATGTTGATTAATTTGATTATTACAATTTCCTAAAATAGGTTGCTCTGGACTTGATGTCAATATTATTTGAATTAGATTACATTTTATGATTGATTCATCAGTGTTTTTGAAATTTAAAAAATATAATATTTAAAAATATAGCTTTTAATTTTTGAGGAGGTAAATAAATAACATAAGCAATGCCTTCTTTTCTTAACTTTATTCTTGAAGGGTCCACAGAACTCACAGGCAAGGTGATAATCTGTCAAAATAAAATGAATATTGGGAGGAAATTGGGGAGCATTAGAAAGTGCATAGGTTGACATTTATGTGCAACTGAAACTCAGAGGAGAAGAAAATATCTCACAGATAGGATATATGGGGGAGTTGCAAAATGTATTTTAAGTTATTTTAACTCTTTCTGATAGCCACTGGAGGACATTCATCTCAACTTTTTATTTCTACCATATATGATAGAAATTAATGACAATGACTATGATATATGATAAAATTAAGATATAAATCTTAATTTTAGTGTTGAATGCTGCAAGATAAATTTTTTTTTAAAAATCTGAGATATGATTTCCCAAATTTAGATTGTGGTGTGTCTCCAATTTCAAGTAGGTCATGCCTATTTTTCAATTCAGGTTTCAACACACTTATTGGTGGTTTCATGTTGAGCAGTTCATTTAATCAATCTTAACCCTCAGTTACAAACTTAATTTGTAAAAAGTAGAATATGAGGCCTATTTTCAGAGTTGGTAGGCTCAATGAGTTGAATATGGCAAAATAATAAAAAAAATCAAAACCTTGTGCAGTGATTATTAAATGAGTTTATTTTACAAAAATAAGAAATGAGAATTAACATAACCTGATTATTAAGTTATAGAGCAAATAAAAATAATTTTTACATATCAAAAACTGGGCATTATAGTTAGATTTTATATATTATATAAAGTTGTGTATAGGGAGTATACAACCCAAGAAAATAAAATAATTCATTTTAAAAACTATAAGTGGAAAATTATTCTCTTTAAATTTTATTTAATCTATAAGTGTAAACCCAAAATTATGCCTATCACACATTATGGCATGCTATTTATTGTGACATGTGACTTTTTAAGTAAAAGCATATTAGAATCAATTTCAAAATCTCTTTATTTCTTGGGCTATAATGACTATATCTATTTCCTTGTACTTGAGTGAATCTATAATTACTTTATGATTCACAAATATTTTACTGTAAATACTAAGTTATAACATTTTTTGTTTATTGAACTTCTAAGTGAATTGGCCTTTTCAGACAATCTTTTCATATCAGTCAAAAATACTGATGTATGTTCTTGAAATGGTACAGGACATATTATTTAGAAAAACAAATACATCTATATACTTCATATGACTTTAACTTGTATCAAGAATATATCATATAGTTTACCAAGGAAATCCATTTATTAATTATATAAAGTTTTTTTTTACAATAGTGATGACACTTAACTTTTAAATAAAATATAATGCCATCAAAATTCCAACTGAGCTATGCGAAAACATAAAAGTAAGCTTTTTTTTTTTTCTGTGATTTTACTAGTGTGGCATGCAGGTTTGCTCCCTGTTAGTTCCTTATCTCATTCTATCTGCTGATTATTTTTTGAAAGTAGGTATTACTTAATGACCCAAGAGAATTTTGTACTTAGGCCTGGAAACCATGTGATTTACTTTTCTCTAACAGTAATATTTTACCAAAATATGAGCAGATACTAGAATCCATCAAAATGAAGTAATTTTCTGATGATAAAAAGTGATATTTTGGCAGCTACATAATTTTTCCCCATGTGCTAATGGAATATATAAAAGTATGATCTTTTCCTCTTAGCTATTGATTATACACCAGTCTTTTAGGGCCCTCATAGTTTATAAGTATTTTATACATTAATTGATAATTTGCAAGGTAAATTATAATTAAAAAATGCTCGCTAGTAAACACAAACTATCTTTTTTATCTAATTACGTATTCATTTAACTTATTGATTCGACTATGTTTTACAGAGTGATCACTTTGAAGCAGGCAGTGTGTAAGTATCTATTGCTTACAGATGACTGCAAAACATTTCTTGCCAGTACAAAAATTAGAACTCACATGAAGTTAGCAAAAATACACACACACACACACACACACACACACACACACACACACAGAGATATATATATAATAAAGTCCAAAGTAAAGATGAATACGAATGTGCTAGTTTTGCTGTAGAGCAGATGGCTTAAACTACAAGAATTTATTATTTCACAGGTCTAGGTCTAGAAGTTAGGAAGTTCAAGACCAAGATTCTGGCAATTCTGTTCCTAGCTTGCAAATGCACATCTTCTCACCGTGTCCTTACATGGCCAAGAATGAAAGAGTGCTGGTCTCTTTTCTTAGAAGGTCACTAACCCCATCATGAGGGCTCCACCTTTATGGCTTTATCTCAGCCTAATTATCGCCCTAAGACCTCACTTCCAAATATCACCACATTGGGAGGTATGGCTTCAACTTATGAATTTGGGGAGGTTTTCAACATTCAGTTAATAGTTACTGTGAGAGCCCAGAAAAAGGAACACTTACTTCTCCCAAATAACACTTAATACAGGTTTTAATATTTAAACCAAATTCTTTGGAAATAGGAGAAGATACATAGGCATACCCAAAATAGCTTGATATTCTATGTAGAAAGACTATTATGACAAAGAGAATACCATGACATTGTGTGCAGCGTTCAAGGAATAGTGATAATTTTGTATGGCAAGACCTGTTTATACATAGGTAAGAGCGGTAGGAATTTTCTTAAAAGGGAGTCCTCAGTGTGATCTTATGTGGAAATTTCATTACCCTTAGCATTAGTCTGTTTTCAAATTTCCTTCGGTATCTATTTATGAAATCCTAGCTTTTCTCTGAAGAAAAAATTGGTTAAAAATCTTTCAACCCTCTTTCAAAAATAAAACTCATTTTTTTTTATTATCAATTTCTATGTGTAATTGTTATAATATAGATCTCCTCTCTCCTTTTAGAAAATAGTAGAAGAATGCTCCAGTCACACTTAAGTATGTGGGGTGATATAGAGCTCTTTAAATTTCCAATCCACTTCTTATGTTAGAAAGAATAAGATAGCCCTCAAGATCTTTCTTCTCTGGTATAAATAGACTTCCTCCAAGTTATTCAATCAGTGGGCTAAGTGCTAGTATAAAGAGATTTTCCATATACCTTTAAGGTCACAAATTAGTTAATGTTAAAATAGAATATTATCCTCCAATGCCCCTAATCTCATTAAAGGAACCCTTAAAATGGACTAAGTTCCACCTGATTTTAGCCTGTAAGTCTTTGAGCAGGGAACCCAGCTATTCTTTAACTAGACTCTTGACCTTCAAAAACTATGAAATAATAAATAGGTGTTTTTTTAAGCTTCTAAATTGATGTTACCTTGTTACACAGAGATAGAAATCTAATATACTTGTCTGCATTCACAATATTCTTTTTATGAACGACTACTTTTTGTAATGCCTGGAAAATCAAATTTCTGATTTCATATCCTTAATACGTGGAATCTAAGTAGCTTTTATTGGTAACAAACTTGTTAATAACTTCCTTTAAACTGAAGATATTAGAGATATATTACAAACAGTTTATAATGAATGGAATTTCAACTACATGCATAATGCTATTTGTTTCTATTTATCTTACAGACCAACAATTAATCATTTACTATTTAGGACTCTGATTATTACTTAGAATGCATATCACTCATTATTTATATAGTAAAGAATTGCATTAGTATTAATTGTTATTAATTGCTACTGGATGTAATCCTTTGGTAATGAACTACTAAATAAAAACAATAGTACAAAATCAATTAGTACTTGTTACCAATAATATTAAACATAAAAATATCATTTTGAAATACATAATAAATGAAACTATTACTTGACTTCAAATAAAAAATTTGGCTTCTATTTTGCAGAAGACATAGAATTTACTCAGGGAAATGATTGTAACCCACAGCTAAATATTAATGTATCTCTGTAAGCTTTTGTTCCCTTTCTCTGTTCATATACAAGTATTTTAACAATTTCCTCAAATGAAAGATATTTTTAATGTTTACAAGGTACCTAGGACTAAGAAATATTAGCTTTGTTTCAGAATTTAGAAATTTATCAGAATCCTACATTGCATGTGGGTGTGTGGAGATGGGGATTGGGTGGACCAGTCCCTTAGTCAGCTTTCAAGACAACTTACCTATTAGCCCTGCTTAGACAATGTAAATAAACCATGCCCTTTACGTATTGACCTAGACTGTATATTGTAATCTTGTTTAAATAGAGTCCTACCTCTTCTCTATAAAAATATATGCATTGTTTGCATATCTGTTACTCTGATTCTCCAGAAAACAAATTCACTTTTGCTCTACTCATATCTTCCTTGATAAGACCATTTTTTTCTAATATTAGTAAAGTTTTTAGAGGTATACTGCTTGCAGATTTTAATACAGTTTTAAATATTATTATTTACTGGCTTAACTACCACTTAAATACAATTCAAGTAACATTTCATTTTAAAATGTCCCTTGTCATCTGCATGTTTGTATAATGAATTATACACTGGGTAAAAAAATGATTTGACTGCTTGCTGCATCTTGCTCCACTCACTGGTAATTGATCTTATTTCTTATCTCTTCTCTGTCTAGTCGTTGGCTTTAAATAAATATTTTCTCTGAACTCTAAGTAATAGGAGAAAATATCTGTTCTTTCTTTTCCTTTTTTTCCCCCCTGGTGGACATATTATTAGATTTAAGATAGTAGGAAAAGTAGGATATAATCTTTTTGTTTGATATGATCCTTGAATTTATTACTTTTTTAAAAAACTCTTCATTCTAAGCTGTAGAATACAACTGCATTTAATGAGTTGAACCAGAAAGATACATTTTTATTTTAGTTAAATGAGAAGAAAAGTTAATATTCACAGTTTTAAATTTTCTGTAATACACTGGGAGTTATAGTTACACAATGCAAACAGAAACAAAAACTTGGCTATAAAAGCTATAAAATTTCCAGATGATTCAAAAATTGTTTTTGAAAAACAAATAAAAGCATATGTACTCTTCATAACTTTTTGTAGTTTTACATTCTTTTAGTCTGGTAAAATTGGTTTGAATAAAATTAATTTTTAGAAAATTAAACTTAGTCAAGTACCAAATAACTAGTTTTAATTATTTCAGTTACTTAAAAGTAAACTTATAAATTTATTCTAAATTAAGAAAGGTTATAAAACATTGGACTATTATTGAACTAAGGTGCTTAATAATATTTTTTTTTTAATTTGCAGAGTTATAGTTATTTTTATTTAGAGTTCATATTTGGTATCTTTCATATATATTTCAAATTATGTTACTAAATATTTGTATTTCAAATTATGCATTATATATGTATAATATCAATCAATCTCACTTCAGGCAGCTGTCTCAGTTTTCGGGTATATCTACATATTGGCTTTCTGCTACTTGCTTCATTCTTCTCATCTTCCCTTGTTCTCTAGGTTGCATTCTCTAACAAAATACTATCAAAGAAGTCATTGCTTCAGCCTCCACTTTTTGCATTAACTACCTAAAAAAATGAGACCGACTTTATAAATATAGTTAACTGACTTAGATTTAATTAGCGTAAAAAATTAAAATCTGCATAAAATGCAAAAAAATAAGGCATAAGCTATACCAAAATTTTTTTAATTCTTTGAGTTTTTAATTTTTTTGTCTTTTTTCTAGACATTCTTTTGACATAATGAGAAAAATACATAAGTAATAAGTTTTTTTAAGTGCCTTTTGCCTTTAATCAGTATTGTACTAATTATGTTTCTGAGTATATAATTGTCTTTGCTCTTCCGTAAAGAAAAAAATATTCAGTTTTCATGAGACAAAGATTTTGTCCCCAAATGTGAAAAAAACAATGTCTTTAAATTTCTCAAGTTATAATCATATGGGTTTCCTTGCAAACCATAATTACACAGTGTTCCTATAATTTTTCTCAGTACAGATTTAGCTCGTCTTGTGTATGATCATTGTATAGCAATAATACAATAGCTTCTTCTCACATGACTCTGTTGTGGCTAAGATTCCTTGGCTCACATTTGCATAGAAGCATGAGAAGCCAAGAAGCTGAAAATATCAAGGCAATATGAGAATTATTATTATTTTTTAAATGAACAGTTTTGAAAGCTCCACTTGCATTTATTATTTAAAGTTTTCAAAAAATCAGCTTGTTGCTTGCATACTTTTTTGAGTTCCTTATATAAAAATATTGTATTTTCATATCAAGTCCTTAAAGCAGTCACAGAAAATAGAAAATGATATAAAAACACTTGCTAACATTTCTTATTTTCCTTCTTTATATATATTTATGTAATTTTTAAAAGAAGCATATATTTGAAGTAAAACAAGAACTTTCCTGGCAAAAGATGAGCTTCTTTATTAAGGTAACTTAAAACTTAATTTATAAGTTTCTTGAAAATTTCACATTAAAATCTATTTTGTCAGTTCTTTTCAGTTCTATATTGTGCCAGCAGGTGGCAGGAGTAAGGCACAAAATTCTGGAATCCTTGAGAAAGGTAAAAGAAATGTCCCTTTCAATGTCTTAGGATGGCAGTTTTTAATTCCTATGCACGAGGATGTCTCAACTCACTCAGTTCTAGTCTTTAGCAGATATATCCCTTTCCTTAAACTAGTAGAGACTGTACTCCTTGATCACAAATCACCACTTTGCTGCTCTAATTTCCAGCCTTTGCCATAAAGCAAGTCCAAAGCATATGGTACACATATATTTGGATAATTTTAATACTAGGTTACAACAGGCACTCTCTCTGGAAGGATAACTAGTTATATGATGAAGAAAAGGCTGGAATTAAACAGTCATGCCTTTAATAATCAAAGATATTTTTGTGAATAGTGCATTCTTGTTCCGAAGGGAAAAAAAATGGAAAGTTTATGGATCACATCCATTTGGGAAATGATCGAAGAGTTTAGGGTTTTTAAACCTGGTGCTTCTTTCATCCTCAAATTCTCCTGTATGTCCCTGCTTCTATTTCTCCTGTCAACAAATGCACACACATGTTGGTAGAGGGAATATTTTCAAATGGTTTTCCTATGTTGAGGGGACTGAGTACATTTTCTTTCTAACTTCTTTTATTCTCTGAGTTTTTTTTATTAGGTCTCTTTTCTAAATGTTTCCTAAATATCTTCCTTTCAATTTTTTGAATAGCATATAATCAAATTAGAATGTAGTATAATATACTAAGTTAAGGAAGTTATCATTCCTATAAAAATCATATTTAATAATTCCTTTCTAATTAAAGAGATTGAAAAGGTTATCAACTTTTAAAAAACTATAAATATTTATCTCAGAATTTAAATAATATGATGAGTTTAAAATGCCTGGCACATAATATATATGAATTACATTTTAATATCCATCTACCGTATTAAGTGTATATTTAAAAGTCTTGTTTAATTAAAGTAAGAATATATTCTTAAATATCATGCAAATAATTTAATCATATTTTTATGTTATGAAATAAAAAACATTTCAAAAGAATTGGTTAGAGGAATGTGTACAATGTTATCAATTGCAATATAAGGTAAATAAATAAAGAAAAATAGTCTAAAGATTTACTCACCATATGTCTTGAGGTTGGGGTAAAAATATATAAGGCAACCAAAGGCCAGTATACATGAAAACAGCAAAGATTTAGGATAAGGATATTATAGCATATGCTATTTATGAAGTTCTTATATGTGTCACAGAAAAGGTGAGATTTGTCTCAGTTTCATAAAAGAGAAGCTTTCAGACATTAAAGTAACATATGTACAATCCACCTAAATCACAGGAGAAACTATATTGCAGTTTAGGAGTATACAATTAAGAGATGTTGCTCTTTCTTTTTCCCATGTCACTTTCTGATAATGTTTGCTTCTGTGTTTGTGCAGCTATTTATATTTTATTTGTATTTCCACAATTTCAGCCAAAAACATAAAGTAATACACTACTTAAATGTCAGCCAGAACTCTTTCAATGTGAAATTGTTTCAAAATAATAATGTCAACATTATTAAAATAACCTACTACTTCTACATTATAACAAAATAGTTGTTATAATTAGAAAAATAGCAATATGATTACTATGTGAGAGCCATAGTTTTAATTTTATGTACATTACATGATTTAATTATTACAACAACCCTACAAGGTAGGCACTTTTATAATCCCCAATTTATTATTGAACATCATAGGGCACAGAGAAATGCAGGACCTTGATCACGTTCACACAGCCAAAGTGAAGCAAAAATTTGAATCTAAGCGATCTGAGTCCAGGTTCTCTCTGTCACTCTGTTAAAGAAAATCTCGGTAGTACAAATGCTATGTTTGTAAGAGTTATTGGCAAAGCTTCTATTTTTTAGACCTGACACACTGAGACTGTTCCTAAACGAGTTAGGCAATCATCGCAGCAGAGTGTATAGGTGATGAGATCAGCAAGAAGGAGTAGAATGGACATCATGGCTGCCTAATGTGGAAGAAGAGTTATAAAAAAAGCATAAAGCAGATGACTTCCAAGGCAGTGAACTTCATTTTTTCACATTCATCTGACCTTGGAAAATGTCTAGGTCTTTTGATTAGGAAGAAAGAAAAGAATCATTGCCTGTCTTAATCATGTGGTAATATGACAAGGCAAGCTGTGAAATGTGATTTTGAATCAGCATGTAATTGGTTTTATAAATAATATGAAAAGACTTGCTGTGGTATAAACTCTATCAGAATAACCATACTATATATAGTCCATGTTACACTCTGTTCTAAAAGCATTTCACATATATGTTTTCTCCTTTGAAATCCTTTTAGTATGATTATTGTCCTTTTTCCTCAGAAGTGTGTACTCTTGTGATAAAAATAATTTTAAAACTCCCTTATTTATTCATATTTTTAGGCCTTCTCTTTAATTGCTATTATAAGACTCTTAAATAATATATTTTTTTAAAGAGCAAAAATATCAAAGAGAGTCTTTCTGGAATTTAAGAGCATCCAAATGCCACAATAATATAAGAGTAACACCTCAAGTTGATATTTACAATAATAATGTATGATTTTCTTAATATTTGTTTGAGCTAGCTTGTGAAACTCTCAGGAATTTCAAATCCATTTAAGTTTCTGTAGAAACTTGATTATAGTAATTTTAAGTCTAACAGATTTTAACTTAAATATTTCCAGTTCACTTAAATCTAAAAGTTTTCATTAGTAAATTAAACATATCAATGTAACAAAGATGCATGTTACTGTAAATGCATTTTATGTAATGACCTTTTCTGATCAAAAGCAGTGTGAGTATGCAAAAAATAATTCAAAAGTGAGGTACAAATTGAGACGAAAGTCCTTGAATCCAAGACTATCTTGATGCTCCAATCAAGTTCAGTAGAGGCCCTCAGTCTTGGTGGGGGATGGGCATTGGTTCTAGGAAACCTACAGATACCAAAATCCACAAATTCTCAATTCCCTTATATAAAATGGTATAATATAAAACATACAGTCGGCTCTCTTGGGATTCCCAACTACAGACTGAAAATATTGTTTTCAATTTGTGGTTGGTAGAATTTGTGGAAGTAGAACCAACAGAGATGTAGGGCCAACTCTGTTTTCATCAGATTTATGCAAACATTTCATATATAGCAGTAAACTTATCAGGAGAAAATTAACTGTCTAACGGATGAACTTTCTATGTGTTAAATCTGTGTTTTAACCATTCCCTTCCTATTTATGCTCTGGTAGAGCTATAGAAAATTAGGAAGTAGTGAAGACTAGAGCCTTATATAGAGAGAATTTAGGAATTATTATAATCTTTATAAATACACCTTGACAGTCAAATATTGACTTATTCTGTGACAGATGTCATTTAGAACAAAATTAAAAGATCAAAAATATATTTTTTTAATGTGATCAAACCTATGTATAAGTAGAGCATTTAGGATACCAATATATAAATATCAAATTCCGGCTGCAGGCAACTGATTTATCAAAGAGGCTTCTTTATCTCACATAAAAACACCAGTCCTGGTACTGAATAATCCAGGAATAATGATGAAGTTTGACAATGTCATAAACATATCAGTACCTTTTATCTTTTTATTGTGCCTACATTATCATGGAGGATACATACTTTCATACCCAGAGAATGGTCTAGGAACTCCAGCCTGCAACCACTCAACATATGAGAAGAGTAAAGAAGGATAAAGATAAAATGTTTCTGCTCGCTAGCTATTTACCTTTCAATTAGGAGAAAAATTAGATTATCTAGAAACCTCATCAGTAGACTTCCACGTACATTTTACATGTCACAAATTTCACTTGGCACGGTGTAGTCAAGATTCATCTATGTTGTCACATATTTCAGAATGTCCTGTTTTCAAGGCTGAATAGTATTTCATTGTAGGTATATACCACATTTTCTGTGTTCATTCATCTGTTGATAAAAATTTAGGTTGTTTTCACATCTTCTCTATTGTGAATTGTACTACACATAGGAGTGCTAGTATCTGTCTCATCAATTCTTTTGGACATTGGTCTTGGCAATAAAAAAATCATAGATATTACACCAAAATCAAGGACAATAACAACAAAAAGTAAACAAGTGAGATTGTCAAACTAAGAAGGTTCTTTACAGTAAGGTTCCTTACAAAGTAAAAAGACAACCAACAAAATCATAAAAAAGATTTTCAAATCATTTATATAATAAGAGATTAACCTTCAAAATTTATAAGAAACCCCTATAACATGATAGCTAAAAAAAACCTAACAACCTTATTAAAAAAGAGACTAAGAACTTGTAGTCATTTGTTTTCTGAAAAAGACATACAAATAGCCAACAGGCATATGAAAAAATATTCAATGTTACTAATAATAAGGGAAATGCAGATCAAAACCTTAATGAGACAATACCTCACACCTGTTTCAGTGGCCATTATTAAAAACAACAACAACAACAACAACAACAACAACAACAACAACACAAAAGACAAGTGTTGGCAAAAATGTGAAGAAATTGGAACACTAGTATACTGTTGGTGGGAATACAAACTTGTTCAGCCTCTATAAGAAATAGCATAAAGCCACCTCAAAAAAATTAAAAATAGTACTAACACATTCCAGCAATTCCAATTCTAGATATTTATCTAAAAGAATTAAATGCTGGATCACATCAAATGTGTTCAACAGATGTTTCAACATTTTTCAAACTCAGTTTGAAATTTCATTATTAATTATTTACTCCTGAATAAATGGACTCTTCTCTCACACTTTCAATCCACTATATACTTCTCTTGGGAATATTTGGTAACATCCAAGAAAGCACAATAAGATACTCACCTTTATGTATAAACTAAAGTACACAGATACTTGTTGAAACTAAAATATCATACCAAACTAGGATATTATTAGAGTTCGTGTTCATTCACCTGAAAATAAAAACAATACTATTCTACCTATTTAATTGTAGTGGGACATATAATAATAAAAAAAATTTTTTTTGAAAATGTTGAATTCTAAGTAGGAATGAAGAGCTCAGGGATAAAGAGGAAGAGAGGGAAGCAGAGAAATAAGACTAGAAGAAAGTGAGAAAAAAAGGAAAATAATTTATTTTAGGAAGATTTGATTTTTTAAGAAATGTGTGCTTGGATAGTTTTACTAATATTTAACATTTAGATTTATGACTCATATAAGCTGTGTCATTTTTATTTTACTCTATAATGGGATTTAACTGTCTTGCGAACAAAAAAAATTATTTCACTTTGCAATTTTAACATGTACCTTTAAGCTTTTAAAGACCTGACACTTTCAAAAGAATGCAAGCATTTCTATTTTAACCTGGTATTTAAAAATGTATATGAACTTAATGCATTATAAATTATGCCATGCCTTTGCACATTTTGTATAACTTGCTCATTTGAAGGTCTCATTTATTTATTTCATATCACAGTTGCTATAACAACTGATTATGGTATTATTTCACTTTAAGGCTTTTTTTTGATAAGGCTATCTCCAATTACAGCATGTGTAGAACTTGTTGGATCATAATTTAACTTTCACTGTGAAGAAACAACATATTAGTCCTATCTTGGCAGATTTATATTGGCTTCCTGTTTCAACAAGAATTATCTCCAAGCTATTAATTCTGGAGGATTTTATTTTTCTTTTGGTGATTAAATGGACTAGAATTCCCATATTTTTCAGGGATTCCAGAGAAGAATATCTGTGCAACTTTACCTTTCTGATGAAAGTTATTGCAAATTATAACATTTTCAACTAGAAAATATATGTCTCAAAGGCTTTTGTTGTTTTTGTTGTTGCTGTTATTTGTGTTTATTTGTTTATTTTGGGAGCCTCATCTTCATTACACAACTAAGAATTATTGGTCATGCAGATTTTTTTAAAAAATTTTTTCCTACTGCTCTTGAATATTCTTGCTTTTTAGATGCATTATTGAAATAAGAGACTTTGCTGAATGATTTTTCAGTTTGTTGTATTTATTTAATCACCTCATCTTAACTTCAATCTCAGTGTATTAATGACATATTTTCAAATAATGTATGTATGTAGTTTTAATATACAGAAAAACATATATTTATTTAAAATTCTAAGTTATATTGAGCTAAGGGAAGGACCCACTTATTGAGCTCATGAAACACTGTACATGTCCAGGTTGTTGTCAACAACAACCAGTTCAACCCGCAATGTGTGCCTAATTACCCAGATATGTTAAGGTAGACTTAGTATTTACAAGAGTGCTAACCACATTTTTCTACTTCGTTAGGTCATTCTTTATTAGAGTAGTCATAGGTTTCATGTACTGCTCCTTTGAACCCATTTGGATAAGCATTTAGAGATCATAATAGACAAGTATGGCTCTATTCTAGGATATGATTTAGTTCAAACTACAAATAATTTAGGGTAAAAACTGAACAAAATAAATCTCAAGTCAGTATTTTTCTTTCATTCTACTCTTTATTTAAAATTAATTTCTTGTATTGGATAATGAGAGAGAAAAGGAAGTTGTCTAACTTTCAGGGATTGCCAAAGGAAGAAAAACAAATGAAAGGAAAAAAATTGAATTACAAAGAGGATTATCAAAGGAGGCTGAACTTAAGTACTGACTTATAAAAAAAAAAAGATAAAAATGAATTATCAAGTTTACTGAATTTCTATTTTGTCAGTTCATGGTGGAAAAAAAGGCAATTTTCTTCTATGATTATGATATATATAAGATTGTAACATATCCTCAAATATAGGCACTTAAAATAGATTTAATACATTGTTATCAAATTTGTTCAAAATTTTATTGATTTGGATACCAAGAATATACATTTTGACCAAGTTTGTCGTTGTAGTTATTGTTTATTTCTCTAAGTGAGCAAAGTGCTTCTTTTTTCTATCTGTGAGATATATTATTTATGCTTTTCAAAATGGAGGCGGGTCTAAGTTTCAGTTTTGCATCCTCATATATCATTTTGTTACTTTCTCTGTATTGTTTTGTTCTTCTCACTGATTTCTCAACTTTGACATGGATAGCTGCTCACTCACTTTGTGGCTGTTCATCTTCTGGGTTTATTAGACAAAGTATTCTTGATAGAATATTGATCTATCTCAATGGACATCAGTAGAGAAATTAATATCAGGCAGGATTTTTATCTCATTGTTCTCTGTCCCCTTTTTTCTCCATAGTACACAATAGAAAATGATTCACTTCAGACCTTACTAACATTTGAGGAAAATGTAAAATTAATTACTGTATTGATAGTAAAAAAAAAAAAAGAGAGACATATGTTAAATATCACTTCTCTTAAAATCCAAATAAGTGGAATTATCAAAATCAAACTACCACTCTCAGGAATACCTCCATTACAAACCTCACATGTCTTCTTTAGGTTTCTCTGAGCACTCTCTGAAATCACCTTCTCTTGATCTCAGCAGGTCCCACCCAACTTAGAAACCACCCTTCTCTCAACTTGCTTACATAATTTAATTTGTTCATTGCATAGTACATTTCTCTTAATTATTTGTTGTAGAATTTTCCTCAAGGCCCTTCAAAAAGATTCTTAAATCTAATAAAATGGTCGCAAATGGGTGCATCCCAGGTATGTCCACCACTGAAACAGGTAAAGTTGCATTCAGGTCACTTTGTTCTTTGAGTAGTCCTAATGGTAAATAGTATGAAAGACACGCATATATGGATACACACAAACACACAAACTTACCTCAGCCCCAACACACACACACACACACACACACACACACACACACCACCCTTAAAGAAACATATTCAGATTCTTTAATATGGTAGGGTTCTCCACAAGAAGGACTTAACATTTGCTTATAAGGACTCACTATCATAATGAAATGAGTTCTTGTAGTGAATGTTTATTATTCACAGCTAACATTTTGGCTAAATCGTACTTTTTTTTTTTTACAGATTTGAATGTCTTTGCCTGACTTTCAAATGTAATATCTACAAAATAATATTTTTCAAAGTCTCTTATATTTAAGAAAGTAAGGTAACCTGAGTTCTATCAGTCAGACCCACTTGCACTTTGGTTTACATAGGAAATATTTAAGGAAAATGATTCTACCCAGGGCATTTGTATATGAAAGAATGATGCTTTGAGGAGTCTAACATCCAAAGCTGTCAACAGAGATTGTAGTTACATTAAATTTCTTGGTAGTTGTTTTATCAAAACCACATTATAGGATTACAAGTGGCAACAGCAGTGATGTCTTTCAAATCAATTTATGATGTGATTCTGGTTATTGATTATTGAGATTTTCTATGGGCCTTTTCTCCAGCTCTGTCAATGTGTTTATGAGTAAATATACATTAATAAATTTATTTCTCTGTATAGAAAATCAGAATGGCTTGAATCACCTGCAAACCAAGATCTTAACTAATACATAATTAGTAAATAAAGTTATTTTAAAACATTGATTATAATTTAAAAAGGGAGGAATATGGATTGGTAACTCATCTGAATGAGTTTAAAAATAGTTCATCTGAATAAATGTAACCATGGTGGTGCATAATATACAGTAGCAAAACATCTACTGAAATGGTTACCTGAAGTCATTGAGAGTGAAGTCTATTTCAAAATGAAGACCTTAGTTGTATAAATAGTTATTGCCATGAAACAACAAAAAAGACACGAGAACCAGAGAAATGTGGGATGAGATGTTCTTTTGATTGGACTGAGAGTTTAGAGATTATCAAATCACATGCTAAAAGTTTTAAATTCTGAATTCAAAGAAAATTAGTATTTAAACAAGAGCCCCAAATATATCATTTTTGTCTCACCATGGAGCTAAAATAGCAAACATAAAATTTATAACCAGGCCTTATAAATTGAATTGAATACTTTACCAGTCCCCTTGTATTAAAGAGCTTTGATCAAAAACAATGAAACATAAGAATAAGAATGAGACTTTTTAGAAACTTTGGAACATGAAGAATACCTGAATTCCTAAATTAAGCCCCTCTTTCTCTGTTAAAGGCCTATTTCTCTATCTTGTTTAAAGATTTATAATAGTATTGTCTGAGACTATTGCCTTTTATTTCTCATTTCTGCCAACTTCATTTTTTGACCTAAATATCCACAGAGGGGTTTAATTGTTATGTTAGACCTCAAATCAAAGTTCAGTGTTATATACTACCTTTATATCTGGTGAAATTTGTAAGACCTCAAATGGCCTACTCACATTTTCTCCCTACCACTTGACTCCACTGGATAAAGTCTCCCAGCCAAACAACTCTCCCTTTTGAAAAGACCAGAAAAAAAATCCTGCATTTTTCTGAGTAGAACATCCGAGTTCCCTGTCGGACCATGGATTAAAAAAGTCAGTCATTTTTTTCTCAGGGAACCAGAGGACGTCTCACCTCTTGAAACTACAGAACATACCTCCCATAGTTCCTGGTTGCCTACTCCATTTCTGATCACAACTTTTATGTGGTCCTGAGAGATGTGATGCGGTATCCTTCTCCTTCCAACTGTGAGTATATGTGACTTATAAACTGCTGTCAATTGCATCTGTTCAATGTCGGCTGTTGGATGTTCAGCTATCCCCACAACATGGAGTAAAAAATCTTTTTCCTCATGAACAGGGTGAAAGGAAGGTAACCAAAACACCAGGTAATAAGTCAAACCCAGGAAGAGAAATACAGCAAACAAATCTAAATATAGTTAATTTGAATTTTGACTGAAACTAGCAGGATGTGTTTTGGTTATATATTTAGGGCACTGCATCATAAGTTTCTCTTTAAGGCACTAAATTTAATAGTAATGAATTATCAATAAGCCTGCACTGTCCAGTGGTAATGGTTTCTAAATCTTACATTCAATTATGGTCTATGGTAAATAAAGGTAAGATGCTATTTTTTTACATAATATAGAAAAATTATTCTAAATACTTTGAAAACTAGAAATGATAAATTTGTTTACCCACTCCTTAGCTATCGCTCATGAGAGTGAACAGAGATATTTATTTCACTAAAGCACTAAAAAAAAAAAACATTGGTAAGAAAAAGTTCAATTTCTTTGAAAAATATCTTGTTGGCTACCTTTTAAAGGCTAGAGATGATTCTGCCATAAAAAATTTCCCTAGTTTCAATGGGGAATGTGAGACAACTGGGTAGCAAAATCCAAGTAGCTTCAAGTTTAAGTGGGAACACCAGCTGCAATTGGCAGTCACACTGAGAATTAGAATTAATCTACAGAGATTTTGATGACAGCTAATTGTTCCTGACAACCCATGACTAAAATATAAGGGGAGTTTGTTAAGCCTCACAAGATCTGTGTAATTAAACTAATTTGATTTTGCTAAACAGGGCCTAGGCTTAAGCCAACATGATATGTGAAAATCATGATGTCTCATGCAATTTCTAGACCTGAAACAATAAACAAAATACCTTGAAAAAAGTGAAGACCAGGTACAAGTAAGGAAGAATGCTGTAATAAATTCATAAGCATGTATGGTAAATCTTCCTTTTATTTTTCCTGAGCCATCTAACTGCACACTGAATAAAGGGAAATGCACAGAAAATTGAGATATAATTGAACATTGACCCCTGGGTTAATGTCAATACCTACACTGTGAACAGTACTATAGCATGCTATTGATCACAGTTGGAACTTTGAAGAGGATCATGAATGCACTTTGGCCATAATTTGTCTCCTGGTGGATTCAGTTTTCTTTTGGGTAATTTCTTTGTAACTGACTGAGTAGTATAATAGAAATGCTAATCAAATTCCATATACTTCATAATAACTGTTTGACCAGTGGAGTGTACTTCTTATTGAAATGATCAAATAAAAATCTCTTGACATCCTTATTCCTACCAAAACAAAGGTAATTAATTATATGTAAGTATGTGTACACACACACACACATATGTGTGAATACATGTATATACATATATAGTAAGAATAATAAAAATTAAAATAACAGTACAGATGGGTTTTACATTTTTCACAATATAAATTCCCCAAGTGCTCTTCAGTTTATTAAAAGATGATGAAAATACATAGCAGAGTATTACATAAATATGCATTATTGTTTAGAAAGGGTAGATTTGGTTATGAGCTATAGAAATCATAGTTCACTATATTTTAAGGATTATATGTATAGAAAAAATTAACCAGTGTTAATTAACATAAAACTTAAATTATTATTTTCCAATAAGAAAAAAGAATCATTTGTGAGGTTATACAATTGTGATTATTTTTTCTACCTACTGGTTCATATACCTTTTCTATAAAGATATGGTACATTTTTTTATTTTTAGTAGCTCATTTTATTTCTATTTTTTTATTTTAAAAATTTTTATGGTGACATTGATTAATGAAATCCAATAAGTTTGAGCTGTACATTTTAAGAGTAAAGCATATATATATTTACATTGGGTGTTCACCTCCCATAGTTAAATTTCTTTCTGTCACCACATATTTGACTCCCTTTACACTGTCTACCTCCTCTCTCCCCCCTAAACCTCTGGTAACCACTAGTCTATTTTTCATGTCCATGAATCTCTGTTTGTTTTATCGGTTCAGCTGTTGCTTTTAGGTTTATATCCCACATATAAATGATAGATATAATGTGATTTTTAACTTTTTCTGTCCAGTTATTAGCTAATTTTAAACTGAAAAATATTCTATTATAATTTTCCCCCAGGTAGTTATTTATTTATTTTTGCTTTAGACCTTATTAAAATAGTATTTCTATAAAAATTTATTTATTTCTAATGTAGTAAAATTTGTCAGTTTTTCTTAATGTATTTTGAGTTTTTAAATTTTTTAGAAATACTTTGCTATCATAAAATTTTCAGTAACA
This sequence comes from Cynopterus sphinx, assembly GCA_030015415.1. Taxonomy (NCBI): domain Eukaryota; kingdom Metazoa; phylum Chordata; class Mammalia; order Chiroptera; family Pteropodidae; genus Cynopterus; species Cynopterus sphinx. The sequence continues at coordinate 27,725,746 of CM057381.1, forward strand.
TATTCAGTTTTGTATGATATTATTTTTTAACATTATATCTTTAACTCTAGGTATTATCAAGAAAATTACTGTACTTCAATGTGCAAAGAACATATCTCTGTTCTGTAGCAGTGAGAACTCACCCCCAGAGGCATATTTAAGACAACTACAAAACTTTCTTTTAAAAAAAGAAGTAATAATTATGATAAAAAAATACAAATAAAATATTTTTTTAAGTCAGTGTAAAATTGTTAAGAGTGATAGAAGACATACAAATAGCCAACAAATATATGAAAAGATGCTCAACATCACTAGCTATTAGAGAAATGCAAATCAAGACCACAGTGAGATACCATCTCATACTGTTAGAATAGCTATAATCAACAGAACAAGTAATAACAAATGCTGGAGAGGATGCAAAGAAAAAAGAACACTTATACACTGCTGGTGGGACTGCAAATTGGTACAGCCACTATGGAAAACAGTATGGAGGTTCCTCGGAAAACTAAAAATTGATCTACCGTATGACCCAGCAATCCTACTACTGGGTATTTACACCAAAGTCTTGAAAACCCATATTTGAAAAGATATTTGCACACCAATGTTCATAGCAGCACTATTCACAGTGGCCAGGACATGAAAGTAACCAAAGTGTCCTATAACAGATGATTGGCTAAAGAAGCTGTGGTACATATATACAATGGAATATTACTCAGCCATAAGAAGAGTTAAAATACTGCATTTGAAGCAACCTGAATGGACCTCGAGATAATCATGCTAAGTGAAGTAAGTCAGACTGAAAAAGTTGAAAATCACATGATATCACTTATATGTGGAATATAAACCTAAAAGCAACAAATGAACAGGACAAACAGACTCAGAGACATGGACAATAGACTAGTGGTTACCAAAGGGTAGGGAGCAGGGGAGGAGAGAGGAGGTAGAAAGGGTAAAGGGGGTCAAATATAGGAGGTTGGGGGATGGTTAAGTATTTAAAGGGGATCAAATACATAGTAGTTGAAGGAAACTGGACTCTGTGTGGTAATCACACAATAGAATATATAGGCATCAAATTATAATGTACACCTGAAAATTATATAATTGTATTAACCAATGTTATTCCAATAAACTTAAAAAAATAAAAAATAAAAAAATAAAATAAATTGTTAAGAGTGAAAAGTTTGCTTGTAATTTGCTAAACGACAGCTTTTAGACATGTACAAAATAAGTTTTTTGTCTAAGAAAATCATAACTTTTATAAAACAGACATGAAGGAAAAGTATTCTTTGGGTCTGATTAAGAACATGGTGTGATTAAGAATACCATGTTCTTAACTGCCTATATACAGTGTATACTGTAAATATATGTTATTTGCTAAGTAACTTTTCTGTGATCTCACAATATAGGAGGAGGGCATAACTCCAAAATATTGCTAATTGGAAAATAGTTCTATAAATATCTCTGATGATCCTATTTTAAATTATAGGTTATCTAGGGAAATAAATAAGTGGCATAGAGTTCAGATAATTCTCCAAAAGATTTTTTTTTGAAATTGATTTTTTAAATATAAGGAAGACAATAGAATATTTTAGATATTTTTTTTTCACAAAAGTGTTGCTTTGCAATTTAGTTCATAGCTTTATGCATTAAAAAATAGCAACCAAATGCCAAGGTTGACCACCAATTATAAGAATAAAAGATTAAACTAATATCTATTTAGAAACAGTTTACTTGACTTCACAGGGAGGTTTAGGTAGAATTTTTGTAAAATGAATCAAGATTTTAACAATAATCATGTCTATGTAAATTTCAATTTTGAATCAATGTGTGTCTGAGAGGTTCTATGAAATTTACCATTTTAGTCTGAAACTTTATCTAGTGAGGCAACAGAAATACAGAAATACCTTACTGCAGGTTTAAAGTATTTATTGCCAGTTTTCATCTACCATAAGATACCTCTTTTAAAAACCTAATACCTTCTCTTTCCAATGATGCATAGAAATTTATCTGTTTAAGTTTTAATTCTCCTTCATTCATGTGCTAACTAGAAATCATTTTTGTTGCCTGTGGAAATACACATTCTTTACATTAGCTCAGTCCCATTCTAGATTTACTTCTAGAAAATTATCTCTGATTGTTTCAAATCTTGTTTCCCACCTCAACTGAGCTTTTGATGAATAAACCCTAACTTAGCATACACAGACTTTTTTTTTTTTATTTCAATATGACACATCTGTCGTACAGCTTTGCATGAAATGGATTCTTACCATATGCTTATGAATTGAATTGAATTTTAATTCAAGCAAATATTTACAGTTGTTTTCTACAATGAACACCCTTGTTTTGTTCACCTTCACTTGTTACATTTCTCTTGACTTCTCATATGAAATTGAAGTTGTTCAGGGAGATAAGCAATGGATTTTATTTCCTTTACTATCTTCTCTACATTTGCACAAAAATAAATTCACAGTGGGCTCTTGATTATTAATCATAGGCTGATTACAAAACCAGTATCTAAATGTTTAGAAATAATGAGCATATTTGATTCTAAATATTATTGTAACTGCCACTTGGAGGAAAGTGATGGGGAGGAATTCATGTAGAAAATAATGTAAGATATTAATATCATGACTGCCTATTAACAATTCAACTTTAGGTTATGTAAGTATGACTTATTGTATCTATCCTACCTTTTGAAGGAAAACAAGTGATTGTGTCAATAAAATGACAAAATCAAATTTTGCATAAAATTAAAATAAAAAATTACAGCTTATAGAATTTGAAATACCATTTATCTTCAAAATAGAAGTCAGTCTCTGTGAGGAAATAAGTATTTAATTTCTGATTAGCTGTCTTTTCAAAATGTAATGTAGTAATATAGAAATTAGTACTGGTAAAGAAATATTTTTATCTCAGCCAAATCTTCAGATCAAGTATGAATTTCATACTCCACCCTTCTTTACCTTGTCTGTGCCCTGAGAAGCTGGCATCTTTGAACTGACTAGCATGGACTTCTAATCCTCTGCCTTCGGGTTGGGTATGAATAAAAGATTATTAGAAAATCTGAATCATTAGTGATTTGAGAATTTTTTTATTCATTGCCCAGTAAACGTTATGTTTTTAGCATCATAGATATATTTGTCTTAAGTTCAGTAACAAAGCAGCATGGATTGTCTAAGTGAAGTGAGAATTGGAAGTATAAATCTAGGTAGTCAGTTAAGTAAAATGAAAAATAAGAAAAGACCGAAGGAGAAAACATTTCAATGTCCATGTGAAATTAACCCCCATTGACTGAAAGGATATAATGGTGCAATAGTATGTGATTAATTGCATCATCTTAAGCCAACAATTGTTCTATTAATAATTTGAATGCTTTCAAAGCTAGTGAAGAACTAAGGGCAGTTACACTGAAGATTTGTTTCAAATTCTTAAGAGAAAATACACTTAGTGTTAATGTAATGGCTAGTTGGAAAGCCAGAGGAGAGAAAAAGCAATTAGGGAGATTGTTTTATGAATTATATAAATGTCTAATTAATACTTGAAACTAATAATAAAATAAAATTTTAAAATGAAAATAAAATCAATAACAAAGAAATATGAAAGAAAATAACTATAAGAAATAAATTGATGAAATAGAAAATAAATGTAGAAAGTAGCCAAAAAGACAAAATTTAGTTTTTGAAAAAAATAGTAGTTTGATAATACTAAGGAGAAGGATAAAAGAAATAGAGGGAAATAGTAAGGAAAGACAAAAAAAGATAAAATCAGAATAAAAAACAGGATCTAATCACAGATGCTGCAGATAATATTTTAAAATAATTTTATGAAAAAGAACTTCCAAAAATTTAATAATTTTTATAACATGGAAAACAAATCCTGGAGAACTAGTGCAACTTACACAAGAAAGTTTAAAATTTTCTAAAAAGTACTAAATGTATGAAATAATTAAATCTGCCATTCAAAAACATTTTACAAGAAAAATTTGTGCCCAGATGACTTCACTATGATAGAGCTACCAAATAATTAGTAGATAATAGCACATCCTTAGATATTTCACAGAGCGTTGAATAAAAGTGTTTTTATAATCATTTGTCTTGATCCAACATTATCTTGATAGAAAAGTAAGACAAAAAATATAGCACAGTGCAACTGAAAAACAAAAACAAATCAGAAATCTAACAAAATATATTTAAAAACCTAAATCAAAAATTAAAAAAATAAAAAATAATTAATTATATCTAATTGAGCTATATATACTCCAGGAATGCAGAGTAAAAATTTGAAAATCAATTACCACAATTCAAAAAATTAATAGAACACAAGAAATAAATAGAACTATTATCACAAAAGGTTAAGAAATGCTTGTGATAAAATTCAAGATATATTTATGATAAAAAACTAAGAAATTGTGACACAAACATCTTTACTCTAGAAACAGTTGGCTAACTATGGCTCACAGGACAAATCCAACTTTTTTTTTTATAAAATAAAAGCATGTATGCACAAAGGCACTACTGTTCATTTGCATGTTACTTCTGGCTATTTTTAGCATGTGAGAGATATGGACACATATGTTTAATAAATAAAATTATTAGGATTATTAGATAAAGATCAAGGTAAAATTAACTTTATTTCTATATTATAGTTATAAAACATTAAAATGCAGGTATGAAAAATATATTTTTAATATATTAAAGAAGTTTAATCACTTAAAAATACTCCTATGGAAAGATATGCCAGGTCTTTACACAGAAAAATATAACATTGAGATAAAATATAAAATATCTCAATAAATTGATGCATATACTATGTTCATGTATTTGAATGCTCAATATTATAACATTTTTTCTCCCAATTTGATAGATTTAGTAGAATCCCAATAAAGGTCCCACAAAAAAATTTAGGAGTGGAGTGGGATATTGACAAACATTCTTAAATGTACTGTGAAATGCAAAGAAACCAAACAGTAAGGAGAACCTTGAAAAAAAAAAAAGGTAGAGACTTATACAACCATATTATTATAAATCCAACTTGATAAATAAAATTATTTTATGAAGAAAATTATTCAAAGACTATAAAGAAAATCTAAAGTAATTAGAAAATGTCATTGTGTTTACCAAGTAAGATTCAATATCATTCACATGTCTATCCTTTCCACACAAAAAGTTTTAATAAAACTTGCAGTCAATTCTAAATATATATTGATAATCATGTTCTCAAGAATAGCAAGACACTCCAGAAGTAAAAGTAGATATACAAATGTCTTATTGAAATCTTAATTTATCATAAAACAATTTAATAGAGATAGCATGGTGTTAGGGCAAGGTAGGAAATGTAAAGCATTGGAATTGAAAAGAGAAGCTAAGCAGAATTATACATGGATGGACATATAATTTATAACAAAGATGGCACTACAAAGCTGTGAGGATTCATCTTTTTAATCAAATCTTCTGACACAATTAGATATCTATAAAGAATAAAAAATGAATGTTTGCCCCTATTCATACCACATAATAGTAAATCAAGTTTTAAATATAAAAGTAAAAGTTTAAAAGAGAAAGAAATCTTTAAAAAAATACATGTAAGAATTTTTTCATAAATTTGATGTAAGAAAATATTTTCAGTGTTTACACAAACATTAACAATGAATAAATGATTCATGTGGATGCATTAAATTGGGAACTGCTCATCAATAGATAATGTTAAGAAAATGAATATACACCACAGGGTGAGGGAAGATAGTTACAAAATTTATAACTATAAAAGTGTAATATTAATAGAGCATAAAGTAGCCCTACCTATAAATAAAAGCAAGGCAAATAACTCAAAGAAAAAAAGTGCAAAAGCATGAACAAGTACCTCACAAATGATCCAAGTTGCAAGTGAACATTTGAAAAAGTGCTCAAGGCCAATATTCATCAAGGAAATTAAAAGTAAAACTGGAGAATATTACTATTCACATACAAAAATAGTTTAAAATTCGCTACTGGTAGGAGTATAAATTGTTTAAAAAACTTTGTAGACCATTTTGGCAGTATACATTAAACATATACATAACCTGTCACTCAATCTCATAGGACAATGAAACACATGTATAAGAATATTTATAGCAGAATCATTCATAATAGAAAAACAATTGCAAACAATCTACATGTTTGAGAGTAAATTAAGTACATAACTATAGTACTGAACAGTGAAATATTTATACAGAAATAAAAATGATTTAACAACTATCTCAAAAGCACCATGAATGAACATCACAATCATAACATTGAGAGAAAGATGCCTAAATATGTACTTCATACTGAATAATTTCATTTATATAGATTTAAATAACAGGCAAATATATTTATGGTGTTAGAATTTGGGATAGCAGTAACTTTGGAGAAGGGAAATGATTAGCAATGATAGAGTTTCAGAGTGGGAATATTAGGAATGCTGGAACCATGTGGTAGTTTGTGCTAATTCATCAGTCTGTACACTTAAGATATATCCATTTTTCTTTATATAGACCCTACATAAAAAATACAGTTAATAAAACAATATAAATAAAATGCACCATGTGTCAGTATAAAATAATCTTATAGCTAAGAATGCAGCTTCTGGATGCCCAATGCTTTGATTTGCATCCATGCTCTGCCATTTACTATCTGCATAGTCATGAATGATTTACTTCCCCCCTCCTTCATCTCTGTCTCACCATCTGTAAAATGAGTATAATGTAATTTTTATTGATTTTGAATATTAAATATGCTAATACATTTAAAGCCTCTGAACAGTGCCTAGCACATACAAATCCCTAATTAAATGTCAAGTATATCTATTTGCTAAGATTCAACTTTTAAAATCGAACAATTTATTGAGCTAGTCTTTGTGAGAAAGTTGATTGGTTGAGATTTTTGCTTCAACAAGGTCCATGGGAGAATGGAGGCTATAGAGGTGTATGGCTCATAGCATTAACAGTATTAAACAAAATGAGGATGAGTGGAATGCTTTTTCTGCTCTTGTGGGCAGGAGGCTGAAGATAAACATAAAGACTGGAGCCACTCTGGTGGTCGTTTGATTCTTCTGATCACACAGGGTCCTCAAAAACTGACAAAACAGGACTAGTAGCTTTCACAGTCATGTAACCTGTTTAGTCCCATAGGCTCTATGCTCGGTTTAATATTCTGCTGTTGGTATCTTGAAATTTTTAGTTTTTGAACAAGAGACCCTACATTGTTGTTTGACACAGAGCCCTCCACTATGTAGTTGGCCTGCTCAGGTGGGTTCTGTCAAGTGCCTAATTTATGGAATGTTTACTGATTCATTGGAAAGAATTATATGGGATGGAGAGAGTGTCTAAAGTTAGAAGGAAATACAGGTTACATTTTTAGCCTTCTTGGCCATTGCTCATCAGCCCTATTCACAGTTACCTGTAAAGAATCTTAGCGCTCATGAGAGACTTGTTATTACTGTGGAATTCTCTCTCTCTTTATACAAGGATAATTCTAATCTCCATAAGAAAGCTGTAGGAGTTCTTTATTAGGAGCTGATTATCAAAGAAGACTATATTCTGAATATGAATTGCAGGTTTTACAAGAACAAGCATAGAGAACATTTATAAATTTATTTAATTGATATTTTTTTGTGTGAAAGATCGCTAACAATGTGAAAAGTTTGGTGAGAAACGGTGAGAACATTTCTTTCACAATAAGTTCAAAATAATAACTGGGACTGACTCTAAAACAAGTTTTACTTCTTTAAATGCAATATTTCACTATTTTGATGTAAAAACACAATGAAAATCAACAAGTTCACAAATTTACGTTTTAAGGCGTTGCTAACATTTTGAAATGAGAGAGGAATTTAAAATCTAAAGTATGACTTCTTGATTTTTTATTAAAAAACTCTAAAATTTGCTCATGTTTGTACAAACTAAATAGATTATTGCTTGAATTGTTGTCATCTATACTGAAAATTCTAATAGGCCTAAAGGTAAAATTCATTAACTCAAAATTATCTTAATATTGAATTATTTTTATCTTCTTTATTCAAGCATAAGTCCCACCCTATACATTTATTATAGCTAGAATTTTGAAGGAAAAAGTGAATTGACTGATTTCTTTAAATAATAGATAATAGATTTTTAATTAAATTTATTGAATGACATTGGTTAATAAAATTATATAGGTGTTAAGTGTACAATTTTTTTATAATAAAAAACATACAATTTATGTAATTTTGTTTTTTAGTGGTCATTTCCCCTTTATTGCAGAAAGTAATGTACTTATTTTTAGTGGTTCTTTTATTATTAAATTTATTGGCATGACATTAATTAATAAAACTAATAGTTTTTAAGTGTATAATTCTATAATACATCATATGTCTATTGGATTGTGTGTTTTGGGTGTAAAATTGAATCTTTCTTTGTTACCACATATTTGACATCCTTTATACTTTTATACCTCTCTCTTACCCACTTTCCCTCTGGTAACCACTAAACTATTGTCTGTGACTGTGAGTTTTTGTTTGTCTTGTTTGTTATTTTTCAGTTTTATATTCCACATATGAGTAAAATCATATGGTTCTCACCTTTCTCCATCTAACTTATTTCGCTTAACATGATATTCTCAAGATCTACCCATGTTTTCTCAAATGGCAGTATTTCATATTTTCTTATGGCTAATATTCCATTGCATGTATGTACCTCATCTTCATTTAATCATCTATCAAAGGTCACTATGTTTTGGCATTTTGAATAATGCTACAATAAACATGGACTACATATATCTTATGCATAGACATTTTCCAATTTGAGGTTTGGATAACCAGAAGAGGGATTGCTGGATCATATGGTAATTATATTCTTATTTTTTGAGGAACCTCCCTACTGTTGTCCCCAGTGGCTGTATCAGTTTTCATTTCCACCCCCAGTGTATGAGGATTCCTTTTCCCCCACAATCTCTCCAACACTTGTTATTACTTGTCATGTTAATAATAGCCATTCTAACAGGTGTGAGGTGATATTTCACAGTGGTTTTAATTTTCATTTCCCTAATAGCTAGTTGAATATCTTTCCATATATCTGTTGCCATTCACATGTCTTCTTATCTGTTCAGGACCTCTTCTTCTTTTTTAATTGAATTGTTTGGTTTTTGTTGAGTTGAATGAGTTCTTTGTATATTTTGGATATTAGCCCCTTATTGAAGGTGTTATTTGCAAATCTCTTCTCCCATTCATTCTTTTTTGTTGTTGTTGTCGTTGATGGTTTCTTTTGCTGAGCAGAAGCTTTTTAGTTTGATATAATCTCATCCATTCATTTTTGCTTTTACTTCTCTCGACTTTGAGGTCAAATTCACAAAATCCTCTCTAAGAAATAATGCATAGAAGAAAACATAGGTACTGAATAATAGGCAATATTTTGTTGTAGATATAGAAAACTCAGTACCAAAACCAATTTGTTATCACAACACACAGACATCACATTACCTCTACAATTGGAATTTCTATGATTGTTTAGGGAATGTGTGTCTGTGTGTTTGTGTGTGTGTGTGTGTGTGTGTATGTGTGAACACACATGTATCTATGTGAGATTGGTATAAACTACGTGACATGGACATTTATAGGCCATGTTGAACAAAATTTCTCAGCAAAATATTTTTAAGTTTTCAAACAGCAAAAATTAACATGTAATGAAATAAGTTATTTTACATAGAGAACAAAAATAAACATAAAATTAAACATTTTTATTCTGTTGCTGTGGTGATACCTATTATATTTATTTTTGAATAAAGCTAAGAAATAAAAGATTACTCACTGAAACTGAAAAATAGAATGACTCAGGTAACTAACCTGAAAATACTAACACAGTGATGGAATAGAGCATTATGACCAAGATTTGACTTTATACAAAACTCTAAGTCAATACATTTTATTAGTTCTGTAGAGCTAGTAATTATTTCCATTGTTTAACACTCAGTTTTTTAAAATTATTTTCTAGATATATTTAGACAAATTTTTATATGACTCTCCCTGGTTTATTTAAATGAAAATTCCAAACCTGACGAATAGGTGCAATTCCACAGAACACTAAATTCACAACTTTAGACAGCTAAGGAGAGCTGAAGAATATATAATTACTCAAAATTTAGTATTTTATTAATACTTATTAAAGACAACAGTAATGGGACATAAAATTCTAAAGAGATAATGAGAAGCATTTAGAAAACATATATCTAAATTACAACAAAATTACCTGCCTCTCACCACTTGGATTCTAAACAGAAATCTTTATTCTTACTTCGAAGCTCACCTCTTCTACTCAAGTTCTAAGGCCATCACTGAACTAGAGAAATGTCTTACAAAAAAAAATGATTTATTTCATCTAGATAAGTCTGTGGTGACACAATCTCATTTTACCTTTTGCTAGTATTTTACAAAAATGGAATAACTAATTGGTATATTCCATAGTCTTATGACTGGATTCACCTTAATTACTAAATTCCCATGTTGTGCTTAACCAATCAACAGACATCTATTTTACTTACTTTTTTTTACCCACTTGTCTTAATAGTTCACCTCATGGCTGTCATCTCTTGAGACTTGAGAACCTTTTTTCCTTGGCTGTCATCTCAACCTCTATGTATCTGTACTGACCCCCTTATGGGTCTGCTACCTGTCTTTTCTTTCTATGCTTTCAACATGTGACTTGCCCTTAGCTTCTCCAGGTTGGGTATTACTAATGCTATTTATTCATTTGTAAATGTACATATAGTTTTAATTTTAATTCCATGTTTATTAGCTTCCTAAAGCTGCTATAACAAAGTATCACAAACTAGATGACTTACAGCAAAATAAATATATTGTTGCACAGTTCTGAAGGCTAGAAGTCTGAAATCAGGGTGTGGAGAGGATTGATTTTTTCTGAAAACATAGACAGGATCTGTGCCATGACTCTCTCCAAGCTTCTGGCAATTACTAGAAAAAGTTGGTATTTCTCACCTGGATTTGCATCACTGCAATCTCTGCCTCTGTCTTCACATGGCATCATTGCCTCTGTGTCCATGTGTCCTCTTTTTTATAAGAACGCCAGTCATATTGAATTATCACCCACCCTAATTCAATATGACCTCATCTTGAGTTAAGTATACCTACAAAGATTCTGTTTGAAAATAAGGCACATTTACAGGTTCTGAGGAGTGGGACTTTAGCATACATTTTGATGTACACAATTCAGCGCACAACACTGTGTTTTAATCACCTAGTAACAAACATATAAATACAGCTAGATATGAGCATTTAGTAGATATCAGAAATCACTCTAGGTACCTTACACATAACGTAAAGTATTTCTTACAATAAACCCAGAAAATTTATATAATTATGATAATTCCTATGTTATAGATGAATAGAGTGCTACATTAGAATACCTATTGCCTAAAGTCACGGAACTGATAGTTACTCTATTGACTATAACTTTAATATCTACATTATATACATCCCATAATTTACAGATACAATTATGCTTATGTCAGCACATAACTAAATATTTTTCTGAGTATAAATCATATCTAAATTCAAGTGTGCTACATCTAATAACTAAATCTTATATTATTTATATCTGATTCAATATCTGTAATTATCTCTATTTTAATAACACTATATTTTTGTTCAAATCAATTATAATATTAGAGCTTATTTTGTATGCCAACTATGTAATGATATGAATGTAAGAGAAATTTTTTTTTTTTTTCTGTGAACAAGTAATTTAAAATTGTAAGGGCATATAAGTCAAAATTCTTGAGTCTAGGGACAAAGAAAATATCTACGGTTGTGTGTGTGTTTATGTGATTGCAAAAGTGGAGAAAAGGATCCCAAACCCAATTAAGAAAACATAAAATATAAAATCCAAAGTGAAAATGAAGGTGATATATAACAATTTATATAGTAGAAACATGGATGGGCAGAAATTCAATCTATCACAGATATAAAAAATGAAACTTCTTCTATAATACATAAAAAGTCTGAATGCATCCGACACATACAAAAAAATTGCTGTCTTAAAATCTATAGACAGAAAAGAAAATGCTTAAAATTGTATGTAGTATTGATTTGTAATAAAATTGAATTTCTTCAGTAACTGATCAAGGTACTGTCAAATCTGAATCAACAAACAGGACATTGTACATTTCAAAAGAGGAACCTTTCAACTAAGAATTAAAAATGTCTCTCTGTAGCCAAAATATGAGAGATATTTTGATATGACTGTTCTCTCCTTGCTGGTTTATCTCATGTCTTATGATGGCTAATTTCTTTCATCATTTTAGAATCGAAGTCACTGGAGAATATTAATAAAAATATTTTTTCAAAGCTCTACATTTAAAATGATAAGTTATTGTTTTTTTTTCTCAATGAACCAATGCAAAATGTGAATATGGCTTCCTAATAATTAGTGCAAATTTTTAAGAGTTTACAGTCTTCATAAAATTATCCTTGCCTTCAGCAACATGTTTTTTTTTCTATTTATTTTAAAGAATATTACATTGAAATAAATTTTTCTTCTCAACAACTTTTGCTCATGAACCAAGATCACGAGTTGCTTTAAACTTGTCTGAAGACAGAGTAGATCTATAGCATCATTAAAAGAAGAAACGGCCATAGATGTCCTGCTTTGGGGTCTCTGTACTAAAAGTAAACAGCGCAATAATTGAAGCACTGTACCCTGGAAAAGGGACAGTTGTTTTTTATTGTTCTTGTCAGTAGATGTGAAAGATTTGCTTTTGGAAACAACTGAATATAAAAAATAAGCATATAAATAGTCAATAACTTTTTGCCATTATTAATATATTTTGTCTGTTTTTACTCATACTTCTTTTATTCTGCAACAATTCTCTCAGGTTTATTTTAATGTTATTTTTCACATGGAGAAGCCACTCAAATATACTTGAAAACCACAGAGATGCCCAAGGTTCTCAAGCTCTGAATACATAAGCCCTTTGAAATTCATGCGATTAACAAGAATTATATCTTGAGTAACATGGTCAGATAAAGTCAAAACAAGAGGAAGAGACTTGTGGCTGCACAGGAATCTATTTGTGCTTTTATCAAATAATTAGACACTTGGCATGTATTAATGATTGTTTGAAAATGAAATGTAATGGGTTCAAAACAAGGATATTGTATATACATGAGGATCATTTATTAGAACGAGTGAAGTTTTTTTCAAAAGCCGTTTAGCTTTGATGACTCATAAACAAAATTATGTAGAAGGGGAAAATAATTGAAATACTTAGAACTAACACCCACTCAGTGAGAGGTGATTAATCCTGCTTTAGAAGAAAAAATCCTAGAATCTCAGAACTGAAGGTCACCTCCAGCTATGCTTATCTACTTGGGGCAGATTTTTTAAGTCCTATATTTAAAAATATTCATGATTGATATTTCATACCATTTGTTAGAAATATAACCATCTGTTTAGTCAAATGTCCAATCAATAATATTTCCTCAGATCTAAGTTTCTCTAATTTTATTACACATGAGTCACCTAAGAGGCCTGTTAGTAATGCAGATTGTCAAGATCCACCCCCAGAGAGTTCTATTTTATTTAATATGTTTGTAGTATGCAGTGATATATATTATAACATCTTCCCAGGTGATTCTGGCATAGGTGGCTTGTGGGTCATACTTCAGGACACACTGCATCTGGTTAACTCAAACCCTTTTAAAATTCTTTGCGATTACCTGACAAATTCCTCATTCTGGAATCTTGCCACACTAAATATCCAAATATCCTTTACTACCTGTATAGTTACAGGCATATTATAAAGGCTAGGAAAATGGTAATACTAGTCAGGGATATATTAAACAGCTCAGATTAACAAAACTGGTGATTTAGCTTTAGGGCAGACTTACTCTTTATATTTATCCTATTATTTTCCATTTGCTTTATTTCCTGATCAATTTCATCCTTGTATATTCTATAACCAATATATCAAGTCTCTTACTAACATGCCAAGAAAATCTAGTCTTTTTTAAGCTTTAGGTCTTCCCTTTTCTAATTCCATTTTGACTCTCCTGTAAGGTTAAGTTTGTACTTGCTACTCAATTATTGCAGATCCTTTTCCTTTGATTCTCAATTGCACAATATTGACAACCTTTGAGCCTGTGGCTCTACACATAAGCGTTTACCAGCACTCCTTAAGTGTTCCTTATGCAAACTGAAATGATTCCTAGGTATTAGCATTATAAAGCCCCAACATTCCACTTATATAATTTATTTTCAAAGTACCTCTTCTACATTATTCCTCAAATCAATGTCATGGAAGTAAGTTCAGGTGATTTCTTCAATATTTTACTGTTTGATATGAAAAGTATACAGTATTAGAAAAACTTCTGAGTCAAGCATAATAGAAGACACAGGTACTTGAATCTATCCATTATTCCAAAGAGGCAAGTGGAAGATAATCTGTCTGCACACCATTGTCCTGCCTTGTAGGACAGGCAAGAAAACATGCTGATCTGTCAGAAGATTAGCAAAATTCTTGGCACTAAGCACTTAGCTGTTTCTAGCAGTTGTCCTCAATATGGAGAATTTGAGGTGCGTGAAAAGTGGTGGCAACTCTTCCTGCCACAGGAGAACAAGCCATCAGCACCATTAGGAGTGTGGAAATGCAGCCTGACTCACTGAGTAAAGGGAGTGAGTAGCTGCTGCTCCTATTTAGCTCACTTTCTAGATAAACCTGAGTGAGCTACCATGGTCATTCAACACAATTCAATCAGAATGTGTTCCCTTATGTTTATACAGTCTAGACTGCCTTCCAACCACCATGGTTTCAAACACAAATTCCACCTTAATGTATAAGAAATTAAAACAAGAAATCTTTCTCTGCTATAGGGCTTGTAATATAATGTCTTTTTCATCGCATTTATTACATAAATACAAATTAAGTAAATAGATAGTAACTTTTTTTTTGAGGTATATATTCAATAAACATGAAACCTATGTAATGTGTCTACTAAAATCACCTTGTCCTTAACCCTTTTGGAAGCAGACAGATGGTGGAATAAACAAAGGATTAAGAGGAAAATACTAACCTCTAGACCGAGTGCATACATTATAATTTGAATTTCTGATAACGACTTTTTAATCTGTTTAATTAATTTTTTTAATAAATTGAGCAAATCACATTTTAAGCTCTCAAAATCACTTAAAGCATTAAAATTGTATGCTGCTGAGTTGTTAATGTAATCTCTACAAATTAGCTATATGCCAATTATTACTGACACTCTTAACCATATTTTTAGGTGCTTGATATGCCTTCATAACTGAAGTATCGCCAACTTTTATAAGATAGGTCTGTTTCTGGTACATATCTATACACAATATAATATCCATACCCTATTTGACATTCTGGTTTCCATTTATAATTCCTCCTAAAGTGGTTTATTTTGCTAGCAGCTGTTTTCTCATTCTGAAACACTTTGAGTGTCTTTTTTCTTACTTTATATCTATATTGAGATTAATAATAGCTGACTGTTGTCCTCCTCTTAATATTTAATATGATTAAATCAGTTGATGTCATTCATTTTCCTAGTCTTATTGAGACTAAACTGTCTCAGCTCATTGAGATGTTGTGGCCATTCTACTTTACTAATTTATCAGTTTAAACATACCCGAACTCCTCAGGAAAAAAAAATATAAAATTGATATTCTAATGAGGATTTTTTAGTATAAATTGTTACACTGAGAGTACAGTTAGGATGAAATAAACTACTCTAAGTTTAAAATAGTGAGGACTTGTAGTAGATAATTTGTTTCATAGATGATGGAACAGCTGAGACAACAGAAGGAGTAATATTGCTGGATCCCAGAGGAAGGCCAAACACGCAAAACTGTAATCACGGAGATCTGCTTAGAGATCTGTTAGTTACACAGAAAACAGGCAGCAATGACAAGAATCTGCTAGATACAAACTAGAAAAAAGTATCCAGCTTCTTTGATCCTCTCATCCTCTAATATCCCACTAGCACAACGCATTGGATAAATCCAGGCAGAAATGAGTTGGCATGGGCTACTGGGAAACAGTGAGTGGTGGTCATTTTCCTGTGCTGTTCAGCAGAACAAGTCATAAGGAATAGAAAGTGTTTATCACATCAAGTATGTATACTGCCACATTTTCATACACATTAGTGGATAATATTGATGGCAATGATTATTGGATAAAAATAATTGATAATCCCCGGACTAATTTCAGGATTTTAAAAAGTATATTTACCTTATTTTGATATTAAGCAATTGGATGTAATATTATTATTTATGGTTATAGAGTTAGCCAATAAAAATACTCAAGTAATGTCATTATGAAGCATTGGGAGGAGATAAGAAAATTTAAGTTAAATCTCCATATGTAATTGTAGAGCATCAGTAGATATTCCATACATTTGTCAAACATATACCTGATAGCAGTGATAAACAAAGAAATACAAATAAAACCAGAAAAGTTGGGCATTAATGCTGATTCATGTGGAAGGTTGAGATAACATAGATTTTCTTCAGGCAAAATGGCATAAAATGGATGGTTAAAAATATATAATACTATATAATGACAATATAAAATTTTATTTAAAAGAAAAAATTTTATAGTAATAAATATCAAAAGAGGAAAACATAAGCTTTGAGGTACAGAAGTTGAACAGATTTAGCTGTGCATAGTTTAAGATTATTATTTAATTATTATTCAGGATGCACTTTAAAATACCTTAGTCTATTTTGAGAATAATTATTTTTTAATTAGATTTGGGAATGCATTGAATTTATAGAGTAAACTAAGCAGACTTGACATGTATGTGAATAGTATTGAGTCTTTCTGTCAAAGAACAAATCTAAAGTTTCAGAGAGTGTAAAGCAGCAAGAGTTCATAGAGAAAAGTATCAGAGAAGAGAAAGCCTCACAGAGAGAGAGTTCCGGGGGCTTCCTCTTAAATGTAAACTACACAAGGCCAATGCATCTGTCTGCTAGAGAAGCCATAAAATAATACCACAGAATGGGTGCTTCAGAATACAGAAAATTATTTTCATTACAGTTCTATGTAAATAACAGTTTTAATGTTTTTCCCTTTACACAATTATTTTTGCTTTTTTAACATTTAACATATTTATCTGCCTAGGTAACTTCATATATAAATGATCCTTATATGCTAATTGTTCTAATATCTGAGTAATAAAAAATGTGTATTTTTCTCATTGCTAATATTTAAAACGGGCGTTTTTCCTTGTTGCATGCATTAAAAATATTTTTTTTATTTTCTTTATAAAAAAATTATTGCACAACATAATACAAAAGACCCTTGCAGAAAAGCAATAGCCATTAAGTCATAACATATAACAGCTACTTTTGGTAGAAGTGTTTTGAGAACTTGCCAGCCCAGCATGATTGATTCAGTTCCCCAAGTACTAAAGAGTACCACAGCGCAATTCAAAGCCAGCTGTGTCAAGCCCTTCAGACTTGCTTTTCTCATCTAACAACTAAAGTTACCTAAATTGGTCTATTCCCACTTGCCACAATAGATGGTCAGAAAGCGTGTTTTGGCTCTCCCTTTTCCCCTTAATAGCTGCATTCATCAAACATTTATTGCATCTACTGTTTACTAGGCACTTTGCTAGGCACTAGGGATGAAGAAATCAAATAAGACTTCTTCCCTGACTGCAAAGAGCTTGTAACCTAATTTACAAGTCTAAATATGACTTCTAAGCCCATAACCCTATGGTTCCTCTCAATAGAAAAAGGGATTGACTACTTTCTATTACCTAATTTGTGGTGAAACTGCTTTTGGAATATGTGAGGTTAATTTTGAGGTCTAGAGACCAATAATAGGTCATTATGTAGTATATATTTTCTATGTACCAGGCATTATCCTTTACAAATAATATTTCATTTTATATTCATATATAACTTCAGAGAGACATTTGAACCTCTCAGTTTAACATTAGTGAACACTGAGACTTAGAGAGGAAAAGTAATTTTCCCAAAGTTTCTTATAATTCCCACAACATGTTAATTCTTGAGAAACAGAGCAATATAGATACAGATTAGATAGATATAGATGATATAGATGTAGGCAGATTATAGATATATAGATATATAGATGATACATAGATAAAGATGATAGAGATGATAGAGATAGAGATAGAGGTGATAGAGATAGAGTTAGATGGCATAGATATAGATGATATAAACTTTGGAAATGATCTGACACTAAAGATAACATCGAAACTTGGAAAGTCACAGTTTGGTTCTTTTTATCTTCAATTGGATCAGTAAACTTATACATTAAAATTAAAAGTGGAGTTTGCAGTTTTTTAATTTTTGGTTTATATGTGTTTATTTGCTTGTTTATTTGTTATTGTTTTTTAGTCAGAGGCTACTGCAAAGACTGCTTTTCAGGAAAGAGATTTGATCCCAAATCTTGTTTACTGTGGTCTGTGGAAAATTTATGATTAATTCAAGTTTGATTTTCACCCTCTTCATCAGTTTCAGACAGCTTTTTTTTTCTTGCTTATTACAAAATAAGCCTGGTTTTGTTTTTCTTCTGCTCTATAAGGTTCTCTCACTTTAAAAAAAATATTTTTTCTACAAATTATTTAATGGCTTGCTCAAGATAAACCTGATTTCTGATGTCTTCTCTGATTTATCATGACTCGGACTGAGTTCTTCCCTGCTTTGTCTGTTATTGCATTCTCAAAACCTTTGCATTGGCTTTGAATTTACAGTTGTTCCATATGTATTTATTTGGTCTACCTTAATACATCAATTCTTATTAATATCTGTTATCTCATACTGCTTTATTCAGTCAATGAAAATTTTGTAGACTTTAGGAAGTGCTGTTTGTGAGACGATTTAAAAACAAAACCAGAATATTTACCTATTTTTATAACTACCCAACACTAGCCCAAGTGTTCAATTATTTTTTATTATATTTCAATTTTATTAAGTAAAATCACAGTTTATTTACCTCAAGTTATAATTTACAAACCAAAACATGTTCACATATGTTATTTCAATAGATCTTATCTAAATTTCTGGAAAATAGATGTGTTGTGTTTTTCCAGTTTCATAGTTTATGAGACCCAAATGCAAAACTGTTAATTGACTTTTTTAAAATTATATAAATTTTAAGTTGTGAAACTGGCAGTAGAGATCAAATTTTTCAATGTCAAGCATAACCTTGCATCTTTGTAATTCATACAAATGTTCTCCACTTTTGAAGTCACCTTGCATACATTTGTTTGCATGTTACTCAGTTTAGAAAATGTTTTAAAAACATTTAAACATGGTCATTTCCTTAAAAAATCTTGTAAACTAATATCATGAACTGTATTTCATAGATATTATGCATTTGAATTGGTAAAAATGAAATCAATAAAGTTGAGTGTCTAAACTTTAATCATAGATTGTAGACTACTTCATTATAGGCCAGCCACTTCAAAGCCTACAAAATAATTCTATTAAAATGTCAAACCTCTTGTCAGTTTTTTCATTATTTAATTAGTACTGCTTAAAGTAGATGTAACCCAGCAGTTCAGCTTTAATAGGAATCCATCATGTTCTCCTAATGCTGAGAATGAGACAGGAGAAAAATTGTTATCCTGCAAAACTGCCCTTGGATAAGTAGGATGAAAAAGACCTGACATTTTACCTTATTGCAGCACAAATCATTTACAAAACGAACAGTGCTTTATTAACAATTTACATTTACAGAGTCTCACCTTCAGTTTTTTCATTTGTATTTAAAGGCATAATATATTATTTGTGGATATTCTACATCCACAAATAATATTCTAAAGAAAGATTATTGGAACTCCTTTATCGAGAAATGCCAAAATACTGGGAAGCAGCAACTGTACAGTGACTGGTCAGTTATCCTGTACCTTGCTTTGTTAAAGCCAATAGCATTATATTAGAAAGATTGTCAGCATTTAGAGACAAAAGAAGGGTTCTGCCATTCAGTCACTGAGAAGTGCCAGTGTTCTAGGTCTGCTTGGGGAGACATAAAGAAAAATCAAAGATAGCTCCCACTCTCAAGGAGCTTGACCTAATGATAAGTTAATAATTGTGCAGGTATAGAATTATCTGCACATTGAAAAGATATAGATTAGATACTATGGAAGTTCAGATAAGGGTGAATCTTACTTTGATGTTAGAGAATGTGGACATTTGTGAACAACGGAAAGTTATTTGGAGGGCTACAGTACACATTCACTTTTGACATGTGCAGACAAAAAAGAGAACTCTAAAGTAACTAAATAAGCAGAGGAAAAGGTACAAGAAATTATGAGACGTATTTGGTCAGAAGAATATAGGTCAATTTGGCTGGTAGAGGGTTACATAAGAAGGTGTCTTAAAACTCAGGTAAGGCCAATTATTTGAGACAGTGAGTTCAATGGAACATCATTAGCACAAAGCTAAAGAGTCAGATTATATTGTAGAAACTAAAAAGCCATTGAAGGTTTTGAACAGAACCAGATTCGATCTTAAAGGAATCTTATCTGACATTGACTTACACATTTGTTTAAATGAGTTAGAGACTGAAAGTAAGGACATTAGCTTTGAGCCGCCATAACTTTATTTTATTTTCTAAAATGTATCAGAGATTTTTTTGAATCCTGGGGTGGGAGGTGGGATTATGGCAGGAGACTGGAGGGGCTTAAAGTGTAGGGAAAAGATTTTGTTTCCCTCTTCACAGATGAAAAGAGAATGGAGGATTTTGAGCAAAAACATTTGTTCTTAATAGCAGTTAATGAATATTACCTACCACTGATAGAGGACAATTGAATGAAAGACAGCAAATATGGATGGATAAATATCAAAAAACATTTTTGTTTCAGAATATGAGTAAGGATGTTGATGTAGAGCAAAGCCTTCAGAAACTATGTTTGGAATCTGTCACATCTTGATGGATTTTGACAATACACCCTACAGAATTTCTTCGTGGAATAGATATGGGTATCTAGATATAGGTAAGAGAAAGAAGCAGAAAATCCTTTACAACTTTATGAAAATGGAAGGCTAGAAGAGAAAAAAATAATAAAAACCAATACAAGACACTTCTGACCAAGGTGGATTAACAGGAAAGAAATTTACACTTCCACTTGAAATTTATAAATAAAACAACAAAAAAAGTATGTGAAACAACAGTTTTCAAATACCGGAAATTATGGAATGAAGAACAATGATTCTGGAGACACAGAAAACAAATACAATGAGCCCTGTGATTGGTAAGCCTTTATTGATAAAAGCAATCATCTTTTGTAAATTAGAGAATTGACAAAAAAAAAGGAAACACTTTAAGATAATTTTAAGTAAACTTTTCTAGGTTATTGGCTCAAAGCTTGTAAGAGACAAAACAGTTATAAATTTATTTTCTCCATAAATACTGACCATATAAATCTGATGTCTTTATTCACACTTTATATCCTGTTTTATAAAATACTGAGTAACTCAAATTCCAGGCCTGAAAAATAAGAAGACTTTTTGAAGTTATGTTTTTTAAATATTTGGTTTCCTTTATGGTTTATTAGGTAACAGGTGACTTAAAAAAATAGGCTTTACAAAATAACTCAGGTAGGTTGCTTTATATTTTCAATATTAATCTTTAGAAATACAGTTCAAAGAGAATGTTAAACATTGAAAAAACCACTTCACTGTTCTTGAGTTTTATTTACTTTTTTAAATAAACAAAAATGAAATTTAAAATAATATTATAAGTTTTATGATATACAGCTCTATTTAGTAAAGATTTTTTTTTTCACAATTATAAGATCTCAGAGAATATGGGTTAAGAATATGGAATTTGGAATTAAACTTTGCCTTTTTTTGTCTCATTTAGGATTTACAGATTATAAAATGGTTAACTTTCTAAAGCTATTTTACATATTGATGCTATAGTCTATGCAGCATGCTGGTCTCATGCCTGCAACATAAGACACATTTATTGAATAACAGCTTTAGTGATTTAATAATGGTATTTTCTTAATTTTCAGAGGTAGGATGACTCTTACTAGCTTTTCAAAATTATTTTTAATTTTTTTATTGAAAATTTAGCATACAAGAATAAACAAAATTGTACGATAGAATGTTAACTTCAACGTTCATTATCTAGGTTCAAGAACCGTCAGTATTTTGCCATTTGGCCACATTTGCCTCAACACTATACTCCTCTCTAGATGACAATAGTTATTGTTTTACAGGTTTTTAAAAATATATACATTGCAAAATTGAAATGTGTAATTCACAGCTGTATTATTGTGAAAAATGAATGCAGCAAGATATCTCTCCTGCCTCTTAGAATAAACTTTCCAATTCCCAACAACTATTTTTCTTGTACCTTGTCTGTTACTCTTGCTCCCACTTTATTCTCTATATAGGGTCACTATTTTGATTCTCACTGTACATCAAGTTTTTCAAGGTTTGGAATACATAAATTGAGTTGTACTGCAATATTATTCGTGTGTATGTGTGGTGTGTGTGTGTGTGTGTGTGTGTGTGTGTGTGTGTGTGTGTTTTCCAGCTCACATAATGTATGTGAGCTTTATCTGTCAGGATACATGTAACAGTACTTTCTTTTTCTTGCTAATATTTCACTCTATTACCATGCAGAAATTTGTTTTTTCTTTTTTTGATGGACTTTCTTGTTTTCAGCCTTAGTCTTTTACAAATAAATTTGCTAAAAAATTTTAAAAACATTTTTGTGAAATACACACAAGTTGGCTCAATGTGTATGAACAGAATTGCTTAATCAAATAATAGATGTATATATAACTTTATATTAAACAGTAGAATTTTCCAAAGTGGTTATATTGTATCAGACTCCATTAGCAATGTGTGAGAATTGGAATCATCTGCTTTTTATTTGGTTTGTCTACTTACTACATTTAGCTTATGTGATCTCTTGTCTAAATAATTAAAATGGCCTGTTATTAAGTAGCTTGGAATAAGGTAAAGTATAGATTACAATTGATAAGATTATAGCTATTCAGTGTCTTTGAGTGAATTCAGATTGATAATACATAATTTAATACTCAATTTTCACTTTACTTTTATTGATAAGGAGCCTCAAGTATAAAATGTTAAAAGTTCACACAGTTGGCCAGGTTTGGGGATGTTTCCACCAGGAAATCTGACTCCAGAGCTTGATTTTACAATACATTACTGCACAATAGGGAGATCACTCACTTAGTTACTTTCCGGATCTCTAGCATAATGATTATTTAATTAAATTTTCTCACAATGCTAATTGTTTACAGAACTCAAATAATGTTTTTGTCTAGGCTGGATTAGAAAACAATAATTTTACCCTCTCACCACAGGTTAAAAATGTTTCATTCAGACTGCAGAGAGAAAAGTGAAGAAAAAAAAATCTATTACTTCAGATCAAAGCTTTATGAGACTGAAGGCTGTGTACCTATTGTATCTGAAAATCATCTGCTTTCTACTTTCATTAAGTGCAGCCATTTGTCAAATCAAGTCTGTGCCTGCATTTGACATGATTTTTAGTATTTCAAAGCACAACAGTAATACATATATTAATATGTATATATACATTTGTGTGTAAATAAATTTCTATGAGAGAACTTTTATATGTACATGCAAATGTATATGTGGAGCATACAAATGCACAGTGATACACAATAGATTAATTACTTCTTAAAAAGCCCTTCCATATTTCTAGTTAAAATTGCAGAGATATTGTTAGTACATACTTTTCAATTTTTAATAAAAGTTAATAATATGTTCAAAATCCTTTTGCAAATAACTTAAATATTAAAAAGAGTATTAATATATACATACAAACACACACATTTATGCACATACAATCACAGTGTCTAACTTACTTTTTATTTAAACTATATTTATGACCAAGAACTTAAATGACTAGATCTCAAAGAGTATACTAATCAAAGTTCTATTTTTTAAATATATTTCCCAATATTGTTCAAAACTTTCAAGCTATAGCTACTTCAATACTTGAACAAGGTACTGGACAGCTTAGTTGAAAGTTTATATTTCTCTTTTTATTCATATATAGATCATATATTTATGTCTACTTAGCTCTTTCACAACAGCAAAACAATGAATAACAATGAAGATTCAGATGCAATTGCCTTTAATAGAGAAGTCTGTATCAACTGTTTTTTCATTCTTATTCTCATTCCTCCACATCCCCCTCCAGATGGGTCACCAGGCTGCTTGTATTCCTTTCACTCCAAGTTAAGAGCTGAGTAGGTTCAGATAGACATTTTACGAGAACTTGTGGAGTACAAAAATATATATATATATATTTAATGACTTCTTGAAGCTTAAATATTTGAGGAGAAAATTTTTAAAACTAAGGGGAAACAGTGAATCACATTAATTGCAGAAAAAGTGAATTGCTTTAAGTTTCTCTGAGCAGCGTTAGTTTTTAAAATTTCTAGAAATTTATGTTTTAACTCTACCATAAAATATGTTAGATTAACTAGTATCTTTCTATAAATTCTACTTTTTCTTAAGGAATCTAAAAGTGTAACTTTACTATTTAACACAAAGAAACTTCAATTAAAATAATAGATAAAAACACATATACAATGAAATATTACTTGGCAATAAACAAGATGAGATATTGTCATTTTTGACAACATAGATTGACTTAGGAGTATCATGTTAAGTGAAATAAATCAGGTAGAAAAGGATGAGAACCATAAGATTTCATCCATATGTGGGAAATAAAAAGCAACAAATAACCATTTGAAATTAATCTGTTGTTAATACTTGAGGTACAAGTGTGATTTTATTTTATTTTTCCCAAATGCTCTAACCAGTGTTCCAAGTCCACTTATTAAAATTATCCTTATTTTATGCCTCTATCTTATTAGTTTGATTGAGGTCTAGTATGTTTATAAATACAATATACTTATAGAGTAGCTTGAAGATGGTATTCTTGCAACATTTAATCATCCTATAAAAACAGAGTGCATATCTAAATTTCTTTGTTTCCTTTCTATATATCTTAATAGTATACCTTAATAGTATCCTAATTTTGTATATCTTAATTATATTTTATCTAATACTCAATATGTAACCTTAATAATGAATGAATAGAAATGAGTCATTTTTGGTTTCCTCCCCCAAGCACCTTTCTCATATTGGCAGGTTTAAATCTCACACACAGCCTTAGTGATGGATTTTTGTCTCCAGTTTATGCTATATCTTACTTCCTACCACCTTAATCCTATAACTAGAGATTTTCAAATGAATCACATATGTTGAGTTTGATGCTTCCGTCTTAAGTTCCATTTTCTCACAGAAGACTTTCCATTCTCCATTCATGTGAATTTCTATCAGGATATCCCATCAATTTCAAACGTGTATCCAGACCCAAAGCAATAGTTAAGAGATTATTATATTTTCAAACTAAATAGAGTGAGTACATTGAAGAACTATTTATTTTTATAAACTTGATTAGAGGAAAACAGTTTATGAAATTACCTTATTCATTTTAACTGGTATACATACTTCTATACTTTTGTAAATTATATTTTCTTCTATAATTTTGGTGGTTTTAATTTATATGTTTAATCAATTTGGAAGTAATTTTGTTTGCTGTGAAGAATAAATCCACTGCCAGCTTTTCTATATAATTTGTTTCATTTTTTCCTCTCTTACTGAACATGTTCATGTATTACACCCTTGTTTCTAAAAAACAACAAGGAAATAGATAAGAAAACTCAGTTTTTGCTTCTGAGAGATGCTTCTTATCTCCCTTCTCTGTTTTTGTCTAATAGCTATTTAAAAGGCTCAAATACTTCTATGAACATAGTTATATAAATCTATAAATTTAAATGTTATGCAATATGTTGGAAATTATATAAAAATGGATAACTATCATGTTCAGATGACATTAGACTTTGAAGAATAAAGGCATCAAAAATTTTTACTAACATTATATATAAGAGAAAATAAATCAGCTGACCTCAATTTTATCAAAAGCAACATTCAAACTCAAAGTGTAGTTGAATAATTCTTACTAGATAAAGTGCGATCCATGGATTTTATAATCACTTCAAATTTCTTCGGTTATAAGGCCAATATAAAAATGGCTTTAAAATGCAAGAACTCATTTTGTGCCCATGTGCCTATCTTGGGAAATTACTAGAGGATGAGCTTTAAGCAACCAAGAAATGACTTGGGAAATTACAGCTAAAGGACTAGCAGTGATAATTGAATACACTTATATGAAGAGTAAATATTAAACAAATATGAGTATTATAACAAGAGAAAGATTGGAGATTTTATGTCTTCTAACCATGTAGACATGATCAAATTAAAACAAATTAGCTGAACAGTGACTATAGCAAATAATAATATAGTGAATATTTGAAAGTTGCGAAGAGACTAAATTATAAAACTTAGAGGAAAAAAATGTGTAACTGTGTATGGGAACAGATGGTAATTAAACTTATTGTGATCATTTCTCAGTATATACAAATATCAAATCACTATGTTGTATATCTAAAACAAATATAATGATATATGTCAATTATATCTCAATAAAAAATAGAAATAGCACTTCTAAAGTTCTAAAAGAAATTTCAAAAAAAATTAAAAGAGACATAATTTAAAGAGTCTACTGAAAACTGAAAAAAGCATAGAATTAATATTAAGATTTTGTTGGATTTTTATCTAGTCTTTTATATTCTTAGATATGATAATATTCCCTGTCAGACTTACTCTATAGATAGTATGTTTTAGTTCTGATATGACATGTATATTTTAGATTTTAATATAAGAATGTTTTATCTTGCTATAATTTCTTGTCAAACATTATATATCAACAAATAAGGCTCCAATCAGTAGATGTACCCAATTCCACTAACTACCTTTACGTTGTTGGAAACTTATATTGTTTCTAGTTTTCCATGATTTCAAACAAATCTGAGATGACCATCTCTGTGTACAAAAAGCTATTTCTCTATTTTGAATTATTTGATTACTTTTAGATGCTGATTGTTTTCATATTATGCATAAAAAATAATTGCTAGAGGAATGAATGCACAATAGAATAATAGGTGAGCATGGAAGATTGTTGCAAATTATATCTTTTATTTTTCAGTTTCAATCTCTCTCATAACATAGTTCCAATTCTCATTCAGTTTCCTACCTTTCAAAAACTCTTTTTAATTACTGCTGTTTTCCAGGTAAGGTTTTCTACATACCAAAAACTTGATAGTATCAAAATTGCAAACTTTGTGGTCAACATGAGTTAAATTCTGATTAGGACTAGTGGTTTTTAAAACCATTATGGAAAAGAGAAATTTAGCTAAAGTTGTGATTTATCCTAAAGTCACATTTTTAAAAAATTTGAATTGACTTAATTATAATGCTATACACCAAAAGTATTAGTAGAATATGAAAATAGATCCACCTATTATAGAATATTTTTATAAGATGTTAAATCTGCAATATTTTGTGCTTATTAATGTTTTCATTACATAGATATTGAGTACTTATTGAGTGTCAAGCATTTTCATATCAGAGTTTATATTATGGTTGAATAGCTAATTGTCTTACTATGAGTGACGTCTTTGTATTTCCAGTCAGAATCAAAAAAATACAAATAAATATTTTTTAATGTCATACACTGTGATGATGAGGAACATTAAAGTAAGTTCCATGCCTACAAATTTCTGTCATTTAATTTTCTTATTTGTGTTATAAAGATTTCAGAACAACATGTATTATTAACAGATTTTCTCCAGTAAGTATTATTTTTTGCTGGATTTTTTAGTTTGTTTTTGCTTTGGGGGAGTTCTTTGATTCTTATTCCAATTTGATTGTGTAGAATGTGCAAAGAAGATTAGATATCTGAAAATAAGGTAGGAGAAAAGTAAAGAATAATTTAATCATAATACAAATTCATGGTGAATATTAATTAAAAATTTAGATAATTTTAACAAAATGATTTGAACACCCAACATTAAAGAAGCTTTATTAGTTTTATGATGCATAAACAGAAGCAGGATTCAAACAACTGTATATTGTATGGCCCTATCTTGATCCATCTGTACAACATATTATTACAATCATTTGGATGAAATTAAATTAGAAGAATATTCCTTTGGGAAAGTTGATTTTATGCTAAAGTTGAAGTCTATTTATATCTTGTCTCTATTATTTTAATCTTAACAACTGAAAGAAAGCAAATTATTAAGTATTTAGTGAAAAAAAGCATGTTCAATTACATTTTTCATTATGACATTTTGTTTTCAGTGTGCATATAATATTGGTGAATGTTTTGATAAATAAATACTACACACTTTTCAATTGCTTTAATATAAGGTTTATTTTAAATATTACTGGGTAAAGATAAATTTCAGCTGTAATTTAAGTCAATTAAAGAAAGTACAGAGGGTCTTAACATGACATATCTACTTATCTTTCATCATTCGCAGCAAAAAGATACATATATTTATAAATTTATTTTTAATTTATTTTCAATTACAATTGATTCAGCAAAAACATTTTTATGTGACCATTAACTAACTGAGAAATAAGACATATAGTAACCTCAAGTTTATATTCAAGTTTATACTCATTTTAGTTGTAGAAAATGAAAATTAAGATATGTACAATTACTTGTAAACATTATAAATAATTATATTTGTGTTATACTGAATTTATGTTATTTTAATTTTTTATAGAAAGAGCTGAACCTGTGAAACTTTGTGATTATATAACAATTGAGGTTGATTAATATTCATTTTCTTAAGTTTTAAATAAATGAGATCACAATGGTACAAGTCCTTATGTCAAGATCATTTACTAAAGCAAGTGACTGGGAAAGTTTCATCTGAGAAAGTTTTTAAAAAATAAATCAAAACCCATTACCATTTTTTTGGGAAATGGAGAAAATTATACCTTTTTTTCTAATAGTCCCATGTAGTACTTGCCAACATCACCAACATTATAAGACATTTGCATTTGGTAACTATGTGAAAATGGACAAGTTAATGAATATCACTGATCTTCAGAACATCCGAATGTTTCTGAAACGAAATAAGTTTTTCATAGGGTTAAAATGAAATAAAAATAAATGATATAAGTATGTTGGTTATTATAATACTATTCAATAAATATTATCTATGTTAATATTATCATGGATCATAATGTACATGCATTACACCATGCCTGATAAAATATTGAATTAAAGTAAAAGAGAGGTCCTTATTTTAAAGCCACTTAAAATCTATTTGCAAACCATATTAGTAAGTAGATAATGCACACTAACACACATGAATAGAAATATTTAGAAAACAGTTGATTGGTAACAACTCTGCCAAACAAATGAAGTATTCTAAAAGTTAATGTAAGTTTTAAAATCACATGTTGTCATTCAAGACATTGTAATCAAGGGGATAAATATGCACAGCATGTGATAATTCTTATTGCTAAATATGTAGCTGTAAGCAGAAATAAAGGAAAACAGCTAATAGTGTGAATAAGTTTGAAGGAGGTGTCTGGCTTGCTTTCTTTCTTTCTTTCTTTCTTTCTTTCTTTCTTTCTTTCTTTCTTTCTTTCTTTCTTTCTTTCTTTCTTTCTTTCTTTCTTTCTTTCTTTTTCTTTATGTCCAAATCAGATGTGACTTCTTACTTATTACAGTAGAAAAAGAAGTAAAAAGACCTGGGTCATTTAGCAAAACTGGACAGCCCAAAAAAGATAAATTTAAAGATCCTTTGTGAATATATTTTTTGCTAAGACATGCACCAAAGTTCTCTCATCATTAACCTCTCAAATCAAAACCTATGGGGTGAGATATTTATTACATTCTAATCTCTATACCTAGACAAAATGGTGCTGCTTATATAAAAATAATGGCTATATTATTTTGCTGATCATCATTAGGGAAACTGGTTAATAAGTTTATATGGGTTTCAAGTATACAACTTGAGAATACATCATCTATATATTGCACTGTGTGTTCATCATCCAAGTCTCCTTTCATCACTGTAATTTGATCCCCTTTAAATGTCTTTTTGATTGTAGCCATTCTAACAGGCATGAGGTGGTAGATATCTCAATGTAGTTTTGATTTGCATTTCTCTAATAGTTAGTAAAATTAAACATCTTTTCATATATTTGTTGGCTGTTAGTATGTCTTCTTGGAAAAAGTGTGTGTTCACGTCCTTTGCCCATTTTTTAATTGGATTGTTTGTTTTTTTGTTCTTCAGTTGTATGAGTTCTTTATACATTTTAAATATTAGTTCCTTATTTGAGGTGTTGTTTGCAAATATCTTCTTCCATTTGGTTGGTTGTCTTTTTTTGTTGTTGTTGTTAATGGTTTCTTTTGCTGTGTGGAAGCTTTTTAGCTTGCTATGGTCCCATTCATTTATTTTTTGCTTTTATTTTCTTTGCCTTTGAGGTTAAATTCATAAAATCTCTAAGACCAAGGTTCATAAGTTTAGTCCTTGTATTTTCTTCTATGCAATTTATTGTTTCGGATTTTATACTTAGGTCTTTGATTCATTGAGTTAATTTTTGTGTATGGTGACAGATAACAGTCATTTAATTCTTTTGCAAGTGTCTTACTAATTTTCCCAGGACCATTTATTGAAGAGGCTTTCATTTCTCCATTGTATGTTTATTATGTTATGTAATTCTTATGTTTATAAATTTCTTCTCCTAACAGTGTGAAACTGCATAATTTCTAAAGCATTTAAACAACTTGAGGTTGTTGTGGGGTCAAATAAAAAAAATGTACTCATGCTTATAATCACAGCCCTTTTTATGTATGGTCAGACAGTAAAGGATGTTAAGAGAAAGTTGAAACTCAATGTGTTTACACACAAAGATATTATATACAGTACTGGTTAGTAGTTGTTTTCAAGTGACATTGATAATCTCCCATACATCTAAAAAGTATTTATTGATTGCCTAGTGTGTACTAGGTACTATGTTGGATACAGAGTAGTGAGCCAGACATAGTGTCAGCTTTCATCATACTTCCACAATATTTGTGAAATCTGGCACAAGAGATTTTACAGCCAAGTGCTGTCAATACTAAGATGGAGATAAACAAGAGAGAAGGTAAACTAGATGAAACATCACAGTTTGTGTGAGTCATTAAAAATTTGTATCTGTAATTAATGACAAACTCAGACAACACATGATTATTATCAACTGAAGATAAAAGAACATTCCAAGATGAGGAAAACACAAATACAAGAGCCTTAGCTGATATGAATGTGGTATTTGAGGTTATAAGTAAAGTTTGGCTTGAGCATTGAGTTTAAGAATAAGAAATGATTGTGATGGGACAGAATTTGTTGGCAAGATTCAGACCATTATAAAAAGTTCTCGAGCAAAGGCATTAAAGTAAAACAGTTCATTCAGGTTATAACATTTCACATCCTCATAATGCTGGAAAACATTGACAGCACTTGTTCTTGCTTTCTAGCATTCTTTCTGAGAGGTATGTAATTGAAAAAAATAAGTTTTATTAATATAGAATATGATTTTCATTTGGTCTCTTTCTTCCCCCTCAATCTTTTTTCTTAGAGATACAGAACCTTTCATGGACATATCTTCGCTGTTTTTGATGCAAAAAAAATTGTTCTTAATGCAAAAATAGTTGTGATGGTACTGGTCTCACTCAATTAATGCTAAATTGCCCAGAGTCTATCTGTGCTCCAGGAGCAGATGTCTGTTGAGCACACCAACGAATCCAGTGTTAGCAGGAACCTCGGGATCAATCAGGTTCCTCATAAAAATGTCTCAAAAGCCTTGTTTAGTCTGAACTGTTTATTAATGTTTTTCATTATTGCAATGAGAACATTCTAAGATTTTTCAATTTATAAAAATTCTTATTCTCTGAAGCCCCTTTTTCACATTTATTGGGTTAAAAAAAAGAGAGATGATTTGAACCCTACCACACTTGTTTGATATTGCATCTTTTTAAAAGATCACTTCAGGTAAGCCTTTATGAAGCATGGGTATAATTTAGTTTGTCAATATTTTTCTTACACTGTTCCTTTGAATTTTGCAACTAAATATTGATAATTTTAATTAAGTATATTTTATAAAACATACATAATTCAAGCAGTGAAGCAGTAGAGAGAATAATTGCTTTATAAATCATTTATTTCAATGTTATTAGACATAATTTTTAGAATAATCATAATTTGGGGGAAAATATATAAATTAGGCTGAATTTAGGGAAAGACTATAGATAGGACAGACTTTTTAGTACAGCAGATTAATAGTGATCAATTAATATTTCAAGCCTGATTTGGTAAGATAACTGCCATTTATTACAGGATTATTATCAAATCATGATGGCTTTAGGTTATTTCCAATAAAAAAATTTGTTTTAATGGGAAAAAATCTTATTACAGTAAAATATTCAAAACAATACATGTATGAGAGCAATTAGGCAGGAGTTTAGAAAAAGCTCCTTTGAAAAGCTGACCTACTTATTTGGGCCAATATATTCTTTTAAGTGTATCTTTGAAGAGGGCAATACTCTAAGAAACTGAATTTACCAACTTTTGGTGTCAAACATTAATATCAATAATTAAAATGTTAAAATGCATTTTATATAAATGTTCTTTAGAAACTTGCTCAAGTATAAAGAAATGAAAGGGAAAGTTTTACTTTGAGATGTCAATTATAGATTCTATTGAAAATACTACATAGCTTATTAAAATATTTAAAATCTCATTTAAGTTGAAATTATTATGTAAAATGCCATTAAAATTACCAGCTCTCCTGGTAATCAATGTTCAATGAAAGACTGGATAAGCTCGACATTTAAAGAATCTTTTAATTTACTGCCAATCTTAAAAATAAAGACTTTTAATTATTTTGGCACATCCTAATATATCATTTAATACAGAAAAGAAAATGATCTGAATAATACAATTGGTTCTAATACCTCTGGATATACATAAAGGAAATGTGAAGTATAAGAGGTAGTGATTGTTAAGAGTTTAAAAATAAATGTTAATAACAAATCTCAAATTTTTCTTGCATCTCAGCGAAGTAAATTTACCTCTGTGTTTCTTAATCTTTAAAATAAAAAGTAATACTCTATTCCACAGATTGCTGTGAGTTTAAAATGAGATTATGGGTGAAAGCATTTATGAGCTATAGGAGCAAACCAAATGGTTAAATGAACATATGCTGTATTGTAGGATAATTTTATAGGTTAAGTGAGATAAGTAAATAAAGTATCAGACATATTATAAGCACTGAATAAAACTAAACATTTACCATAGTAAGATAATAATAACATACCATTTTGAACTTATTTATATCCTTTTGTAAAACCAAACATGTTGCAATATAACACATTCTATTTAATGATATAGAATGTATTGTTTTAAATATATTCTTTAGTTTTATTGTATATTCCCTATGCCAAACCTAAAAAAAAAATTAGCCAATAATGACCTTGGCCTTCATACAATTTGTTTCTGTGTAGTATAGAATCCTCAGTCTTTCTCTAGTCTCTTTGGTCTCTGTCACAGAAACTTTGGGACAGACTACCACTTCTTTAAAAGAATCTACTATTAATTTCATTTAACAACTACCTGGCTAATGGCTAATGTCTTATATCTCAATTAAAAAAATCTGTTAAAGTGAATTATAAGAGAAAAAACATTGAAATTTGCATCTCAGTGTTGTTTCAGCTGTATGCTTGAATATATCCTTTATTAAACAAATGGTAAGAACATTGTCACACAGGAACTACAGTGTAGGTGTAGACAGGGATGAATGCTTTCTCTTTCAGTATAAATGAAATATGAGTTTGCCAAGGAACTGAAATAGAAGTTCTAGATCTCTAAACTATCTTGACAGTTATTTAAATTTGATGAAACAGTACTGAAAATGTAGAAAAAAAGTATAATTTAGTTAGTGTCGCTCATTCTGTCAAAGCTGAAAAGATTTTTAAACATTGCGTAATGTAAAATTCAAAGAAATCTGTTAAAGTTTTTTTGTTGTTTTGTTTGTTTGTTCGTTTTTTGTTGTATCTTCACTATTCTGTGATGGATTTTCAACATGGCTCTCATTCTCTAACTTCAAAGTCAAGTCAGAGCTTAATCAGTCTTTCTCTTCCCTGGTGGAGGAGCATTTGTAAAACTAGGTGAGAATTGGATCTAAACTGACAATTACTATTTCAATGCACAAAACCACGTAATATAGGTACTGGGAGAATTTGATAAATCCAGGTATCTTTTAAATTAATAAAAAAGAGAAACTGTGAGGTAAAAAATAAAGGTACAAAAGGTCAGAAAATAAGTGTTTCTGAGCTTTTTCACTCAGGTTCAAAATGACTTTTTTAGTGCTGTGATAAACAGGAATTATGAAATTAAATTATGCTAAAATTACAAGAAAGAAAACCTTAACACATTTGCCTTATCTCTGTGCCTATTTCATGTCTATCAGAGTCAGCAAAAATAACAATTACACGCAGATACTTTGCTAGATGGATCTTCTTTTTTGATAAGTAAAAAAAAGGCATAAATATGAATCACTGCATTGAAAAGTAATAAAAATTATAGATTTTGAGAGAAACATTGTTATATTAAGTTTAATGTCTTCTGAAGAACTTTCAGTTGTATGATTTATTAGACAAAAGTGCTCATGTTAATATAACAATTTTAGACATATATTTTTAATATCTGAGGAAAATAATGGTAAATAATACAAGCAATGAAATTAAATATAATCTTAGCTTTTTAGTGGTATTTTAAAATATACATTTGATGTTTTGTAAAAGATGTTGAAAAGACCTGGTGTCCATTATATTACATCCCTCTGTTAATGAGAAAACCTGGAATACATTACATAAAATATACAATTAAAGATTTAATTTACTTTAAAAACGATTTTTGGAGAGTAGTAATTGATACAAGATTTTGAAATTGGGCTAATATTTTCTGTGTCTCTCATTGTAATTCATATACATTAGTCAGGGGAAATAGCTATTATTAAATTCTCCAGTTTAAATTGTTCATTTAAAGTTAATTATGCCTCAAAACTATCAATGTTAACATCAGTCTGTGGATAAATAAAAGAGCAGAGACCTGGTTCTTAAAGAACTCAAAATATTATGAAAGAAGGGGAAAAAACAAGAAAAGAAAAATGGTCTGTAAACTAGGATGTATGAAACAAGGTAATAGCCCAGCATGGGAAGCAATGCATGATTTCAATCCCACTGGCCTCCAATGACCTTAAAATACAGCCACAAATCGTCAACATGGCTATCAAGGCTCTGTACAATTTGCCTCCTGAGTGATATGATTCTTGCTTATTGTCTCAAATTTATTATATTATGTGCACTCACAAAACTCTAGACACGCTGTCTTTCTGACAAATATTGGAATAGGCTATTATTGTTCCCCTCTATTAGAGCTTCTGCACTTACTATTCCTTTATACTGAAATAAATTCTTTACAATTCTTTCCATAGGTAGTTCTTTCTTTTCCTCTAGGTGTCATTATTGACATCAAACCCTTAGAAAAGCTTCCTCCTCCTTGCTGCCTGTTATTTTGTATGGTTGTACCCTCTTTCTTTATCTAGTAATTTCTTATTCATTACCTCTTTATTTGTAATTGGTTGGCATCCACACTAGAGCAGGTGCACTATGAAGGCAAATAATACATGTGAATTTTTTTGCCAGGCCATCTGCACTTTCTAGCATAGTATTTAGCTACCCCAGTTTCCTCATCAGTAAAATGGAAATAGGTTATAATGTAAGGGTAATTTTTTTAATTAAATAAGAAAACACATCTAAATATTTCAGAGAGAGGTAGGCTGTAGTAGTTACCAAATATTTTAGCTATCTAATTTAATTTCACAGCCTAAAATTTTTGTGCTGATAATCTTCCACATACAACAAGTGTTTGGCTACAACAAGGAAATACATATTGTGTTTAAAATACATTCAGTGTATAGAGATACAAAAGTTTTATTTTATATATAATGGATACCCATGACATAATTGATATACCAAATAGATGTTATACACACACAAATATACAATAATAATCAGTGTTATAAGTAAATTACATATCTATTAAAATACTAAATGTTTATAATTTGAATAAAATTTTGTTAAATATCAAATCAACAACAAAATGAGTAAAACACACATAATACTTCTGTGTGTATATATAGAGATATACATATATGTACATTTAACTTAAAATGGTCTTGTATACAAATAAAATTGGCTTTAATATAATTTATATTACATGATGTAATTTATATTAATGTAATGTAATTTATATTAATGTAATTTAATAAAAACATGCTATTATAGGCAAAAAATTAATTTGTTTTTACTAAATTTCCAATTTTAGGCCGACATCCTTCTCATCACCAGACTTTCTATAAAAAATTAGAGTGTAATGATGAACACTTACAGAACAAGATATCTTTGTAAATCAAATTAGCCTGCATCATTATTGCTTTCTTAAAAAGCTGATATCATAATTGTTCGCATAATCTATGAACCTGTGGTTCTCCTATAGTCTTAGGCATTGGTCATAATTACCTTAAATATTGTCAAAATAGTGGTTCTAAATAGAAGAGAAATTTCAAGTAAAGAAACAGTCCTAGGTTGAAACAATGAATGATGTAAGGTAAAACAGAGGACTTATGTGAAAGGAAAAAATGTTGGTGATGGGAAAAGTGTGTAGGAGAAAGATTTAAGGAAGCTCCCTGAACATACTTTCTACACCCAAAAACTAAGCATTCCATTAGAATACAACAAAACAAACTTTTCTGAAACATAATGCTTTAAAATGTATTCAACCTGTCACCCTTTCATTTGAACATTATTAAAAACAAGGCATTTCACTTTTCTAACTTTATAAAAAATACTGAAACACTATGACATTCTGTTTTATCTTCTCCCCATGTTCACCTCTAAATAGCTCATATAATCATTTTCTAAATAACACTCTCCACTACTGTTGATTGTTCACTCAATTAATTGTTTTTTTTGTGAGTTTCAATATTAGTTCTCTGTGCTCCATATTCTCAGTTAGTAGTTACAGCTATGGGCAATATGAAATTATGAGGAGAGTTCATATGTTATAAATTATGATTTTCTTCTAAACATGAGCTGACTGTTTACATGTCACTTTAGAGGAAAAAAAAAAGAAAGAGAGAGATTTATTGTAACCTTTTCTTGTTTACATCTTCCTTCAAGTTTCTCTCAGACTTAATTATGTCAATACAACAAATATTTTCAAGTATAAAATGCTTTTGATGAAACTAGGGTAGAAGCAATTAACTTAAAAAGTCAGCCTAGTATTTACTTAAAACTATAGTATCATTTACAGAACTAGGATGATGGGTTAAAATTTTTTTCTTTTTCATAAACTTAATTTGTTAAGCTGATACATACCTAACTATCAAGCTAAAAATAAAACTTTCTCCTTTTAATTTCTATAGAATTATTTTATACTTAATTTAAAATTTAAAAAAAATTAAGTCATTGCAAGTAACTTAAACACTACTGTACTGTACACTGTAAAAAACGGGTTCTTTTATTAAAAATGCTGGACAATTCATTAAATATGTGATAAAGTCGAAATATTGTCAAGAATTAGACAATAGGGCTTCTAGGAAAAACATCAGAATAAATAAATACCAACCATTTCCAAAGATTACTTTTCAGTGAATACCTCTTAAATGCCACTTGTGTGTTTGTTTGTTTGTTTAATCATTTTTAAAATTTATTTAAATAGGCCTTTCCTCTGTTCAAAATAAAGAAGTTTATCCTGATTAACGTCTTCTGGGGGAATAAAACCATAGGGTGAAAAAGTAATTTAAAAAAAATTAAATTTTTTTATTAAAAATTAGTTTAGGGCTACTAAAAATGATTACCATCATTATAACCTCTTTCATTTCCCACCTTTTTTCAAACTATTATCTTTGATATCTCATGAGTGATGCAAATATTTATTCTCTTGGTAACTAGAAAAGGTGTTTTTTTTTTGTTTGTTTGTTTGTTTTTTTTTTGTCATGCAGTCAGTAGAAATAGACTCAGGTAAAATTTAGCAGAAAATAACTTAATATGTTAGTTGTGAATTTACCAAAATAACAATAAAATATTGGTGAATTAACCAAAATATCAGTAAACCTATACCAATAAAACTCAGATGCTAATTGACAGAACTCCATCCAAAATAACCTCAAGGAACTAGTCTGGTTAAGACACAGCTATACTAATTATGGGCACCACATCTTGCAGATTTTAGTACTAGAATATGACTTACTGCTGAAAGCCCCATTACTGCTTCACCACAAGTAATGCTGCTTAAACAGTACAGCTATGACAGTAAATGGACAAACAGCAAAAGAAAAATAGATAAATTAGATTACATCAAAAAATTAAAAGTTTTTTCTACCATCAAAAAAGTAAAAAGACAATCCACAGTTAGGAAAAAATATTTTCAAACAACGTATCTTATAAAGAACATGGATCCAGAACATAAAAACGATTCTTACAAATTAATAAAAAGACAAACCAATAAAAATGGGCAAATGATTTGAACAGATAATTCTTGAAGGAAGAAATATCTAGTAAACACATGAAAAGATATCCATTATCATCAACCCTCAATGAAATGCAAATAAAAATGTTCACTCCAATGGTTAAAATCAAGACAGTATAACAAGTATTGGGTGATAACCATGTGGAAAAATAGAAAAACTTGCTAGTGGAATGTATACTGATTCAACCAAACTGGAAAACAATTTGGTAGCTCTTAAAATTTTAAAACATAGATTTAAAATGTGATGCAGTGGATCTGTTCCTAGGTGTCTACCTAGAAAAAAATTAAACATATATCCACGAAATATCTTGCACACAAATGCTTTTGTCAGCATATTCATGACAGTATTTATGTGACATTTCCAGAATAGCCCAATCTATAGATAAACACAGTAGATTAGTGGTTGTCTAGGATTGGAGAGGAAGGACTCAGGGAATGATTGCTAATGAGTACATTATAAGTGATCAAATGTTGTAAAATTAAATTTTTGTGATGATAATACAATTCTATGAAAATATTGAGAAAATGTTGAATCATACACTTTAAAAGGCTGAATGTTATGGTATAATATCTCAGTAAAGGTGTTAAAAAATTCACATAGCCCATGAGAAAAGGTGCTATTTATTGGGAATATATATAAAAATAGCATTGTAATGTTAACTGAGATATGTTGTATAAAACATTTTGTAATCTCTCTATTACAGGTAAATGATGTAATAATGGGTTTGGAAGTTTATTAAAAGATTTAATAAAATTCAGACTTATATAAACCATGTTATTTGTGTATGCGTTTAAAACTGTTCTATCTTTCTGATAATATTGATAATATTTCTTTAATTCTATTGAAATGTCTCTCCTTTTCCTCTAGGAATATTCATTATATTATGGTCTATTTTATTTGATATCAATTTAGCCATTCTCTTTGGTTATTGCTTATAGAGTATACCTTTTCATATTCTCTTAAACTTTCAAACTCTTTGTGTACTGAATATAAAGTGTATCACAAGTCAAGGATAAACAAAATATCACCGGATTATCTTCTCATTTTTATCCAGTCTAATAACTTTTGCTTTTTAAATAGAACTTTTTTACATTTCTGTTTAATGTAACTACCTATGTAGTTGACTATATATACATGAATATATATATTCATACATATATGAGAGAGATTATAGATTATAATCTTTTATGTTTACCAACATATATATGCCATTTCTGGTGGTCTTAATTTCTTCCTGTGGATTTCAGCAGAAGTCTATTTTCTACAATCATCTTTTCTAACATTATATTAATTTTTTTATCTTCCATAGATACCACATCCCTTACTCATTAGATTTATTGTCACTTTTTAAATTTTAATTTGTTCTTACATCTCCAAAGTCTTACTTATTTGTTCCTCTAAGTTGGAATACAGAACAAGTCCCCATATCATCTTGTAAAATTTCTAAGTGCACTTCAAGATTCAGATAAAATATGTTTCATTCTCTAATACTCTCAAAACACTTTGAAGTGAAATTAGTCTCACCATTATTGTACCCTTATAACTTTTTATTCACATCTATATGGTATTACCTTTTTTGTCAGTTGTATTTGTATAGATTACTGCCTCTCTTATTAAGTCAAAAAAATATCTTTGGCTCTTACTCTTTTCAAACTTTGTATTTCACAAAAATCAAAACAGTTTAATGTAAATATTGATGTTCTATAAATTAGAAGTATTGAATTCAGCTTATTAATAAATAGTACTATTTAATAAACTAAAACATATTGCAAACATGTAGTACTCAAGAAATGTTACTTTTTATGGTGATTATCACGTGAATCTGATGAAGAGGAA
Source organism: Cynopterus sphinx (assembly GCA_030015415.1). Lineage (NCBI taxonomy): Eukaryota > Metazoa > Chordata > Mammalia > Chiroptera > Pteropodidae > Cynopterus > Cynopterus sphinx. The sequence goes on from CM057381.1 coordinate 27,766,145, forward strand.
GAAGATAATCCATGGTTAATAGGACACTGAGGTTGTAAAATTAATAAGGCATAGTCATTTTCATTTAGTTGGTGAAACATTCATAAACATATAATGCAACACAGTGTTTGAAGGTCTGTGCTTGAATTACTCAGGGTATATGGGACACTAGGATAATAAGGCTTTACTTTCATTGGTGAATGATTTAACAGTGCAAGCTCACAACAGGAGTCTATGAAAGATGAAAAAGATATTCTAGGTAGAGTAAGTTAAAAGCACCCAAAAATATAATAGCATGTTGTGTTTGAGGTATTGTACACTGATTATTATGGCTGAAGACCAGGTTGCAAGGAATAAGTACATTACAAAAATCTGTACATATGGTGCACAGTGTTTATTATACTGTAATTTTAGTTACCTGATCTGGTTTTCCTTTCATTATATAAATGTCCTCATTTTGAAATTGTTAAAGTAATGCAGGTAAAAGATGAAAGATGATAAAGAGTTTTAGAAAAGAGTGTCTTTGTCATGGAATAGGGATACATACAAGACAGAACTATGAGGCATATTTCAGAAATATAGTCAACAGAATTGTAAATCAGATCTCTACAACCTGATTTTTTATTCTCAAGATTCTTAATGATCTTTTTTCAAACCTATTGTTTTAAAATAATTTTATTTTTTTGTCAACTTGTAATATCTTGATGTGTATGTTGCTCATAAATACTACACATTTTATAATTCTGTTTTGGAAAAATCCCATTTCTTAGAATATTAGTTTTATCCAAAATCTCTTGTTTGAAATAGAGACAAAATAGATATTTCAAACGTGTAACATAAACCAATTTGATTTATAAAAAATGAAATCCCACAATGTTTATTACCAGACAATTGCATGATATGTTCATAAACTCTTGTATAGAAGGCTTTAGTTTTAATTAAACCATACATAAAATATATTTTTAAAATTATTGGTGTGTTTTCAGTTTATTCAAGCATTAAAATAAACTGTGGTGAAACTACCAACTTGAAAGCCAAAAATAAACTATCTCTAATTGTTTAAAAATAATCTCTATGATATACTGTATGTTTAGCATGATAATTTTACAATAGTGTCCAGAAAACTTTAAATTATCAGAGAAGATTTCAGGAAGTGTTCCTCTTGTAGAGTTAATTCACAGATGCCAGTGTTGTTTCCATCAGAGAAATACAAATCTTACATATCAGAATTTCTGATGTTTGTACTTGAAATGTAGTTGTGCTAAAATATTCTTTGCAAATTATATGGTTTAAAAAATGATTGATAGTAATCTCCTAATTTATAGTATGTAAATAAAATATTTGGTTCAAAATTATTTGACACATCTCAGTGTAATTTATTATCCAGAATTAATTGCATTATAATATAACCATCTATTTTAGAAAATATTTTGAAATAGTTTTTGGTGATTGATGAGCATATTATCATTTAATATACTATAAACATTTCCCTATTTTTAAGATAGCATTTAGTCTATATTGCAGTAAAGGGATAAGAGTTTTAAATAGATGGAAAAGTATACCAATTAGGCAGTCTATATCAATGGTAAGAATAACATGAAAAGGTGTGGATCAAAGTCAACACATTTTGTAATATTTAAATATAGCTTATAAACAGAGAAGATGTGTTAACTTAGAATACCATAAAAGAACACTGTGTTACAGTAAGAAGTACAATCTCAAATTTTAGAAATAAACAAGAGACTATAAAGGAGTATTGCTTTAACTGAATTTGCAGTTAAATTTGCAGTGCAACTAAAAAGATTGAAGACTGAGAAGATATAATTCATTTGATAATAAGTAAATTATTGCTTAGTTTTGAGAAACATTTCTAATAAAATAATGTCAAGAACTAAAGCACAGATATTTAAGTACTAAGAGTTTAATGGCATGTACCTTTAAATATGTTTTGGTATACAAGAAGAATAGCAGGTAAAACATTAAGTTGGAGTAGATTTTTAAATTAAGCAGAAGTAATTCAAATGAAGACAGCTTTTAATTAATCATGAGGTATTACAACCTCATACATTAGAAGAATTGTTATGGGGAAAAAGTAAAAACAGATGACTGTGATGTGACTGAGAAAAGAATTTGCTTGTTACTCTTTTATGAACCCCATAAAAATGGAATAATAGGATCATTTGTATTACAATTCTAATAGCCAGAATTTACAAACATGCCTCTTTTCTTAAGTGAAGTTGTTTTATATGTTAACTATTGTTTTTGGTGAAAGATACTAAAGCAAAATTTTATATTAGTTAGGATGAAAATTAAGAGACTATAAAAATTAAGGACTATATAGAGCAAATATAATCAAAAGTTTATTTTCAAGCATGGATATTTTCAAATTTAAATATTATTCCAAGGATATGTGTTCTGCAAGTGCTTTATTAAAGCCAAGACTATCTGTTTAAAATGAAGAGAGGGAGATGACTTTTTGTTTTGTTTTTCAAAGAAGATGATCACAACTAAGTTCATGAACATTAGCAAATATCAAAGTACTATAAAATTTTCCTATGAGGGCATCAGATGCTGGTACATTATATCGCTGACTGAGATCTGATTCAAAAGTTTTCAATGGTAACATATAGTAGAAAAACAATTAGTCTTTAGAAACATTTGGATAAGATTTTATTTACTTAATTTATCAGGTATTTTCCAAATTTCCATGCAGTCCTGATGTTATAACTTATATGACTTCATATTTCATCCAATAAGATATATTGTAATATCATAATATCATTTTATGCTATAATACTATTCAAAAATTTAGAATTTCTACAAAAAATCTTTAATAAATTATTATAAAAATGTTCTTAAGAGAAAAATCTGACTTCTGGAAGTCATACTCCCCTGATACTGAATTCACTTTATATTCCTTCTAATCTTTTTATGTTTAGGAAAACTTGGTGACATAATTTAGAAATTCATGAAGATAAAATTTTGTCCTCCAATACAGTGGTAGGAATGAGAGAATAAAAGATTTTAAACTATCCTCTTCCAGTGTAATAATATTTTCTCAATATCTGATACCATTATAAAACTGACATTAGGACTTTCACATGATTTTCTTCTCTCTAATCAATTTCAAGTTAATCTAGGAACTAATGACTAGAAAAATTTCCAAATCTTTTCTTTCCCTACATAATGTCATGGATATGAAAGTGAAGAGTATCAGAAGACCCAAAATATGTTGAATAATCTACTTTAATACATTTAAAACCACATAGGTAGGTTTCTAACCAAAGTACATTGGTACATAATTCTACTTACTTTTCTAAATTATTTGACTTATATTTGTTGTTGGAGCACCTGTGCTTTAGAAGCTGCTTTCATTATAAGTCCATATCAGCATATGTGGATATTTGTAATTTTTAATATTTTTATTGTTAATTTATTACCTCCTCATAGTTAAATGGATATTTAAATTTTATACTCACATGCCTAATGAATTCTTATAAATACTTTAGGAAAATAATGTGTTTTTCTACTGAAAACAATTTTTTAGGTGATCATTTAAATTGTTTGCATTAAAGAAGAATTTAACCAGTATGATCTATTTCATCAACAATACCAGCAGGAGATGCTAAATTAACCATGACAAAAAAACAAATTAAAATCATCAACAATAAATAAAAAATGTACATTGACAATATATAGAGACATAATTGGAAAAAGAAAATTCACTTGAATAATTGTTTAAGAATGATTAACTGCAAGGGTTTATTTTTACCCATCCTAAAAATGAGAGCTAAGTAATGTGTTGCATCCAACTACTGCTTCAGAATAGAAAATGAGTCACTTACTACTTGTCAAGTTAACATCTAAATCAGCCATGCCACATTGTATGAATTTTTTCATTAACTGTGTACTTATCTGGTTATCATTATATTTACTTTTTTCCTATAGAGGAATATTATTTTTATATTTTATTTCATCTTTTATTGTTTCCTATTCTCTAGTTCCATCTGGCACATAATGATTTCTTAATAAAATTTTCAGGAAAAAAAAAGTAATACAATCTATTCATGCCTCAATACATTTGTCTATAAACTTGAGATCACAGTTCTTAAAAACACGGTGTTCTATTTTCTGACTATAAGAACGTTTCTTTAACTGTTTCAACTTTAGGGTAAACTTACTTTCACTGACAGTGGTTTGAGATCAATTATAAGCCTTTGGTAAGACCCCTACAATTTTCCTCTGTTTGTGTTTGCTTTACATGAAGCTTTATGGTAATATGAGAGAGTGTTTGCTGGGATTTGAAATGTTTGCTTTTTTAATTAGAGTTCAATTTATGCTGAAAGCATGATTTTGTCTAGGTAAATTATCATTAATAGTACTATTATTATTGTTATTCTGTATTGCATTGTGAGAAAATTTTAGGAGATTTGAAGCTTATTATCTCCCATTGTTTTTACCTAATGGGAAGGCCCCAAATGTAACTCTGAAATGAGAACATATAAATTATAAATAAAATAATGTTTTAACAGATGAAAATCCAGAAATTGCTTGAAAACAATGTCAAAATTAGATTTAAAAAACAGTATGAAAAAATAATTTGCATGTTTACCTCTATAAAATGGCACATTATATTATAATGTATATGAGTATTTTAATTTTAGAAGTGTCTTCCTTAAGACAGGTGTCCCATAAATGTAAGAAACAGCATGTAAAAAAATTAAAAAGCTTTTTATATTTATCATATTCATAAAGACAAACAAGTTGATTACACTTTTGCATTCTCCCAATGCTGTCTATTACAGGTAATGAAACTACAAACCAGTTAATATAACCATGCCCTCTTTTATATTGGGAGATAAGCAATTTTACTAATAACTTCTACAAGATAATTTCAGTATTTAAATATTCACACAAAATATTCTGTTATATCTCTTAGAAAAATAATCTCCATTTCAATATAAAATGTTTTTAATATACTATGTAAATAAACTGTGTTGGTTTTGGATCTTATATCTCACCATTTTACTTCAGTAAATACTGTTATTAATCCTAAAGTATATAGGGTCATATTATATTTTTGCTAAACCTTTTATGCTTTAACTATGACTCAAAATGGATCACTGGTAATATAATTTATTTAAACAAATTTCTAACATCTACATTTCAATAGCAGTATAATATTATAGCTTTGGGGCAATGAAAGCCAGTTACCAGATGCTCAATTCACTATTATCTAAATTTAATTATCACATATCTACACTTATAATCATAGTTTTGTTTTATTGTTAAAAATAAATAAGATTTTTATCACTGTTCTACATTTGACAGCAATTTTATTTTGTAAAAATAAATAAACATTTTTTCAAACAAAATGCCTCATTCTAAATATTAACCAAGTTTATTTATTTATTTTGATAATATAGAAATTTATAAGTAACATATATGTGTCTTATATCTCATAAAAAGTCTCCTCAGTTTAAACCATCTATATAAATTTATCCATTAAAATCTGTTAAACTGGAAATGTTTGATACTTCTTTATAATTAAAAATGTTGTGGAATAAACATCACTAATATATGAAATTATGAATTAATTAATTTAAACAGCTGAATATAATTTTATTGCAATATTTCTCTTGAACCTTATTATTCATACAAATGTATCCCTTGTAATTTGAATTTTAATACTTTTCCATTTTTAACATAGTTCTATAAAGCATTATAGTATACAAACTTTTAATATTATTTATTTTTAACCCAAATAGAAGCAATTCTTTTCCAGATGTCTTATGTCAATCAAATTAATTATTGTAAGTGCTAAATTTTGTCTTTATGTTGTTTGATGTTAAGGGCTGTAATATTCTTGATGCTATCATATTAATGTCATATGAGTCTATGAAAATAGTACAATGCAATGTCTTGAAAATAAACTATAAAATTTTATAAATTTATAAAGTTTTGATCATAATCAATTATATATTCTACTTCAATTAACATGAGAGTTTATTCAAATTAGGAATTTAAATTACAGAAAAAATGGAGATTATATTCATTGTATGCTGTGGCCATACATTTGTCAGAAACTATAAAAATTCAACAAATTTGATATAAATGATGACTATTTGTCTAAGACTACATACTAAATATCAAAGATTAATAATTAAAAGACAAAATTATATGTGAGGAAGTTGAAAAGAAAGCATTACAATTAATAAACTAATGCTCTAATAGCTAAAGACAAATCCACAAATATTTAGAAGATTGCAGTACTCAGCAACCAAGGTACCCTGTAGACAGAAAATCAGCAAGGGTATGGAAGAGCTGAACAATGCCATCCATCAACCAATCTAATCTAAGTGACATCTTTAATACACTCACCAACAACTGAAGAATAAACATTCTTTTTGAGTACACATGGAACTTTACCAGGATAGATCACATCATGGGTCAAATAAACTAAAATCTAAAAATTTTGAAATCATGCCAAATATTATCTCAAATAATAAAGAAATGAAATTATAAATAATTAACAGAAAGCTTACAAAAAATCTCTAAACTCTTCAATAATATATAACACACTTTTTTGCAATTCATGAGTAACAAAGGAGATGTTTTCATGAGTTTTAAAAAGATATTTTAAATTAAATAAAAGTGAAACTACAGCAAGTCCAAATGAATAATTCAGCTCAAATGGTGCTTAAAGTTATATTTATGGCAGTTAATATTTATAGTAGAAAAAATTATTAAAACCAACAATTAAAGTTTTCACCTTTGGAAACTAGAAAAAGAGAAAAATAAACCTAAAGCAAGCACAAAGAAGGGAACAATAAAAATAAGAGCAAAAGTCAATGAAATAAATATAGAAATAACAATATAGAAGAAAAAAAGATTCTTATTCATAGATGGTATATAATTGTCTACATGAAAAATTCCAAGTAACCAACAAGACAATAGTTTCTTAAAACTAATAAGTGGGAATTGCAAGATAGCAGGACACAGAAAATTTATTTATAGTGATAATTGACAATTGAGAAGTAAAAATAATATATATATATACATATGTATATATATGTATAATATATATATATATATACATATTTCTGAACTACTATATATATATGTAGTTCAGAAATGTTTAGATATAAATCTAAGAAAACATGTACAGTTATATGGAAAACTACAAAACACTAATGAAAAACTAAAAGAAATCTCAATAACTGAAAAGACATGGAATGCCCAAATTTTAGTAGACTTCTAAAATTTAGATTCTTATTCTAAATTTTTAAACTTTACATATTTCTTAATCAAGAGAGCAAAGGGAGTAGATAAACTAAAACAATTTTGATAAAGAACTATAAGGTAGAAAGTTCATTTTATCTAACATTAAGACATTATAATTGTACAGTAAACATGACAATATAATAATGGTGAAAGGATAAACACAGAGCAATAAAGCAGGATAGAGAAATCAGAGCTAGACAAACATGATTGTAAAGGCCAATTGCTTGTCAACAATACTGCAAAACAATTCATTGGAGAAAGGATAGTTTTGTCTTTTCAACAACTGTTGCTGGAATAATTGGAAATTCATGTACTAAAAACAGACAAAGATGAAAAGACAAAAAAACTAACTTAAAGCTCATACTTTACACAGAAGTATTAACTCCAACTTGAAGATAGGCATAGAATGCTTAGAAGAAAACCTTAGTCACCTAGGCAAAGTGTTCTTAAGAGAAGCATGGTCTATAAGAGAATAGAAATGAAACTCAATTAAATTCATCACAGTTTATAATTTTTCTTCTTCAAAGATAGTTAAAACAATGTAAGTCATGTATTGGTGAAAAAATATATAAAGAACTATAATTTATAAAGAATATATGTAATATACATACACACATAAATAAATATGTATATATGCATATATAAATAAATCTCGACAGTAAAAAAACAAGTGATTTAATTAAAAATGAGAAAAATATTTGAATAGTCATTTTACTATGGAAGATGTAAAGATGGCAAATAAGCATATAAAAAGATGCTGAACATAATGAGCTACTAGAGAAATGTAAATTAAAAACAAAATGAAATACTACCACATAATTTTTAGGGTGCTTAAAAAATATTAACAATGTAAGTGTTACAAATTTGTGGATCAACTGAAACTTCCATACATTCTTGGTGAAAAATGCAAGATGAGATAGCTATACTAGAAAATAGTTTGAAACTTTCTTATAAAAAAATCTCACATAAATTTAGCATATGATCAAACAACATTTAGAAATAAAAACTATGTTCACATAAAAACCTGTGCATGAAAGATTAGAGTAGCTGTATTAATACAATGTAATACAGTTTAGCAATAATAAAAAAGATCTTTTGATGCATCTGACAACATAGATGTATCTTAAATTCATTATGCTGATAAAAATTAGTTTCAAACAGTTACATGTTGTTTCAGATAATTCTTCTGCATAACAATGATCACAGCTGTGTCATCCTATTTATAATACATTCTCCAAAAGGCAAAATTACTATGTCAGAACAGATCAGTGGTTCACATGAGTTAAGTGTGTTAGTATGTGTACATTTGGGGGCACTGTCATTATGTAAGGAGATAAAACAAGGGAGATTTTTAAATGTAATGGAATTGTTTTGAATCATGATTGTGGTAATGGTTACCTGTTTCTATACAAGTGTTAATAATATTCACGAACTGTAGAACAATAAAAATATTCAACTTATGATATGAATCTGTTAAAAATCTAAATAATGTTGACAACTATAAATGATTGACATAACCAAGAACGGGCATTTACTACTCCAGGTACAAAGAACAAAACACAACCAACAAAATATATTCTGAGAAAATAAAACTATGTGTTTTTTTTGGCCTCTGAATTCATCACTTAAGATTATTTTTGCCATAAAAATTTTTATCTCAGTATTTTTTGACTTTAATAAATTATTTCAATAAATACTAAGTGAATTTAATTAGTATTTTCAACAAGTGTATTCTGCAAAGCAATATTTTTGTAAAATGTTAATGATACACCTTGAGTACATATTCAAATGCATTTCACAAATAATTATTTTAAACAAAGACATGATGTGTATTATTTCAGTGACATTCAAGGTTTTTAAATTTCTGCCTCATTCTATATAATGTACACATAATTATTGTTAGGTTAATTTTATTGAGAATTATGAAAATAATTTTTTAAATTATTATTACTAGTAGTAGTTATAGCAGTAGTTATATTCAATTCAATGTGAATTTACTATTCAAGAGATAAAAGCAGAGAGAATGGAGAGTATGTATACTGCCCACACATGTGTCAAAACTACCCAATTATCTGCCCTGTATTTAATCACTTTGCATTTTTTTTTATTTATGACTCCTGAGTATCATTATTTATAAGACACCATCCTTAATGATATCACTCCTTTCATCATTCTTTCTTACAGTGATTTTGTATTTTTTGCATATATTTGATTACTTCCAAAATTAGTTTGGTATGGAAGGATAGATTCAAGTTTTTAAAAATAAAATTTATATTAAAATATAACATGAATATAAAAATAATACACAAATTTTAAAAAAAAATTCAGAAAATTTTATATAGTTTACTCACTCATGAATGTTTCCATCTAGCATTTTAGAAAATCCAGCATTATCAGCATTTCAGAATCTGTCCTATGAATTCTTACTTGCTGATCTCCCTCCTCCTCAGAGGTAATCATTATTCTGACTTCTAACACTGTAAGTTAAATTTGCTTAATTTTGAACTTGATATAAATGAAAAAATGTAACATGTATTATTTTATCTATGACTATTATACTTACTATTGTACTTATGAGAATTATCTATGGTATATTCTATTATCTTTCCATGCCATTAGGTAGAATGAACAATGGAAGGCAGTTATGAAAGAAGAATGTAAGCAATGTTGTTGATTGACAGTTTGATGTTTGCATAAACTGCAGGATGATTTTGACTATGTTTGTACTAGTTAATATCAAACAAATTGTATTGATTTAAGGTTGTTGACGCAGAGTTAAGAGTTTTCCATTTAGATATGAATATTAGGTCTAAAGGAAATAAAGAATTTAGGTTGGGACTTGGACTAATAGACACTGCTTAAAAGGTAAGTAAGATGAAGCAAGGTAAGTGCTTCTGTCAAGAAGATTAAGTAAGATTTCTCTTTGACCATGTTGCTCTGATTTTAGTGGGTTAAAAGGAAAGGATACAGAGAAGTATAAATAACAAATACAACTCATAAGAAATTTGAGAAGAAAGAGAAAAGATATAGATTAGATGTTAGACTGAGTTATGAGTCAAAGAGGAATGTTTTATAGGAAGATAGATAGATAAATAATCAGAGAAAATAAAGTATATTTGTGTGATAATGTAAATGATCTGGATATAAGGTGATATATGATTTATCTTGTAAGAGATAAAGGGGATGACTGTCAAGAAAAAAAAAAACTGTTTTGAAGAGAGTTGATGTTAAATTTAGAATAGGATTAGAGGTTGCCTTTGATAGGAGCCTGTTCAGTTCATCTACTACAAAAGGGTGAAGAAGAAAGTATCAGCATGTGTCTACTGATGTTTATTACTTTGTAATTTTGATTGGAGGAAAATGAGAGTTGTCTTGCTTCTCTTGTTCTCAGTAAAGTACAAGCTAAAATTACCTGCTGAAAACAAGGATGATGAAATGGAAGTTTCTACTAAATAAGTAAATGTCATGAATTTATCATTTCAGGAAGTGCCAAAATTATAACTAAGTGCTGTAATATAGGTGGCAATGTTGAGTATCCATTTGAGATTTATTACAAATTTAAAGTAAAACTAGTCAGCAGCTTTTTGTAATTTTCTTCAACAAAGCATAGTTGATAAGCTGCATCAAAGAACAATTATTTTGAAACAGGAATGAGTTTGTCCCAAGGAAGATGACCAAAGTAAGGAACAGCACCCTTAAGAGTGTACAAATCAGCAATTTAGTAAGTGAAATAAATAAACCTCTGTTTATTTTTTGATTTCTAAACCAGTGATGGGGACAGCAGAGTCAGAGCACAAGAGATAAAATCATTAATTTTATAACAGACGAAAGCTGTATGGAGGATATGGTTTCCATATATGAGTCACAGTATGCTTTCTAATAATCCATATTTTACTTCATAAAACACAGCAAACTAAATGTTTTAGTCTATAGAGTACACTCACTTACTTGGATTATTACATTTATATACTTGAAAATCTAGGCAAGTGTGTCAAAAAAGGTAGAAGCAAATTAGAAAGAAATAAATCCCTACATGCTTAGGAATGTTGATAGACTATCTAAATCCCAATCAACAAACCTGTTCAAGTAAAACTCTTTATCTCTGCAGAGTGAGAAATTGAGCAATTCAAGACTGTTTAAGTCCCACATTTAAATCAGAAAAGAAAAGAAGAAAATGTTTGCCACTTCCCAAAATAATGGTGAAGCATGCCATTTAATCAGTTTGTAGTTAAAGTCAATTTGCCAGGGAGAAAAATTTTTTGTATAATGTTGCAATCAAAAAGAAGAAAGTCACTTTAAAATGATAGCTTTCACCTTTCTCACTTCCCTTCCTTTGAGCCTCTTGTGGTTCCCAAGAAGTGAAGTAAAACAAAATATAGGAGATCTTAGCAAAAAGGGGTGACCTCTACCACACATAAGTAACAGTGTATCCTTAGGCACAGATATTGAGAGACCTTCCTCCATCCCTTACCAAAGTGAAGACAAAGATTCACTCTATTACCGTACTTCAAATTAGACAGGAATAAAGATTTTGGTTGAGTGTCATTTACTTTCAAGAGTTAGAAATCTTATTATTGTGAGGAGGAATTAGGAGAAACTGAATATATTTGACACTGCATTATTTTTGATTGTTCCTCATAGTAATGAGATTTGAATTTTATTAAATTTGTTATTATAGGTTTCCTGAGTGATCAGAATCATTGAGGTAAAATAAGAATCGTATATTAAATTCAAAAGTTTATCTTTGGAATTGTGTAAATGTCAATAATGTAATTAGGAATATCTGAAATATGATTTTATTTGTAGTTTTTAAATTTTATTTACATTGGCATTTTCCTAATTCACAAAGTATTTTGTATTAATTATTTAAGAATTTATAAATAATTTTATTTGATATTTAACTGAATACAGTGGCAAATATCAATTTACCACATCTTTGAAGAAACCAAAAGTTACTGAAAAAAACATGTTCTCTGTCATATTTTTCTTCATTAAAAATAATGTGCTATAATCAATACTTTCTACCTGTATAATTTGAGGTTGAAATGCAAACATAGAAAATAATATTTACACATATTTCTTGAATACCAAGGATTATAACTGAACTCAAAAGAAAGGTTTCATCTCTTTTTCTTATGCATTTGAATTTAGTAAATTTAAGAGACAATAAAAGATGAACTAGTTTTCAACAAGCATGCATTTAAAATAAGAAATAAAGTAACTTCAGAGAAATTTTAAAATAAATGTTCAGATGATTTAATATCCCCACTAATAACTATCTTTTCAAAGTTAAGTTTTTATATTTAAAAAAACTAAAAATGATATTGGCTATTCACATTTCAAAGGATTATATCTTGTACAAAGGAAATAATATGCTTAGTTATATAACATATAGTGAATAACTTTTTATGGAAAATATTAATTCACAGAGAAGGTATTATATTTTCATGTAGTTGAAGAAAACGTCACTAGATCAATAAAAAAGATATAAGTAATTGTTTAATTTCTATATTATGTTTTGTTTTCAGATGTTAATACAGATTTTTAAAATTGTGTATTTCAAGTTTTCTCTTAATCAACATGGAATTCCAAGATGACTAATACATATAAATAAGGAGTGATGAAAATATAAATCTATTATTGGATAACCAAATAGAAAATCAAGTATTGGATAAATTCCTGATTTGTGAGTTAAAAAACATCAAACACTTGAAAAAAATACACTAAATATTCAGAAGTCTGGTGACATATGAAAATTGTTTTCACTAATATTAACATATTTAATAGTTTTTAAGATTCTTATTTTCATATTTTAATATACCCAAAATGAGATGCTTTCAGTGAATATCATAAGTTTTTTTTCTCACAGTTTAATTAGTAGTGTTTACTTCTAAAAAGAGATAAAAGATGGTACATTTAAAGATCAATGATATCTTAGATTCCGCTGGGGAGAAACAAAAGTCTTTACAGTAAACTGGAAGGTCAGAGTGTGAAAAAAGTTAACATTATCATCCTCATCACTTGTCTGACACTAAATCCCCCAGGAAAAAATACCTTTGAATTTCTTTGAAAAGTTATGTTATCTGGCTGCCATTTTGTACTCTCTTTATTCTTTCTGTTGATCTAAGTAATTGATTTAGAAAAAAAACTAATTGTTATTTTAAATTCTCTTTAGGAAACTGACTAAGATATCAATCTAGTGTAACTTGCTTCTTCATACTCAATATGTGAGATTATTTTGTTTGTCCTCCCTCCCTTTTTCCCTTTTTTCTTTAGAAGACCTTGCTGCTTAGTCAGAAAACTTCTGTGTAGCAAGCTTCTAGAGCACTTATGTGAAGAAATCCATCTGTCCCATTTATGCTTGGAGGCTTTGTTTATATATGCATTTTGTTTATAATACTGTATTTACAACATGAATAGTCATTTACACCACTGCTATGAGACTTCATTCCTTCAACTGAGATATTAGACCCAGATTTCTGTTCAGGATGGATAAGTGTGTGACCATCATGTCATTAAAATAGTGATAGGTGTGTAAGAAAAAGGGAGTATGTTTAAGTTCAAGGACTGAAAGTAGTCTCATAGGTTAATCTGATCATAAATTCCTAACTGGGTAGGTTATGGTAGGTAGTCATAAGCCTGCCCTATCTATTGTTCTTGTTCATCTAGGTAAACACAACTTTGAAATGCCAGAAGAAATCCTCTTTTCCAGACCCCTGAAAGGCTAACCACACTCAAGGGAGCACATAATCTTAACTATCCTGTACCTTACATTCTCTCACTGTTATGCTATCTTTCTTATCTTCCTTCCTTAATTTCAAACTTATAAAAGCAACTGCAAAACTATCATTCTCTGTAACCAATGAGATCTTGCTTCCCAGAACATCATCAGTTTGGCTCAAATAAACTGATAAAAATTCTCTGTAGTTTTGGACATTCTTACATCAACATGGGCCATCATTAACCTAGTTTTGCACAGTTTTGCATATATGAGATTGAGTATATCTGAATTCTGTGAGAAGGCATGACTATAGCTATCAAAATATTTGTGTAAATTTGAATATATGCACATGTGTCTGTAGGAGTATTTTTCATTATATCTGTTACAAATTTGAAAATAGCCGTTTCAAGTCTATGTTAATAAAAGTTATATGCCTGTGTGTTTAAGAAAAATCAGAGAATGAATTGAAACATTTTTCTTCATAGAATTATTATTTTTTATATCTAGTTCTAGAATACTGGATAAACTAGGTCATTATAAGTTTTACTCCATGACATAAATTCACTTTATAGTATCAAAATACATAAAATAGAAGAGTAATTGTTTTTATTAAAATACCTTCTTATCATTTGACTGATGATGATTAAAAAATTTAAAAAAGATTAACTGGAAAATATGACATAAAGCTTGAATTAATTTACATATTCATTATTCCTATCTACCTACCTATCACTATTTATGAGTATGTGTTTTGAATCCTAAGTGCCAATATCTAGTATTTATGGGGTGTAAATAATAAGTATGTAAATACTTTCACAAATCTTTTCAGTTCAGAAAGTATATGTTAAGCAATTAAGTAGTTAATCACAGTCAATAATCATTTTGGGAGAAGACTAATCCTACATTAAATGTTGCTCAGTAATTTGCCTTTGGAACTATATACTCCCATTAATATTGTATGAGAGTTCCCATTTTCTCAAATTTTCCTGCACTAGTTATTAAAATCATTTTATGTTTTGCCAATCTCATTGTTACATCAATATTAATTTTTCTGATTTTAAGTAAGTTGAGCAGTATTCCATATGTTTGAAGTCATTTAAATAATTTTGTAGAATAATTTATATTTATAGTTTTCTAAGATTGTTTATATTTTATTTTCTGATTTGTAGGTTTTTAATCAATCTTTAATCTGTTACTCATATTTAATCTTTTCCTTCCCTGTCTCTTAATGTTATTCATGACACTTTCAAAATAAATCTCATTGATATTTTCATTGAGATTCCACTGAATTTACATGTTTATTGAAAGAAAAATCAACATCTCTTAATATTACATCTTTGAATTCAGGGAATTATCTACTTTTCTATTTAGGTCTCCATATATACCTCAAATTAATTTTATGGTTTCACAGTATGAACACTTCTTTGAGGTATATTTTAATATTTTTATAATCTTTGTTGCTAACATTAATCGGATAATTTGCATATGTCACTGGATACTTTTTAATGTGGTGAAGGAGAAAATTGCTGAATTTCACTTACTCATATTTCACTTACTCATATTTAAGGAAGAACGTATACATAAATATTTAAGAGTATGGCTATGGATGACACTGCCTTGGATTGAATTCTATTTCTCTGCTCTTTAGGTAAACATCCTTTGACTAATTAGTTTAGCCATTCGAATCCTATTTCACCATCTGTAAAGTAAAGCTATAGATAGAATCAGGCTTCTTAATAATTGTACTGGAAATGCTATTATATTCTGTCTTTAAGCATATGTTTTCAATAGATTTTTATAGATATTATTTAAGAGGAAAAGTACTCTTTTATTTCTAGCTTTCTAACTTTTTAAAACTTATTTTTGTAATATGTGGAGAGATTTGACTAGCTGAGAATTTGAAAGCCTACATTAGATTTATATTATAATATTTAATACAGTCAAACTGCTTTTATCTTCAAAATTAAAAAAATGCATTCTTAGATGTGCATATATATATATATATACATATATATATATATATATTTGAGAAATACTAAAAATGTATGTTTAGTTATTTATTCTTTTTCAAAAACTCAGGGTTAAGTAAGAAATTGCTAGTCTTTTCCTTTTCAGTCTGATTCCTTAATTAAATTTAGTCACCATAAAAATGCATTTAGATTTTTACTTACATATGCATGATACCAGGTTATTGGTTCTATCTCCTCATTTAATCTTTACAACAATTTATGAGATGGATAATATTCATAGTTTTCCTATTTTGGCCTCAATAGGACTGTAAATCTCTTTTTCTTATAGTCCCACAAATGCCAGTTTTACGTAAGAGGTATTTATACGAATGTTTGGGCACCAGGCCTGACTGGCCCAAGGTCTGCTGCGATCCAAGTTCTGGCTGTTATCCAAGGCTTGACTGTCCCAAGGTCTGGCTGGTCTAAGGTCTGGCTGTGATCCAGGCCTGTGGCTAGGAATAAGACCCCAGACTTTGAATATATGTAAACATAATTTAGCTTATTCCATCACGCATGTGTGGCTGAATGCCACTTTTATATTCTGCTATGTGAGAAGCCATGTGGTCCCCTAGAGAGTAAAAGAAGAAGCAAAACGAGAGCACAAGAAAGGAGATCAGGAGAAGTACATGCAAGGCTGCATGCCCTGTGCAATAGACTGCACTCCTCAACACAAATTCACTTCCCAACAGAAGTGCTCTCTGCACAATAAAGTTGGTGCCTGCTGTTTCACCCTCATGTCTTCTTCTTGTGCATTCTTCCATCTGGGCCTCACACCCCTGAACTTTCACTTCTGGATCAGCAAAACTACTGTTCCTGACAGGATGTGTCAAGGACAAAAAAGAAGAACTTGAGAGATTAGAGGATATAATGTCAGAAAACAAAAAAGTTTTCACATTCTTAAGAAAATCTAGATTGTTCCATAACCATAGTAACATGACAACAAATACCCACCTAAACCAAGAAAATCTGTCAATAACAACTTGAATCAGTGAAATGTTTTATCAACAGTAAGTGATAGACTCAGTTTTTAAAAAGGCCTATCTTGGACAAATTCACTTCAATAAACAAACCTTTGGCTGCGAATGAACCAGCCAGTCAAATAACCATGCTTCTACAGATGACATCGACTCTTTATACCTCTGAGAGTTCTTCCAATCCCTGATCTCTGTGATTCCTCAAAACCCTGTTAACTCTGAGAAGTCACCTCTGCTCAGAGGCTATGCAGTTCTTTGAATATAGCTGTGTGGGTAGAGTTTTTTGTTGTTTTTCATTATTTTTTTGTTTTTATCTGAAGACATAAGAGACAAGATAGCTATCTTCCAAATACCCAATATATGAGTCGACACTTCTACTCTAAAAAGCAGTTTCTGGTGAAAAGCAATTATAAAATCTGGGTGGTATATGCTGCCAGTTTCTGGAGTAAGACTCAATCATACTGCCTACCAAGGAGTCACTGTGACTTTTGGCTGTTTCTTGACCTTTTGTTTTACTTTCTTGGATAGGTTTTTTCTCTTTCTTTCTTTCTTTCTTTCTTTCTTTCTTTCTTTCTTTCTTTCTTTCTTTCTTTCTCTTTCTTTCTTTCTCACAGATCAAAATAGCTCATGTTTGCATCTGAGAATGTCAGCAAATTTCTTGTGTAACATAGTATGAGTCAAATGTCTCTGTCTATTTTAGTTTAAGCTAGCCTTTCTCCTAGTACATTTCTCTTAAAATCTTTAATTCATAAGGAGTACATAAGTATATTTTGTATGTGGGAAGGATAGGACTTGTGGTAAGAGGACAAACTGGCAGATTGTATTTGCCAAAGGTGGCTACACCAATATTCCACCCACAAGCTTTGAATATGATTCTTTCGCAATATAACTTTGACATATCTGCATTGACTTGTGGGATCTTTGTTTCCTATCCTTGAATCTGGCAATATCTTTACAATTGTCTTAACCCATAAACTATAGTAGAAGTTATGATGTATGAATTTGTGAAGGTTAGGTCATAAAGATTGCTGCAACATTCACATTGGACCCTTGGATCACTTGAGAAAAATTAACTGCCAAGGAATGAGAATTATCAAGCATCAACTTGGGGAGGCCCAAATAGAGAGGTTCTGAGGCCTGGCCAGAAGCCAGCCCAAAATTTACAAAAATTTGAAAGAGCTGTAACTATAGATCTGAGCTATAACAATTTAAAAAACTTAAAAAATATATATCACAACTACCATTGAGAATGCGAAAACACACACCTATAGATAAAGTGGTAAACTAAATAATTATCTGTTGGGAGCCATTTGATTGATGGCTGCCCTATGGATAGATAAGGGATTGTTTACTCAGCAGGATGTCTGCGGAGCTGGCAAATACTTTGCTAATATTGTAATGGCTGAGAAGCACACTTGTGGCTCCAGGGAGTGAGCTGAATGTTTTTAGGAGGAAGATAGGATTAGCAACAGTCTTCCTATGCACATGTCAGCAATTGTTTTTGCATACTTGGGATTTTGGTTTCCCGGGCAGTCATGATATATAAATGGAGTGTGCTGAATAAACTTGGGGCTGCAGTATTCACTGTCAGCACTCCTGAATCTTTCTCTCTTGTCTTTTTTCTTTAATCCTCATTTCCCCTTTCAGGAACTGTTACATCTTGACCGGCAGGCTCCGGTAATTAATGGTAATATTTTACTCCAAAATATGCATTAAAAATTTGGAAACCATGGCAAATAATGTGTTTCTGAGAAAATGTAATGCATAAAAATGACAATAAAAGTGATACCTAAAAATACAAATCACTATAAAAACATGAGATGTAGAGAATGTCACTTCTCACGTTTACCCCCCAAAATACTTTAGTCTCAGAATGTTTCACAGATAAATCTAACGAGAACTTAAATAAATGTTATTTATGTATTGATGTTTAAAATGCTCCCCAGAATATACATATGATTTCTACAGTATTAACAGTATTAATCTATAGCAGTGTTGAATTTAATATCTAAATATATGAATTTGCCATATATAGATCTATTTTAACCTGAACAATAAAGTTAACACATAATATATTAAGTTTTTGAAATACACATCATGATACTAAAATGTTGGTGAAAAACTAAATGTGAGAGACTGGAATAAATAATTATAACAATAAAGCAAAGTTAAAAGTAAGTATAGGCAAATCATGACATCTATTTTATAGATAAAATACAAAATAATAATTTATCATTATCTTGAATAAGCATGGGAAGTTATATAATGCTGAAGATTGCATTTCAAAATTATATGGGAAAATAGATAATTTAGTAAATAGTTTTGGAAGTAGTCATTTTGAAAAATAAATTAAACTTATTATATACTTCAAATGATGATCCTAATTACCTCTTCATGAATCAATGACATAAACTTAATACACATTAAAAATTCTAAAGAATATAGACTGTTATATTCATAGCACTGTAATGGAAGTTCTTTCAAATAATAAAAGGAATTGCAGAAGCTATCAATAGAAGACTATGAAATTTAGCACATTTAATAAAAAATCTTTTGTGGAGAAAAAGGAAAAAATGCCTAAACAAAGTAAAATTAAATATAAATATGTGCACACTCCTAGAATATAAAATAAATTTACATAAAATATTAAATATATTAATATGTAGTGTATATAATATACACTATTATGTATACATATACATATTCATCCCATGTAAAAACAATTACAAATTTATGACTACTTAATAGTAATTTGAAAGTAATAGGAATTCTTTTCTATTAAAGTAATGGAAAAAATTTATAGAACTTTCACATCTGTAAATTCTCACACATAATACTACATACATATACATGTACTTGAACACAGCAAATGAGTTAGAAATTAATTTAAATTTTTCTTTGGGACAAATGTACTTTACATTCCCTGCACCTGTGAAAGTGGTATGGCCATGTGACTTGCTTTAGCTAATGAATTGTGAGAGGTTGTGAGTATATCTATAGAATTGATTTTAGTTTGGGAGTCAAATAATAATGCAAATATTCAACTTTGAAAGATAGTATATAATTGCTTTCTAAAGATGTTGCATAGATTTACATTTCTGAACAGTTTTACTTCAAGAGTTCCCTAAAACAGAAACACTTATGAACTAGCATGTAACTCATGAAATTATCTTTTCTACATGAATGTGATTGGCTTTGTTCCAGATAATAAATCCTTCAATGCTGGGTTCTGGAAGCTACGTAGAGCCTCCAATCTAACTGCAAGGGACTTGCAGCATAAAATAGAAATGACAACTTTTTTTTTTTCTTTTTAAAAATGAAACCTCTGAGATAGTAGGCAAGTTTGCACTGCAGTGTAGTATATCCTGTTCTGACTGATACCTGGTTAAGTAATAAGCCTTACTTTAGATAAAACTTTTTTTTTATTATATATATAGTCTTAGGAAAGTAAAATCTGTCTAACCCTCAGTTTCCTTACATTGAAACTGTCAAATACAATTACTTATAATATACATGCTATTAAAATATGTCCTTCCTGTTTGTTCTCACCATTTTAAGAAACTTTATTTTTTGCTAATATTTTACATTTCCCATAGAGATGAATAAGGAATTAAATTAATATTGTCTATTATATTCTGAGATACTTTTTGAATAATTTATTTGACTTTTATGAGAGTAATAATATTTCTTAATGCTTTATTTGTGAATCTAAATTCTAATTAATATGAGGACAGGGTAAAAACAATGTCATTATTTATATTGAGAAAAATTTTCTGTAAACCTTTCTTAAGGCTTCTCTGAAACTACCTTGAAAAAGATTCAAATCTTACTAATGTGTAGAGTTCAGGAATTGATATATTTAGCTCAAAATATGATAATTTTTTAATTAATCCATTTTGAGATAATTTTTAATTAATCAATTGGATATAGCCAAAAATATTTTGATTTCTATTATTAAAAAAAATATTTTTCTAAGACAAACTTAAATTAAGATCTGCATCTTTGCTTCACTTCAATATAGTACACTTAGGAAAGTGTATTCAGTGGAGAGCTGTTCCTGAAGGAATGCAAAGGCTCTGAAGGACTGGAAGGGATGGCTAGATAGAACAGAAATCACTGTAGAATTTTTGAGCATTAAAAACTTTTTGTAGAACAGGAAGAACTTGGCATTACAAAAATAAAAAAGCTCTTTGATATGTGGCAATAGAAAGAAATCTAACTATGGAAGGTGAACACACAGTGTAAATATATATGTCTTACTGTTAATGTGTACAGCTGAAACATTGAATTTCATTAACCAATGTCACCACTAAAAATTAATTAATTAACTTAAAAAACTTTTAAAGAAATTGTATAGGGAAACCTATACAATTTGCTTATCAGATGATACTTTGAGATCAAAACTGGCAGAAGGAATTGTTTGGTCAATGAATGGTTTTTAATATCATGTTCACACTTAACATCATTATGCTGACTAAGGATGTCAGGATTATCAAGATGTATTACCACAGAATAACAAATACTTTTTGCTAGTAAAATTTAATACAGCCTAAGCATTAGAACTATTCAAAATGAAATATAAGATAGTGTGGAAAGTTGTATATAATTTAATTACACACTTTTAAAAATAAAATATGTTAGGTCTATAGATAATTAAACGGATTCACATATTGATTCATTAATGTTATTATTGTCATTTATTAGTGTTATTATTATCATCATGATTACCACTTTCTCAAAGATCGTTTCTCAAAACGATTACAAAAAGGATACTGTCTATATATTCTAAACTGAAGTCTATGCTAATATATATCATTAGTTGTAGATGTTCACATAGAAGATTCTTACTTTTTTGGCCTTAATCTTTTCAAAGTGTACCTTTCACCTATCTGTGCTTTGAAGACAAAATGATTCTTAAATATATACCTCAAGTAAAGAATTTCAAAGATCTAAATAAATGTGTTAAAGAGTGTTAGAAAATATTTAGTCCAGATCGAACCACATCAGGGTTGGATTAATTGTCTTAGTTCTGAATTGATTAATGAATTTTACTTCATTTTTAACAAAAAATATTACTAAAATATTTGATAACTTTTTCCTAGAATGACTAATGGGATATAAAATATACATTCTTATTACTTCATATATTTTACTTTTCCAAGGGCATTTTAATGCATTTTTTCTTGATTAATAACAATGTCCACAAGAAAGTCTAGCCCCTAGCACCATACTGCATCATTGCTGACAACTAAAAAATAAAACAAACATAAATATTTAATGTTTAATAATAATTTACAAAATTACAAACCATAATAACAAGAAATTGTGATATTTCAATTAAATCTCTTGATACTGATCATGTAGCATAAATAACACCAGAAAATATATCAAAGCAAGATTTTGCAAGTGACTATATTATAATAAGACTTTTTTAAAAGACAACTTATTTTCAATAAACTTAAGTAATTCAGAAATGTTGTTTTCAAATGTCAGAAACTAATGACAATATTCCTACTTCTTGGAATATGATAAGTACTAGAAATGAAGGCAAATATGAAAATTGTTCTTAGATGATCTATCCCCTAATGTAAAAATACAAGGGACTAATGCATGGCTTGTTTCATTAAGCAAGAAATAAGGGTGACATTTCTCTCTCAAAGTTAAAAGTCACTCTTTTAAAATCTTAATTCTATAGTGCAGAACTAGTCTTTGACTAAAAGATGTTTAGTTACATTATGTGGTGATCAGTGTATTAAACATGGATATTTTGTTTTTAAATTTCAAAATTTCACTAAAATTTATTTCTGAACCTTTTATCAGAAGTTACATATACTCAATAGAATAAAATCACTCTTTTTAATAGTATCAGAAGATGAGCTTTTACAAATGTTGTAAATTTATATGCAATTAAAGTCTTGTTTACTAAGTGTAAATGTTTGCTATGGTTAATCACTAATGCTGTAAATATTTTCCTGCCTGTTGATACACAGCTTTCCTGTTCTCTGAGTAGCCAAATACACAATTATAAACATTTACTATTATATTGGACGTGGCTGTATGTAAGGGAAGGTTGTAAAATTTGAGAAATAGAAACTTCAACTTCCGAATAGAATGTGGAATATAAAAATAACACTTTAGCAAATACAAATATTTTTAATAGATAAAATCATATGCTTCGATAATGCTACCAAAGAGTAATAGACAAAAGGGAGCTTCAAAGAGCTGAATTATACTGAGAACAAGTCCTTGACTGTGAAGAAGAAAGCTGTTTGTTTGTTTTTTTCAGTAATGGATGGAATATATAATACGTTTTTACGGAGTAGCCATAGTTTCACATGTTTCAAGTATGTATGTATTCTTTAACAGAGCCAAACTATTACCCATCAGAGAAAAACAAAGTGAATCTATTTTTATGAAAATAAAAACATTATTTTCATCAAAGACTTTATTTTAAAAACAATGTCAAGAACCAGACTGAGAGCAAATATTTCTAATAGATTTATACAACAATATACTTGCATTAGAATGTGTAATTATTCCTAAAACCAGTACTTAATAAAAACAACCCAATTAAAAATGAGAAAGATCTTGAAAAGATACTTCACACACACAATAATTAGCCAATAACTACAGAAAGAGATGAGTGACTTCATTATTCTTCAGAGAATTTTGAATTAAATTATGAGATCTCAGCCATAAAAATGAAAAAAAAAAAATAAAAGTGTGATAATGCTTTTGGAAACAACCCAAATGTCAACAACAGAAGAATGAGAAACACAATGTGATGTATTTATTTAATGAAATAAACACACTGGTAATACATAAAATGTCATGTGTACATCTGAAATCTTTATGTTGCATAGAAGAAGGCAAATAGAAAAGATAATATACTGTTTTACTACACTTTCCTAAGTTAAAGAAAAGGGCTAAAGCAATCATGGTAATAGAAATCTGAAAAGGATTACCTTAGAGTTTGGGGGATGGTGGTGCATGGAATTAATTGACTAGAAAAAGTCACTAGGAAAGCTTTCTGAGATGAGAAAAACGTTCTGTATTTTGATTGGTGGGGTGGTAACATAGACGTTTATCAGACTCATCAAAGTGTATATGTAAAATGGATATAGTTTTGTGTATGTAAATTATACCTTAACAAAAATGCAAATTATGTTATAGAATATAGAAAATATTGTCATCTTAGTTATAGCATACAGCTGTTTAAAATGTATCCCTGGAAGAAATAAATTTATCTGAGTCAAAATAACAGAGTTTTAAAGATGAAATTCTTTCTCATATTTATCATTGTGATGGTGGCTGGAGGAGATATGCTCAAGGGAATGGCAAAGATGTGAGGGAGACAAAATAGATCAGTATGTTCTCCATGGATCCAAGATGTTTTAGCATGGGAATTTCTTGGGGATATTTAATGGTTGAGAAGGCCACTGAATATGAGGCTCTCAGGCTATTTTCTAGTGTTTTATGATAAACAGATATTAGAGTACTATTACTGACAGCAGTAGTTTTTAATCTCATGTAAAAAACTAAACTTTCCCTTAACATTTAATTGCATGTCAATATTTACGTTAATTTTTTCAGTACCTCTTTTTATTGCTTAGCTGGCTACATTACAGTTTAGTGTTATGTTCTAAATTCTGTGGGGCCAGAAATATTTTTATCAAATAAGTAGACTTTAATAGACAGTCTCAAAATTTGTGAAACAAAATCACAAATTTAAAAGCAAAAAATTCATGATTTAGAAAAATTAAAATTTTCTTGTTGATTTTATTTGAGGAAAATAGTTTGGTATAATATTTATGGGTGTTAAAATTTATTAATGAATCAGTACATTTTTTTGGCTGTATCTGCTATGCAATAGAATAATAACTGTGTAAGACGAGGGATATTTAGCAGAGGCCTTTACTTTTCTACTCAAATCACCCAGTACTCCACATTTACATATACATTGCTTACACATTTTTTTAAATTCATAGACTCTTTTAAGAAGTTTGAAATTTACAGAAAAAAATGAGCAAAATGTATAGAGAGTTCCCAAATACCCCTTTAACACTCCATCCTTTTCCCCCTATTCTTAACATCACTAGTGTGGTACATTTGTTACAAGTGATGAGTCAATACTGATCCATAGCTTATGTGAAGTTTTCTTAGATATTTTATTTTTTCTCATACAGTTGTAAATGGGGTTGTTTTATTAATTTCTTTCTAATAGTTCATTTGGTATATAAAAATGCAACTGATTTCCAAACGTTAAATTTATATTCTTCTATTTACCAAATTCATTTATCAGTCCTAATAGCTTTTTGTAGAACATTTAAAGTTCTCTCTCTATAGTATCACATTATCTGCAAACAATGACACTTTTACTTTTTCAATTTGGATTCATTTTACATCTTTTTCTTGTCTCATTTCTGTGGCTAAGACTTCCCAACTACACATTTTTTTGGACTTTCACATGCAGTGAATTTAGAGAGGAGTTCTTGATGACTTTTTCAGCTCTCTTGGTATATTGATATCAGTTTAAAGCCAGATTTCAATACCTCTTTAAAGATGTTTTCCCTTTCACTAGCATAAAGTTTTACTCAGGAAGAGTTGTAGACAGTTATGTGCCTATTTAATCAATTGTATGATTTCCAACTTTAAGCACTTTCTCTGGCCTCAGGGCCCCACTTTTTCTGACCCAAGTGCATGAACCAAGCAAAGTACTAGAGAGTTAAGCAAATCCCTTGAAGTCCTTAACAAATTTCTGATAAAATTTGCCTCTTCTTTGTGATGTATTTCAGGCATTAGCTATATTACTTCCTAAAGTTCCCCTGAAACATTACTACTCAGTTGCTCACATTGGACCCTGCTTAAGAGAAAAAAAGAAACCTCTCCCTCCCACCCTCAATTCACTTCTTCACCTCCTACCATTAGGCTAAAACAGCTTCAGGTAACAATGACGGCTTGACTGGAGCCATATGTCTGTGACCTTGATTTTAATAGTCACCTGGTCTCCTGAGTTCTTATTTGTTTTGCATCTTATAGAGACAGATGTCTCAGCTAAAGTGCACAAAATCATGAGCTTTTTTTATAGTGATACTAAATCTTGTGTTGTTTTTATATGTAGCAGTAGATTACCTGAACAAGTGGGAAACTAGTTTCTGTGAATATATAGTGGATCACTGTGATATTCTGCAGGAGAATGTTTGTACTATATGAATGAAAGTGGGAGAATTAAAATATCTATGGGACAACCCAGTGAGTGTGTAATGCTCTCCTTTCCATGTTAATTTCAACAGATTTTTAGCCTCTTTCTTGATGAGGATCTAAGGAATTGCTTCAATAGATCTGTACACCAGGTGCCAGAGGCTATTAATCTACTAATCTATGAAAGTAAAGATAAAACATCTTGCATAGAAGCTGATATTCAAGCTATAAATTGGATAAATTGACATTAAACCACTATCATTCGCCATTCACCATCTGTTTCTGCTGTTTTTATTTTTTAGAAACTAAATTTATTAGTTGAATAGGAATATAATTAGATGGCCACCTGTACATTACTTAAAATTTTGATGGTGGCACTTATGCAATTTCACCTGAGGTGTGATATTTACTCTAATTTAATAAATACATAATATGTAATGTCATTTATTATGTATTTTATTATTTACAATAAATAAGTTCCAGGGAAATCTCTTGCTTTATTTCATCATAATGGCTCTTACTCCATCAATTGTAATGTGAGAGTTCTGTCGGCTGTCAATAATAAATTTCAATTATACACCCAGAAACTAGAGAAGTGAACATAAGATCACTGTTCAGTGGAGCAAAAATGGCATATGGAAGTCAAGTCAAAATCTGTATTCAACATGTCTTTAAAGAGTTGGTTGTTCCCAATTATGCACGGAAGCTGAGGGAAGCAGTGATGTACTAATTAATTTCTAACCTTGGAGGGAACCCAAACCTTGCTCTGTAGCATTTCTTTTTAAATTACATGTTGTAGATATATTCATTATGGATGATTTTAAGATACCACCATGAAACTAGTGAACATAGAATTAAGCAAAGATGCTAACAATTTCATGAACGCTGGTATAAACAGGCTCCATTACCCCATTGTCTGAAAAAATGTTTACTGTATATACTTTCTATAGTATTAAAGAGTCCAGCCTCAAAATAAGCTAGCTCTTCTTATAATTGATAGACCCTAGGTCTGAGAACAGCTTTGGATTTGAAATCTGAGTGAAGAATCACGATTTTTCCAATAATGCTGTCAGTATCAGGCTTCAGCTAGTCAGACTTTTTATCTTTCCTGGTCATATGTTCTTGTTCGCTATACATATTACGTCCCCTCAGGAATACCAGTCCCCTATTACCTATGGCTTTATATTTTATTGCCATATGTAATTGTGTTGCACCACTCACTCGTGTTTCTTATTGTGCCATATGAACCTTCCAGGGAGCATAGTCACCTGGTTGTTTCTTTGATCTCTAGCAGTATACCTACTTTAAAATATTCATCAGACTTTTCCATATTTAGCTTAATTTTCTGTCCTCCTCAGTCCAGCAACTTTAAGTATATTCACAATACATTTTCCTCATTCCATTCAGTATATATGTATAGTAAGCCTTGACAAATTGGCTGTTTTTGTAATGCACGTGCCTGGCTTAAGCTTTAATTGAGAAGGAATCCACTTCAGAGATGGTCATCTCTAATAAACACATTGCCAACAGGACAAGATAAGGAGATAGCCAGTGAACCCACACCCCACCCCACCCCAGGTTCTTTGTTATAGAGATCTTTGTTGATTTTGATAACTAACCATTTGGGCTGCTTTTTTTTTTTCTTCTCCTGTGCTTTATCTCTCTTATGTTTTAAATTCACCAATAGCAAGTTCACAAAACCCTAGACCTCTACCCACTACCCCTAAAACAGCAGAAACCCATGCCCATTCCCCCCACCCCCCTTCTCTCCCTGCAAACTCACTGTTTGGCCCCAAGTGTGCCATGTAATTTCCAGGACCTGTAAGTAATAAATTTTTTTTTCCCCAAAAAATTTCCCTATAGTTATCGCTGAGGGCATCTTGTAATCATAAGAACCACAAAAGCTGCTGTGGCCACAACACTGTTTATTGATAGACTGAGACAGCACAAAACCATTTATTAGCAAGATACTGCATCATTCTTGGTGTGTAAGTTACTTCAGTAACAGAAACTGTATTTCCAAATTTGGCTATATTAAGAACTGACCTTACTGATATAAAATCAATGAGGTGGAGTAATAGTGAATATTGAGATACAGATATTATCATGTAAGGCAGCCACTGTAGGTGAGATCCTTGAATAATCTCCAGGCAATGAAAGGATTTTTACCTTCTGCAAGTGTCACCTGGTTAATCTGGAGGTCCAGTATTCACAAGAAGATTTCCTCAAATGTTTTATAACAGGACACATTGTAATCTACCATTTGAATCAGTAAGCGGAATTGAAAATAGAGAGAGACTGTAATTACATTAAAACCTGTGAACACTGTAGGTAGACAACTTTAGATGTTTGGCTTTCAGCATAACCTTTTCTGCCTGGTTAAGAGTTAGTTGATGGTCTGTTTACATGTTGTCTTGGACATTCTGTTTCTTTGAGTTTTCAAGTCTAGACAGTTATAAAAGCAATATAACTTCAAATTGCTAAAACAACCATTGCATCCATATTTTTAAAAAGACAGAGTTTTTGCATTAGACAATTCTCACACTTATACCCACTCTTTATCCACCATGGACTGGGGTCTTACAAGCTGTTATACTACAGTGACCATGATTGCCATCAATCAGGTCTTAGTTTAAATTTCATCAGGTGATTCAACTTTTTACTTTGTGTATGGAAAAAAAAGGACCACGTAAAATTATATTAGCTCTACAAGACTACATAACCCCAAGCATTTCACCTGCTCACATATTTTCATATAAATCTAACCATCAATAAACCGAGTGTTGGCGTTTATGGATGATTAAATTAACAGCTTAAGTATAGTATACGGCATGAAATATCAACTAGTTAGAAACTTTATAAATATCACTTTTCAAGCTAGAATATTTAATATGTACATTTTTTCCTTTATATATTGATGTTAACTATATTTGGTTTTAGTTACTTCATTAATTTTAACTTATTCACTTTCTCAGTTATTTTATTGTGTTACAATTTACATATTTTGAAAATCTTTGTGGAAACAAGCAAGTAAAAATATTTTTTTATGTTTGCTTAAATGATTCACTTTTTAAATGGGTTATTACCAAAAATAATGTATTTTACATAAGCTTAACAAAAAGCCACTGTTCAGTGAATAAGAAGATTATAACAATTTACTGATAAGTGTACTTAATGTTTTAATATTGGTTTTATGTTTTATTGAAGGAAATGTACGTTTTTTATTACCACTGTAATCACCAAATGATAATCACCAAATGATCTCTTTGATTTCTTTTTATCTGCACCCTGTGATAAAATTGTATCTACTAAAAGACAACAATTGAATGATAAATGTTAAAACAAATTTTAGCAAAGCCTTAAAACCTTTTTTTTGAAAAAAAAAACATATAACCTAGTGTTTAGTGCAACGTGTAGAAATTGTGTCATTTTCATTATTTTGCTATTTTATATTACTTTAGGCACTGACAAATAATTTTTGAGAAAATTTAAAGATTAGTAATTATTACAGTTTATTTAATATCTAAAACAAAAATATGAAATTATAATTAGACATAAACAAGATTTAAGTTACCAGTAATTACCAAATAAATATTTTTACAATAATTTAAACTTTCAATAAGTGCACTCTAACAAATATTCTCGCAGAATAATATTTAAGGACATAGAGTAAAATAGTTTGAATTAATATTTTTTTAAGGCAAGACATAGATTTAATTCCCAATTTTTAGTTAAAATATTCTTAAATTCTTAGAAATTTTAAGGTTTGTTTCTTTTAAAAAATGATCACTCACTTTTGTTATTATTATAAAAATGGAAATTATATTATATAACCTATCTATGAAGTTAAATGATACATTTTAAATTGTGGTTTAATTTTCAAATTGACTTTCAAAAATTGGGTAATATATTAAATCTCCACAAATGTGTATGTCAGAGCCAATTTTCTCATTGCTCTCTCACTTTTGCATTTGCATTTACCTAATTACGATGAAACTGGGTAGTCATTTTAAGTACTTATGTGTTATTGGTATTCTCTTGTGAAATGCCTTAGGCACTCAACACTTTTTAAAAGCGTTATTTGTTTTTATCTATTGATTTATATTTTTAATATGCTACCAATATTAATGTTTTGGTTATAACTATATATCCAATAGCTTTTATAATCAATGTATGCATAAATTTTAAATATATTTGTTATATAGTGTTTTGAAATCTAATGTAATTAAGTCATATTTTCTGTTTGGATTCTAAGTATTTCCCTTGATGAGTTCTGGCTTTGTTTGTTACCTACGAACTTTTCCCTATAACAAACTAAAACATAATTTTTTTGTAGGTTTCTGTATAGTTTCTTTCTGAATTTATTTTGAATGAGATATTTAACTGAAATTAATGTTTTAGTTAGATTATAAAGTAGTAAGTGAAAACTATCTTCTTGTGGTCAAGTTCACCAAAATTATTTCTATAGTAATACAAAATTAATATAATAATTCATTTGTTCTGAGCTTATGAAAGAATATGTATTTAGTATAAATGTCTGTTTGCATTATATTCAGAAACTCTATTTGACTATTTCTAAAACAATCTGGTATTTAAAGGATCATTTAAGTTTTTTTATTTCTAAATTTTAACTTAGAGAAACAATTATTTTTTCAGTTTTAGAATCTAGAAAACTTTAGAATATTATATTTTCTAAATATTTATTTTTGTTATCTAATAATATTGCAACTATATCAATGTATAGATACATATCTGTACATAGCTTGACTTTTTCTGTTGCATTTTCATTCTGAATTTTTGTCATATATTCTGAAATATATTTCAAGTGTATTTTCAGAACACTAGTTCATATTTCAATTGTTATAACTTTATTAAATTTATTATTTTATAACTTTACTGAATTTATTATTTTAATCTTTTTAATTTCTAAGAACACATTATGCATGTTCTTTTTAAAAAGTAATTGTTCTCTTTATACATGTATGATCTCATGATACAATAGACATTTAGTTTTCTTCTTTATATTTTTAACTATTATGTTTTGATGTTCATGACAACAAGCTATCTACATTTTTTCTTCTCGTATAACCTTTTATAGAGGTCTTACCCACATAACTTTAAATATATTGGCATCTTCAAATTTAATCTTTTATGGATACCTATATGTGGAACTTCAGCTGTGTATATCCTTATGTCACCTTGAAATCTGTAATATCTAAGAGATACATCAAGTTTAACATGTTTCAACCTGAATTTACAAAATTCAAACCAAATTTATCCTTGCTCCAGTGTCCTCTGAATAAATGATTGTTCATCAATGCTTCTTCTAGAAACCTTAGAAGCAATAATGAATTATTCCTCTATTTCACCTCATTTCAAGCAATTTTAAGTCTTGGTAATGTTAAATATGTATGTTTTTTTTTTCTCCATCTTCTTTGTAGACACTATTTTAGGTTAAGGTAGCATTATCTCTCACCAGTATTCTTGTCTTATCTTCATAATTTTCTTCAATAACATATTTTTGTATTTTTTCAATAAGTTTTCTAAGGTTCACGTGGGGTGAATTTTTTGAAATATAAATTTAATATGTCATTATTTCTATAAAACACTTCAGTTTCTACCCACTAGCATTTAGGTAGAGGTCAAATACTTTATATGAATTTAAATATTTTCCATGACTGGCATTATAACTTCCTTTGATAATTTATCTCTGGCCTTTTTCTATCATGCGGTGACATTATCAGAATATTTTTCAGTTTTCATAATTAAGAGTGGAGAGTAAAAAAAAACCGACCTTACACTTACAGTAAATAATATTTTTATTTAGATTAAGTGCTCACAATTGATTTTAATGTATAACAGTAATTTTACACACACACACAAACACGTGTAATAACAAAACACATCTACATAAATACACATATTTTGAAGATGTCACAGTAAACATGTAGTGTTAGCACTTATTGCTAAAACTACCGAAAATTTAGAAGAGCCAACGCTGACCATCTGCTCTACTTTCCACTCATTTGTTCTAATAGAAAAGAAAATTCAGAAAATGTGTGATTGCCAGAAACATAAATATACCTGCTGGCAAAGAGCAATGATGTATTGTAATGGAATGTGAATCAGCTGTATGATGAATTTCATCTCAATTGAACACCTTGAACTATACAAAATACTATGAATAGTTACAAAATAATAATAAAAAACTTTGACATGGAAAATGAAAGCGATGAAATGCCAATTGTCTATTCAATTAATTTATTAATCAGTAGCCTGGTAAGTATTATAGGTTAATAAAACATTAAATACTTAATTCTACCAAGTAATAATAATTCTGAATATGAGATACAATGATTTACTAAGTAATGGTAAAAAATAAATTCTAAAATGTAACTAAAAATATCTTCTCTATATCTATCTGCACATACATATATATGCGTATGTGTATTTATGTATATATATATATATATACATTATAAAACCTTATAATATTTACTAAATTTGTACATATATGTGCATTATAAAACAGGATTAGAAATCTTGTTTGAAGAAAATTTTGGACATAAAGTGGCAGTAAATTACTTTTTTATTTTTGGTTTCCACAGGATTTTGTAAAGAGCATGCTAAACAGTAATTCAAAGAATATTGAGAATGAGGATGAACCTCTGCATAAATTCTTCATTAATACAGGGATTCTGTCTTGAATAACTCAGATAAAAATCCACAGCACTTAAACTGTCAAATGATGCCAGTATTCACAGGGAAGTTATTTCCATCTTTTGTCAATTAACATTTTTTAAAAGCTTTTATTCAATGACTTTTTTTTTTGACATATTGAATTTTACTACCAACAGATGATATGTGTTCAACTCTCATTAAAAATTCTTGTTAAATATTATAGAAATATAACTCTCTGGTATCCACATAATTTCTTAGGTACCACAATCAAATTGTTTATGAAGAACATAGTGTATTAGAATTAGGTTAATTAATTATTTTTGAAATATGGCATTTTATATTATTCAGTAGTATGTTTGATTATCTGATAACTAATATGCACAGAATGTGTCTATATAAAATTTATTTGCCTAAGGAACATCACAGAGCTAGTAAAAAAAAGTAAAACTCTAGGCCAAATTTGCAAAGAAATGAAAATCAGATCACTATATTACTTCTGTTTTTAAATACAGCAAATACATTTTGATTATTTTATGTTTAAAAGAGTGACCATAAACTATACATTTTATATACTGCAGGATTCACGTGTCATGTATTTCAGAAGAATGTGGTCCTACTATCTTCCTCTTAGCATCTAAATTCTTAAAGTATCAGGTAATAATAAAAAATATGTTTTAAAAATGATCTTAAAAGATCTTATATGTTTGATCTTATACATGAACTATTAGATCTTCAAAAATAGATTTAAATGATTATCAGATCTTCAAAAAGCATGGAGAAGGGTAGACTGATAGTAATGGGTGATGGTAACTTTAAATGGAATTTAGACTAGAAAAGTCTTCATTAACAATGTCATTTTTTTCCAATTTTTAGTTTACAGAATTTTTTGCAGAACTAAATAGAAATTGTATGCAGAAAAAAATTAGATAAAACAATTTTCACTGCTATGTCTTCATCAACCTTTTTTAGTTTAAGCATAATTTTTATAAGCAATTTCGTATATTTTGGTATTTTATGTTTTTATTTGTTGATTAATGCCAAAGAAATTTGCATAGCTAAAATGTCCACATTTATGTCTACTTCTATTCATTTAAATTATTAATATTTCTTTTAAGATAGCAAAATGTGTAACATGTTAGAGAGACAATTATGAAATATATTTTTTTCCCAAAGATAAATCATGTTGGGAAAAAAGTTAAAATTCATAGGTTACATGTAAAACCTTTTAAAAATATAAATGTTTTTTATCTGAATATTGATTTAACTATTTAGTAAACAACCAAAATATGATATAATATTTGGAACTTTTTTATTCTCATTGAAAATTTTAGTTCTACCCAAAGATTTCTTTAAATAGTTATTTTAAACATTTAATCATTCAACAATAATTTGCCAAACGTTGTTATGGCGCTCAGCATATAACTATAAAGAAGACAAGAAGTAATTCTGGCTTTATGGAAGCTAAATTCTGTCAAAGGAAAACTAATGAAAGCAAGTAAACAAAAAATTTAAACAAAACAACTATAAAAACAATGTTATCTGAAAGAAATTAAGCATAATATAGTTATAAAATGTAGTGCCAAAAATAAAGTAACTAATTTAGACAAGATTGTCAATGAAGATCTTATTGAAAATTTGGCATTTCAGCTGAAGGGTCAGATCTGAAGGCAAGAGAAGGAGAAAATAAGTACATACAAAGGAAGAACTTTGGATGAAGAGAAACAATATTTACAGGCAAGAACTTTGAGCACTTCAGAAGACAAAATAACAAAGGGAAGTGGAAAGGAATGAGAAAGGGGTTATTAGGTGGAAATAATTCTGAAGCTATAGACAGAGGTCCTGTCATTAAAGTTAGTTGGCTGTGATAAGATGCATCGGTTCTATTCTAAGTACAATGCAGTTACCGAAATGTTAAGCTGAGTGTGCCAATACCTGATTCAAATTTAGAAAGGTCCTTCTGACCATAACATAGAATATTTATTATTAGGAAAATGTTAAGAGGGGTTTATAAATTAGGTGACTACTGAATTTGACTTAGAATATTTTATTAATATAGGCATAAAGGACAGTATTCTTGGTTTTAAAACTTTAATAATTTATTTATGAATCGGATACTTAAGATGAGGAAAATAAGAAGTTCAGATGGTTGCCACCTTCTAGCTAAAGCAGTTTTTGAGATGCTATTTATGTGACTGAAGTCTACTTGGGAAGGAATTAGTTTAGTATAATGAAAATTTAATGATCTATTAGGCATATTCACTCAGTGATGTCTCCTTAGAAATCCAAGTGCAAACGCAAACTTCACAGTTTCTATCCCTTTTTAAGCTTTAATTTTCTCCTTGGCATGTATCATCAAATGATATTTTATGTAATTATTTCACTATTTTATGTCTCTCCCACCAGAATGAAAGCTTCACGTGGCTAGTGAATTTGCCTATTCTGTATAACACCACATCCTTTGTACCTAGGACAGAGTGTTATGATATATGTTTTAAATTAATAGATTTTATGTAGATATTTTAATGTCTACTTCCATACCACAGGAAACTAGTTAGGACTCAAACAAAATTTTTAAACTTATCAATATAAATGCTATTTAATGTTATAGGTTTTGATGGGTTGACCTAGGTGGAGAATTTGGACAAAGATTTATTTAAAGTGTTATCCAAACCAAATTCATTGCTGAAGTTTCCCAAATATTTAGACATTAAAGAACTAGAAAAGGAGACCAAAAGGAAAAAATGAAATAAAGCAAACAAACAAAAACAAAGATAAATCAAGAGACAAACCAAAGATTGAAGATGCACACCCCCCCCACACACACACAAATAAGTTATTCAAATGAGATGAACTGGTGGAATACATTCAAACCTGCTGAGTGAAGTAAAGTGAAGTCAGAAAATGTCCATTGGGTTTGGACAAATTTTGGTCATTAACAAATCTGATAAATTTAAGTTCAATAAAAAAGAATAAAGTTGATGGAAGAGTGAATGGAAGGCAATATGATTTCTGATATTATTGCTGACAGTATATCTGGATTACATACCACCTGAAAACATTTGATAATATATATTTTAAATTCATCCATGAGCTGATAAGATTGTGAAGATTTATCCTGCTAAACCCCAGTGAAGTACAATAGTAATATTTTTAGTATATATTGCTTATTATAGATACTATATATAGTGCTTCACTTGCAACTACTATACATTATCTCTATGTGCTCATCTATGATCAATTCCCTGAGATAAGAGCCTCAAGAGTCAAAAAGTATCAATGTTTTATGATATGTATTATTAAATTGCCTTACATTCAATCCTAGAAACTGAAACTCTAACTAGGGCTGTATAAAATAGTACATTTTTATACATCTTTAAAGACAGTAGATTAAAATATTATTAGGTATATAAATTTTTATATGTTGTACAGCTGAAAATAGTTAATATTTCTCCTTTTTTCAGATAGTAATATATGATAAATCCCTATTATTAGTAATATAATGTAATCAATGAAAATATTTAAAAAGTAGTATTCTAATAGATTTCAAATTTAAAAAGCTACTTAGAATACTAATTAAACAATTGTGTTTAATACTAATTAAAACAATTGTGTTTTGATTTGCTGATGGTTATCCACATAAAGTAATGTTTATTATAGTAACTACTATCTTATTTAATAAGGAACAATAATTTACAGGAATAATTTTCATAAGAAAATGATGATGCTCGTGCCATTTAAAATTTTGACTTAATTTTTTTATTACTGGACCTAATTAGAACTTTTTTTCTTCCCAATTGAAACAATGACATATAATTGTGATTCTGTTCCCTCTATCTTCTTTTAACTAATAACAAAATGAAGTCAATAAAAAATGTGCTAAAGCTAATTAAATTTAATATAGACACATCATACTTATGGATTATTAGAGTTTCAGATGTCCTCAGAGATAATTTTAATGTGATTTTTTTCTCAAAGCTGAAAACCTATAATATCCCTAACAAGTTATGCTTTCCACATATGGAGGGAAATGATTAATTGTTAGAAAATACATTCTAATATTGAGCCAAATTTTCTTTTATTTTTTTTTGTCACATTCTCCAGCCTGCCCCTTAATTCTGCCCTTAGATGTCCTAAGTAGCTTCAATACATTATTTTAAAAATATTGGAACACAGTTTAAAACTAATGAAATTCTAACTTTTGATAAATTGCCTTTACTTCGCATCTTTATTGATACTGATTTCTATTCTTCCTGGCTATTCTTATTAGGTAAACTCAATGTCACAGCATCTCTTTATTAAGGGGAAAACTTTTAAATTTATTTAAGGTTTTAATTAATTTAATGAATATTTAAATTTCTTAAAAATCAATTACATAAAGATTTATTCCCCACATGGTCAATTTATCAAGGAATAGTAAGTTCAGTATTTGTGTATCAACTCCAAAAAATTAGAAGAAACACAGAGGTAAACTGAGAAGCTTACCCACATGTATTGGTTATATTAATCAAAAATATTATCTGATATGCTGCTGTGTATTATTTAAATCTCTACCAAAAACACTCCAAAAAGATTTTTTAATTTTGAAATAAATATATATGAAAATGTTTTTTCTTGAATGTCACCAAACTGTGAATATTCTATTCGAAGAAATTTAACTTACTCAGTTTAAACATATTTTTTAAAAAGTAGAAACCTCTGGAAACATAAATTATGACTAATCTTATCTTTTTATTCAAACTGCCTTAACTTGTAGGTAAAGATTCATAGGAGAAATAAAAATGTCTTTGATAATTATGATTTAATTAAGTAGAATATAAAAATCGGGAAGCAGAAGCATTTTAAAATCTTTGGGCACTTTTTGGTGAGTGTCTAATTTATATCTACATATTTTAAAGAATGAAGCATCTATAATGAGAAATAATAAAGCTCACCCCAGGGAAACAAAGGATAAGCTTTAAAAAGGCAATTTTTTTCTGCTGCTGCAGCTAAAGCTAGAATCACCCTGCAGGTAATTGTGGTTCTCTGGTACATTTAGTAGCTCTCATTTACAAAACTGAAATATGGCAAAGGAACATGAGGAGGAGACCCTTTGTTTCATTTTTGATCACAGCAGTTTCTATAAAAATCAAATTTTAATGGGGAAAATTTAATATGTTTATGTGATGGATACAAAATAATAAAATAACTGACCCTCCAACCAGTTCTTTTGAAAACAGAGAAACTAAATAATTGTTCATGTGAAGTCTGCTTATGGATCTATTTCATAGCATTACAATTACATTTGAATGAATAAAATTATGGGAGGACATTTTTTTCTCCTCCTTAAAATTAGGTAATAATCTGCTAAAGTCATTGCTAGAGGTACCTTCAGACTTGTGTTCTGATTCTAAACAACCTAGTTTAGCTCTTATAAATGCAAGAACATACCCTATACTAATCCTTTCTTCCTAGCCTCTCAGCAGGATGAATTTAAAGTCATCTCAATGGCTTCGAGCAATATTTTTAAAAAGAAGTATAGAAAAATCCTAATAGATCATCTGGATCACTCTCATGTCAAAAAATAACACTCCCAAATACAGCCTTCAGTGTTTGATTTCAGAGTCATCTTCAAATTTCAAAGAAATAATATTTTAATATCAGGAAGAGATGTTAATTGAGAAAAAAATTATAGAGTTATACAAAAATAGTTTAATGAAAACTTGTTCATTAAGTTACTAAATTTGAGCTGCTCATCTTATTATGTATCCCAAAGGAACTGATTTTTATGGAATATTGATGTATTTGATCAAATAAAAAAATGATTTAGATTGTAAATAAGTGTAATGATACGTCAATTTAAAAAAATATATATATCAAAGTCAAAGAATGACAAAATAAAAATAGTTAAAATTATACTAATATTATCAATATAAAACTTAAATGTTCTTTCAAAACTAATTTTATTAGTAGATATATAGACAAACCCATTTTGATCTAAAATAATAATGTAAGTTAATTTATAAATTATAAGAATACTTGCATAACCAAAACATAATTATTTTAAAAAATATATAAGTAACCTTGCCTATTTATACTTAAAATCTGAAAATATAATAGATATTTTACTGTAAATAAATGTTTTTAGAATTTCAAAATTATTGAAAATTTTCAGATATCAGTTTTTGCAAATTTTATTACAAATTTAGTTAACACTTAGTATTGATTCTGTATGTGGCATTTACATGGTTATAAACCTATGATTGGGTATTTAATATAAAATGACAAGGACAATGTCTATTTTTCTTTTATATTTGTATTCATGGGGAATATCTGACCTGAAGTATTAGAGCTAATTTCTTTTCTCCAACAGAAATGAATTTTAAATCTATAAAAGGCAGAGGTGCACTATGATATATATTTACTTATTTAGCATTCTATTTAAAATCAAGAGTTATTTTGAACTAATGAAAAATTTTCTTAATTATTAAGAGAAGAAGTTTGGAAATGTTTACATAAATGACACAATATTTTTAAAATGTTTAAATTTTTATGTAACAGTAATAAAGATAAAGATAAAGAAGAGTAGTTATATGTGTAAGTTATCCCATGATAATGGGTTAGCCTTTTCTTTAGCTAACCCTTTGAAATTAATGGGCTATTTCTTTTAAATTAACATTTGACTAGCATATTCTTTTATAACTTGCTGACATAAATTGCAAAGTCCACATGTTTAAAAGCACAAATTTTCAGAAAAAAAAATTTATATTAACATTTGAAGTTGGAATAATGACTGTATTGAATGACATTGTACCAAAACTATTTTATCATTCATCTTTTTCCCTCAAAAAAAAAAGTATATATAAAGTATAAAGTTTATTTTCTGGTTTCACATAAGATGAAATAAACATATTCTACTGTCTCTCACAATGAAAGAAACTATAAATCTTTTCTAGAATGAATTTAATAGCTGTTGCAGCACTCTTAAAAGTAAATAGTAACGGACTGATTGGGAAGAATTCCAAGCAACACTGTTCCATGGTGAGTTACCAATTCATTTTTTACTGTTGTTTGAGGCCTGAATACTATGCAGAATAAAACTAAACAAACAAGCAAACAACAACAACAAAACAAGCATTGGTTCACAGATGAGAGATAAACAGGAAAACTTCTTTTGTCTGGTTGGTAGAGCTAACATATTAACTTCTAAAGATCACAGGTTTGAAGAAATTACAGAGATCACAAGAGACTACAGGAGTCAAAATTCTGAGGAAGGAAGACATTTCTTTCTAATGGAGAAACTATTATTCCAGGAAGTTGGGACAAGCCTTGTTGTTTTTACTCTCTCCTTCTGCAATTCTAGCACTTGGTCATAAATGTGGGCATAGTCACTGAAGTGTGTCAGAGAGCTGGTAACTAAAACACAGATTTCTAGACAGAAAACAAAAAAAAGAGAGCTCAAGAGAATCTGAAAGTACTAGGAGGACTGCAGAGAAGGAAGTGTGTAGGAAAGTGACCCCTATAGTTGTTTATGTCTCTGGAGCTTGCCCTTGAACTAAATTTAAAAAAAAAATAAATAAAAATAAAAAATCTCAACAAATAAATGAAAAATGCAAAGGAATATCAAGTTAAAATATTAAATAGAAAATATACGATAGATGAAAGAAAAAAATCTACTAGATGGATTCAATAACAGAATGAAAGAGATGAGGAGAAAAACAGTGCTTGATAGATTAATAGAAATTATCTAACCTGAATAATGGGGAAAATTTTTTTTTTAAAAGAGCAGAGATATTCTCAGGAATCTGTAATAAATTAAAAAAAGACTAAATATCCGTGTTACATTAATTCAAGTATGAAAGGAGAAAGATGGTACCTAAAAATTATTTACAAAATTAAAGGCTAAAAATTTTCTTAATTTGGCAAAAGACTTAAAATGACAGATTAAAGAAGCTCAGAGAATCTCAAACGGAATAAATCCAAAGAATGCCATGATCAGATACACAATAATAAAACTAATGAAGATGAAGACAAAGAGAAATCCTGCAAGTAGCTAGAATAAAATGACACATAGCATGCAAGGCAACAACAATTTGAATGAATGTATATTTCTATTTAGAAACTATGGTGAACAGAAGAAAGTAGAAGAACCTTTTTAAAATTCTGGAAAAAAATTATATTCAGTGGAAATATCATTTAGGAATGACAGTAAAATAAAGACATTTTCAGATGAAAAAAATCTCAGAGAATTCATTACCAGCAAATCTTATCTAATCAGATTACTGCTAAAAGTTTTTCGGACTAAAGAGAAATAAGGCCAGACAGAAACTTGGAAACTTGGCAATGAAGGAAGAACAATAGAAGTGATAAATATTTGGGTAAATATGAAAAATGACTTACATCTGAGAGTTGTTTTAATATAATTTATTTGATGTGTGAAAGCAAAAATTAGATTACTGACTAATTTGATTTTCAATGCATGTACATGTAAGAAAAATATAACCTACCACAGCTTACATGATGATAAATTGTCTATATTTCTCTTGAAATGGTAAAATGCTGGTTATAAAGTAGAATGTGAAATTTGAGTATATATGTTGTGATCCTTAAAGTAACTACCAAAAAGGTACAGCTAAAAATAAAATTACCTAACAAATCTTAAAGTATATTACTAAAAATTGTTCAAATAACCCAAAGAAAATAGAAAAAGAAGAAAAGTAATAATAGAGTAAAAAATAAATATGAATAAATAAGAAAACTATAACACTAATTCCAAACATTTCAAAAATTACATTAAATATAAATAATATAAATGTAAATGATCTAAGCACACCCTTAAAAAGATAGATTGTCAAAATGGATAAACAATAATCAAATTAAATATTGTGTTTAAGAAATTTATTTTAAATAATGTTTTTTTAAGTAAAAAAAAGAATAAAGATATACTATGTATATCACACAAACATTAATCAAAATAAAGCTAGATGTCTATATTAATATCAGACAAATAAAATAAGAGCAAATGACACTACCAGGGATAGGTGGAACATTGTGTATTGAAGAAGACACAATAACTCTAAATATTCATATGCCTACAAAGAAAGCTTCAAAACACATTAAAAAAAACTGACCAAAGTGAAAAATAATTTAGATAAACCTACAGTTATAGTTAGGAATTTCATTTTTTTTCAATAATTCATAGAACTATTAAACAGAAAATTGGTAAAGGTATAGAAAAAATGAGCTCCATCTATTAACTGGATTTTATCTATAAGCTTTAGAATATATTCAACAACAGCAGAGTACATTCCTTTTAAGAGCATGTATAATAATCACAAAATATAGCCATTTTTTGTCATATTCCAATATATTAATACACTATCCATCATTGCCAAAACAACAACAAAATAAAACACCAGAGAGAGCCATTTCTCATCTGACTCTGAAGTTAGTTTCTTTACGTTCATTGTAAATGGCACGTGCTTATATCCTTTAAATTGATGAAGCTATTCAATATACTAGTGGTTCATGAAGATTTACATTTGTATTTAAGGCTCCTAAATATGTGTGTTAAATCTTATATCTCAATAAAAAATAAAAATCTCCATTAACTCCAGAATAAAAAGGGGAAGGAGCAGAGTAAAAGAATTTTCCTCAGGTCACTGAGAGAAGAATGCCAGCATTCAGCTCTGGAGCAAAAGAAGAGTTTTATAGGAGAGAAGGTGATAGTTTTATAGTGCAGACAATTTTGATGACATCATTATCTAGGAAATGGGGCTTCCTTATTAATCAAACCTACTCCATCTGCATACTATTCAGAGGGGCCTAAACACAGGGAACAATGTACAACACTTGGGCTACATGCATAGCCAATATTTTAATGCCAAATTCATAGAAGCTAAGTTGGTACACAGGCTTAGGTTGGAGATTTTAGCAGAAACTTCTATTAAGTTTTTCCATGTCACTGCCAATATTGAGAGCACCACGCACAGGTTTGCCTTTGATAAGAGGGAACAAGGGTACTGGAATTATTTATCTACACTGTACCTTAACGCCTACATATTGAAACTTGTTTTTCACTGCACAATAACTAGACACATTTGTAGTTCAATAGTTATATCAGCTTTTTATTCAAATATGTGAATAATGTACACATACATATTTCTTTTGAATGAAGGAAGCACAAGTTTAAAATATTCTTGGTGTAAAGTTATAGATGCTTGAAAACTGAACAGCTAAATCAATATCATCCCTTACAGAATGCCAACATTAAAAAGCCATATTTCTGTATGTTTTTCTTACATGTTTTCCTAGATCATTTACTCTTTATAGTTTCTAGAATGATGGCTTTAGGTGAGATGTGTTCTGTTTTGCTTTTTGATTCTGTTTCCAAGTCATGGAGGCATAAATATTTTAGTTGGAAATCCAATTCTGAATGATGTTTTATTTAAAATTTAAAGAATGCCTATTTAAATAGAAGATATTTTATAATTAGAGGGATAGAAGGCAATGAAGCTGGAAACATAATGTTTGTCAGGGTAACGAAAGTGGTATACTAGAGCCAACTTAGATTGATCACAAGCACTGTTTATGTGTATTCGTTCCCAGTAACTCATAGTTCAGTCATGTCGCATGAGCAGAAGGAGTATAACAATAGTAGAGAATTTACAGCATGGAAAAAGATAAATTATACCAGTGTAAGTGGTCCACATGGCAAGCATTATGTGAGCTTATCA
Source organism: Cynopterus sphinx (assembly GCA_030015415.1). NCBI lineage: Eukaryota > Metazoa > Chordata > Mammalia > Chiroptera > Pteropodidae > Cynopterus > Cynopterus sphinx. The sequence continues at coordinate 27,809,706 of CM057381.1, forward strand.
GCAGAAGGGGGGGGAAATCTTATATGTCTCCAGAGGAAAATCAAATAATTAAAAAACAATTCATTCAGAATCTCCAAAAACATTTTCATAGTCTTAGTAAAAATCAAAGACCAAATATAATCAAAACAATTGTTTTGAAGATTTAGCCGAAATCCTCATTGCATTTCTTCATTTCAATAAGCCAAAAAGAAAATGCAGGTTTCACTATGCATATTGACATACTCTTTCACTTGCAATAGTTTTCATTCTGTTGAATAGGCAGTTTTGTGATAGATCTTTTCTTCCTATTAAAATTTTAGATCATTGTATTCCATGTCTAGTCTCTTCCAAATACCTTTTAGCCAAGCTGTACTGCTCACAATCAAATGTTTCAGAAAAACATCTTTTGACCCTGTTGCAAAATTTGCGACCATCTTCTCCTTAAGAGCTATGTTTCTATTTGTGGTCAACAGTTTAATGATATTTCTATAGGATGTAGGTATTTTTCTTTTGTGGATTTCTTAAATGCAAAAGAACAGATCACTGATAGTGCAACAGGGATCACACTGCTTTTATAACTTCAAAGAACAAAGCATGTTGGGACAAACCAGTAAAAAGAGCTCTTTGAAATCCTGTGGTCTGCTGTAAATATCTTGCTTACTTTCGGTGACACAAAAGCTCCTGGAGATAGGTAGACTTTTATTAGTCCTGTATCACTTTTTTGAATTCTCAAAAATAAAAATATCCACCATCAAAATCATGTAGATATCGATAATAATCAGAAAAGGATACATTTTAATTGGGATGTCCCTGAAATATTTCATGAACTAATTTACATTTATTAACAAATATTGCCAGAACTTTTTTAAGGACAAAAATTGTAAAAGACACAGGAGATGTAATATTTTACATTGCTAATGGTAGCAATTTACATTGTAATGGGAATGGTAACAGTTACAATTTAACATTCAAGAATGTGCTGATAACTCCCTGTATAATATCTCAGTCATTTTCAGAAACATTAGAAAGTTTGTCACAGTCAGAAAAACAAAATCAGGAAATTCTAACAATTTTAGTTTAAGAGAGAATATCTTACGTTTGTGAACATTATAAAAAATAATACCTACTTTCCAACTCTGGCATGCATTTACTTACCTATCACAAAAATGAAATATTTTAATTTAAAACATATTTATTATCTGATTAACATTTTATTCAGGGCACAATTACATGATTTCATAATTACCTGAGGAATCATCATTAGGAAAATAGGCCAAGAGAAGAGTAAGGTGTTCCTAATTTGCTAGTAAATGACTGTACCTAATGGAGTCCATCCACATTAAGCAGACATATTGTGTAGAATCAACACATTTAATTCAAAGTCAGAACACCTTGAATTTATAGCCATTACTAAAGCACATGTATTGATTCCTGTTAGTTATATAATGAATATTATTTGAATGGTTGAATGATGAATATCATTTTTGCTCACAGTTAAACATATCTGCTTTTGAGACATCCAAATATTTTAGGTGAATAAATGCATAGACAATTTATATACTAAATTTAAACTATAATAACTATGAAAATAACAGCATTTCTTATAAGACAGGAACTATTTTGTCCAGGGTAATGTCTGAAAAAGTTACCTATACTGAAATATTTCAAATGATATTTTTGGGTATCATAACATACCTTATAAGCCTCAACTGGAAATAAAATATGTCCAATACATCGATACTTTTATTATCAATATATTGCTATAGCATGGACACATCAACTGGTCAATTATATTAAGCCTGAGATCAACTTCGTGTTTACCTAAAATAAATAAATACATTTTAAATTTTTCTAAGTGTGCCATTTTGTGAACATGTTTGAGAAGTACTGTTCTAATGCTCGAGATACAAAAAAACAATTTTAGGACCTCAATACACTAAAATAAGTACTCTTTCTGAGTTTCCTGGTTGTTTCAATAAAATAGAAATCCATACAACAACCTAATACAAATCAGGGATTTGACCTATTCTTCCCTCTCCTTTATTACCTTTATAAAATTTACTTCCTGATGACTCCCTCGTGCTAATCTCTAGCCCTGTTTTTTCCCTGGTATTCTAAACTCATTGTCCAATTCTAATATATATATATTATATATATATACACATATATATTATATATATATGTATGTATATATGTACATATATATATATATACATATATACACACACACATATATATACATATATATATATATATCGCAAATATATTATTTCCAAAAGCAATTTTTAAAATTTTCTTTCAAAATATATTTTTCTTCAGAATTTCCTTTCTCAATTAAATGAATCTCTATTACCCCAGTTGCTTAGAGAACAAATTTATTCTTGACGCTATTTTTCCTCTTTCATCTCATCATCAGCCAACAAGTTCTACAGGAGATTTCTTTGAAATGTTTGTAAGCTCTAACAATTCTCACTACCTCTATTGTTACACTCTAACCCAAGCCACTGACCTTTCTTCCCTGGATCATCTTAATAAAGTATTAATTGATATCTCTAATTTCATTCTTGCCTCCTAACCACCCATTATGCACAGGAATCAAAGTGATCTATAGGCTTAAAACACTTCAAAATAATTCAGTCTCAAACTGTATCAAAATGAATTATTTCACCATGAAATACTAATCACCAATCTTTACATTATCGGGTTCCATGCTTTTTCTATTCTCTTCCATTCCATCATTTTCCCCCAAGTTTATTTTCTCTGTAGCCCTACAAGTTTAACAGCCGATTTTTAAAAAATATATTTTGTCCTGAATCACATGTATTGTTTTTGTTGGTCAATTTAGTCTTGTCATTGATATCTTTATAATTTATTCCTTCCACTCTTTTATGTCTAGTTAAATATTATCTTCTCTAATAAAGGTTTTGCAACCATTTTATATAAAATAAAGGTGCCCTTTCATCTATCCTGTCTTTTATTTTTACTCATAATATTTATAAATATAAAGCATTTTTGATTAGTCTTCTCCCACTAGCCTCCTAAAATGTCAGAACTTTGAATGCAAGAACTGTGTCTTATCATAGATGAACTGTCTCAAAATGGGTTTGTTACATATTAAGAGTTTAAGGAGTATTATTTAATGAATTAATAAATGTTTGAGAAAGGAGACAGGGTTACTATTTACTGCAATTCTTCAAACACTATTACTCCCTAAATATTTCTTGAAAATACCCTATCTTTAACCTTTCCTATTACTATAAACTAAGTTTGTTTCCTCAAAACCTCTCAGATGAACTATCACATTGACATCCTGATTTCTCAGTTATCATCTTACACTTGTGAAAGCCATCTACCATTCTTCACACTGAATAAATTGATAAATGAATAGATCAAGTGATCAAAAAATAGACCTGAAAAAGAATTCTATCAAAATGCTAGCCTTATCTACATCAAATATTTTTCATAATTATATATTAAATATGATTGATATGTAAGATTTCTATTTTTTTTCTTTAACCTTATTCTTCATTATTTGGCTACTATGAGAGCTTCTCGTGTTTTCATTTTATATGTTGTGCTTTTTTTATTGTGTTTGTTTCTATGTTTCTTCATGTAGTTTGTCTTTGCTTCCATTTATCTTTGTGCTGCAATTTTTTATTTCATCCCTTAGGTCTCAGATTATATTTTATTTTAGGAATCTTTCTACTTTTTTCTTATTTTCAAATAACTGAAAGTATATATGTTGAACTATACTATGTGCTAGTCACTGAGTTGGCTATTTTCCACATAATAAATAATCCTACATAAGTCTGTTGCTATGTTATTACAAAATGGAGGCACAAAAAAATAAGATTCTAAAGTTACAGAGTGTGAGACTATCAGTCAAACTCATGTGAATGATTTTAAAAGTATTTTGTTATTTTCAATACATTATGACATTTGCTCTGTGGTATAGTATCTATAAAACATAGTTTTACTCTTTATTTTATTCAGTATTCATAGCAACACAAGAGTTAGAGAAGGTTTTAAAATGGAATTCAAATCTTGAAGTTGTAAGTAAATATTTATATTAGCTTATAAAACTCTTGTCACAAAGATGTAAAGACTGTCCTTAAAAAGAATAACACTTGAATTTTTTAATAAAAAAGAGCAATAAGCAAGAATTGTTATACACAGGATATTAAAGCAAACACCTTAAAGAACAAGAGAAAGTATAGTGCTGTCTTTATAAAATGTTAAAGATGTTCTGAGTATCACAAAAATATGTTGTAACATTTGTTTTCAATCCAATCTGTGGCTCCATGGCAGTCATTTAGCATGGCTAGGAAATTCCCTTGGAAATGAAATGGCAAATAAAATTTTCATTTTAATATTGCTTAGGAGTAGCCAAAATTAGATTGCTAATTATAGAATCACTAATTAGAAACACTGCATCTGTATACATAAAACATGTTTTTTTTAAAGGAATGCACATTTTCATTTAGAGATAAGCGTTATGTAGAACATGATCTTAAGTACTATTTTCGAATTTCTCTAAAGCCACATAGAATTGTTTGAAAAAAAAAAATAGAAACGGAAAGTGCTGTGTTGGCTTAAGCTATTTCGCTGTTTATTATAAGAAGCATCATGCTACTTCTCTGCATATTGAAAAGTCTTTTCCCATGGTGAAAATCATTTGAATCTCTGAGAAAAGTACATTTCAATTTTGTGGTTTTATAATTAGCTTTGCATTATATACACATTTTCCGTAATCAAATCCTAACTTGTGGTACAGAACATCAATTTGTTTAGAAAGCATTGTTTATGGCCAATATATCCCTTTAGACAATGCATAACTTGAACAACATACCGAAACAGGCAAGAATAGCCTATAGGGAAATTTAAAGCTTTATTGTTCGTAGAACCATGACATTGTAATACCATGCTTTGTGCGATACTGATTTATAATTTATGTTATCTCCGTCTTTTTGTGCAAGTTTTAATTGAGGGTGAACTCTTGGGATAATGTTTAACTTATTTTAGATGTGTATTAAAAAGCTCGGCTGCAGCATTTGGGATGTATTTTGACAATAATTTTGCCTCTAGCTATATTAACTATTAATTCTAAATCTCTGTATTTACTTTAAGAAATTCATATTTTATATGTATAACATTTATATAAAATTGCAAAATAAGTGAGTACAAATAAATATGTACATATATATTTGTTGATATATATGTATTTATTGGTTGATATCTCACACTATCAACAACAGGAAACTATTATTTCAGTGCTATTTCAAAGAGACCAGATATTAAAGGACTATGAGAAAAATACTAGCTAAAACTTGAAATATAAAATATAGCTCTAGGAGAGAGCTGTGTGCCTATATAGGAGAGACTAAAGAGTTTGTTTTCATTGTTATTTAATAAGGAAAAACTCTAAAGAAATAAAAGAACTTGAAAATAACTTGGTTTATTCATTTTATTTTGTTGGCAAAGTGTGTTTAATTGACCATCCTCATAGCTTAAACATTTTAAGATTATAGAAAAGAAATTAACATATATATATTGTTACTAAAATTTTATTTTTATTGTGATTTATATTCAAATTATAGTATGAATAGATTTATATGATTTTTCCTTAGCTTGAAAAAAAACCTAAGGTTAATTTTCTGAGGTTCTAAATGTTTTGATTTCTTGTTTTAATTTTTACTATATTTTCTATATAAATATTTTTTCACAGTACATGACATTACATTAGATGAACATCTATTCTAATTTTTAACCATGTGATTGATGCAAACATGGTTATCAAAAGAATATATTTAGTAGCTTGTTTTATAAAGTTTATGACTAACTAACATAGTCATGCATCTCTGATATTCTATTCTCAATAAGAAGACCTTATCTGAAAATTGTAATTGATTCAATTAGACACAGTGCCCTAACTGATGAAAAATTCTGTTATTTTTTAACTTTTTATAGGAAAAGTTCATTAAAAAATTATTTTGTTTAAAAAACATTAAGGTTTGTATAAATCTAAGGCTTTCCTATAAATTGTGCCAGTATTTTACAAATGCACTGCAGTTTCAGCATCTTAAAAAATTAGTTTGTGTGTGTGTGTGTGTGTGTGTGTGTGTGTGTGTGTGTGTGTTTAGTTTTGCATAGCTTTTATCAGTCTTGCAATATCACATATATCACAACAAAGTAAATCATTTTCTGTTGCCATTAAAGTTATCCACAGTAACTATTGGGTGAAAGTGGGCTTCTTCCCCCATTTTTGAAAGATATAATATCTTAACCTGACACTTAACATATATAAAATTACAGTAGCTGTAATATTATAAAATATGCAGTTATATATTTAATTTCTAAATATTTATTGAGCAACTACTGAATTTTAGATATCATTGATTCATATTTTAATTAGGCACATTTTCTATCTGGCTAGTGCCCATGCCTACTGACAGAAGACCACATATAATTAAATAATAATTAAGCCAACTCTTAGCCTAAGTACTTTGTTAATGTCCATAGAATTTATAAAGTACAAGGTTAATATCAGACTTTAGAAATTTAAATATATTAATATGAGATTTTTGTATTTTATTACTTGGTCCCTTTCCCAATAAAAAATATATGTACATTTTTTTTTTTTATTTTGGAATGATCTTTTTACAACTGGTCCAGTCCTAGAAAAGACTGAACTTTACAACTGGAAAATCTTGTTTTGGGCTAGATCTGCACCAAAACACATAATACATGATTGCAACTTTGAAGATTTGAAGGATTTCAAAACTCAAAATAACAATACGAACCAAAATAAATATTAGTCATGCTAAATTAGTTTAGTCAACATAAAATAAAAATGATTTTAAAAATTATTATTTATTAAGTACTCAAATTGCCAGGAACTCCAGTAGCTACTTTATATATTCAATTATCAAAACAATTACTGAGTATATTACCATTCCTTTCTTACACACCTTACATAATGTATACAAGATTGTATGGCCAGTAGCTGACCTAAGTAAATAGATTTTGCACATAAGCTTGTATAACTACAAATATTTTTTTTTTATTTTCTAAAGTAACATTAATCATTTATAAACTTGTGTCTTCGAAAATGCTAAACTAATTTGGTTCTAGTTGAAGTATCAATACATCTTCAGTAGAAATTTACTATTTCATTTAATCAACATTTATATACTAAATATCTTCTATTTTTCACACAGTGTGCAAGACATTTAGAGTACTGAAGTGAGGACAGATTTGTTCCTATCCTCATAGATCTTATACTCTATTGAGAAAAGCAAAAACTATGGATTAATGCACAATTATTTGTTTTTAGTAATTATGTTAAGTACTATAGTGGAGGAGAATATAGTTCTATAAGTGTTTATAAAACAGAGCTCTAACTGGCCCATTAAAGCAAGGGATGATTTCCTGATTAAGAAATAATTAATATGCAATCTAAATGATAAGAAAATGTAAAAAGGTGACAGAGGTTCTAGATAGATGTAGTAGGCAGAAAAATGGCTCCCCAACGATACCAATGCTTAATCTCTGGAGCCTCTAACTGTATTATGTTACATGGAGAGGCTTTGTGATTAAATTGAGGATCTTGGGAAGGAGAGATTATGGGAGCATCTGAGTGAAGCAAATATAATTACAAATATGTTTATAAATAAGAGAGACAGGCAGAAAAGTCAGAGTCAGAGAAGAAAATATGGTACTGGAATCAGAGTTCATAATCTTAGAGATTTTGAAGATGCTGTGCTGCTTGCTTTGAAGATTAAGAAAGGGTTTGCAACCTAAGGAATTTAGGTGGCCTCACGAAACTGGAACAGAAAAGGAAATGAATTCTGCCCTAGAGCCTCCAAAAAAAGACAACCCTGTCAACACTTTAATTTTAACTCATTAAGGATCAATTTGGATTTCTGACCTCCAGAATCTTAAATAAATAATAAATAAATATATAAACAAACAAATAAATAAAATGTTTCCAGTCACTAATTCCAGTTGCTAATTTGTTATAGCAACAATAGGAAACTAAAAGAGAAGAAAAAAAAAATAGAACACATAACATAATAAATCTCGAAGTACGAATTACCGTGTAAATACAGTTTACTTTTAAAGAAATAGAAAAAACTATTTAAATAATTTTTAATCAGGTCTTTGTAAAGTTCTTTACTTAATTTTCTTGAATCTCATAATAAGGTTTTCAGATGTGTGCTTTATCTACCAAATGTCCAAAGATTTCAGCACAAATGCTGTATTAGCTGGCTAAGGCTTCCAGAATAAAGACCGACTGGCTTCAACAACAGAAATTTACTTTTCCAAAAGTCTTGAGAAGTCCAAAATCAAGGTGCCAGTAAAATTGATTTCTTCTGTGACCTCTGCCTGTGGCTTGCAGATGGCCTCCTCAGACAGTGCCCTCTGTGTACATGAGCCTCTGGTGTTTCCCTGTGTCCTCATATTCTCTTCTGATAAAGAAACCAGTCAGACTGGACTAGAGCTCACCTTAATGTCCCCATTTTAACAATTGACTCTTCAAAAACATTATCTCCAAATACAGTCATACTCTGTGGTACTAGAAGTTTAGGGGTTCCAAATATTAATTTTGGGAAGAATATAATTCAGCTCATAACAAATGGTTATATAGCATCATCCACTATTGATGCTGTGGTAGACACTAGTAACATTTTCCTCAAATTTCTGACATAAAAGATGGTCGTCTTTCAACATTCATTGAAGTTAGCAGTGACCATATGACTTACTCTGACCAAGGAGATAGGAAAGAAAACAACACTGGAAGTATTTAAGCACAAGTGCCTGATTTTTTGTGCACTTTCCTCCTCCTGCCTTACCCAGTGAGATTCTAATGGTGTAGCTCCTGTCAGCCTAGAAGCTAAATAGAAGATAACTAAAATCAAAGTCTCAACCATGTACAAAGAAAATGAGACATTTTCACTTGTTTTTAAAGCCCTAATACATTTTCGTTGTTTTTTCGTATGTAACCTGATCTCCATTGACTAATAGAGCTGCTATTTCTATTCTGGCTACTCCTGGAATATTCATGCTCTCTTTCTCTGTGCCTAATTATGCATTACATCCCATGCATGTGATAATTTCCTTTATGTTTTCTTCTGTATTAGTTTATATTTGCACTTAGTGCAAACTTTCTCTTTTATTATCTTCATCTAATTAGAGCAAAAGGCGAGTGCTTTTCCTTTCTGTCATTGTGAATTTTTATTTTTTGCTTTAGTCTTTGGTATTGATATACCACCTAATTTCCACTCAGATCATTTTAGAATTCCAGTCATTATTGGTCCAGCAAATATCACTGCATCTAGATATTTTCTGGAGTTTAATTAATTTTTATAACTCCTTTCAATATATTATGAGAGTTTGCCTTTATCTTTGTCAAATACTCATTTTAAATAAGAAAAATCTTTTTGTTTGGCATTTTATTAAAAGTTGACTAAAACGCTACCTTCTATCAGGAAAGACTTTATTTGTTAGTCAGAGGAGGTACCTTCATAATGGTGTATTGGCACTAGGACACTAGGAAAGCTAAATATAAAATAGCAGAAAGGAAACTTGTTCAGCTAGATGCAAAGCTGTATTCTCAAGAGGAGTAACTAAAAGAGTATTGAACAAAGAAGTGAAATTCCAGTAATTTACATGAATTACTATATTTGTATTTCTGTTGTCTAGGGGAGGAAGAGAGAAAGCAAGAGAGGAAGAGAAAAAAAAAGAGATGTATCTGGATGTGTTTATTACAAAAGTAGTTTGAAAAATAAGTGGTGCATATCATGCTTTGTTGCAAAAAAACAAGGTTTTTCTGATCTGTCATTTTCAATGCATGAAGGTTGTCTTTTTAAATTAATAATTTTTAAACAGTTAAAAATGTGTGTTTTCAACTTACCTTATATATGAGATCATATGTCACAGCACTGAGGCACAATTGACGTCTCCTTTCTCTTCCCCCTTAGTATGTATATCATGAATGCAAAGCTCAGAGATGAAAGAGTCATCTAGAAGTGACAAGTACAAAGTTAATAGCCAATTGCTATTAATGGCAAAAGAGAAACAGTGTGTTTTTGTGTCTACATTTTTCTGGGAACAATGAAGAAAACAGTAGTTACACTTAGAGAGTAGGAATGAAAAGCTAGTATAAAAGAGTAGCATGCTTTGTTGTTGTACATTTGAACTGCTGGAGTTTTTTTTTTTTTTTTAAACATATCCTTTCTTTAAATGTATAAAAAAAATTTCGAGTACTTCCAACTAAAAATTTATATATATAATATATTTACTTAATTTCTTTCTTCCTAGGCAAGAAAATTTGGCCAAAGGGATGGAAATTCCAATAGGCATTAGATATATCATCAGCAATATTCAAAGTGAAAAGCAATAGAGCAACATCAACATGATATTTAAGGGAAAAGTATTAGGCAAGAATAAATATTCAGCTTACCTGTCCTTTAATTATCAATGCTATAGAAAATTTTTAGAAATGTAAGAATTCAAAAAATATCACACTATTATGACTACAACCTTTCTGGGAAACTAAATATGTATGACTTCATCTACCTTAGCAATGACTGTAGAAACTTCAGGAGAGGGACTGATCATGAAATATGTTTCATTGTAGATCTAAAATTAAGTTAGAAAGGAATGTAGTGGTTGAGTATTTGTATGCTTATTCTAATGTTAAATCCTTAGATGATGTTGATAAAAATTAAAATAGTAAAAAGTTAAAGAGAAGACACAGGTAAAGAAAGAGTAATGTATTTCTTGATTGCCTTATAAAAATTGTTTCAAATAGTATCATATAAAGTTTTAAAATATTTTTAACAAGTGTAAACATAATAGCACCTAAATAAACACTAAGGAAGACAGAGCTATTGAGTAATATTAGATGTTGGAAGAGAGTAAGGCAGAGAGTAAGAAAATGTTGAATGATGATTGTAATATTACTCATAATAAAGAACCAATAAATATAGTGTAAGTCTGAAGCCTAACATGTGCTTAATCTATCATGTTAGTCAACAAAGTAAAATTCAACTATACTTTGGATACAATACACAAATAAATGTGAGTGAAAGAATTAAAAATAATAGAATGAATAAAGAATACTACACAAAGTCAAACAAATAAAAAAAGAAGCAATAGTTGTGATCTTAGCCTACAAAAGTAAAATTCTGGTCAAAGAAATCGGTGAGAGAAAGAATCTATAAGCCTCACTGAACAATAAAATTATCATAATTATCAGCAACTATGCACAAAAAACTCTCAGTAAGAATCTTTGTGGAGCAGGAACTATAGACTATGAAATATACAAAGGCACACATAATAATAAGTAATAATATTTCTCTTTCAGTCCAAGACTGATTATATGGGTATAGGAGATCTAAAAATCATAAGGTGAAAAAGTAAATATATACATCAAATCATAAACATAACTTTATTTCAACTATTATAAAATATTAACAAAAATTAGCCCTTATAGTCTGAAAAAATTCAATATATTTAAAAATATTTATATAACATTTTTTTATCAGAATAAAATAAAATTAGAAATTTCACAAACAAAATATTTCACTTTGATGTGGAAATTATTATTTTTTTCTATTAAAATAAATACCTCTTGAGTCAAAAAAATCCCAAATAATTTTTATATTTTATAGGGTATAATTAAAATTTTAAAACATTAAAAAGAAAAATTCTTGTCAAGTAGTCATGTATTTAATGAAACACTAATAAAATGTTAACAGAATTTTGTATCTGAAACTATAAAAACTGATTTTAATTTTTTGTAGAAAAGTAAAAAAACAGTAAAAAATCAAAACAACTAGACAAATTCTCACAAAAAGAACAATGAGAGTGAGGGAGAATGAGAGTAGCTCAAACAAAAAATATTTTATAAATAAAGTCATGCAATTTGACTCAGAAAACCTGCCTGCAACACACAGCAGTCTAGTCTCAGAAATAGACTAAACAGTATATAATAAAAGTGCTATTTTAAATAGTAGGGAAAATACTATTGTTTTAATAAAGTATTTGGGACAATGGTTACTAGTCAGTTAGAAAAAATAAAATTTATAATTGTACATCATAAAACACACTATGGAAACTGCACACACATAGATTTTTATGAGAATGGTGCACAAAAAGTAAATTTCAAGGACAGGAGAGGAGATGAAGAACCTCTAGTTTCCTGGGTCCAGCTCGGGGTCGACTGTGGTCTGGATGACAGAAGAAGGAGCAGTAAGGAGAGAGCATACACTTTTAAGTTGTCAGTATTTGTTGCAAAACCACAATTTTGTCCACTAAGTTCCAAAATGTCAACTGAGGACCTTCACAGTAAATTTCTCTAAAGGCTTAGGCTCGTAGAAGTTACTATGTCTGCCATATGCAATCAAAAGTAATCTAACCTATTCATTTATTGTAGAAATTAAATAATTTAAAGTAAATGAAAGCACCTCATAAATGGTATAGCTCTATACAAATATATGATATTATTATCACAATGTCATAATACTTTCTTTATGCTACTCAGTACTTGTGAATGTCTTTTTCATTTTTATTCAGAGATTTTTTCATTGCTAATACCATTCAATTGGTAGTGAAAAGATACAATGATGTATTTAGTGAATTTTCAGATCCAAGGAAAAAGTGCAGCTATGAATGGATTTAAAAAAAAAGAATTTTATTTTCGAACTCTATGAATAAAAGTGAGATTTAAAAATTAATTATATGTTATCACAATTGGAGCTATAAAAAAGCACACTTTTGATGACTATGTGGAAATTAAAATTTTTAAATAAATTATTACACATTAATTTTAAAATGTGTTGTTAAGAAGAAACATTTTGGACCCAGTAATGGACAATAACGAACATATTTTTAAGCATAGAGAATACAGTGGCATTTTGGAAAGCCATCTTATTTAACAATAGTTTTAAAAGTTAGTAATACTTGATACATTTTTTAAATGCTCCTTTGTATTGCTATTACCTTAGCAGAAATAAATCTCGCAATATTTACATTTAAACAAATATGCATAACGTTCTTGATTTTTAGTTTTCATAATGCAAATGTAATTTAACATAAGACTTAAAAATTCTGCCCCTCCTAGTTTTTATCCTTCATATCCAGTTCCTGCTCCTCTTTTAAGAATCAATAATCTTTTTTCCATACAAACTATAGCTCCCCCAATGAAAACAAAATTATAAATATTATATATCTAAATCAAAAATATGTTAGATGATATACACTTGTAAAATGTGATTTCTATTTTAATTATTGATATTTCAGTCTAAGCTATAATTAATATAATAATATGTGTTTGTTTTTTCTATCTTGAGAACACATCTTTTATTTCTCCCAAAGTTATTTATTTAAGATAATAAAGTTTTTATTTAAAAAGATTCTGAGCCTGTGATATTTTAACTAGTTACTTTAGAAAAAGGAGCTCTCATAAACACACTTACATAGTGCTTCTGATGGTGGTTCATTGAGTCAAACTCACCTAATTTCTTTTCTACACATTATGTGACTAAAATATGGAGGGAGCCTGGCTGAAAGATAGGGGGAAAAAACAGATTGAGCTCTGTTGTATTCAAAAGTGCAATTGGTCTAGTAGGGCATGAAACAACTGTATCCTGGGATTCTGCAGTTACAGAGGAAATAAATGCCGTTTTTTCTTTTAAAAAGTTGCAGTGGAGTTTAACTCAGTTGCTAATGAAAATGAATTGACAAAACTACTGTTACAGAACAACATTTATTGAGTGCTTATTAAAGTATAATATATGCTAAAATACTCTAGATACTTTTTCTATATATAATAAGATAATCTCAAAAACAGACAATTTGAATGCATTATTACTATTTTGAATTAATTATAATAATGATATAATAATAATTAAAATAGCTTTAAAATTATAAATATAACTTCAATACCTTAAATATATTAATTACATAAATTCCTGAAATAGGAATTTAAGGAAAAAACAAATATATAGTGAATGAATAAAACATAGTTAAGTGTATGTTTAATCTTCAGGACTAAAAATGAATGCAGTGTTTGAGGATATATGAATTTATATTTAATCTAGATATTTGCTATTTAATGAAGCAGAATAGACCTGTGTATAAATCTCGATATCAAAAGATCATTGTTTTTGCTAGCAGTTTCAGTTGGTATCTTGGTAAGGCACTTAGAGTCTAGTTGTATATGCATTTTTATCACTTGCAGTTGCTAATTATGTATTTATATGCCCTATAAATTCAAATAAAATAAAATATTATTTAATTAGGAATTCATTGATCTTTTACTAATGATCATTTAAGACCAAGTTCCCAAATGTTTTTTTAATGACCTTTAATGATCCTCACACATTCAGAATATATGCTTGCTCATGAGCTATATTTTACTCTTTCTACCACCAGTAAACCAACAAAATTGTCCAAAGATATGTATAAATAGAAGAAAACATTCAATTATTTTAAAGTAGTTTAAAGAGTTGGAACATATGAGAGACAAGAACAGAGCAATTACAATGTCATAGTAGATAAAGTATGGTTTGGGGATGCATGTTGAATTGATAACTGGAAGTTAATTCTTGTGTGAAAATACAAGAAGGTAGCAAATGGCAAGTTCTCTTAAAATTTGAATTTTAGTTACAGTCACAAACAGGATTAACCATATTAATTGGGGGACCCAGTGCAAAGTGAAAAATTAGGTCTCTAAAAATTATTAAGAAATTAAAACATCAGTATCAGAGCACTAACATAATCTAAAGCCACTCTAAACTGTGGACCTCCTGGAATTGCAGAGTTTGCTTTCCCTCAAAGCTGGTGGAATCCGGGAAAGACTGTCATGCAGACATGCCTATCAAGAAATCTAATCCACTTTTGATTTAGCTTGAAATTCACTGCACTCTCACACTTCCAATAGGGTCCTCTTAGTAGTGTCTGAGTGTCAGGGTTACTAAAGCCATTCCTGTTCCTAAGAGTTGTATTAGGATACATTTTTAACATGTGACTTTGGCTTAAAGAAACAATATTGTTCTTGTTGTGGCTTTTTGTGAACTCTTATCACAGTCTAAGAACTTTTTTCTTATCTCAATTTTCTTACTTTTCTCTCTCCTCCACAGAAGTCAGACCTGCATTATGGTCTGACCTTCTCTGGCCCTCTCCCATTCTCTCTACCCAATAAATCTTGCATGTCTAATCCCATCTTGGTGTCTGCTTCTTGGAGATCCCAAACTAAAATATATGGTATCAATAGTAGTCTGAAGCAAAGAGGCTTCATGTTGGGACCGCTCAGTCATCACCTGGTGGTCAGACAAGATGATGTCCAGAGCAGTGTGTATGGTACAGATATTATGGCAGTGGCAACTCAATTGCTAAAGATTTCACTGGAAGAGTCCTGAAAAGTTGTTTCAAATGAGGAAATTATCCTTGCAGGCATTTAAAAGATAGCATAAGTGCCTGGTTATTGTTGATACTCTCTTGAGGTATAATGAGAAACATTAGTTCATTAATAGCAAACAAAGGCTAAATTTGAGAATCAAAGAGTATATTTTGTAGCTTTACAAGTAGGTCCTTCTCTTTTGTAGTGAAAAGATGAACATGATGAAGCAGAATATAGAACATCAAACAAGTAGAAGTACAGAATCTGCCAATATTAAATATTCAATTAAGACATACGCAGTCAACCATGAGAATATGTCAGGTATTGGATGTTGAGGATGCTGGATCAAGATGGTGAACATATAAAAATTATACTTATAAATTCATTAACCTAAGACCGCTTTCTAGGGACATGGGATTTAACAACTTTTAAGATCCTAGGGGATGAATCAAATTTTCTGTTAAGGTGAATTTAAGAGTTTTGAAGAAATTGAAAGCTAATGCTGAGCAGAGTAGAAATAATCAAGTTACTCTGGTTGTCAGTAGAGGAAGGAAGAGAAATACTGAGGGAAAAGAACATTCTGAAATCCAAATCTATGAAGTCCAGAAAAATGCTGGAGTATTGTGTTCTGGAAGGCAAAAAGGACATATCATTCACTAAGGTTGTTAAAAATGTGTTCTGAAAGAGGATCAACCTTTCTAGGAAGTTCAGTGATAGCTCACCACTGAAGACTAGATATAACAGTCAGAGTGATGAGTGCAGTTCTCAGTTAGTTAATAACCATGGGGTCTCATACTAGTAGAGGCCAGGTAAGAGCACTTAACTATCAGAAGCCAGAAGGCCACACTTACTATAATGAATAGCAAGTTTGGATGGGTAGACAAGAGGGCTTCACCACCTGGAAATTTTATAGACACTTAACAAAACATGGTATCTCCATGCAGTGCAATAAATGTATGATGTATTACTGAATCATACATTTAAAACCTATGTGGTTTAATTAGCAAATGTCTCCTCAATAAATTTAATTAAAAATATATATATGTTATGTTTTGAAACAGTCAACAATGGATCAGGAACAGGTAGCTGAGACTGGTTACCTCAATAAAAATTCATGACCCTCGCTCAGTTGCAGACCTTAACCAATTTTAAGTTCTGGCATTTATTGACTGAATAGACATCAAGATTCTTAGGAGGAAGTATTCTGCAACTGTACAGTAAATTTATAATATACTGACTCCTCCAGTCATTCTCCAAAAGAAACTATATCCATTTACTTAGTTTATTGTGCATTGAGGAGAGTAATCAGACATTTTGAGAACCCCTGAACATGGGGTTCTGAGTTGGCATGGATATCCAGAGACCAGTGTGTGTCATCGTGGACCTCCTGTTAGAGGAGGGCTTATGGGACCCAAATAAATAGCCTCATGGTTAACGGTGAGCCCACTGTGTGAATGGATAGATGCACTAATAACTTCCTCAGACCTCAGATGTAAAAGCAGCATCTATAGACTTGACAATTGGAATAAATACTGCATTACAACCTAACTAATGAGATTCCTAACAAATGGGACAAGAGCTAACCATAGAAAAAGGCCATTCGAAAACTGTGAAACTGCTACTCTCCCGTCTCTCAATTTTGCAAAGCATATTTGTTGTGCTTTCATTAGGAAAATGAATTTATTGACCTGAAAGCAAAAAGAGAGAAACACACTATAATCCAGCAAAAAGTGACAGAAGTATAATAAGAATAAATTAAGAATTAAGTTTAATAAATATATCTTTGCAGTTGTGCCTGCTTCAAAGATTTGGAGAAACAATAGAGGGAAATTAAACATTAAAGAAAGATTAAAAGTATATCTAATTGCTATTGTAAAGGAAGTGGCAAATGAAGAATATTTATGCAGTCACTGATGGAATACAGGTAATTTAAGACCTGGGAAACTCAAGTACTAAAGAAAGACAATGTTGGGAAACGCCACCTGGCTAAATACATGTAGTTTTTCTTCTGATTCATAAGGTTACAGAATTTGAAAGCACCAAGAAAGCAGCTTTAGTTCAGAAATCTGTTAATGATAATTCTCCAGCGGCTTTAAATATTCAAAAAGAGGAAAGTTTTTTCTTTTTTTTTTAAAGCTAGACCTAAGGAATTCAGAAAAAAAAAGGAAGGAAAAAGAAGATAAGCACCTAATAAAATACATTCTGAAAATACATTGTATTTCTCCTGAGTCTGAAGGAATGCAGACAGAATAGCATAAAGTGGGATCAGTGTAAGACTAGTAATGTTAACTGTGGCCTGTCCTTAATTTGGAGTGTCCTGTATATAATAGAGAATTGATTCTTTCTCTGGACAGAACGTGTTTGTATATTGTTTCCTACATAGAGTTGTTAAAGAAGAAAATGGAAATGTAGTGGTTTAAAGTATTCAAGAAATGCATTATGGGAAAAAGTTGTCATCACACTATTGTCATTACAGTAAATTTGAACATGAAAACAAGTCAGAGTTAATCTTCTAATAAATGATTTATGTCATCTTATTTTAAAATCTCAATCCATAGGACCTGGTTAACTATGGTCAACTAGCAGGATTGATTAGATTTCCATATGAAACTAAGAGGAACTCTTCTTTTTTTTTCTGTATTCTAAAATATAGTGTCTAAAAAATAGTAGGTAGGGATATTATTTTAAACAATGTGTTTACCAGAGCCTTGATATCTTCTTGTTCTTAGAATTATTAGGCAGATGTGAGGAACATTTTTATTAAATTTAATATGTTAAATTTGAGAAATCTGGGTTCAAGTATTTAAATAAAGCCTCACCTATTATAACAAAATCTAAACTGAAACATAGAATGACAGTCTAAGTATCCTATAGTTCAGATCATTACCTGAGACCTATAATGCTTTTGTTGCTTAGCAGCTGCCTTTCAACCATTTCAAGACACACTGATGTTGCATCTATAATTGCAGCTCATATGATAATTATCACTTTTAAATTGTCATCCCCTTGACAGATATTTAGTATGATTCTAGGCTCTAGATTTCATTAAAGGTAGACTAAACTATTTCCCAAAGCTAAGAAAGAGACCTAGTGATTCTCTGGAAATAAGCCTGCTTGTTTTCTTTGAGTAGTCTTTTGTCCTGACATATGTTGGAAGCTTGCCTGGAAAATTAATCCCATTAGCAATGGGAAACACAGAGAGGAGTGAAAAAGATTTTATGGTGAAGGCCCTGGTTTTATTGGTTCTGAACTTTTGATATCCCATTACTTTTCTAGAGTTATGTGAGTTTTCTAATAAAAGTTTTTTTGGCCAAAGCTACTTGTATTTGGGATTTCTCCCAGTCTTTGTATTAAAGTAGCAGTGAGGAGAAGATAAATTTTAAAGGCTTTGACTTTTCCACAAAGGATTTGTAATACTACTTTTTCAACTCTAACTTATTATTTAAAATAAATATTACTTAAAGGTTGGGGGGGAATGATAGAAATAATCTCTCTGATTTTATTGTTGCTGAAATCATTTTATTTGAGATATTTTGTCATCTATTTCATTAAATGTGACTCAAGCCAGAGAGATTACTAGAGAAACTAGGGCTCCCTAGGAAAATGGAATTTATCTAGGGAATCCAGGGATTCCTTGATTCAGGCAGGCAAAGTAACAGAAATACTTAGAATATCTCGTCATGCCAGAAAGCAAGGATATATTCAAAAAATGAATGGGAAATGTCAACTGGAAACAGAAGCTAGCTTTAAGGGGTTATTACTGGTCAAATCTGGGACAATTTAAACATCAAAATAAATAAAGACCAATGTCTTATAATCCATTGACCAAATTTGAAAACCATGACCTTATATTACTATAATTAGTACATAAATATTTACAAAGTTTCAAATATTGTTTTCACAAAATACCTATTTATTACAAAAGGTAAAAGAGTAACTTTATAGTGAAGAAGTCTGGCAGACAACACATTAATTAGCTGATCAAAATGGATATCAGCAATGGCAAATTGTGTGCCATCTAACAGAACACAACGAGAAGAACAAAATATCTCTAATTTTGCCTAAGATGCATATCTGGAATCCAATCAAAAGGACCAATTGAAAAATATTCTACAAAATAAATGATCTTTAATCTTTGAAAGTGTTGAGGGCAGGAAGACTGAAGAACTGTTTCAAATTAAAGGAGACTAAATACACATGACTACTAAATGCAAAGCATGATTCTGAACTTTCTGAGTCAGATGGGGTTCAACTGATCTAGACTACGCGCAACCAAAACTGAGTCTAGGCTGGTACCACACATCTTTTATTCTCTGGATCAGTAGGTATTTGAGATACAATCTTTTTTTTTTTTTTTTTTTTTTTGGTGGTGAAAATTCAGGACAAGCTCAACTGCATAAGTGTACTTCAAGTTTCCACTCAGTTGCATCTAAAACATCTAATTGGTTAATGTATGTAGCAAGGCCAAACCCAGTAGCATGGGATGGGAACACAGATGGATATATAATACTCCTAGAACAGGGCAATAAATAATTGAGAACAGATTCAACTCATCTCACTTGTTATATGCTTTATACTTTTGTAGGCTCACTACACAGCCTGGTAAACAATAATTAATTCCCACCTCAGCTATGAATTATTATAATATCCACTTATATGTATGAGAGTAAGTCTCAAGACCCCCAGGGGATCCCTGAAACCATGGATAGTACCGAACCCTATATATACTATTTTTTTCTTATACCTACATACATTTGATAAAATTTAATTTATAAATTAGGCACAGTAAGAAATCAACAACAATAACTAATAATAAAATAAAACAATCATAACATGTAGTGTAATAAAAGTTATGTGAATGTGGTCAGGCATATCAGGGGATCCCTTGCTGAAGCCTTCATATGGCCTCTACTTTCTATTGCAACACATTGCCATCAGTTGGAACAGTTTTTTGTTTATTTCTTCACCCACAAATTACTGCATTTTCCATCTTAACTAAGCACTTATCATTTATTACAGTCATAACTTTTTCAATTTGAGGTGCAACAGTAAAATTACACAAATTTTTTTATCCCTCATAATTTCACAAACAAAAGATTTATTCTTACCATAGATCTTAGAAACCTCAACACAAAATTTTACTTTGTTCTACTTAAGCCAAGAATTTTCACCTTTTCGCTTAAAAGAAGCACTTTACAGCTCCTCTTTGGCATATCCAAATTGCCAGCATCACTATTCTTATATTTTGGGGCTATTATTCAGTAAAATAAGGGTCACTCGAACACAAGAATTGTGATACTGTGGCAGTTGAGCTGATAACTGAGAGGGCCACTAAGCGACTAATAGGTGGGAGTATCTACAGCATGCATTCGCTGGATAAAGGGTAACTCATTTCCCAGATAGGATGGAATGAGATAATGCGAGATTTCATCACAATACTCAAAATAGCACACAATTGAAAACTTATAAATTGAAAACTTATAATTTTCTATTTGGTATTTTCAGACCATGATTGACCTCACGTAATTGAAACCATGGAAAGCAAAATTTTAGATAATGAGGGAGTACTGTAGTGCCAATCAAACCGCTGAATCCAAGGAAATTACTTATTCTTGCTGATCTATTTTTATCATTTTTTTAATTCCTGTTGATGAAGAGACTACATCAATGGTCTCTAATTATGTTGGTTTGAGGCAAAGGTAACTTTCTTATAATTTCCTGTAAATTGAATAGGTCAAGTAATTTTCATTAGGTCACAAACTTCTATATGCTTGAGCCATCACATAAACTCAGGCATTGTAATTCTAAAACCAGCTCATTTCATCACTTTTTTAAAACTCTCTTCACACTTTATTCTTTTAAATGCCATGGAAATGCTGGCATTATTTAACTCCCACTTTGTTGAGAGTCCTTTGGGATTTTCTGCTATTTCACCTTCACAAACCATGCTATAATAAGCACCTTGTTCATGTCTTTTTTTAAATCACATTTGTAATTATTTCTCCAGACCCTCCCCCAAAAGGAACTGATGATACAAAATGTTTGCAGATTTCATATTATATAGGCAGCCTACTTTCAAAATAAAATAATAGACATGGATTTCATCTAAAATTTGAATTACATAATGCATTATTTTTTTCTCCATTATAATTGAGAACCCTAGTTCAGGACAAAATACATATAAAGAAATAATTTCACTTCAAAGACTAAACCAAGGATTTGAATATTTTCCATTAATATAGTTTATTATTTTCCTCTTCTTTTGACTGTAGATGAGCCTTTGTAATGCTGCTTTCATAAATGAAACTTTCTCAAAAGATACCTCACTTATTTGTTGTATTATCAACCTAAGTCTCCTTAATGCAAGCATGTATGCATTAATTTATTCTTCTATTATTAATTTAATGCTTAGTTAATGAGTATCTTCTAGTTGAAGGACAATGTACTAGATACATGAATTAGTATTTAAAGCAATGATAACTGTAGGACATGTATTTGATACATAACTTCATAGAATCTAAGAATCACTAATAGTCTCTAAATTGTCATGAAAATGCTCCTCAGAACAATCTGACACATGGCATGACATCATGCATTTTCCTCTGTAATATCACAGCATTGCAGACTCAGTAAAGAAGGAAATTCTAAAATACAAATGAGATTCAGATGTTTTGCAGTCAAGGAAACAGTAATGTTTATAAGATCATTTTAAGGTGCTTTATAAAAATTCCAGCCCCTATCTTTACTGCCCTAAATGATTTCTACAGACAAAGTTGATTCCTTGCTCATTCATGAACATACTTCCACCTTTCCTAGTCTCCATCTAACAGATTTCCTTCATTCTAAAATTTGCAGTGTCATTTCCATTGCCTATTGGTGACTTAGACTTTAACTCCTTTCTCTGTGATTTTCCTCTTCACACAGAACACACACACACACACACACACACACACACACACACACACACACACACATCTCTCCAAGTAGTACAAACTATTGGTAAAACCAATGTGTGCATTTTTTATAGAAACATATCTTACAGTCAGGTCTTCTGCTACCTTTCAAAACAGATAGCCAAACTTAAGTACTGGCGGTTATCATGTCCAATCTTCGGTCCACCCAGACAATGAAGTCTGACTCCACAGACAAATGTATTTTCATTGTTACTGAACACCATAGTATTTTCTATTTGCTGTAATAATAGTAACAGTGATGTCAAAAACAATATTAAACAACAATATACCTGTCTCTGATAATTACTTTGCTTACACTAAAATATGCAATGAGACTAAAACTTTTATTATATTATTCTTTCTTTTTGAGGTTGATTATATTTATAAATCTTTCTTAGATTACTACATTTTAAGGGGAAAGGCCTATATGATTTCTGTCTGTTTATCATCTATCATCTATCTATCTATCTATCTATCTATCTATCTATCTATCTATCTATCATCTATCTAATCTATCATCTATCATCTGCCTACCTACCTACCTACCTACCTACCTACTTACCTATGGTTGTATTTGGTATATGTGACCTATAAAAAGGGATACTCATTAGGTATTTATTGGATTTGGGAATTAAGAAAATAAGTCATAAATTCTACAATAATATTGTCTACTTCATTACACTATTTCAAATAATTATTCCTTTTCCATAATATCCTCATTACATTAACTACTAAAATTATATGTATTAATTTTTATACTTGAAGAAATAAAGATAGAAAACAGTTCTGATTTTGTTATAAAGCCCACTAATAGCTTCTGTATAAATTCTGTTAAATCTTATCTTTTTTTTTTTTTTTTTGTTAAGTACAAGTGTGTGGGCTTGATCTTGACAAGCATCTGAAAAGCTCTTATCAGATTCTGGTTGCTCTGGTGATCAACCATCTGTTTATACAGCTGCAATTTTATTTCAGCTTATGGAAGATTGAATAAAAATAAATTGAGAAGTCCTATGTTTTTTATTTGTCATCCTATTTTGCTACAGGACTATAAGTATTAGAAACTAGAAATTGTTGTCATTAGAATAGTTTTCAAAAGACATTTTTGGATTTTATCTGAAATTGAAAAGATTATGAACTTTAACAAAAATCATTTTACTAAATATGTAACAATTAATATAAATATTAATTCTCATATAGACAGAGACAGAAATAAATGGAGAGATTTTACTTTTATTTTTAAGAGACATTCAAAATAGTTGTTATAAGGTAATATTTCTAGTTCAGATTAATATAAAGGCAACAATAATTATAATTGAATTACTTATAAAAAAGAGTTATAAAGGCAAAACTGGAGAAGAAAAAAGAAATCTTAACTGATTGCTGTGAAAACTCTTAAATTTTGTAAATTTTATCAAATCATTGTAACTATAAGCAAAAATGAATAAGATTCTTCCCTGTGCTCTTAAGAAGCCTATGCAAGTAAGATCCATAGATTCTGAGCTTTATTAGCTTCTTAGCAATTTGGCCTCTGCCTCTTAACATGATTTTTTAAGCTTAATTATGGCATAATTGATATAGAAAATAATCACACACAGTTAATGATACATTTGATGAGTTTGGACATAAGCATATACCTGTGAGCACTATCATCACAACCAAAGTACTAAACATATACATCACCTCCAAAAATTTCCTTATGTCCTTTTTTTTTAGTTACATATATGTTTTTAAATCCGAACTCTCACCTCAAGAAGGTCCCAGCATGTGACATGACTAGTTTGTGTTACCCCCAAATAGTGTACATAGAATGGTGAAAGGAGTCTCATGAAAACAAATCCACCCACAAAATACAAATTTAAAAACAGTAAAATAATAGAAGACAATATTTAGGGGAGGAGATAATGTAGGTGTAAATAATATTCAGAAAAATAAGAGTTCAATATTTTAGAGCACAAGAATTATCAAATATTTCTGAAATTTAAGAGCAAAATAATAACATAAAGTTTTGAAGTCTTATTTCCAAACATTGATCAGAAACAGTAGAGAAAATTGGAAAAAGAGGAGGAATGGGAAGAAAAGGAGAAAAAAAAATTCAAATGAAAGGACAAATTTTTTAAATTGTTTTTCTAAATTAAAAAAATATATATCAAAAATCTTATTACCTTAACTTTTTTCATTATCTGGCACAGAAGAAATTTTTTTGATCTCTTGATTAGATGTAAAAGCAAGAAAACTGCTTAAAGTTTCATTTAACTTTGGCAACTAAGAAATGTTAAGTTAATCAAGATTCTTTTAAATTATTACATGTTGTTATCCACTTTCTGTGTTAGCGTTCTATTGCTACCAGAACAAATTACCACACACTTAGTGATTTAAAATAAAGAAAATTTATTATATCTTGGTTCTGTATGTCTATGTTTGATATAGGTCTCATTGGACTAACACCAAGGTGTGGGCAAGGCTGTATACCCTTCTAAAAAACACTGGTAAAATTCATTTTCTTCCTTATTCAGATTTTTGGAGCTGGGGGTCCAAGTTTTGTTGCTTGTAAAGGTTTCCCACATTCCCTGACTCAAGACCTTTCTCCTCTAAGTCAGAGATGGTAATTCACACCTTCTCACATTGTAGCTCTTTGCTCTACTCTTCTGCCTTCCTCCTCCTGGATTAAGAATCAGTGAATAGAATGGTTTCACCAGGATAACCTGGGATAATCTCTTCATAACAGTCCTTAAACTTTATCACATCGGCATAATCCTTTTTGTTATAAAAGTAATATATTCCCATTTTCTGAAGATTAAGGTATGGATAACTTTGAAGTACCTTTATATTCTTTCCATACCCATCTTTACCTTGAAAATTCTAGAACAAAAACATTATTTGAAATATTTAGATATTTTTATATTGTTATTATTAAGGTTGACAAAATGAACACAAGATATTGGAATACTTTTTCTCAGCTAAAGGTAACAAATTGTAGAAAATCTTAAAAAATCAAAGAAAAGAATCCTCTAATTCTAAATGGTAATATATGCCCAGCTCAGACTAAGAAAGCTCCCAAAATAAAACTTACTAATTAAGTAAACAAACTGGTTATTATATAGTTCTATTCAATGAGCGTGTGCACACACACACACAAAATTATATAAAGTTAATGATTATAAATGCTTCTTATGTAAAACATATTTACTTTTAAGAAAAAGCTTCAGGTAATTTGCCCATTATCTATAATATTGATCATTGAGATATGAAATATACCAGAAATTGTTCCTCATGCATTCCATTGGCAAGAGTGTTTATTAAGACTGACTGAGGAACCCAGGTAGATAATTAACACATTCTAAGCAAAATAACACTTGGAACACAGATTGCAAAATAGTTGTCACATAAAAAATAGTTATGATTATGCACTAAATAATATAACAAAGTTAAATGTAATATTGCTGTGTAAATGCTATCAGCTCCTATATTAGATAAGTAGTCTTCAACTATTACCCTAATTTTATTCTAGGTAAATATGTTGTAATCAGAGCTACCATATACAATTATATAAAGCAAGGAAAACTGTCTTTTATAGATGCGGAAAGAAAATATTTGTATTGGTTATTAGGCATAATGACAAAAAATAAACACCAAAAATAAAATGATAACTCTGCAAATTATCTAAGAAGCATTTTTTTAAGATTTCAATATTATTTTGGAGATTTTATTACAATACACAGAAACAATCATCACTAATAGAGGCTTTGCATGCTCTGTACTTCTATCAATCTGGATACTATAATGGGGATATAATCATAACTCTGAGGCAATTTTTGCAAGTTGTTTCTGAAAAGTGATCTATAATAAGGATACAAAATTCACACAGCTTCTAAAGATGATTCAGAAATAGGCAGACGAATATACTGTAATTAGTAGAACAAAATCAACATTTATTAACTACGTTTTGATCAGCTTAAAAGAAAATCAAATACTGTGAGCAAAATCAAAATGGCCTTTGAATCATAGTTGCAGTTCTAATAAATTAGATGATTACTGCAGAAAAATTTAAACGCATACATAACAGTGTTTTTATTGTATTTGTAGAGTGGCTTTATCCATGAAGTATTTATTTTTTATAACATTCTTGACCTAGCAATACTTATTTTTCTTGGTTCTTCAGTTATCAAACACTACTTCTGGTCCTCCTTTCTCTGGAGGGAAAAATATTCTATATTTGATATCAGTGATATCATCATAAAAGATGAACCTCATGCATTTTTAAACTGTTAATGGAAAACAAGTTCTAATCAAGAGAGCTGTTTTCTATAGAATTTGCAAAATAAGCCTGGGTCTGAATTATACTTAAGGCAATTTTTATAATTACATATTATGCACACCTTTTCTTAATAATTGAAAATCTTTAAAAAGAAAAAGCAAGACAGAAATGTCCAAAAAAATAGTTTTATTATATATTTTAAGTAATCAAAAGTTTCAGAATCATTTGTTCATTAAATGATTCATGCTAATTCATAATATGCCCACTTCTACCAAATTTTTTTAACTTAAAAATTCCACCTCACTCTTCAATGCAGCATAATAAGACTATTTAATCTGTATCACTATGTGCTTTCTTTACATATTTTCAAAGCACACACTAATAATTATTTAATAAAAAGAAAATATTCAAAAACATTATTGTTTCTTTCAATTCTTGAAAACTACTACTTCAAATTTAGGGATGAATATTATGTCACAAGTATGCACCAGATTCAAACATACCTTTCAGTTAATCTATACACACTCCAATCAGGTTAATTAATGTCCATTGGGTGAAATTACATTTTTTTAAATTTTATTCTAGCAGAATTATTCTGGAAGCACCTAGTAATAAGAGCTGTTCTATTTATAAGACTTACCATTTTACCTGTTACCAGAGTAAAAGACAATTGACACATTGTCAATTCATTGCCCTGTAAAAAATTTAAAAAGGACTTATATCACTTTACCTTGTAAATGAACTTTTACTACATCAGCATGATGGTGTTAGTCTAGTGAGTGCAGCCATTATTCATAAACAGACTTGCTGGGAACATTATAATATTACATCTTCATGGTGCAGTCATCCATCTAACAATGTGAAGAAGGAATTTGTCTTGTTACTTTTAGGATGGATGGTACACAACAGTGTTTCTCGTGAAAAGTTAAATGATGTATGATGTTAGTTTTACAGCCTTATCCAAGTTCATGTTAATTTAATATTCAACAATAAGAAATATAATATACCAGGTCTTTTACATCTATTGATAATGTAAACATTTTATAACCTCTGTTAATGTCACTGGAAATATTAAGAAAATATAGCTGAATGGTGTTGCTTGAATGATAATTTAAGATATTGGGGATTTTTTTTGGGGGGGCGGTGGTTCTAAATGTTTTATTTACTCAACTCACATAATTAAGATATTGGGGATTTTTGTACTCCCTGGTCCATGGTTCTATGTATATATTTTCCCTTTTTCTTCAATTATGTTATCTAAAGATTAAAGTGATAATCTTTCCTAGACACACATATAGAATAAAAATTTTGGAACTCTTTATACTGTAATGTCTATTTGATTATGTTTAAATTATATACTCAGAAATTTTAACAAGGTAAGCCTATGCCTATATAGAGAATAATTCAAACATCTAAAAGCACAATAAATTGAGCATCTTAAAAATTGGAACCTTTTTCCTCCTCCTCAGAAAATTTTCTAGTTTTTATTTTAATTGTTGATCTCACATGGTTATTTTATACACCTTGGGAAAGCTGTATAATTTCTGTACATAATTTCAGATTTATAATAAACTTTCTGATCTTAAGAATTATTATCATGAATTCAGAGTTCCCAACTTCAAATAATCACTCTTGTATTTTATTTAATTGAATCTACAAAAAATTATAAGAAATATTGTCAATATAATCAGTACTGAGTAAGTTACTTTCCTTTAAACTTTTCAGGCCTGCTTCCTAGTTAGATTTCACATACAAACAACACCACATATCATCAAAAGCTATCCCAACTCTAGTAACGATACTGATAGTTTTTTTACTTTTCCAATGCAAAACCACATTTGTAATTTTCTTATTAGGTCATCAGTTTTTAAAATATATATTAATAAAATGAGATACCAAAAGTAGGTGAATTTCCAAATTATATTCACAAAAATTGGAGATCTTGGTCACTATTAAACATTTCTCATAAGTCTGATGATAGAAGTGTGGTCAAAAGACACAGATGAAACATAAGTCATGAAATAGCCAGCATGACTTTTGGATTCTGCCTATTCATATTACTGAGCACCCTGACTGAGACTGAGCATATGAGATAGCTAAGTGATATGCAAGTAGTATACAAGGGACATCACCTTCAGAAAAGAGCTTTTTTAGTCAGAAAATATATTCTCAATTTTTGTCCAGTAATTTTGTATCTGTCATTGTTATTATGCAGTAGTCACTTTGCACAGATTACAAATTTCAAATTTTGGACCATGAGCAACCTAGTCAATCTAGACACGTATCCTATTAAAGACATCATAAGGAGGTTCTATGAACATGTTTACAAAATAATGTTACTGAGTCTTTTTTTGGTATTTCACAAAGGTTATAGACCAGCTGCTAACCCTTTTTTTACCAAGTATATAATTCAGGAAAGTATCATGGAGATGAATATATATAATATTAGACATGTATTCTGAAAAG
Organism: Cynopterus sphinx; assembly: GCA_030015415.1. NCBI lineage: Eukaryota > Metazoa > Chordata > Mammalia > Chiroptera > Pteropodidae > Cynopterus > Cynopterus sphinx. The sequence continues at coordinate 27,838,765 of CM057381.1, forward strand.
ATATAGCCCTACATTACCTTGACTGTTTATTTAAGGGATCTGGCTAGAAAGAATATTATATCACTTTTCTAAAACACATATTAATTTTTTACTTTAACCAAATTTTTAGAACTGAAAAGTTAAGAATTTATTATGCTGAATTTCCAGTATTTGGATAATTTGATATTAAAAAAAGAAAGTATAAAATCAGATAAAAACTGATAGAAGAGGTAAAATATTATAGTGAATCACAAAGCAAAATAAAGAATCCAGAAAGAAATGATTTAATTTGATCATCTCTTAAAAATCTGTTCTGTAATTTCTTCTTACAAATGAAATAAAAAAATAAAAATTCACACTATTCATCAATTACCCAGCTAATAATGGTGGATAATTTATCAACATCAGAAATGAATTACAGTAAATATTATAATATTTAAAAATAATAACTTTTAAAATATGTGATTTGCTGAAGAACTTAGAGCACCAACTTTCAAATAAGTATGATGGTACTTGATAAAAAGAAAAAGGCAGAATGAAAAGTAAACAGTTCTCATATGCAACAAAGATGAATTGTAGTATATATAATTTCAGTATTTATATATACATATATACATATATACATATATATATATATATATATATAAAATGTTGCTGTTAAATTAGCTCATTTCCTTTTGTTGTTATCATCAATTTGTGTTTATTAGGTATATCAAGTAAAAATTCAGGCAATTTGAAATCAGAGATCTCAGTTTAAACATAAAAATTATTATATTTCCAAGAGAGCTGAAAATAACTTTAAAAACTTGTACAGATTCTGACAAATCATGTAATAATTATTTTTTCTAAAGGTAGGAAACATGGTTTTATTTACCAGCATTACTATGAATCTTTCCAGTCAGTTCTTAGTTCATATTTGATTATCTGATTTACCAGCATATGACAAAGTAGGCATGTGCATCTTCCCCCCACCTCCTCAAGAGATCTTATGAAAGGAAGAATAAAGTGATGCAAAGGGAATAAATTCACAATAGCTAAAATTATGGAGAGAGAGATATCAGAAGATGAAAGATTTTAACATTTTTTAAGATGCAAAAAGCATTTGAAAGTGAGTTTACTAATAAAACAATAAAGAAAGCATCTTTCCAAAATGAACTTAGTATTAGATTGCTGTGAAAATGGGAATCAGTTCTCCAGGCAGAATTCTAAAGATTATCCAGATATGGTATAAGCATGGAAAGAGTTGGAAACTGGAGCTAAAAACACACTCATTAATTAAATGTTAAGTTTTGAAGTCACTCTATAAGTCAGTTCTTGAACTCCTCTCTCATACCAATATAGAGAACATCAGAATGGTTAAGCCAGGTTAAAATGTGAGGATTAATCTCTAGAGAACCAGAATGAACTGCCTAGGGAAAATTGGGGATACATCTGCAGATATTGGTGATGTAGGGTTAACCTGTCCTTATTTACTGCCCAGAATAAACTATCCCTCAAACTATCAGTGATCTTACTATCAAGACATTTTATTAGCAAGATCTATTCAATTCTTTTTTTTCTTTAAAAAAAAAATAAGGCATATCAAGGATTCAGAAATATACACAAGAGTAAAAAAATACCATAACATCTTTGAAGAAAATCCACCATGTATTTTTGTTGTCATCGATAAAGAAAGGAATAGCTTTATTCTGTTTTTAAAAATATTAAATTAATGCACTGATACTAGTAGTCAACTTGTAATATTTAATACATAACACATATGATTGTGCATAAAGGTTTGACACATTAAAAAAATATCAAATTTTGAGAAAGGTTCTAAGTAGAATATAGAGAACTTTTAAGCTCCTGAGTCTTTTCTAAGGACGTTGCTGATATAATGCCTTATTACCCTCATATACTTTATAATGCAATTTCTACAAACAAGGAAATTATTCTACATAAACACAATACAATTATAGTATCAGGAAATTAATACAGATACTGAAAAATACCTCAGAATTAACATTAGTGTCATCTATTCCTCAGATCTCATTCACATTTTACTAATTGTCTCATCATTGATTTTTACTAAGGTAAAAACACTTATAAGATTTATCTTCAAATTTTTAAGTGCACAATACAGTATTGTTGACTCTAGCACAGTGTTATACCAAAGATTTCTAGAATTTATTTATCTTGCGTATCTGAAATTTTATGCTCATTAATAATGACTCATTTCTTTCTTCTCTCCCAGCCTCTAGCAACCAATCTTCAATTCTATGTATTTGACTATTTTAGGTACCTAATATAAGTGTAATTATTCACTATTTGTTTTTTCGCAACTGGCTTATATCACTTAACATAATGTCCTAAAGGTTCATCTGTGTCATTTCATATTACTGAATTTCATTCTTTTTTTTTTAAAGGTATTTTTTAGAGTTGTTTTAGGTTCACAGCAAAATAGAACAATGAGTAGAAGGCAGAGATTTTTTACGTACACCCTGCTCCTGAATGTGCATATCCTCTTCCATCACAGACATTTTCCACAAGAGTAGTATATTTGTTACAACTGACGAGCTTAAATTGACACACCATAATCAAACAAAGTCCATAGTTTATATTATGGTTTGCTCTTGGTGTTATACTTTCTATACATTTGGATAAATGTGTAATGGCACGTTGCCATCATTATGATACAATGCAGTTCTCATTGTCCTAAAAGTCAACCACTGATCTTTTCACTGTCCATAGTTTTGCCTTTTCTAGAATGTCATATAGTTGGAATCACACAGTACATAGCTTTAAAGATTGGTTTCTTTCACTTAATAACATGCAATTAAGCACCCCCCCCATGTCTTTAATTGCTTGCTAGCTCATTTCTTTTAACAATAATATTCTATTGTCTGGATGTATGGCAGTTTATTCATCACCTGCTGAAGGACATCTTGGTTGCTTATACACATTGTCAATTATGTATAAAGCTGTTATAAACATTCCTTTGCAGGTCATTGTGTGAATATAAATTTGTAATGCCTTTAATATAAATCAAAGAGTGCAATATTATATAATGATAATATGTTTACTTTTGAAAAGAACTGCCAAACCGTCTTCCAAAGTGGCAAACCATTTGCATTTCCACCAGCAATAAGTGAGAGTCTCTTTGTTCCAAATCCTTGGTGTTGTTGGTGTTCTAGATTTTGGTCATTCTCTTCAATTTTTAAGCATGGATAGTATCCCATTTTACATACAGTTGTCCCTTGGTATCTGTGGTGGATTTGTTCCAAGTTATCCTCCAAGTAAACCAGAATCTGCTGATTCTCAAGTCTCATATAAAATGGTGTAATATTTGCATATAACCTATATAAATCATTTGTATACTTTAAAACATCTCTATATTACTTATAATAACTATTACAATGTAAAAGTTATGTAAATAGCTATACAGTACCACTTAGGAAATAATAAGAAGAAAAAAGTCTGTACATGGTCAGTACAGATGCAACCATTATAGGTCTAACTACATAGTACAGTTTAGCAACAACATGACATTTTTTTCAAATATTTTTAATACACAGTTGAATATGTAGATGCAGAACTCATGGATACTAAGGGCTGACTATACATACCTCATTTTTTTAAATACATTTACCTGTCAATGAATATTATTAGGTTGTTTTGACATCTTGGGTATTGTGAATAGCTGCAAAGAGTGCCCGAGTGCTACTACTTCTTTGAAACTGTTGTTTCAAAACCATGATGAAATATTACATCACACATGTTAGTGTGACTATTAACAAACAAACAAACAAACAAGACAACATGTGGATAAAGAGAAATTGGAACTATTTCACACTGCTAATGGAAATATAAAATTGTGCAGCTACTATGAAAAAGAATATTGAGTTTCCTCAAAAAATTAAAGATAGAACTACTATATGATTGAGCAATCCCACTTCTTTGTATTTGCTTATTACATATTTTAATATGAATAGACAATCAAGGATACAAGCATATAGAAAGATTTTAATAGCATGAATAACAATTCAATCCAGAGGAACAGGTAATAGAAAATATATTAAAAACATATATTCTTACTGTCATTCATATTGATTCCTAAAGAAAAACTTAAATTATATGCCTTTGATTTCACTTATACGTAGAATCTAAGCAACAAAAAAAGTCAAACTAAATAGAAACAGACTCATGAATACAGAGGACAATCTGGTGACGGCCAGAGAAGAGAGGGTTTGGGGGGCTGGAGGAATGAAATGAAGGGTTAAAGAAGTGTAAATTAGTAGCTGATAGATGGTCATTGGGGATGGGGAGCATGGCACAGGGAATGCAGTAAGTGTTAATGTAATATCTAGGTAGAAAGCCAGAGGAGAGAAAGAGCAATTAGGGGTATTGGTTCTATATAAATGTCTATATAGATATATAAACTATATAAATGTTTAACCAATGTACTGTATGCTTGAAACTAATAAAATAAAATTTAAAAACCAGTGTGTATGCATGTATGTGTGAGAGACAGAGACAGATAGACAGGAAATATAGACAGAGATTACTTAAAAGGGAAAGAAAATCAGCTTGATATCTGACTTTTCACAGCCAACATTGGTTGATAGAAAATAATAGAAAAAATTATTACAGAATTTAGAAACAGTATATTTTGAAATCATTGTGCTCTATCAGCCAAATATTCTTTTAAATAATATAGTCAAATGGGTAATTTAATGGCTTTTACAGAAAAAGATGATTAAGAAAATATGATCATTATTCATCCATTTTGAGGAAACTAATTATAATTACAGTCCAACAGCATTAACATTAAAATGAAGAAATATAAAGCTTAGGATTTACAAAAATGGAAATGAACAAGGACAGTAATTTTAAAAACTGTAAAAGTATGCAATCTACAAAGTAATTATTTTAAATTAGGGAGTGAGACAATAATGTCTAGAAAATGTCTTTGGAAGAAAAAGAGAAACATATTGCATAAATATAAAATGCATATACTTTATAATACCTTAATAAAAATATGCTTATCCTCTCAATATAAGTAATGAGGGTCTCATAAGAAAAGGTATTTGTAAAATAGAGTCATGATCCAAGTATGAAAAAACTGAAACATGATGTTATTTTAAGGGCTGGTGCACAAGAAAACATAATCCTTTGTACCAGACATTGTCCACCCAAATTTCTTTTGTTTTATCTGCTACTGAGACAAGAGCACTGAATGCATCCACACCTGCATAATCTGAGAGCATCTTTCCTTTGTGTGACTTTGACACTTTTTGACTCCTCCCCCAGAAATTCTCTGTGACTCAACCACGGGAATCTTCTCTGCATTTATGTTTGTACCTCTAGAACTGTGGGAGCCTTAATATCTTACCTTTGACTTTGAGAGATGGTAGCTAGTGAATGGAGTGTTTCCTCCAGCTCTACTGCAGGTGATGGTACTGAACTGCAGTTCAGACAATTTATTTGAAGAAAGCCCTGGGTCACAGAGAACTCAGAAACAAAGACCCACTTATAAAAGTCTTTCTGCAATGGCTCCACAAGGACGAGGGCAGGCTGCCTCAAGATATCCCACAATGATGTATTGATTATTTGAATTAAAGTTACTTAAAAAATTGCCTGCAAAAAGGAGAAGAAAAAACAAAACAAAACAACCCTGACCTTTCTGTTCTTCTTTAACACTGGTGATGAATCCCTCATGGGGTAGGTGCCCTTCTTGCTCCCAAGGGCTGAGAGACTACCTGATTACAGAGTTAAAAGAAGCTAGAATCGAAAGCTTGTACAAGCCAGCTTTGTAAAGTCTTTACAAATCCACTGCCCAAGCTCAAACTTGGTTTAGATTCTTCACTAACTAAAGAATACCTCAAACTTGCTCAAGTTTCTTTCTAATGAGCACTTTCTTTGTCCTCTAAATTTCTCACAGATTTATTTATTTATTTTTTTGCCCCCAAAATATATTAAAAGATGCCTGGTTTGATAATTTCTTTGAGTCTCATTTTATGACCTCAGCATCATATTATGATTCTCCTGTGTGCTCATGTTAAATTGGTTTTTCTCCTCTTAATCTAGTTTTGTGTCCATTTTATTATTTTAATATTAGTCAAGATATAAGAACTAAAGAAAGTAAAGCTCCACAATAGCTCTCTACCTCATCTCCTGCTTTATATCTTTAATCCTCTTATGCTTAGCTTTCCTGGGAACCTAAACTAAGACAATTATTCATTTAGGATTTTTGCTTTTTAACAAAAGATATTGAAATCACGGAGCATAGGGAAATAAAGGAGTAAATAATTATTAGTAAATAGAACTTACCTAATCACAGTAATATAAAGATTATTGTGTTTAAAATGTTAGAGTTTGTAAGCTAGAAGCTCATGGGCCTGATATTAACTGTTTTGTTAGTTCATAGACTAATTTTAAAATATTTATTTGGGTAAAAATGCCTCTACATTGGCCATTCACTATCCATTTTACCACAATTTCCAATTATGTTAGTTGAGTCTCCCCTTATTTTTTTTTTACTATTATGTGTTTCTTTTCTATTTTATTATTTAATCATACTACAGAAATTTCTCATATATCTTCACATTTTTCTTGAACTGACCTCACCTCTTTAGAAATCTGGTTATTTGGTATAGTGTAAATATGATCTATCTTAATAATTTAAAAAAAAATGCATAACTGAGATTTGAGAAAGTAAACCAGAGTGAAAGATAAGTTTAAGGAAGCATGAGGGTTACACAAGCTGAGATCGATAAATAATTTTTTAAATGAATAAATCAACAGATGGAGGCTTACATGTGTTATTAAAAATTACAAAGGTAATAAAAAAGGGTTTGAAATAATAAAACAAACATTTAAAGACAAGAAAGATGACTTGGTATTGTTTGTAGGTGTTGTCAAAGTACAATTTTCAGAGTGGAGTTTCAATAAGTATTATTTAATGAGTGTTATTTTGTTCCCAGCAGGACATTTGGCAATGTCTTTAGCCATTTTTGATTGTCATTACTTGGGAAAGGTAGGTGCCAAAGGCCAACTAGTGGAAAGACCAGGCATGTAGATACTTTTAGACTCACAGTGCACAGGGAGCCCAAAACCCCCTGCCCTGAAGACTGACCTGTTCCAAATGTTGATATTATACTGGTACAGGGGTGTTTTGAGGATAATTTAAAAACAACAACTCAGTTCCAGAAAGCTTATTGATGCATAAAAGTAATTCAAGACAGTATTAAAATTACAAAAATGATATGCAGTAGACAATAAATGTATTCTTTCTTAAAAATGTTCAAGTACAAATTTTAATTTTTAAGTTATTTCAGGTGACAAGTAAAGCACACAGTTCTGGGTTCAGTTCGAAGGCCTCCTTTTGTGACCTCTGCTCTATAAATATTTATAATGGTATTATGATATAAAATTACTAATTATAGGTAAATTATAAATTATGACATACTTATTCAAGTATTTTAAAGGGTTGTATAATCTAAAAGATTCACAAGGGTTTACTTAAATGAGGTTGTGGCTTTAATTCAGAGAAAGAATATGATACAGTAGAACAAAAACACAGATAAGAACCAGGGCTTTGAGCCACTTTTGTAGTTGCACAGGATGTTTCATAACTGTATAGTAAATTGCCAAAATATATGCAAAGAATCTTGCTTTTGAAAAGCTTGAACAAAATTTTTAGTAAATTTTTATGTTCCACTGATCACATAGGCAAACTAGAATAGGTAGCTTGCTAAACCAGATATAATACATCATGTAAACATCTCTAAATGATATAAATAATCCGGCCAAAGGGCTTCTAGGAGAGGAACTTTAAACTTTAAATAGCATGTTATAAATTACTAATATCTTATATTATTCTTAAATTAACCAAGAGTTAGTATTGTATTTCTAAGTATTCCTAAAAATCAGCATAGAGCTGTTGTTGTCCAGGTGTATGATAACCTCATCTTATATAATATATATTGGAATTGCATATAAGTAAATGGTATAGTTTTTTGTACTAATCTTACACAATTGCATTTTTCTTTTACAAATGGGAAATAAACACTAACCTGATTTGGTTGAACATAGTGTATTAGTGTATGTATATTTATGAACAACAAAGAAGTCCAATGTTGACTGGAATTGTAAAAAAATAATAATAACTGCAACTATTCCTAATATTTAGCAAGAGAAGCATCAAACAAATTATTATAAATAATTTTAATATGATGCAGGCATCACAAATGACAAGTGTTAACAGATATAGATAAGATATAGATAGAAAGCAAAATTCAAGTATTTTAAATAAATTAAAGCAAGTATGTATATTTATATATGCATTTTATAATATTTAGATAAAATAATTTTATATGTATGTATACATGCATGCATAAATGTATGATTATATGTATTATACATTCATGTATACATTTTTAAGTTTTTTATTCAATTACAGTTGACATTCAATATTATTTTATATTAGTTTCAGGTGTACAGCATAGTTAGACGTTTATGTAATTTATGAAGTGATCCCCCTTTATTGGTCTAGTACCTACCTACCTCACACTAGACACAGTTATTACAATATTATTGACTATATTCCTTATACTGTACTTTACATCTCCTTGACTATTTCATAATTACCAATTCATACCTCATAATCCCTTTTCTTTTTTGCTCCTCCCTCAAACTCTTTCATCAGGCAATGACCAGTCTGTGTTCTCTGAACCTACAAATCCGTTTCTGTTTTGTATGTTCCTTTGTTTTGTTTTTTAGATTTTATATATAAGTGAGATCATGTGGTATTTGTCTTTTTCTGTCTAACTTATTTCACTTAACCTAATACCTTTTAAGTCCACACATGTTGTCACATTTAATTCTTTTCGCAGTCAAATAATATTATATCATATATATGTAACACCACTTTTTTATCCAATCATCTATTGATGAGCACTTAGGTTGCTTCCATATCTTGGCTATTGTAAACAGTGCTGCAGTGAACAAAGGGATGGATATATCTTTTGTGAATTAGTGTTCTAGATTTTTTTGAATAACTACCCAGAAGTGGAATTGCTGGGTCATATGATAGTTGTATTTTTATCTTTGGAGGGAGCCTCCATACTGTTTTCCATAATGGTTGCACCAATTTGCAATCTCACCAACAATGCATGAGGGTTCCCTTTTCTCCACACCCTCACCAACACCTGTTTGTTGATGTATTAATGATGTTTAATATGACAGTTGAGAGGTGAAATCTCATGTGGGTTTAACTTACATTTCTCTAGTGATAAGCGACATTGAACATCTTTTTACATGTTTATTGGTCATTTGTATGTTATCTTTAGAGAAATGTTTATTCAGGTCCTTTGCTCATTTTTTAGTTGTATTGTTAGGGTTTTTTTTAGTGTTGAATTATATGAGTTCTTTATAATTTTTGTATATTAACCTACACATCATTTAAAAAAGTTTTAAAAGGATATATAACAAAATGTTTTTTATGATTACATTTAATAAAGGGAGTAGTTAGTTTGAGATGGGTAGGTGAATGAGAAGTAGTGGTGGTTATTCTGTATACTTTTTATCCTGTACATCTCTGTATAATTTGAAAAAGTGCATTTTGTATTATTTGTTTTTAATAATTTAGATGTGTTATATTAATAAGACAAATAATATTTCATATTTTTACTAGTAAATTGAGACACTGTGCTTTTCAGTTTTGAGAAATTTATTTTGTATTAGAGTATTTACAAAGGCTGGATTGACTCATTCAAATTATCCAGAACTTGCCAATAAGAAGGTGAAAATTTTTTATATACTTCTCTCATTTTATATTGTTAGGTCATGAGCTCAATACTTCATGTGTGTTAAGGATAAAAGTAACAGGAAATCATGGTAGTTTGTGTATTCTGTGTGGTTTCTCTCTAGCATTCTCTTGTGCGAACACCAAAAGACTTATATTGTTTCATTGTTCCTCTGCCTGCCCTTGTAGGCCTTTCATCTGGGAGTTTAGTATTTCAATCATTTTCATTGTGCGCAATAATGAATAAAGTACTATAAATCTGTGGGTCATCATATTGCAGAAGAACCATGTTACATTTCTTTGCATTTAATTTTATTTCCATGTTGGTTTTGATAGTGTTAACTGAACTAAGGTGATACATCCCTCTTCTCTCTACTACTACCATTTTATAGAAACAGATTGAAGCAGTCTGCTCCTCATGTGGAGACTTTAGTTTGCAGTAATGAAGACTGAAATGAATGCTACAGTCTGTGTCTCTGTGCAACAATCAGGCAGAGACCCACTTCTTTTCATAAGCTCCCCCTATTACACTTAAACATATTTTTCTTCATGCTAAAAAAAAATAAAATTTTAAGGGTATTTTTATTGCAACAAATTTCTGTTTAGAACCTTTTTTTACCAATCCAGACAAGTTAGATAGCTATTCCTTTTCATCATGACAATTGTTTTCTTTCTCCTTGCATTATATCCCTTAGGCATTCTGCAAGGCTCTGGGCTCTGGGTGAAAAGCAGCCATCTGATTTATATATTGTTACTTCTTTGTTAAATATTTCTTCATATTTAATTTATTTTTAAATGTAATAAACATCTACCTGAGGACTTATATTAGCACCTTAAAAAGTTGATTTATATATTTAATATTTTAAGAGTATAATTTTATTACACATAAGTGATATGCAAATGCAGAAAGTTTCATTCCAACTACATTAATAGAAGTATTGTTTTCCTATTTAAAGTATACCTTTTCTCAAGAAATCTCCAAAGGGTTTTTTTTTTTCCTTTGTGTATTTGTTTTTAGCAAGAAATCATCTAAATTGAAAGAAATTTAAAGATGAGGTGAATTGCAGCAGTGTCTGGAGTTAGCTATTATCAACTCAATTTTAAGTGATAAAGCCTCAACTCCTTCTTAAAATATTTATCTAAGGAGTGATCTTTAGCAAATTTCATATAAAGTGCTTAATATTCATGATAATTTCTTATTATGTTGATTCTGCTTCTGTATCCTTTTTGAGCATGTGTTCATGTGTATATATGTGTGTGTATGGTCACCTAGGAAGTTTCACAAGGATATGGAACCCTGCTTCTCTTTCACTCAATCTGCTACTGAGCAGAAATAAATCTAACCAGTTATTTCCTCAGGCGTTTCTGTGTGTCCAGCTCCAGCGGAGGTACATAGAAAAACATCCACCTAAGAAGTAAATGAATTGTTCTGCAAACCATGTCATACAGTCTCAACAATGCTATCAAATTCTCAGCTTCGTGCTTAAAAAGTATCAACAGATGGTTATTATTTAGAAAAAAAATTACTAGAATTTGTACATAATTTATAGTATATTTTCTAATTAATCCTTTATAAATAAGAGACCCAAATCTAATAAGCAACGTAATATTTTATTAATTATGGTGCCAAGTAAGGTTATTGATTCACATGTCCTACTTTTCTCTGAGACAAATAGTTGCCCAAATTCATTTTCTAATAGTTCACAGAGTAATTAAAAATATTTAATTAATAAAATGGATTTTTATTAGTAATAATATGGCTCAATTTTCTCACACTTAGCAGTAATGAAAGAATATTAGTACATCATTAAGGATATACCTATCAAAATCCTCAAAGTAAATATCTCTATGTTATATACATAAACAAAATACCAGAGTCATATAAATTATTCCATTTTGAAATAGTAATTTTTTATTTACAAGAATATTTATTGTTCGAAAGAAACAGTTACATATTTATGAATGTTTACAACTTTGTGTTAAGTTTTATTAACGTGCATATATTTATTTGTTCAATTGAGTCAATTACATTATATTGTGATATACATTTCCCATCAAGCATATACTAGAATAACAAAAGTTTTCAATATCATTAATAAAAGCTTATTATTTATAAATCCAAGGTTACCTGATTATGTTACAAAATATAAACTTGATGAGTTCTAAGTTTTACCAAACAGCCTTTTTTTGTGTTAGTGGTCAATCGCTAATTCAACAGGATTTCTTCTATTTGATGTAACCAATGTGATAACGGGGTGGGGATAGACAAAGGCACTATTAAAATGAAAAAAAAAAGAGTTAAGTAGAGAAATTTTTAATGCTACACTTTGTTCCAATTTTTAAAGACATTGTGTTTTATGTAAGTGTTGGTTATCAGTTTATTGAATAACATCACAGCTTCACATATACTATGGACCCAAGGATTTAAGTTTGAATTTCAGGCAGCAATAAGGAGAAAGGTATGAAAAAGAAAATTGTGTGTGGTGGATCTTTTTAAGGTTCATCTGCAATACAACACTTCTAGTCATGTCTTATTAGCCTATACTTACATAAAGCTCTTCTTAAAACAAGACGTTTAAAATATGTACTTATTTTGGTTATTCAATTGTCCCTTTAAAAATTGGAGAGGGTAATTACAAATAAATGAAAGTCCAAGGCATAATGTGAAATAGCTATCCCTATTTGCTAAAATGTACAAGTAAGGATATTTAATCAGAATTGAAATAACTTGACTATGGTCACGTGTCCATGTATTAAACCCATATCTAAATATCGGCATCAACTTATATTTATTTTCACCATATATGATTATCTTTTAATAATGAATAAGATGGACATAGGACTAAGCCAAAGATTTTCATCATTACATTGTTACATTTTATCCAAAGTGGAACATCTGAAAATATCAAGTAAATGCTTAGATTCTGTAATTATATCATATTCTCCATATTTAATTTACTGCCAATATAAATATTTTGGTATAGAAGTTTCTCCTTCCAATTCTTATCAGATACTGCAGCTCAGATAGTCTAAATGACTTATTCTATGAAAATGAAAATTTCTAATACCTGTTTTATAATTACATATTTGTTTTATATTTACTTCAATTATGAATTATCAAAAGGGTAAATGTCTGGTTTCTTCTAAATCAAAGTTTTAAGTGAGAAATTCAGCATCAAGTTTATTAGCATTTAAATACCACATTTTCCAGGACATAACTTTTATAAAGTCTATTATTAATTTAAAGAAGTTTGGTACAAAGTGAAATTTCTTGTTGGAATACAGGAGTTATTTCAGTCAAGAACTTTTGTTCAAATAACATAACTCTGTGTGCATTAAAACAACTAAAAGTGTGGTTCAATGTAAATGTGTAGAAAATTTTTCTTTTTAATTGAAGAATGAGGACTGCAATAAGCTTGGCTATATTAAGTATGGTTCTAAACTTAAGGCATTCTAGAGATATCAGCAAGTTCAAATACTTCATTTTAGTGTTTCACATTCCATGAGATTTAGTTGAATTCTAAGTATTGGTTTCTTCTGGTGTTTCATGAGTTAGATGACCCCTTGGGTACAATCAGCTCTGGCCAGAGGGAGGAGATTTACAAAGGTGAGAAGGGGCAGATTTTTGTTGGGTGGAATAGTGAGCAGAGGAGCAGCAAGGCTAGTCATAAAATAATGTCTAGGACAAATGGTTTACATCTGCTATATTGTATTGCTGTGTTTTATTATCTTATCTACTTTGTATCAATGAAATAATCTATTTTAATTGGGTAATATATTCAAATAAATACTAAATTCATTAAAAAAAACAGAATATAAAGTACCTGTGTAAATGACAACAAAACATTTTAATATACATAAAAGTTTTCCAATTATAATAAGTGGTATTAAATTTTTAAGTGTGTACATACATACTTGTGCATGATAACTCCCAGAGTTATCTTCTTGGGAACTTCTGTTCAAACATCTTTGTCAACGAATCAATGCCTAACCCAGTTTTATAGATAGTGTATACATATTTGATTCATTAACATTGAATTCATGATCAACAGCATTATAACTCATGCTTGTACAAAGCTTATCTAACACACATATATTCTGCATAATGTACATTGTGGATTTCTTGAGCTTATAGTACACTAGACAACACCTAAGCAGTATGTGAGGGGACCATTTTAAACAGCAAAATCATATATATATCACCAAATATACCATGAAAAGGACCCTCATTTACAGTATGAGAGCTGAAACAAGAAAGCAGAGCACCACTTTATTTGACTTCAGCTGATTCAGTATATATATATTTTACTGCTATATGCATAGTTACTTTATAAACTGAGAAATATGTATCAACTAAATGTTTATGCCATATCCACATATAGATTAGCATTATTTTTCAGTAAATAAATTCATGTGGACATGAGAAGTAAAATATTAATTATGGATATATTTACTACTCCTTAAAAATGGCTCATTAAGTCAATTACCCAAATTTATTATTTTTCCTTATATGTGTAGATATTTGTTACAAACTAGCTGAATAATTTTGCCAATTTACTCAAAATGTTGAATAATTTTAACATTTGGAAAAGCCTTAATTTATAAATAACTAACAATAAAATGAGTAACTAACAAAAATTCTTCCCTAATTCAAGTACTATCAAATGGTTGGGCAACAATTCAAAGTGCAGTCTTTATTCTTTTCATATGTGCTTTGCTATAACTGCTTTCAAGTTTTAGGTGAACCAAGATCTGAATTTGAAATGATATAGAGTAGCCAGACAGGTAAGATGAAAGAAGACAGAGGGAAAGGAGGAAAGAAAGGACTCAGAGGAAGTCAGTAGTGTAAAGCAGGCATTATCCGACTCTCTTTTTCTTTGCATGTTTGTGATTGGTGTCTTCACAGAAAGTTTTCAGTTACACACTGAGAACTCTAATTAAGAGAGTTATCTCTATTTGTGCAGGCTTGAGGGGGTACTTCAATCAAGTAGAACCTGTTGAAGTGAGAATAGGAAGAGCAAGGGAAAGTCAGTGTGTCATTTGGAGAAGTAAGTTGGCTGTTGACCAAGAGGCATCACAGGACAAGCTTAACTCTGGCAAAATGTCTCCAATCTAGCATAGACACTTGAGGCAGAAATAAGCTTTTGCCAGCACACTGAACAAGTATTCATTTCCAAAGGTAGGCTTACTTAACAGAGCTCTCAAAGGCCAATATATAAGTACAAATATTAGTTTATTATTTTTCAATGAAAAATATTTCTTATCATATTAACATATTTCTTCTACTGAGAGGGATTTGCATTAAAATCTGACACATTTTTCAAGAATTGCTTGGTAGTCATGAAATCTGAATAAGGGAAGAATTTGTAATAACAGCTTCTGATAATCTGATTCATCTATATCTTTAGTAGAAATATACCTGTCTCTAGAATTGGAGCAGTCATACATCTTCTTGTTACCCTATTTAAAAAACATTAGCATTATTTTCTTCTATAACCCTCATAGTTGTTATCATTGACCAATTCTTTTGACTCACATTTTACTGAGTATCTGATGGTGATATTAAGACATACTCCTTCCCCAAGAACTTGAAAACACATTAGATAATCCTGTAAAAAATAAATTAGGCAAATATGACACCACAAAATATTATTAGCAATCTGTGAAATAAACAAGACTTTATATGTGAATGTATGCTAAGTAAGTTGGGAAAACTCAAATTCCAATTATGATATTCTGGCAGTAATCTCAAGGAAACTCATTTCAGGATTATATCATCACTGTTTTTGTTAGCTAACATTTATTTAATATATTTTCCTCTTTTGATTCTTATTGGTAATGAATTTTAAGTTCTCAGAATTATATTAATTTTCCTCACATTCATCATTGACTGCTTCACAAAAGCCTCTACCTATCTCTATGTGTGTGTGTGTGTGTGTGTGTGTGTGTGTGTATACACATCTTATCCCAGTAAAAAGTAACATTACGGAATATTAGAACAATGACAATAACTTAGAATTTACACATTGTCTGGTCTCATCTTATCTCTTTCTTTTCATCCCTAACCATTGTTATCTCTGTTCTGAATTCTGCACTTATTATTTCTTACTTGATTTTTAAATGATTTAATAATGTCTATATGTATGATGAGAAGACATGAAATATATTTCAATTACAACTATGAAGGATCTCCCAGAGTCAAATGTCCCCTAATGGAATGGAAAGAGAAAAAGAGAATGAGTTGACAAGTGAGTAAGAGGGCTTTATCTAGTTTAGCTGGGAAATTCTTTGCAAATATTTTTATTTTTATTTCAAGCACACCTCACAACCTAATACATATTTAGTATGTTCCAAGTAAATTGCCTAGAAATAAAATGCTCTAAGAACTTTACAAAATGTTTTGTCTAACTAAGGGTTTGCATTTATCACTGTAAATTTGGCAGAGATTGTGATTACAATTTAGCATGTCATGTAGCATCCTAGAGGAAGAGAACACACATAGTCAGAGCCTTTGAACATTAATGCTGGAGATGAGATTGTTGTCTTAAAAGACTGATCTAATATTAAAATATCCTTCAGAATACTTTGAGATAAAAATTAACAATCAAAAATTATTTTCCAAAAGTGATGATAAAAATGAGAATTGATATTCAAAATATTTTTAAAGCATAAGTTTTGGGCTTATATTCAAATTCAAACTATGCAACTTAAGTATTATACATACTTTCTAATTCACATATTGAAATCTTAAGTGTAATAACTTACCAAATCCTTCTTGAAGTTAACAACTGTTCTTGTAAATTATCTAATACAGTATCTGATACATTAAAAAGGTACTCAGTATTCATGGCTTTTCCCTTTTCCTCATTGCAAGGTAAGTTTTTTCTGTTGACAAACATACTGGATTATGTTTTATTTCTTTACCTCATGTTGAATTGAATATCAATAGAAAATAATTATTGTGGTCAAAACACTCTTATAATCCATTCTTGAATATGGGATATATTGTGCTCAAGATAATATAAAACCCAAATTCTCTAAGAACACTTGGGATATTTACTATCATGTCACTGAGTTGACTAGTGGTGACAGACTTAAATTACAACCTGCTTCCATTGAGTAACAACTCTACACACAGATTACACAATGCTATCTACACTCCCACATATGTAACTCTTCAATAATATTATCCAGAAGTCTGTCATCATCAGAACTAACCACAAATGTCATATAACATAATCTGGAATCTGCTGTGACAAAATTAATTAAGGCTACAGCATGTAGCCTAATCACTAGCTCAAAATAGATGTAGAGACATAACTAAGAATTTAATTAATCATTAGAAAACAATGATTAAAAAGAAAGAAGAAAAAAAGATGTTATCTATACAAAGCACAAAACATTAGCAATAAAGCTAACTGTGGGACTTGACCCTTGCAACATCAACACAAGTTTTGCCTGTTTAATCTACTTTTAGGGTCAAATTTTCTGAGAATGATGCCATTTGTACCACACTCTTATACTGAGTTTTGTGGATAGAAAAATGCTCCCAAACCTTAGTTTAAAACCATTAATAATAAATACTGTTTGTCATTATTAAAAAATAAAAAGCTGATGTAATTATTGCCCAAAAAGTAGTATTTCTCAAGGTATAGTCCATGGTTAAGCTGGAAACAACCCGTAATAAAGTAATAGGAGATTTCTTAAATAAAAGACATTGTACTTACACAGTGGAAAACTCTGCATCTTAAAAAATAAAAATCAGAAAAATTTCTGTGTATTGCCATAAAGTAATCCAATACATACTGGTAAAAAAACAAACAAACAAACAAACAAACAAAAAAACCTAATTGCAGGAGTTAGTATATATCATATACTAACATATGTCAAAAAAGAGAGAATATAATAAAAAATAATTAAAATATTTTTATATTTAAACTAAATTAGGTTGGTTTTACTAAAAAAAAATATTTACCAATCAATTTTTATAGGAGGAACCAGTAGTTGCCAGAACAGAGTTGGGGAAACATCTCTCTACATAGACCTTTTTGATTCCTTTTGTCTTTTGACTTATGTTAATAAAGGTCATATTAAAACAAAATTGATAGAATATATTTTATCTCAAAGTAAAACCTCCTTGTGATACACAATTAGAGATATTCTGTATTTTGTCTTCTTTTTTATGACCACTTAACATACATTAAAGACTGTCAGCGAAAAAAACATTTGGACAAGCAATACGTCGATCCACATGGGTATTGATGGAATTTTCACTCAGTGTTCAAATTATTTCTACTTGTCTCTTTTTTCAAAGTTTCTTGCCATTTTGAAGAAAGTCTTGGATAATGACCTTCTGTTTCAAATTATTCTTGTGGTTTATATTTTATCTATTCTATTGCCTTAGAGGCATGGAAGTTTTCAGAGATGAAGATTTTTCACCTGAACCAATGTGGTGAATACAAAGTTTAGCTGAAGCTAAGAGTTGCAAGAACAGAAATATCCACAACAGCGCCAGTTCCCACTGGAATGAACTATATTGAACTGTAATTTTTAGTGTAGATCTATTCCTGGAGTTTGGTATAGTCAGTTAGAATTCAAATCTAGATCTGTTCCAATCAGGTTTATAGACAGCAACATAAAAACTGGAGAATTATAATTCAAAACCCTGGTTAACCATGTCTGTAGCATTTATTTCAGCCAGGAAATCTTACACTAAACTTGTTCAAAATATTTCTTTTGTAGACATGAATGACTTAAGTATTCTTAAACTAGGAACTTAAAAGTAAATTCAAAGAAAACATTTGTCAAATTTACCTGTGATAAATGTCTTATTTTTAGAGATTTTTTAAAAAAGATTTTATTAGTTTTTACTTTTATAGTCCCAAATTTACCTGAAGAACTGAGATTTTTAAAGTATTGGTATCAATTGAACTAAATATCATATATGATATGTATTTGAGTTAATCTACTTTTCTGAGATGAATCAATGAATCATGATAGTATATAAAATAGTTTTTAGAGGGCACTGGCTTTCAGAGAGGTTCTTTGTATTTTATCTGTAGCGCTTACTGGTATTGTAACTTTGAAAAAGTGAATAAACCTACCATTGCTTCAGTTTCCCCATTCGTAAATTGAAAAGTTTAATTTATTTATCCATTTACTTTAAGATTTTATGGTACTCTGTGGTTCTTAAAGTCCTTTATGATGCCTTAAATGATGTAGTTTATATGCTATCCCTATAAGATAGAAATTATCACTATATTCATTCACAAGCAATAAAACAAACATATAGACATTAAATACATTTTCTCCGCCCTATCAGCAATGTAATTTCTACTTTGTAGCATTTGGAATATAAAATATTTCCTTGAGCGAATAATTTAAAACTATTATTTACAAAAATAAAAAGGCATTTATATTAATATTAAACTTCTATATAATTTCTGCCTCTAGAAATAATATCTATATGCCTGGGTGTTGCTTAAATGGATCTACAGCTTATAGCCTATGGTTTTAAATTGTGTCTTGTTATACATTTACAGCTTGTATCTCCTTATTTACTCTTGTATGCATGGCAACATCTGAATAGAACCATCTATAAATTATTCATTAGATATCACATTCAAAATTTGTGGTTCAGGTCAGATTCCAAGATGTTTATGCTTAAAATTCAGACATTGTCAGTGCTAAAGGGGACTGCAAAGGAGGAGTTAACATTTGGATTATGAATGTGTATAAAGTCTTTTTTAAATCATTGCCCATCTTTGTAAATTTCACACTATTGAACAAGATTTGTCAAATAAAATGGGATATTTCACTCCCTCAGAATTTTTCCAATTAATATATCTCCTGGACTTATTTTGATATAATTATAAATCAACAACATTAAAAATATTTTGATATGCAGAATTTAATTAATTGATTGTAACCTAGAAATGTAGGCTATGGAAAAGAAATCAGGAAGAATTGCTTTTCTGAAAAGGACTGGAGAAATGATTCTCTAATCATATCACTCGGAATCTGACAAATTATCCCTGGAGCTGATGAAAGGAAACAGGAAGGACAGATTTTTATTTCTTATATGTCTTTTGGGGTTAGTTGTATTCAGAAGACACTCCAATATTAGAAGCTCCTTGAAGATTCAGGTTTTCTTCTGTTGTTTCTTTTGTCCTCCATGGTCATATTGTGAGAAAGAGTTAAAAGTCTTGTTAACTACTTCTAGGTAGACAAATGAGTTACCCTTTTCCACTAACCCTTTGGGAAAATATGTGATTAAGGTTTATCGGAAGAGGAAAATCCTGTAACTTCAGGAATTTCTCTTCATTTTTCTTCTACCCATATACCTGAGATGGGCAGCCATGTGGGGGTTGGGGGATACCCATGGTCCCAATGAAGCCTGTAACAGGAATAAAACTTCTCTCAATACTTTCTGAGGGAAAACTATTTAATGTTTCACTGAGGAATTTTGGCTTTTGTCCCTGAGCTAGAGATTGCATGACAGGAAAAAAAAAAAAAAATAGAGTGAGAAGTTGTGGTACAGTGTAGGAGAAGCTGAGACTTCTCCCTATAGGATATAGGGCAGCACAAAGACTGAGACTCCAGGCTGCCTGTATGTGATTTGACTTCAGAAGCCCTTATGGCACCAGAACTCTTGTGATAATTAAGAGGATTGCAGAGCTTGATGCTAATTAGCTTGCTGAAATTATTGAGCTCAGTGGTGGAGACAAATTATAATGAATGAACAGAGATCGGCATCAAAGATAAAGTCAATATCGAGTGAGAAAATTGTTGAATTGCTGAAAATAAAGCTGCGTAATCTACCTTTTTCTTAAGGTGAAATGTCAATGAACATACAGTGATTCTTTATAAATCCTTCTGTAAGAAATTTAATTTTTTCCATGACATCAGAAGTGCTTTTGCAGGGCTATTAGGAAGAGGCAAGCAATTAAAAAAAATAAAAATAAAAAGTCTCTGTCTTAATTTGAGCTACTATAACAAAAATGCCCTATATCATGTATAAACAACAAACATGTATTTCTCACAATTCTAAGTCTAGGAAGTCCAGGGTCAAAGTGCTGGTAAAGCCATTGTCTAATGAAGGCCCACTTCCTGCTTTGTAGACTGTCTTCGTACTGTGGTCACATTAGTAAGGGCACTAATTCTATTCATGAGGGCTTTGTCATTACCAAATCACCTCCTGAAGGTCCCATCTCCAAATACCATAGCATTGGGAAATGTTTCAACATATGAATTTGGGTGGCGAGGCATAAACATTCACTCTATAGCAGTCTTTCTTAGTGAATAATGAGCTATAGAATAACAATGAGTCACAAATTTGGAAACATTAAAAAATAAAACAAAATAAAAACCAATAAAAGAAAAAAAAAACCCTGAAGTCAGACTTAATTTCTTGAAGTTAAAACATGATGACTAACTAAAATTGGAGAAAGTTTTTTACAGTCTCACCAGAGGGATATTTTCACACAACTATCAGACATTTTGTCAATAAACAGAATAATAGTTAACATATATTGAATGTTTACTCTGTATCAGGCAGCATTTTAAGCCACTTCACTTAAATGAGCTCATTTAATCCTTCCAGCAAACATGTGGTAGATTTTCAGCTACTATTATTTTTCCTAAATTACAAATGAGGAAACTGCATTGGAAAAAAGTTAAATCCTTGAGATCTTAATACAGCTATCACTAGCAGATCTGGCTCCAAATCCTATTCATTTAATCAGTAGTAATAATATTTCGTATGTATATTTAAATGTTTCTTAGATATAGAAAAGTGTTAACTATACTTGAAGACATAATTTTTTAGATAACTACATTACTATACTTAAAATAATTCTTTAAATGATATATTACAAACTATTGAAAATTTTTTGTCTATTTAGCAAATATTTTGTTTAAAAAGGAACTAAAATTATCATGTTGTATTTGGAGATATTTTCTAACAAGGAGATCTAACATGGGTAAATTATTATAAACCACAAAATGAAATGAAAGATTATTGTCCAAGATAAGAGAGGACACTTTGAATAATTAATTTTATGTGAAAATTATCAAAGACAGATGATTTAGTTGATCTACCTAACTTTGCAAGCAAGAAACCTGAAGCTACTTGACTTGTGCTAGTGGCCTCAGGCTTTTTAGGGAAAAAGTATGTAAAGTGTTTGCAACCCATCTGCTGTTGCACATGAATATATGGCCTGTTTTCAGGCTTTGCCATAATATATAAGTTATAACCTGATATACATGTCTAATTTTATTATTGTGAATAAAAAATAAGGTATTTACCTAGAAGTAGTTTTCCTGGGTAAAAGTATAAATGCTTATGTCTTTTGGCAAGACACTGTCAAATCTTTGGACATAGTGTTTCTGTTATTTTTCACCTACATGAGGAATGTTTGAATTTACCATTTGACCACAAGTTTTCCAATAGAACACATTGTTAAATTACTGTATTTCCTATTTGATAGAAAATTAATAGTATATCAGAGTATTTTAATATGCATACAACTTATTAAGAGCGAGATTCATCATTGTATATATTAAGGTTATTTACTTTAATTATGTATGTGGTATACCGTTTGTTCATACCTTGAGACTATTGTTCTATTGTATTGTTGGTTTTTTCTTTATTTTTTTAGAAATTCTTTATAAGTAATTTGTCCATTATGTGATTCGTAAATATTTACCAGAATTTTTCTCACATGTTTGTTTTGATGTAGTACTATTTATTAATCTTTTCAGTTGTTAGATAATTTTGACTCATAAGATAATTTCCTAAAATTTATTAAAATTAGTTTCCCAAGTATTTTGACTTATTTTTATCATATGCAACTTTTTCATATAGTTCAAAGTAGACCTTAATTTCATTTCCCAGATGTTTTTGAAATGATGTTGAAATGAATGATATATGTTCTAAGTGCAGGTAAATTACAAAGTAGCAATATAAAGTAGCAATCCTCTATAATATCTATGCACTTTATGAAATTATAAAAAACTTACTTCTTGGTGTATATAAATATATAAATATATAAACATATATATGTTTGTGTGTGTGTGTGTATTTGGTATGTAAATTTTTATATATGAGAATTGTCCAAATACTTTGCATGTATTGACTAATTTAATACCCTCTAGACTCTGTGAGGCAGGTAGGCACTATTTACCCTCCTCACTACAAATTAGGAAACTAAGCCATAGAGAGTCATGGATTGAGTACAGGAAACCTGGGTTTCTAAACAACTACAAGTTGCTTTTTTCATCCTGCTCAGCCTTTGGCCACGCTTTCTAATTATATGTCTTTAGATTTTGAAATAGTTATCATTTAAAACTAAATATGAGAAATATTTAGAAATACCAAGCAATGTTGCACAAATATAAATTTTATTAAGTATAAATTTAATTTATTTTATCATTTTGTATTTCTCTCATATTGTGAAATGTGAAATAGAGAACTTAAAATAACTATTTAGAGTTAACTGTAGCATGCTAATATCAGCAATAACTAAAATAATCTATTTAAAAATGTCTTCTACCTGAGTAATCATAAATCATATTTATCGTATTGAGGGGCCACAGAGTACAGTGCTTAAAAATTTCACCTTGAAATACAACCTGGATCAAATCCCATTCAGTTAGCTTTGTAGTTATTGACTTATGTTTACATCTTCTTTTTTTATTATTATTATTTTTATAGTGACATTGGTTAATAAAATCCAGTAAGTTTCAGGTGTATATATTGCATTGTGTGTTTACCACCCATAGTTAGATTTATTTCTATCACCACATATTTGACCCCTTTTACTCTATTGGCCACCACTTCCCTCTCCCCCACCCCCTCTGGTAACCACTATTCTATTGTTCATGTCCATGAGTCTCTGTTTGTTGCTTTTAGGTTTATATCCCACCTGTAAGTGATGTCATGTGGTTTTCAACATTTTCTGTCTCACTTCTTTTGCTTAATATGATTATCTCAAGGTCCATCCATGTTGTTGTAAATGGCAATATTTCATCACTTCTTATGGCTGAGTAACAGTTCATTGTTTATATGTACCACAGTTGCTTTATCCATTGTAGAACACTTGGTTGCTTTCACGTCCTGGCCCCATGAATAATGCTGCTATGAACATAGATATACAAACATCTTTTTAAATATATGTGTTTACTTCTTTGAATCTGTTTTCTTCTCATTTAAATGGGGCTGAAAAACATACTTAGCTCATTAGAGTTTTTTAAAAATTGAATATAATATCAGACATGCTTCATACATAACTGCTACATGCATTTTACCTATTATATCAAAAAGAGCTAGTTAATTGCTATACAAAGAGAAAAACATGTCAACAATAAATGCTTTCTATACGTAAATAACCAATGGACTTAATTAACTCTTTAATGAGCTAAATGGAAGCAAAATAAACCTTTTACATGTGATTAGACATGAAAAATAAAGCATGCTACTCCCTTAATTTGGTTCAGAGACAATATAAAACTATGATATCTTTAGCATCAATACAACTGATGCTGAGAAAAGCTAAGCAATTTTTAAAAAATATATAGTGATTAATAAAATTAAGTAGATAGAGAAGTTTTCTACTCATTATTCTCACCAAGCAATCAACCTAGCAATCACTAGAGAGGTAGATACATGTTAAGAAAAAGTTTTTTTGTAAATAAAATCTAAATCAGTAATCAGAAAATACTATGAATGAAAAATAAAAGAATGTGTAAGGAATTTGTTCTTTCTATTTGCTACTCGCAATGAAAAATAAAAACATAATGTATAAGGTGCCCAGTTCTTACCTTCCTAAATCATCCCTTAGGCTTTTTGCAATAATGTCATAAAAAGAAAAAAAAGTGTTGGCTTTGCATAACTAAAATGAGATACTTTGCTAAATCATTTTGGGAATCTCATTCTAACTCTAAATGTCTTAATTATTAGATTTATTATCTTAAAATTTAAATATTCATTCTTTTCAGGACAGAAGTTCAATGTAAAAGTTTAAATAGTAACTGGTAAGGGACACATGTCACAGTAAACTTCTTGATAGTTAATAATAATGGTCGTACAATTAATCTATTGTTTTTTTACCTTCACCTTCATTTGAAACACCTGTGTTAAAAGTTTCTGGCTTTTAAAAAATCAAGTTCATAGCCCTTAAAAACTGCAACCTACATAGGATCTTTGTCATCATCCCTAAAGCAACACATTAACATTTTTGCCGTTAAAGATGATCAGTGAGATGCATAAAGGATATAAATAGTCTAATATCAATTCTCTTTAGATTTACCACTAACTTAAATAGATAATGCGGAGACTTTCAAACATAGAGCTGCTTAATGCCTTTCTTGTTGGCGAGGAATGCCAAGGACAGCAATTCTTATTTGACTTTATCAGGATTATTTATAATTACTGGCCCAGGAAGCTCTCAAGAATTGAACTTGATCAGATTGTTGAGTCCTAGCAAGGTTGAATGCCCATGTCAGCAAAAGTGACTATGACTCTATGTAAAGCTTGGTCAACTTATTTCTTAGGCCAATGGTGAAGATGACGCTAATATAGGGGATGGCAAGTATTTCTGGAAGTAATTTGACCAGTTTCAGATCTAGCCCTATTGACACCACATTACTGAGGAATTAAAGTTTCTATGCAGAAGTACAGTGAAAGCATGCCATAGGCCATTTCATGTGAACTCATATTGGTACTGATTTTTATCCTGCAAAGGAATTGAGAAGCCACATCGGTAACAGTGTATCAGTCTCCCATGTAGGCTTCCACTGCATAAGTGATAACAGTAATGTCAGAAACAACAGGGGCCAAGGGAAGCATCTTGGCATTCAAACATGCATAGCTCACTGTCAACTTCCAGGCTCCTGACCCTTTTTTTCACAGGCTGGTCTAGCTGTTGAAGTGCAACAGGGCTGTGTATAACTCCCACCTGCAGCAAGTCCAGAATCTGTGTCTGATATGCAGTTTCATTTTCATTGAATAACTTGTCAGGGTTTGATAATTGAGGTGATGGGAGTAAATGGAAAAGTCTTCATTTTTTCTTGAATCTTTTGTTGTGAGGGAGCATCCCTGAGGCAGTGGTGATGTTCCTTATTGGAAGCAGGCAAAATATCAATATCTGTAATGCACTCCATGGTGGGAACATGATTACCAGCACCAAAATGACTCAAAGGGTCCATCTATGAGCATATGCAAACCTGTCTGTCATGGATCCCCAAACCCTCAATAAACCTAGTTTACTCCTACTGTTGCAAAGCCCTGGGGTTATTGTTACTTGTACACCTGTATATTAGAGTCTCATAAAAGTTTGAATTCTCTTTTTGTTGTTGTTGTTGTTGTTGTTGTTGTTGTTGCTTCACCTTGACAGAGACATAGAGCCACCGGTTCCTAGTGGGGACAAGGATAATTGGCCCCTTTTTTAATTGTTCTTTTTTAAGGGATAAGGTTGGAGCATATTTGATGGGAATCCTTCTCCTTACCTGACTCACCAGTCTCACAGTTTGAATACTCTTCTATTGCCTTGGTTGGGGCACAGGGAAGCCTTCACAAACATAGTCACAGCAATCATTTTTCTGTTTCCCCTATCCTAACAACTGGAATTATTCAATATTCCAAATTCTACCAACCAGGTGGATATAAAATTATATTTTATTGCTGATTACTGGTTATAGTGACTTTGACATCTTCTTATCCTGGTTAGGCATTTAGACTTTTGCTTAGTGTATTTTCTATTCTTAATCTTCATTTTCTTACTTATTTCCATTTTTAAATTTGCTTATGTGCAAAAGTGTCTTGTCAGTTTTAGATATCGCAAATATGATCTTCTGTATTGTCATCCATCTATTAATTTTACCAAAAACGTCCTTTATTGAAAATAAATCTGTAAATTTCTTGTAATCAAATGCATCAATTTATCTTACCAATTGTGTTTCGAAGTTTTAAGATACTCTCCCACATCTTATGGCCATAAAGATATTTATGTACATCATTCACTAAAGTTGTTTTGCCTTTAACATTTGGTCTTTTAATGAATATAGAGTTCATATTATGAATTAATATAAAAAATTTAATTCAACTTTTTATCACAGATTAATCAGATTAATTGGAACTTCTCAATCTCGTCTACTGATGTAGTCTTGCTTCATTCATTTGCAATGCCAACTTTTCCTTTATAAATTTTCTGTCTTTAAATGGGTCTGTTTTTGAGCTCTATATTTCTGTCACACTTTATTTTTACTTTGTTTTTATATTCTGGAACTAGTATCACACTTTAAATATTTTCCTTTACAGTATGGTTTCATATGTGCTTGACTACATTTTTTTCTCTAACATTGATTTGACTGATAGACAATATGTATTCTTCTATGTATATTTTGAAATCTACTGAAATATGTGTTCCTAGAGTGTTTGGACATTAAGACATCATATAACTTATTTTCTACATCATAGCTCATTTTTTGACAGTTTGTTTTGTTCTTTTCTGAGGGGAGTATATTTAAGTCTTCATTGATGACAGATGATTTATTTATTTATTTCCATAGTTTCATCAGGTGAGAATTCATTATGGTGCACATATAATGATTATTGCTTTATCATCCTGGTATGTTTTCTCTACCTCGTAGATAACTTTCTACTTCCCCTTTATTGTATATCTTCTAAAATGTATTTTCTTTGATATTGAATTTGATGCCATTAATATATTTTATTAGACATTTGGTATTTATTTAGATTACAATAAAATTTTTTATCCAAATTATGCCATCTATGAAAAAATCTTGAGCTAATTAAAATTTAGAAATATATATTTGTTTTAATGACACATTGATTTACTTTATATAAAGAAAACTTTATCTTTTAGAAGTTATACATCTTTGTTTTTGTTTAAAAATATTTTGCTTTTATCATCAAAAGGATAGACAACTTTCCTACTTGTTGTTTCATAAATATTCATATCAATTGTCCTGTATTTTATGTGATTTGATTTATAAATATTTATTTTGTAAAATCAGAAAAACATTTTGTTTTATATTTTGAAGAAATAAATTTAGTAATCATATTTGCAAAACCATCCAGTGAAAAATAATTTATTTTAATGTTGATTTGTGATTCAGCCAATTTTTGGATAACAACTGTTTAGAGAAAATAGTTTTTATTTCCAGACTAGATCTTTCCTCAAATGTTTCTTTTCATTTTCTTTGATAATAAAATACTTATGAGCATTCCAATTCTTTCCAGGGATTTAATATCTCAATACTTTTATTCAAACTTTTATCTGAGAATCTTATAGTTATTCTTCTAGATATATTGATATGTGATAAAAAAGAGATGGACATCATTCTTTTACAGAAAAATATATTTCTATGCTTTATTCTATAGTGTTATTAGAATATACATGTCCATTTATTCTATCACTGTCTCTAGTAAAATGTAGTTGTAGAATTTATTGAGTTTATCTTAAAATAATGCTTATTTTTGTACAAAAAATTCTATGTATCTTTAGTAAAAATAATAAAATATAATTATTACCAAATGCTATTATTTCTATCATTCTGGCTTGCCCATTTTTGTCTTATACAGATCTCCAGTTCTTGCATATTCTGGAAAACACTTACAGTATTTACTCTTTTGAGACCAATGTAAGACAACCAATTAATTGTTCAGCTTTTGCCCTACATCATTGAATTTTAATAGGTTATACATTTGAAGTACTGAAATAATGTCTGCAAACCTGAAATTATGTAAATTCATGAGTAATGATTGTAATTTTCCTAGGTGAAACACAGTGAAAGTTTGTAAATAATGCCTATAAACTATTGTGAGGAATTTGAGTAAAAGTCAAGAAATATGTCATTTTTGGACATATTGAAATTAATGTGATAAATGTAAAATCCTTTTAATCCAAGATAAAATTAATTTTTAATATATATATATATGTAAATTGTTTAGTTTTTGTGAAAATATTCAGAATATGTACTATATTAAAATTGCAACTACATTATCTGTTCAAACTGTGGATATACAATGGCAGTACAGGGGAAAATATAAATGAATTAGGGTCAGTCAAACTAACTTATTCAAGTTTTTATTCTCTGATTTACTTGCTGCACGATTAAGAGTAATTCTAATATTTAACTGTTACTAAATAATGATTATTAAATACATGGTTAGTCAGTTAAATTTCCAACATCGTTCTATGCAAATAGTTCCAGGGAGTAATTTTTACTGTTCACACAAGATTAAAACCTGTATATTTACAATTCTGTAAGAAATTTAAATAAATAATTAATACTTTAATTATATGAAGCAGAGCATATGTCAAGTACCTATGAAGAAATGAAAGCTCAATCTATAGTATTTTTTAAATAAAGTATGTACCTTTTCTTCAACCAATGAGATAAGCATAATTCCCTCCCATTTTCAGCTTTAACACAAAACATTTTGATGATGTCGTATTTGTATTTTATCCTGGCCTATTATTTTCATAAAAGGACAAAAATCACCTGAAAGTATTGCCTATTTATCAACTGTACTATAATCTCTATCTTATCCTGCTTTGCATTTTGGTCCTCTTCTTCAACTAAGCATGTGAATAAAAAGGCAGTATCTTTAGAAATGTAATCATAGAGAAAATAGCAACCTTTAGAATGATGGTTGGTCATGCTCATTAAAGTTTCAGTTATTATGGCTTGAGCTAGAACTTGAGATGTCTATTCCATCATTCTAATATTCCTTCTCTTTGGTTAAATAGAAAGCACATTTTATATTTATATGTAAAATCTAATTTTATATATGACTATCTTTCTAAATATAACACATCGAGATGAAGTACGTAATTATTAATTTTAATGAAAAAGAAATTTCACATCCTGAATAATAATTTCTGTGAAAATCATGTCCCTGTGGGCATGGTACAGTGAAATCTGTCTCTCTCTGTCAGGCAGGCAGTAGTCTAGAAATAGCAGTGTGGTTCAGGAGTGCAGAGTCAATTTGTTTTATTTGAAACCTATACACACTTATGATCTGTTTTGTATAGTGTAATGGGTATTATGACAAGAGATTTTACCTGAGATAGTGCTTTCCCATCATCTCTTCTTTCATGTCCACAATATAATTTGTCAACTTTTCTATCTCCAGGACATGCAAACTGTTAGGCACTTGATATGAAAGCATCAACCCAGGTGATGGAAAGACAAGGGCTATGCCATATTATAACTGTATAGTTTAGGTTTATTCCATAGATTTTTGCCTCCAAATCTGACTGCTGGAATGAAGACCAGAAATATTTTGAGAATAAGTTGAGAATAAAGAAAATTTGGATTTTAAAAAATTTATTCCAATGACAAAAAGGAGATTTTAAAAAAGAAAATCTGGGTTGTGATATTAATGTATTATCTAAAGACTACCAAAATCTTGAATAATGTCCTTTTTTCCAAAAATAATTTGAATAAACATAGTCTGTCCAACATATTCAGTAAAAGACACAAGTGGACGTGTCTTTTCTATAAAGAGGTTAACAGCAGCAGTATTATTAAATGGCAGTATTTGATGTTGTAACAGACAAAGGATTTTGGAGATTGCAGACTGAACTGACAAAGGCTAAGTTTCGACACATGTCGAAACTTCACAGTAATTTGAAAAGTTTAGGATAAATTAGAAAGTTCAGGGTGAATTAAAGAACGGATCTATTGCTTTTTAGAAACTGGCAAAAGAATTGTGCTTATGTTTTATTAGTTTCTTAATCTGGTATTCTCTCATTTTTGCTCATTATAATGGCATTATTAACTTGCATATTTTAGCCAACTTAAAAATTGATTTTGTTTTCTTTTGTTTTGTATGGCCATGGTGGCTGCAGTGTGAATTTTCTGGTGTAACATTAATTTTGTTCATAATTTTATCATCTCATTGTGAGTCTATTTTACTTTGTGGATTTGGTTGGTTGGCATTTTAATTTGATATAAAAAACAAATATGATCAGACTATATTCCTGTCAAATGCTAAATGCTGAGACATAAATTAACTAAGTGGCTCTTCGAAGTCATTTTTATAATCCAATTGTCTAGCAAACTCACCTTCATTAAAAGTTGTTCAGAGAGTAAGACAGAGAGCTTTAGAAGAAAATTATAAAAACCAATTTTAGAAAATGAATTGAAATGCATGTAATTCAAGATTCTTAGGTTATACTAACACTGCAAGTTGACAACAGGATAAAATATTTTCCTAACATGGTTCTATTCCTCAGTGAATGTTAATGAGTTAATTTATCACATCAGGGTAAGTGAGAATTCCCTACTCAAGTAGGTAAAACATAGTGCTAAATATGGATGTTTGGAAGAATCAAATTGCAAGGATTAACACTTTATCAGTTAATTAACTTTAAAACATAAAAATTTTTAATATCGGAAGAAAGTGAAATACCTGTCTAAAGTGGAAACACGAGGGTACTTTGTCCTAACTTTCCTTTTTCAGCCCTTCAGTAAGCAGTTTGACCTGTATGTTAACACCATTTTATAGAAATATAAATGTGTGGCTCTCACTTTGTCTGATAGTGTTTTTTATGTTGGGAGATAATCTTTAAATTATCCTTTTATTTACCTGCAAACAGCTTCAAGATACAATTAACTTAGGAAAAATAACTGCAATATTTAAATATACAAATTAATAATTTTGACATTTTTATAAACTTGTGGAACCACTACCATAATCAGGATAATGAACATATCCATCATTCTCAAAATTTCCTTTTGCCCTTCTGTGATTTCTTCTTTGAACCCCTCCACATTATCCCCAGCTCATTCCTCCACTGATTTGCTTTTTCTCAGTATTGATTAATTTATATTTTCTAAATTATTATATGAATAAAATCATACAGTTCACATTTGGTAATCTGAATCTTTCACTTAGTATAACTATTTTAAGAATCATTCATGTTTGTGAATATATTAATAGATTATTCCTTTTTATTGCCGAGTAGTGTTCTATTGTGTAGGTATACCATGATTTATTTAACCATTCAACTGGCTTTTTTCAGCTTCATTCAGATGTAATTAAAATATAAGTAAGTTTAAAATGTGCAATAAAATAATTTGATATATCAATATATTACAAAATGCTTACCATAATAAAGTTAGTCAACACATCCTTCATCTCATGTATTTTCCATATTCTGTTGTTGTGGTGGTAAGAATATTAAAGCTATACTTTCATAGCAACTTTCCAATATAGAATACAGTGTCGTTATATAGTCATCATACTGTACCCTAAATCCCAAGAATTTATTCATCTTATAAATGAAAGTTTGTACCTTTTGGCCAACATCCGCTCATTTTTTACTCTGCTTCTATAAGTTTGATGTTTTCAGATTCCACATGAATGTGAAATCATCTGTAGTTACAGGTTTGCTAAAGCACTCTTTAATATTAACAAATTTTGGCCACCAATAGTAATGGTATTTCTTTGTCAGGGTCAAAAATTTCACTTTCCTAATTCTAAAATATACAAATTCTCTAGCATATGTTATAATGTGATTAGTCAGGATCTTTAATTTGTCATGATGACTTTATGATCACTGTTGTAGCATCTCAGTACTATAATTTGTTAATAATATTGTATTACATGGATATATACATTTGGTTTATTAGTCACTTAAAGATGAAAAATGACTAAAATTTTAAACAAAAGATAGATTCTGAACCAAACACAATTTGGTAAAAGAGAAATATTTCTATGACAAATTTTTAAAGAAATTTTAAGGAAACCAAAAGCCCATAATTACAAGATCATAAAATAAATTATAGAGACAGTAATAATAATAATTATCTACATAAGTAAACATGTAAATGCATTAAATTGGTGATAGCATCTTTGTTTATCAGTCTTTTGACAATGTGTATGTATAACTTATTTATTAAAGAGTTAGTTATTCCAAAAGTGGAACCTAAATTCAAAATTATTGAAATAATATAAAAGAAAAATATAAAATTCAAGTATTTTACTCAAAAATACTACATTGAACACAAAGTTAAATTCAATCCATTTTAAACAGTATATATTTAAATAGCTACTGAGGAAAATAAGTAAAGCAGTGAGATAAGTTTAGTGTTAAAATTTGTCCAATTTATTTTCCTCTTTTATAAGCACAGTATGGTTATTATTTTTCAAGACAATGTATATTTATTTCCATGTACTACATTGACTTACTTTAATGCTTACTAGACGTTACCATTTGTAACAATATTGTCATGAATTATTTCTTTTGCAATTTGTATAGCATAGTATTTTTTCTATTTGTTTACCTTATAAATTTTAAATGTTAATTTTATTTTATTATATTTGATTTTTTTACTAAAATATATTTTGATTGGTGCTTTCAATATCATATTTGCTTAGTTTGAGAAAAAATGCCATATTTATATACATTTTGTTCTGTTAAAATTGTTGGCAGAGTGAAAATCCTGATATTTTAAAGTAGTTGTGACCAATAAAACAAATTATATTCCACATTAGAAATAAAAAGGGAAAAAAGATGTCAAGTAAATAAGACTATAAATAAATTAAATTTAAGATTGGCAATATGCAAATACATAGATGATAAATTTACTATATCGATAGACCTGTATTGATATAAATGGAGTAGATTTGGGCCAAAATCAGAAGCAGAAATGATAACTGTCTTTAGGCCTAAGTAAAGAATTAACGCTAATGGAATGTTAATCTTTAACACAACTGCAATATACGTAGGTAATACATATATGTTTATATTAATACAAGATATACATGTCTATCTATTAATATTAAGGTAATTAATATTGAGTGTGATAATGGCTAAAGCATGATTGTGATATGACACTGCAATTCTAGGAAAGCAAACTGCTCACTCTCTTTTAGGCAACTTGAAAGTTAAAGAGATCCTGCAAAACTGTATATATTGTTTCACTTCTGCTGAAGAATTCTGTCTATAAGTGATGTAGAAGTTATTGCAAAGTCAGTCATGGAACCAGTAGTCAGTTAAGACTGGTTTCAGAGAGTTCTCTGAATTTTTATTTCACCTCAACTATGCAGAATTATACAGTCCATAGAGCCAGAGAATAAACTCGTTGTTTTTTCCAAACTTTTGCTCCTGAATGAATAGATGGGAAAGCCCTAACTTAACCTCAGTTCATGAGAACTGGACTTTAAAATAGCATTACCTTAAATTCGGCCACATAGCTTTACCTTAAATTCAGCCACCACTCTCCATTGTTCAAAATTAAGACCAACGGACTTATATCTTCAGCATTTCTTATCACAGTGGTGGGGCACTGCTCTGTTTCTTTCTCAAGTTTAAGAGTGTCTGTGACACAATATTTTAAAATATTTTATCTGCCATAACTGTGTTTGTAACAGAGAGGGCTAGTTTACAATTTGGATTCATGGTACCTTCTAGAATTGAAAATTATCTTATTGGTATTTTTAAGTTAGTGTCATTTCTAAAATCATACAATAACATCTCTAATATCTTCCAGATATAAAATTATGTGGTTATGATTATTTGTATCAGTGATTTAATAATTTTGAAATTATTTTCTTATAGTTGTATAGAATGCCTATTTTCTACTGATACTTTTTACCATGCAAAGAATTAATTTTGACACATAAATTATCTCTAAAAATCAAGAGATTACTATTATTAACAATGTATCATATTGTTTTTGAAGTTCTTATAAAATACAAACTTTTTCTCGTATACACACAAAAACATATTAGATTTCAGCCGGTGTCAGCATCTAGAAATATATTTCTACAATAACTATTCATATATCTATTCTTTGAATAACAGAAGTCAATACTGTCTTTAAATGTCTTAAAATTCACTTGAAAATGTCATAATAGTTTCCTGTGAAGATTCAATCCTGATTTTTGAGCATACTTTATCTTCTAGAAATGTGTCAATCCAGTTTTCATACAAAAATAAATGACAAACAAAATATTAGAATTAATTTACTGAAATTAGAAACATTTATGAAAAAGGGTTATATTGAAACAAACACTCCTCTTTAAATATGTTATAAAAAAATATTCCATCCCATATCGTGTTCCTGGATTCTCACATCTCCTTTCTTACTAGGATCAACCACCAAATCATTCTGTTTGTCAGTCTTGGACGATTGCTGTGGATCCTGCTTGTTCTATGTTGTCTTAATTTCACTTTCTACTCCAGAAACTTTCTGAAAATATTTTTTTTCAAAATGTAATAATAATTTCCATTCCAATTCTTGACATATTAATGTTTTTCTTTATATATATAGAATGAATAGAGAATGAATATCTGTTACAGTCACTTCTTCTTGAGTCTACACATTATTACGAACTGAGGCAATTTTTATTTTTTCTGTAAAGTCTTTCCTGATGATCTAAATTGGAAATGCTGTTTTCTTATTTTTGTACTACAACAAATCTTTGTACCATAGAATATCTCTAGATTTTATTAAAGATTAATGCCATAATTTTACCAACCATTTATCCTTTTGTTACCTATATGTTAATTATTGTAAGTACACAAACATGTTTTGAGAAAATGAATGTTATAACAGTGTTTAAAATGTAGGAAAAGAGGTGACTTTATGTTAGGGGGAAAAAAAGAATTAGAAATCATGAAAAGCAGTTATTTTTTTCAGTGTAACTTTTAATGAGTTAAAGAATACAAAAAATGCACTAAATTTGGAGCGTCAATTCTTTCATAAAAGAAAAGGCAGAAAATAAGTTTTTATTAAATTCTGGTGTTTTCTGAATTTAAATTGTCACCATTTATATCAGCGAAAGGTGTTCAGAAAATACTTTTAAGGACCCCAAATTATCTTGAATCCTTTCTTGTGTTGAATTAAATGAACTAAAAATAAGCTTTTAGGAAATGTTCTACCTGAAACACCTTCATTATTTAGTAATTCTCAAGTCAAGAAGAAATTTAAAAAGAGTTACTAATCATTTATTATTTTGAACAAACTTTTATTATTTTTGCTAATATCAGTTTCTTTAATGAATAACATATAGTTCTAAAAACATATGGTAGGCAGTGGTATTAGATAATTTTCAAAGCTGTGAAGCATACAGTTTAATAAATCTAGATATTAGAATTCAAAATCAAATAGAAAAATCAATGAAGAAATAGAAGAGAAATGGTAGTCGTAAAGTATCTAAGAATGTAAATAATACTAAGTATCCTGTTGTACAGCTTATGTGATTAAACTAGGGTTTCTGTAAGGATTTGACCCCATCATTATATTTGTAAAATGCATACCTCCCTTATTTTTCTTATAAAAACTAACACCTAAAGTACTGGTTTCACCTCAATAACAGATGTTTGTGCTACACTGATTTTTGCATTTAAAAAAATACCAATGCTGTTTATTTGTAAAAATGTGTTTCAAGGACCACTGATTCTTTTATACCCCACTTAAATGTCAACTCTTCAGGTACTATAAGAGGTGATATTTTTATGCAGCGTCAGTTCCCTTCTCCCCGAGGGTAGCTGATGCCTATACTTGGCCTGAATCACCCATTTACAATTCACTGTGCTGCTGCTTAAGGCAATTGGCCCCCTGCTGTTTCTCCACATTCCGTTGTTGCATCATGTTGTGTAAAGATGTGCCTCAGTGAATGCTTGCAGCGTTCCTTCTGCATGCTGTACATGGGCGATTTTTCCTCCGTGTCTCACCATACCGCAGCTGTCATCCTGCTGTCATCTGTCTTCTGTGGATATCTTCCCCGGTAGTGCTGTGTTACAGAGTGCATTGCCTCATTGGTGAGGATTTGGCTAGGATCCAGGAACTTGAATGTGGCAATCCTTATGAATGAAAGCTTTTGCCAATATGCTTACCCGTTGTAAAAACAGAATGCAGGCCTACATAAATGACAGTAAAAAATTTAGTAAATTTACTGAGAATGTCAATGTTAATTTAGTTTAGATAGAAAAAAAAGGAGTCTTCATTAATTAAAATACTTCAGAGAAATAGAATCAATAAGATATATTGGATAATTAATTGGTGGTGGTGGTGGTGGTGGTGGTGGTGATGGTGGCGGTGGTGTGTGTGTGTGCATGTGTATCCATATATAGGTATAAAATTTCAAGAGCTCCTTGAAATAAGAAAAGAGGCACAGAAATCTGCACTACCTACTGAAAAGTCAGTTGTGCTAGAGGGAGCAAGTGTCTTACATTTAACACAATTTTCTCTGATCTTGTAGTTTTGACATTAATTTGGTACCAAAATTACAAGATCCCTTTCCTCTCCCAGACAGCAATGTCTGTGAATTGTGTGCCCTCCAACAGTCAGGATGTTCTAAGGAAATTTACAGGTAAAAGTAGTCATTCAACATTTTATTTATAGATCTGTTAGAAGTTCTGCTCAAAGCAGAAGATGTCAAGATAGTAACTCTTCATAGAGCCTGCAAGAATTGCAAAGAGATTTGTGATAACCAACTTTTTAATTAGCAGGGAGTCTCTTTGGAACACATTAACCCTAAACAACAGCAAACAAACACATTAACAAATCAGGGGCCTGGCAACCATCTACATTGTTTCTATCCATTCAATAAGTACTCCTCAAGAGATGACAATTTTCCAATTAGAACATAAAAGGGAAATGGATTTTGAAATTTCATTATGTAGTATTTTGTAAATTAGAACTTTACTTTCCCATTACATTTCTGTTTAAATCACTCTGCTGCTCTGCTTAATAATATCACAAATTCTATTATTTCCAAATATGTAAATGTTAAAAATGTATGATTTGATATTTTAAAAGCACGCTATTTTATAATTAAATCTAGTGTGTCTTTGCATTATTCAACTGAAACAGTTCACAAGAAATGCAGACATTGCCAGGATAAAGTCCATAAATCTATACATTCATAACAGATGTATATACACATGTAAATATGTATTTGTATCCTTATTTAGTTTAACAAAATTTATCAAAATGAAATGCTGTGTTTTCTTTCAGTTAAATATACATACCTTCATCTAATTCGCACAATGCACTTCTGTAGATTTTTGTCTACTAAAGGGTTTTGGTGACATTTTCTGTTAATCTATTGCTGAATATATAAACTTAACAAATAAGATTAGTGAAAAAATTTCTAAAGTCTCTTGTTTAACAAGTCATGCGCTATTCATTATATAATATAATTCCATTGTTTTGTTTTATGTTATTTTTGTTTATTTCATTTTTTATGCACCTTTTATCTTTAAAGGATATTTGAGATCGTTCAATTGCATTTTATATTTATTTTGGTTATATCATGTGGAATGTGGCTAAGTTTTGTGTCTTATGGGATAAACTATTTTATTTTCTTTAAGTCTGTCAAGTAATGATGTTAGTTTTATGATATACTGCTAACTATAAATGATATAGTCAATTACTGTATCTTCCTTTAGAAAGGTTAAGATTACATTTAGTTTTCAATGATCTGTGAAAGTGTAT
This sequence comes from Cynopterus sphinx, assembly GCA_030015415.1. Taxonomy (NCBI): domain Eukaryota; kingdom Metazoa; phylum Chordata; class Mammalia; order Chiroptera; family Pteropodidae; genus Cynopterus; species Cynopterus sphinx. The sequence goes on from CM057381.1 coordinate 27,877,010, forward strand.
GTAGCTATTACTTAAATAAATGTATTACATTAACATTTCAGCTTAATATTAAAGCTATAAAAATATTTCTTAATATAAATAATTTTGCAGAATATGTATTGTAGATTTTGACAAATTACAAAGTATTAATCAAAAATAAATATTTAATATTTTTAAATGTTGAACTTTTTGGAATATAAATCCCTTTAGGTCTCATTATAAGAGTGTTGCTCGCTTAATTACTTACATCCATTTTATTAATTACTCAAATAAGTAATATGCTAATTTTTCTAATATTTATATAACCTAGAAAAGATCTGTAGAAACAATAATGATCATTTATGATTGCCATTCATGATGACCATCTAAGGTAAGAGCCAAAGGGTCTGAGAAAATGCACTTTAAAATCTCCATACAATCAATAAATGAGTGAAAATAATCTTTAAATAACATATTAACTTGGTAGCAAACTGACAACCGGATTCAAGTGCAGAATGGGGGCCTCCTACTTCTCCACATTAGTGTACTAAATTAGCAGTCAACTAGTTCATTGTGAAATCAACTGCTGTTTCCAAACAAAGAATGCCAGCATCCAGTGTCAGGGTTGCTAAGTGCCTGATTACACTAAGACAATGACAGGCTGCCAAATCTCTCCTCTAGTCTAGCTTTAACACTAAAGCCAAGAGACATTTGGTATGCAGAGCAGCACTACAGACAAACGTGGGTAATTGAAAGATTTAAATTAGCTTGTTTCTGTGGGATCCCTTTTCTTATAATCACATCCTTATACTTACCCTGGCCATGTAAAGTTCTGTTTGGATTTATGTGATTTTTATAGGAAAAGATGTAAAGATCCATTAAAATATCTAACTGTACATCTTTATACTTGTTCTGTGTTCATCGGTCATGTTATGGTTTTAAGATTTGTGCACATTCAGTTTTATTCAACCCAATTGCTATAACTTCTGGGAATCCCTTGTTGTGATCAAGTGCCTGCCTACCAGTCACTGCCCCAAAATCATTGTATATTCCCAGGGAAAATTTACCCAGAGGCATTTTCTCAGCTAGGGTTTTACACACAATAACACAATCCTCACCCGATACAAGGCCTTGAGGTCAGTTATCACCATTGGCTCCCTGAAAATAAGTTAACTGATGACTCGGGGAAGGCAGGAAAATGAAGGTCATTCACTTCTAAACATATCTAACATGCACATAATGTTTGGTCACTGAACAAACTACTTTATCAGTACTTCCCTAGTTTTACTTAGAGCTGTTTCCTCAACTTTGTTTTTTTCCACTATTGTTCCACTTTGAATTCTACACTTAGCCAACATAATGACAATAAAAATGCTTTAGATTCTCACATTTATATACACATAATTGAACAGATTTGAGTCTTTTACTTATGTATACAACTCTTTGCTGTCATTTCTATCAGGAATATAAAGTGGACTGTAATTAAAATAGCTACTACAGATTTCTTTATTCTGGTACAGGCGTCACCATATACCTTATTTCGAAGGTTAGGAATGTATCATTTATCTTTGCCTCCTTCCTCTTTCTGCAATATCTTTCATGCATTCAAACCCGAGCATTTTCTGCATTCTCGTTTTTTTTTTTAACTGTCTCATGAAAAATATGAGACACTCCCTTGTCACTCCATTAAACAACTAGCCATCAATTACAGAATCAAGATAAATCGCCTCTAGGAAGACATCGACGATCTTACATAATGTGGGCCTTGTCCATACTGCAAAACTCATTTTTAATCTTTTTCTATCTGACACTTTATGAACCAGCACACTGGATTTCCTATAGTTTTCAGAAAAAACTATGTTGTTTTGTGTAACATTTATTCATTTATTTATTGAGTCAGAAAAAATTTATTAACTCCTGTAGAAAGCCTCATTGGGTCTTTGTTTTCTTCCTTTTCTTTCCCCAGAGATGTTTCCTTCCTACTCTCGCTGGCTCATTCCTATTAGTATTTAATTTACTTCATGTGTTGTGATGCTTAGTTTTATATGACAACTTGAATGGTCCAAGGGGTGCCCAATTTAAATCTTATTCCTGGATGCTCCTGAGGTGTTTCTAGATGAGATTAGCATTTGAAAAAGTGGGCCCTATAGTCTTTGTCCTACTACTGTGGGTGAGCATCACAAAATTCACTGAGGGACTGGACAGAGTAAAAAGGTGGAGAAAGGAGAAATTTGCACCCCCTTGCATCCTGTCTGTCTACTTGAGCTGGGACATTTGTCTTTTCCTATTCTTGAACTGGAATTTACACCACTGACTTCCCTTGACCTCAGACTTTCAGACTTGGACTGGAATGACGCCATGGCTTTCCCGTGTCCCTAGCTTGAAGATAGTATATTATGAAACTTTTAGCACATTAATTGCATAAGCTGATATCTCATAATAAATTTCTTCACGTATATATACATATACTCATGTGTGTGTATATATATATATGTGTGTGTGTGTGTTTGTGTGTGTGTGTGTGTGTGTGTGTGTGTGTGTAAACTCATATATATATTTCAGTCCTTCTTATGCTATTTCTCTGGAGAAGTCTAATACAAGTGTCACATCATTCAGACAGTTATCCTTGGTCACCTCACAAGTTTCATATTTCTCACACTTTGACTTTCTTACAGAGCTACAACTATCTAACTCTGTACCTCTTAACTCTCTGCCCACCACAATGTGCTTCTTTCTTGTGTGTTGGAGAAAACAGATGAAATCACTTATCCTTAACCTTAGAATAGATATGTCAACATGACCCACACATCAATAAAAATAATAATAAAATTTTTTGCTAAGATTCAGATAATTTTTTGAAAAATGTCTATGTGTCTATGTGTCTGGAAAATAATTGGAAGTACCCACGTCACATAAGTTTGATAGATTTAGAATCTGCATTTTTAAAAAGCTCATGAATTGAAACTTTCTAGCTGTAGATTGAGAAATAAAAGGTAACCTTTTAAATTAGGCCAACTCAAACATTTTAGCCATTATGAGACACAGGTTTTGGCATAAACAAGAAGAAAAGTATATCTGCATCATCGGGGATTCTCTTCATTATGAGGAGTCATGGGAGTAGTTTTTCAAAGCTGATGTGAAAGAGGACAGAAAATAGGTTAAGCATTGAGATGTAAATGGATTGGGAATTTATAAAGTAGAAATGACATTTAGTTTAAGAATTTATTTTAGGACACCTGTCTTGCTCTATGCATGAAGGATTTTATTTGAATTCAGATAGCTCAGATGTATTCATCTTTTAAATTCATGTTTCTGAGGATATTTTCTATTTTTTTAACATTTTACTAGTCTTACTTTATCTTAGTACTAATGTAAAATATGGATGTAAGACAATGTCTACACCCTGTCTGATCATTTAGAAGCTAAAGCTACTGAAGCTAACATTTCCCACAGTGGCAATGACTACAAAATTTGGAGTCATGCCAAATTGAATTTTAGTCCTGACTGTATCACTTACTAATTGTGTGATTATTAACAAGATTTTAACTTTTTTAGTCCTCAATTACCTCATTTGAAAAGCAGAAGCAAAAATAATATCTACGTCAGCTATTATGAGGATTAAATAAGATGGCAGGCACCTGGAAGTAATTATCTGTCTTGTACATTTTCTGTTTATCATTAATGTCATGTGTCTCCTCTAACATCTGTACTGTTGCCTCAAATATTATCTTTAAATTTAAAAGTCTGGATACTTTTTTTTGTTATTATAATTTTTAAATAATTGTTTGGGGATTAATCAATTTAGATAAACATGAAGATTAGAGTTTCACAAAAATGTAACAAAATATCTGTCACTTAGTGGTATATATAGTATGACTGTGCATGCAGACAAGCCTTTCTTCTGGAATGCCATATTTTGTGTATGTGCAGGTTTTAAAATGTACAAAGTATGGTTAATTTGCATTAAAACCACAGATGAAGTAATAAATTATAAAAATACTGAATAATATGTAAGCTAAAATAATTCGATATGATGTCAACATAAGAGGTAGCATACTCCTAATTCAAGGCAGTGACAGGAACATGTCCACAGGGAAAAAATGAAAAAAGCAAGATGGTATGCCATTTTTGTTTTCTTGACAAAGTCAAAAGAAATTATTAATTATTTAGAAGTGTGAATATTGAACATGTACAAGTTTAACCCAACATACCATTTTTGTACATAATTTATATAATGTTTACCTTCCAATATTTATTTTCAAATATTGTTCCTTTCTGGCTAAGTTAATCTTCCTCTCTACTTTTCTAATGAACATAGAATGGCAATATCTGCCAAATTAGAGACTGAATTCAGTCACAATTATATAATACTCAGTTATTCTTTCATTACATATTTTTAAATATTTCAAAAATTTTTATTTCAAATAATACTTTATAATTTTATACAAAGTAACATAAACCTTAATTCGTCTTTTAAAGAGTAAAATATTTGTCTCAATGCCCAATACAATAAAAGTGCACAGAATGCACTTTGTGAACTTCAATCATTCAATAAGCATTAATTAGAAACATAGTGTTCCAGATCTCATACCAGATGATAGAAATACACCTTTGAAAAACACAGATGTGGTTTTGATCTTCATGGACCTCAAGTATTTGTACACTTTGAGGCATTAAATAAACAGCTCCAGACAATTCTTTTTTTCAGTCTCATTAGCTTCTTTCAAAAAGTCTACATTTTAATTAACATATAATAATTATTAATTAACATAATTAGTATAGATAAATATTAACATGTATAAAAAATGTGTGTCATACAATAAATTTTGACTGAGGCATATACATTTGGCTTAGTACTAGAGATCAACTACATGCAGTCTTGTAAGATATGGTTGAATGTTTTATAATAATTTACTAATGACTAAAAAAATTGGAAATTTAAGGTATTTAAACACAGTTATGAGGCTTCTTCTTCTTATATAAACATATAAATGCATATACACACACTCATATGTATATATATGAGAGAGAGAGAAATAGAGAGAGAGAGAGAATTTAATGTAAGAATTTGGTTTATATTATTGAGGCTGAGAAATATAGTGTGTGCAGCCAGCAAGTTGGGGATAATAGAACAAATGGCATAGTTCCAATCTGAGTCCAAAAGCCTGAGAACCAGGAGAGCTGATGTTGAGTTCCAGTCCAACTGTGAGTCTGAAGGGAAATGAAGACTGATGTTCTACCTCTATGACAGGGAGAGAGAGAAAATTCTTCCTTACTCAAATTGTCATTCAATTTAAAGCCTTCAATTGGTTAGTTAGGAGGGCCACATTGAACAGAGCGATATGCTTTATTTAGTCTACCAAATCGAATATTAATCTCATCCAGAAACATTGTCACAAACACACCTAGAAATAATGTTTAGCTGCCTGATCAACTCATGGCCCTATCAAATTGATATATAAAATCAATCATTATAACATCATGAAAGGGATAAGCTGCAAAATAACTGAGTGCATGCTTTTGAATCACATTGTCTGCATTCATGTATTATTAGATTTTGAGCTATGTAGTTTTATGATATCAATCAAGTTCATTAACCTGAAGGTGTTCACAAGTATATATTCTTATACTGGTGTTTAAAATAAATATATTTGGTGATTTAAGTAAAATAATAAAACTAATGAATTTATAATTTAGAAATAGATTTTCATAAATAAAACTCTATAACTTATTTATACTCTGGTCATGAGGTTGTAATAAGTACCAGACTAGTCCTCTCATAAACAACTAAATAACTGGGGGAGAATGGGAAGGGAAGCACAAAATAAATGGTTTTAGATGAGGCATAACAGACAGCTCAGGACCATGATCTGTGAAATAACAGTGCTCAATGACATGAGCAACATGATTGATCTGACTCTGCCTAGAGGAATTTTCTAAACCACAGCCTGTGTGTGAGGACAGGTGCAACATATAGAACATGTCAGTCTTGTTAAGCTGATATCAGAATTTGGAGTTATAAAGTTGTCTAAACATTGCAAGACAACATAAAGTACTAAAGAGGGGGCAGCTAAGGAGACAAAGCTTTATAAATAAGAGCCATCCCTTGAGTTTGTGCTGGATCTCATGCATACCTTCTCTTGAAGCCAGGATAAGAATGACTATTGAAAGAAAAAAAATTACAACTATTGGTATTAGAGCAAGTACCAAGGATTGTGAGATGAGTATCCCTGGAACTCATAAAAAGCTAGAAGATAACTGTGTTGAAAATAATTAGAATGGAGAGAGACACTGAACGCCTTGGCAATCAGCAGGGAACTCAGAATTCTGTAGAGACAACAGAAAGCTCTTGACATAGTGTTAGGGCTAAATTAGACCAAAGAGCAAGAGCATCTGACCCACAAAAAAGGAAAAAAAAATCTCTTGAGCAACAGACCCAGAAATTGATGGAAAAAAAAAATGAAATAGAAAGCAAGTACTTTAAAGCAGTTATTATAAAATAATAAAATACGTTAAATGAAAGATGAACATGATGAAAGACAAAAAGACAAATAAGAATATTCAGTAGTAAATGGAACATAAAGAAACCAAAAGGTAATTCTAAAGCTAAAATATAAAACCTGAAATTAAAAAATAAAAAGCCTACTGGATTGGATTAATAGCATATTAGAAATTGTATTAGAAAAGAGTGAAACTGATGACTGGGAAATAGATATTATACAAAATGACTAAAAATGTGAAAAAAAAAACCTGTGGAAATGAATGAATGGAAATTTATGAAATTATGGGAAAATAGCAAGTGTTATAACAGACATGAAATCTAAACCCCAAATGGTAGATGGGGAAATCAAATTTTCAGGAATTTACTGAATATGTTTTAATTTTTTAACAACTATAAACCCCATATTCAAGAAAGTCAATAAACGCCAAGTAGAAAAAAAAATAAAATGGAAAATTATAATTAAAAAAGCTGACAACCAATGATAAAGATCACACAAGAAAAACAGAATAAGAAATTATATTAGCCAAAAAGAAGTGAGTTGGTAATATTAAGGAACTGATAAAAAAAAATAACTCAATGAAACACAACTAGCCAAAGTAGAATTCTATTTAAAAAAAAAAAAATCTTCAAATTGTGAGCAAATTACATGCATTTTTACACAAATAAAAACTAAAAGTGGCTATAGCTCTTTCTGGTGTAGCCCATTTCTCTATTGAAACATACTTCAATAAATTTTACTTTTCCTAAAAAAAATACTAAAAGCATATATTGTTAGCAGACCTATATAATAAAACTCTTTTAAAAAGTTTTTTTAGGTGTAAGTAAAAGAATTTAGACAAAGTTTGGGCCTACACACACAAAAAATGGAAAACATCAGACAATAAACATGTGAAAGTATATAAATACTGTGTTCCTATATTTTAAAGATTGTTGAATATGTAAATCAAGCATTATGAAGGCATATTCCAGAGTTTAAAACATATGTAATAGTGAAATACATGTTTTTAAGTATACAATATAATGAAACATAATAATAAGTAAAGAGGAGGAAACTTTTGGAGATGATGGATATGTTTATGGCATAGATTATGGTGATGGTTTCATAGATTCATACTTATCTCCAAACTCATCTTTTGTACTTTTCGTATGTCAATCATACCTCAATATAATTTTTGAACATTTAAAATGTATGACAAAAGCATGAAAGATAAGATATGAAAATGAAATGTTAAGATTCTTACAACATACATGATATAAAATAATATTATTTTAAGGTAGACTTTGATACATTAATGGTTATTGTAAACCATAAAGACATGACTAAATATTTTTTTAAATACATATTCAATAAGTCAATACAGGAAATACAAACTAAAACTAAATAAAATCAATGTACCAAAAACTATGTAAGAAAAGAGAGAAAAATCACCAGGACAGATGAGATAGATAGAAAACAAATGGCATGATTAGACTTAAATATAACCATATACATTAAATATAACCATTAAATGTAATTCAACAACCCACCACAATTAAAGACAAAATTTTTAGATTGTATTCCTTTTTTTTAAAGAAGATTTAATAATAAACTCTTTATAATCATGACAGATGAAACAAGAGAAAGATAGAATGGTTATCTTACTATGTAACAATGAAGAATTTACTCCCCTTACATCAAAAAGCTTTATTAGTAGTCATTAAGGAAATGCAAATAGAAATCACTATAAGATATCATACCACTACATATTGGCCATAGTAATTTTTTAAAATATGACAATAACAAATATTAGTAAGGATATAGAGGAAATGAAGACATTAATTGCTGCTAGAAGGGTAAAATTATACAACCACTTTATATATTATACTGACATTCTTTTTCTCATAGCTATGTTTACTTAATGACCCAGAAATCTCATGTGTAGGTATTAACTATGATAAATTAAATTGTGTGTGCATGTCTGTGCACGCACACATACCTGCGCACACACATACACATATAAGTGTTCAAAGCTGATTCATTCAAAATAACTCCAAACTGGAAACACTTAAATGTTCATCAGAATGAGAATATACAGGCAAATTTTAGTGTATTTATTTAAAGAATTTTATTTAGCAAAAAAAGAATAAGCTAGCGATGTGTCCAGCAACGTGAATTAAGTTAAAAAAATATTTTTGGTAAAAGTTGGACAAAAAAGTACACTCAATCATTCATTTACATTATGCTCCAGAAAAGGCATATCCAGTCAGTAGTGAAAAATATCAGAACAATGGTAGGAAAGAGAACAAGAACAGAGGAGATGATGATTGACTAGGAAGGTGCATAAAGGATGATTGTGAGTAATAATATTTTGTTATCTTAATAGAGGTATGAGTTACACAGATGTACACATATGTAAACACATACATAGATTTCCAAACCTAAGATTTATGTGACACTTGTATACAAAAGATACCTCAATAAAAATAAACTGTTTTGCTAAAAAAATAACTGATTTTGGGGAAAAATAGCTTAGATATTATCATTTTTGCTCTATTCTTTTTTTTCTCCCAGCCACTTCCTAGATAGCTGGAAAATTAAGACTAGAGAGTATATTGAAATTCATAAAGACTTTGATAATTACCCAGTTTATTTCAAGAGTAATTAAGTATTATTCTTTATCACATATACGAAAAAGATTCTTGGAAATAACAAAGTATAAACTAATTGCTCATTACATTCACACATTTATGCTCTCCTTGAATAAGCATTAGCTTCAAAGAATCATTATTGTAGGAATAAAACTTGACATTGAGTTTTAGGACATTATTGTAATTTTCTGTACAAACACAGGGGCTTATATCATTGTTAATACACGTTTGCATTTACTCTGCTGGTCAGAGTACTGGCAATTTTCCTTAATTATGAAAAGTTCTTATGTTTAGAGCATAATGCACATAAGGACAAAGCAAAATGCTTAGTAATTAATCCTTAAGTAGGAAGCCATGTGGGTAGAATGCAGTGTAAATTATTCTACAGTATTTCAAATCCCACAAAGGGGTACTATCATCAAGAGGTTCCAAATAACTGGCTTCAAACATATAGTTACAATTAGTACGAAATGTACTGCCTTTGCAGCCCAGTGTGAACTGCATGAACGAATTTTAGACAAATGCTAGCCTAATCTCACACCTATTGTAAATCATAAACTTTCCTCTTTTCAACTCTATTAAACTGGTTTGATTTTCTAGTGAGAAATTCTACCATTCTTATAATTAAATTTCAAAGAAATGACATCATAGTCTAAAGAAGATAAAAACATTTGTTAAGCTTGTCAATGGTCTATTTTCCAAACCTATCTCTCGCTGGTGGTGGTGTGACACTTTTGATGAAATTTAGGATTCATCAAGTATTACCTCTTAAGACAATAGCAGGTTCAATTATTAACAAAATATTCCACATATAAAGCTAACATAAAATTTTTATGAAAGTATACCTGTATAAATATAATATAATATATGGAGATATTATATGTAACAAAGATTTTAAGAATCAGAAGTGAAGATTGAGAGAATAGTATATAAGAAGGAAATATTTTAAATGGTTTTTCTGGTTACTTAAAAATAAATAGAAACGATTGAATTAAGAATATAATCATTGCTTTATACTTACTTTTCTAAAATTATTGGTCATTGTATTAGCCTCCTAGTCTGCTTAACAAAGTACTGCAAACTGGAACAGAATTAAGAACAGAATTTTTTCTGTCACAGTTGTGTGGGTTAGAAGTCCACAATCAAGGTATCTGAGAATCCATGGAATAATATTTCCCATACTTCTTTTCTAGTGTCTAGCGGCTACTATCAATTCTTAGCATGCCTTGGCTTCTAGTATTACTATTCAAATTTCTACCTCCATTTCACATGGCTGCTGTGTGTGTGTGTGTGCGTGCGTGCGTGTGTGCGTGTGTGTGTGTTTGTGTGTAAATGTCCAGATTTCCCTCTTTTTATAAGGATACCAGTCCTAATGAATTTAGGTTCAACTATAATCCAGTATGACCCCATCTTAACTAGGTTATGTCTATAGAAACCCTATTTTCAAATAAGGTCTCATTAATAAGTTTCAGTAGACATGAAGTTTTTAGGGGACAATATACCACCCAAGAGAGTTGTAAATAATAAAAAAATATATTTTCAATAACATCTTTCTTTAAAGAGTCAATCTGATTCAATTAAGTATATTAAATTGAGTCGTTTATTTTTTTATTTAATCATTCATTTACAAATACTTGGTGAAATATCTACACAGTAATAGTTGTTCTAGTAGCTATTGGTGATTAAAAAGAAAAATGAAAGTAAGAAAAAAATGAAAACAGATTAATAAAAAAATACATAATTTATTACTATTTTAAGTTTTAGAGCATCTTTAGCTTTGAAAAATAGATTTTATGCCAAATTGCCAAACAGAGTATGTTCAATGACAATAATGTAATTTCTACAAAGAAGGTGTTCTATGCAGAATTCTCTTATTTCATATGGGTTTTTTGTTCCTAAATGTCAATTTCTTGGGTTCTGCCAATGAAAAAAAGCAGCAGCAAGAAAAATAACAATCCAGTCCTAGTGATACAATCTGTTGACTTCATAATAGTATTCGACTAGAAAAAAAATTGCTCAAAATTGTTTCTAAAACATAATATCAAATATGGGCACCACAAGCAATAAATACCAAAAAATAAAAATAAAACAGAAATAATGTAATATTGAACTCTATTACCTGCTAAATTTTCAACTTCAAATTCTAATATGGGAATATCTAAAACTAATAAGGATGATTTTCAGCCTATTTTTATTCCACCATACAATGATTCTCTAAATATACTGTGAAATCACTGTATTTGAATTATCCGCAATGACTACTAGATGCAGGCATTCTTTGGCATACAACAACTAACTTATTGATTAACTTATACTTATTAACTTATTATTAATAAGAATTTGCAATTAAGTTAGGTCTCCAACAGATTTTTACCTTAAAGTTTAGCCCAGAACCAACACTACTACAATTTAAAATATCCTTCCAATAAGATATGTTGTAGTATGTTAAAAACTAAAAGGGGTAAGAAGATAATAGAGGGCAATTGAAAGTGTCTTTAAACAACTGCTAATTATACTTACTTCCAGCTCTACCTTTTTCATATATAAATGCAAAAGGAGATTAATCCTGGATATAAACATTGTTAAATGAGAAGGGAGGATGTATCAGCTGGTCTCAGGCTAAACACTGAATTTGAAGATTCTGATGATATAATCTTACTTCAAATATTTCTTGAATTTGCAAAGATCAACAAGTTTAGCAACCATTATTATATTACTGCTAATGTGTTTATTAGAACTCATGTTGTCTAAGTCCTTCTTTCACAATGTTATTCCTTTGCTCACTATTCTAGCCCATCTCTGAAATTTGTAGGTCTGTAATGCACATTGGCGGAATAAATCAATCAATTATACAAATCTCTTTGAGAAAACGTGAAAACCATGGTCTGACAATTGGGAGTAAAATTTGTCATTGAATTGCTCTGCATTGTAAGTAAGAATATGTTTCCAAAGTGTCGTATTGAGATATTGCAATTTCAATCAAGATACTCTAATTGTGAGTTCAGGAACTTCAAAATAATAGTCTATTGGCACAGACAGGCAACTTGTCCATTTTTAAAAAACAAAGGCACAGCAGTTTTCTATTTATGAGTTGGTTTATGATAATACTTTCCATGATATATAATAAAGATATCATTATTTTAATTGTTTGTTGTATTTTCAAATTCTATAATAACCATTTTTATGTACTGACCTTATTTTTTAAAACTTTACTGGTAGTTATCATTTTCTCTTTGATCTCTTTTATTGCACTTTTTCCTACAAAAAAAAATTAAAAATAAAAGAATTTGGAACATAAGCAAATGGTCAGGGTTGAGAAATATTAACTCTTCTCAAAGAATAAGGTTCTCAAGGAAATGAATATTTAGAAAGAAGAGGATGTATAGCACAGATAAGAAATGAGGAATTTTAGAAAGCGACAGACAAATTATAGTAATCTAGTAGGTCAAAACCTGACTTCTTTTTTTTTTAGTTGAATGTCCTCAGAAAATTTTAAATGGATAATTATATTCTGTTTACAAGTAAATAAGCTTAGAGCCTTCTACTTCAAATTTATGAATCATTGAGCTCTCTACACATGCTTTCATCTCTAGTATATTTTTTCTTCTTGATGAATTATGAAAATCATTTTAATAAATCATTATATAGTGTGTCAGGATCAGAATATCTGATAGATTAGGCACATAAAATATTATTCAAGAAACATTTATCTAAAATTAAATATATTGCAATCATTTTCTAATTTACATGTGGGGTTTTACTGTGGTCCAAAGCATTGAAAATATATTAAATAATATCCAATATTAAATGATACTAAGTAATATTTAAATATATTAAATGATACTTAGAAAAGTTATTTCAAAACTGTACATTTTTTCTATTTTTGGCATATTTTTTTTTCAAACAGAAGTTCCTTAGAAGTATAGTATATAAAACTTATAAATGTGATACCATTTTTTTTTTTTTTGATGATTAAAGTAAAAGTAGAATGCTTTACTTGGAACCTTTCTAATTCCCACCTCATGTAGGGCATACTGTTCAGTAATTTAGGATCTGAGAACAATTTAAAAACTAATACCGTAAAAGAGAATTAAATACAATCTATTAATATGTGCTGTTTCTCTGTTTTATTACATTATAAAAAATGTATGAATGTATATCTATCAATTATAGATAACTGAATAGTACCATAGGTACTTACAGTTAGTAATTTGACCAGAATTATAATTATAGAATTAAATTTTATTTTCCCAAAGTCTCCCATGACTTCAATTCCTCCCAAAACATATACATTCACTGATAAGAACATCAATATTCTTTATACTTTGCCCCTAAATGCACTCTAAATCCCTGGTGCACCAGACTGGTCTGAGTTGAAGGTGTCTCTTGTTTAGGCTCAAAGCCAGCCTTAGCAGTTTCTTCTCTCTTTGCCAGTAGCACCACATCAAGGTGACAATAACTATAATATTAGTTGAAAAAAAGCATGTGCACAATGACAGCTCTAAAGGAAATCAGAAGAGAAATTGAACACTCACCTTCAATTCAAAAAATGGCTGTCTTAATCTAAAAAACCACTGCAGGTTTTTCTAAAATAAGGATGGCTTGTAAGAAATTTAGTAATGTTAATAGTATATCTATTCAGAAACAAGATAAGAGAGTAAAAAAAGTGTACTTCAACAAGGACTCATAATGTCAACCTACAGTTCAAACCACATAGCCTATTGACCCAATAATAGCCTCTAAGCAATTATTTCTTTGTGCTGGGAGTGATATTGGGGTGGGACCATGACTTTGAGCTGCTTAGGCCTTCCCAAAAAGCAGATAATGAATACACAAAGCAATGCCTCCTAGATTACATAATTTAATTTTATATTTTAGTATATCTGAAAGTTAGAGCTTATAAATTATATTTTATAGCTAAGAAATGGAAGCATAAGGAAATAAGCAACTTCTTAAATTTTATAATAGTGGCCTTAAAATAGGTTTTAATCCCAGACTGGGAAAATCAATAGGTTAAGCAGATATTCTAATTTCGAGTCTTTGCTTTGTTTTATATTTTTCATTATAATTATAGTTAAGCACAAAATGCATAAATAAAAGTTTATAGCTCAATGAACTTTCAGGACATGCAGCACAATCAATATCAAGACATAGAACAACTTAGAAATAGCCTCCCTCATGCCTTTTCTTCATTAACCAAACACTTACCCTCAAATAGAACCTTTAAAACATAGCTCTGAATATGTTTGTAGTAGTACTTTATTCATTTTCATTCCTATGAATGATTCCATTAAAGAATACAATACAATTAATTCGTTAGTCCTTGGTAGATAGAAAAATGTATTATTTACAATCTGCACAACTATAAAGAACACAGGATTTTATGCTTATCCTTTGTTAAATACATGTGTAGATTTCTGTTGAGAATATGACTAGAAGTGGAATATGTATGTCATAGATTATACATATGTTTAGTTTTAATAGGCAATGCTAAACCAACTTCCAAAATGGTTTCAAGAATACATACTACCACCAGCTAGAGTTATAATTTATATAGCCTTGATCCAGTAAGAATAGAACAGTTGTCCTAAAATTTGTGTATGAATCAATTCACTGTAATGCTTTTAACATGTGTTGTCTCTGGGGTCCATCCCAACAAATTCAATTCAGTATTATTGGGAAATACCAAATAATCTGCATTTTTAACACAAAATTTTATAATACTGTGATGAATATGATTTAAGAAACATGTGCAAAAACTCTAATTTAAAAAGTTTTGACATCAGTGTTTTATATCAGAAGCTTAGAATCTGAAGTATTAAACATAGATTTAAATAAAAACATAATCTCCAAATTTTTTTTTCACCAATATCAAACTTAGGCTATTATTATGTAGATGTTTCTATAGGTTAATGGATTTTCTTAATCAAGAAGAGTGGATTCAATAATAAAAATAAAATTATAGATTCATCAAGAAATATAGGAATCTAGAACTTTAGGGTTATTGTTTCAGAAAAGACCATGAGACTTGGTCTGTGTGCCATTGACTAAATCAAGAAATTATCACCTTTATGGCTCATTGTCAATTATAATTTTATCTAAAGTTTACTTTTTCTGCTTTCTTTAGTTTTAAAGTTTTGTTCCTTTTACAATTTGCTTACTTGAGAGTTGTGGCAAAAACATTTAGTGGGTAAGTGAGGTTTATCCCATGTTCTAGACTTTTTCTTTAGATCAGGGCCTTAAGATAGCTGTGTGCCTCTTTGTCTTTCTTCTGTAGCATCCTTGAAGGTTATATGTCTAGATGGTACAACATGAAATAATAGAACCTTCAAAAGCATAAGGTCTTGTGTGGGGAAGAAGACTCTACCTACAGTTAGCATACAAAATCAGAATATAATTCACTTCAAGTAGTGGTTATGAGAAAGGCAAAAATCTGATACATGTGGTATTGATTTAGCAGTCAGTTTGTAACCAGTGAGAAACTGATATAGAAAGTAAGAAATATATTCATATACATTATTCAAGGGCAAAACATTTGGTTTTCTTGCTGCTTATATTATCTTGACTTGTTAATTGAAAATCCCAATAAACTTCAAAGTATAAAGAAGATCCTGGAAAAAATAAAGTTAATAGTGCATATTGATTATTATCGAATATACTTAGCAAAGTGTTACAAGACAATAATGGGCTCATAGAAGAATTGGCTAGTCTGTAAGAAAAAATAAAATAGAATAGAGAAATTCCAGAATCTATGTGCCTTGCAGAGTTGCAAATGCTGTTATTAGTAAGATATGAAATTTTAAGTGATAAAGATCGATTTAATCTGAATGACCCATGTAATACAATATTAGTTTATGGTCTAAATGAACACCCATTTTTAAAATAAATATGATCAATACTTTGATAAAATATCTGACATTGATTATGTTATTACAAATGTGCCACAAAATCAGACCTGAAAATGGAGAACAAGGTGGTAATCCTCACATTTCATATTCCTATCAACACTCATGTTTTCAATTTTCAGTTGTAGAGTCAGCCATATTTTTTCAAACTTCTATAAAAATGTTGTAATATTTAGAAATAAGACTTTGACAAGAATATTTCTTATACCTACATTAACATTCTGTTATTAGTTTCTGGCAGCATACTAAGATGTCCCTGCAGCTTTTCATCCTCCTGGTGTCTACATCCTGCAAAATCCCCAGATCTGTGAAGATGATGAATTTTACTCCCTGATTAGTTATGTTATAGGGCAGAGTCATAGGAAGATTATCTGGGTTGGCCTCATCAAATCTCATAAGTCCTTTAAAAGCAGAGTGTTTTTATCCGATAAAGAGAAAATGGAAATCAGATAGACAAATCCTACCTGGCCTGGAAGAAAGCAAACATTCATGCTGTTACCTGCCGATGGAGAGGGATGCCCTTTAGAAGCTGAGAGTGATCTCAGTCTCCAGTTAGCAAAAGAAGGGTGACTTCAATACCACTATGGCAAAAAAGAAAAAAAAATTAATTTCTCAACAATCTGAATAAAACTGAAAGTTATTTTTCTTAATAAAATTTGAGGCACTAAACTAAAATAGAATTGAAATGAGGTCCTAAATTTATCCTTGATCAGAATATCCACATACAATATGTGATATTCATGTACATGTTAATGGATGCCATCTGATAATTAAGAGAATAATGTCTTTTAGTCTGAGACTCCCTCAGCCTTTAAAGACCCTAAAAATGTTTGCGAGATGGGAAGTTTTCTTTCAAAGATGGATATTCCATCATGATGTATAATAAAACATTCTGAGCTGGGGAACATTATTTTGGACCTTCATTACTTTGAAAAACAGAAAAAAAAATCAATATTTAAAAGTAGATTGTAGGTGAAATAGTCAAATTATTTTACATATGTATTAATATACACATATAATGTTTGAATATGTATATTTTTCAATACACATATATGTACAGACACAAAGTTATATAAAACAGCTTTCTGTGATAGTACAATAGAATAAAGAAATGTTAGGAAAATTTGAATAATGTATTATCTGAGAAATCATGATGACATATAAATACACGAGCACGTGAGATTGTATAATTTTTTTATATAAAGTCAGTAGAAAAGTATTGAATTAATGGCTCATTTAAAATAAAAGTCTTGCCAGTAATTAAAAACAGCAAAATTCTTCTTTTAATAATTTGTTAGTAAAACTGACCTTAAATTTTATTTTACTTGATATTAGAATACAAAGTAGTAGATGAGAATTTTTAAAGATGCTACTAGAATAGTTTCTATATGTGCAGCAAATCAAACACTTGTTATTTTTTATAAAGACAGAAGATAAATTACAAAGTTCATTTTGGCTATATACATGTTTGATTTAAAATGGACATTTTAGTAGTGGAGTTCTCTTAAACAAATGTGCACTGAGTTGTGTTAATCTCATTTATGTAAAATTCTCATTAGAAATAGGAGTCTAAAGTCATATCTCAGGCACCTGGAGGCTTTTATACAAATATTCATTATGTATAAGCAGCATTGGTCACATTCACTTCTGATTTGAAGGATATCTGGAAAGACGAACAAGAATATTTTGTGAGATATTCTGTGAAAATAAATCCAGCATTCACATATCACTTTGTTTAATAACTATTGTCAAGACTAGCTGCTTTGTGTTTATATATATTGTGTATGTATATATGCATATGGACCTGATATGAGTTAACTATAATGACTTACACAAATTTAACCAGAAATCATTATCAGAAGAAAAAGTCATCCTTCAGGACAGCATCCAAATTTTATTGTTCTGCCAAAGATAGAAATGCCTTCAGGTGGCACCGATGAGATGTCTGAATACTTATTGTTCTCTGTTCCTTGACCCATGCATGCTGTACTATTCATAACTAAATCCTTAGGATACATGATCATCTGATTCTGACATGCTGACATTTTCCTGTAGGTAATAAAATGAATAAATAATCAAAAAATTAAATAGATGCACTTAATTTCTTCTTACTTTTTATACAGTTTTAGAAGGAGACTCGTTTTCTCAAATGGGGCAATTGTAAAGGTGGACCAGCAGATACTTAAGAAATAAATTCACATGAAAGCTTGTCTTTTCTTGTTGTTCTTAGGAAAGCTACAAACATACCAGGGTAATTAGAACAAGCTAGCCTACTTAAGAGAGGATCATGACCATAACCCTGACATTGAGCCAATTGGTGGACATGTGAGATCCCAAAGGCTAACTGGCCAGCCAGCCACTAAACATGAAAGGCTCACATACCATAATCACTGATTATTTCCTTATGAATGGTGATGGCTTCAAAATTTAAAAAGCTGTAATTTAACAACTTATTTTCTGTTAACCAAGTAAACACTGCTTCTGCATCTATACCTAAATAGAATAGTTTCCAAATTAAATTTAAAAATAATGAGTAACATGAACATACAGATAAGTATTTCACAATATTGTCTGAGACAGTTTTTTTATTTTAAATAAATAAATAAATAAAACAAAACAAAACTCTCTCTCATGCATAAAGTGCATATACAAATAAGAATGTTGTAAAGTAAAAAATGTGAGATGATGGCAAAATTAAAAATATATAACTAATTTCAATTAGATTAAAGAGAAACTATTTATCAATGGACCCAAATGAATACAGAATATTTTGAGCTAAATTTTTCCAGCAATTTAGTAAAGATAATTGTTCAACCTGTTAGTTCACTTTCTTAAGCCTTGATTTCCTCATTTGTATACATTAGCTATAAATACAGATATTTAATTTACTTTTAATTTTTAAGAGTGTTAAAGGAAATAATAGGTTGAAGCACCTAGCAATAGATGTAGTACAAAGCACACTTTCAATAAATTTAATAAAAATATATTCATCTGCAATATATCTTTTCTGATGTATCTTATATTTTAAATATTTAAATCTATTAAATATTAAGTTAACATAAGAATTTATTCGTTTTAAAGTAAACAGCATAAAATTTAAAAAATTAGCTTACCAATGAGTGCTAAAGTCTATCCTGTTTCTTTATCAAGTAATAAAAGAAATGGGTCTTATTTATTGTTTTGAATCTTAAGGAATCAAATAAATTATTAATATTTTTTTATTTGGCAGGTTATGATCATTTGGCTAAAGTATAAAAATTGAAGGAACTAAGAAGCTCATAATGGATAGATTACAATGTAGCATAATAACTAGGAATTTCAAATGTTGTTAGTTTTTTAAATGTAATCAGGCTCCATGACTTATGTAATCAAAGACACATGGAGCCTGGGGATAGAAAAAAAAAAAAAAAAAAAAAAATATATATATATATATATATATATATATATATATATATATTTAATTTAAAAATTTGGAACTTAATCTAGGCGATTTCCATCACAAGTTATTTTAATTCTATGAAAAAATAAATAAAAAGTAAAGTAATAAGGTAAAAAATTGAGGTAAACATGATAGACTAATTTAGTAACAAATCTAATTTACCAACAAAGACATAAAATTAAACATGTGCATTAAATTTTCAAAAAGAAAAATCAATAACGCATTAAATTTACTCAGTAGTGTTACTCTTCCAGGAAATCTATTCCAGAATTAATTATAAATGAATAAAATAAAAGAATAAGTGATTAATATAAAGGGCAAGGACTGATTTTACAATATATATAAAATTGTCATTTATGGAAAAGAAACTGAAACAAATGAAACATAAGCAATAAACAAAGATGCAGTTTAGCTGTACTTTAAAATTGAGTTCATGTATACATATGTAAATATTATATATGTTATATGTTATATGTTATGTATTATATATTGTTTATTGTATATTGCATATTGTATACTGTGATTGTATATTATATACTGTATATATATGTTAGTATATATTAAAACACACAGGTACCCTTCACAATTTAACTTTTGTTTTTTAAATATGCAATGATTTTTAAAAAATTATATCAAGCTTAATATGGATTTAAAAACCCACACATTAAGCTCCATGCAGATGCCAGCAAAAATGTTAAGTGACCTCCGACCTGAGAGGGATGAATGTAGATTGCATTGAAGTAGCGTTTTAGTAGAAATGCATCTCATGCTTATATTTTTTGAGTTTTTTTTCATCATTACCCCCACATTATTAAGCCAAAATACTTTCTTGTGAAGAAAATAGGAGAGTCTAAAAGGCTTTTTAACATTTCATTCTTAAGAGAAAAGGTTGGAAGCAATAAATATATCTATAGGGTAAATTCGTAAAAGCCATAAGCTTAGTCATGCATATCTGCACAATCATGGACTCAATTGTTTCTCTGGTTGAAATATAGAAGGAAATTATAAATATTTGGTCTTCCAAAATTTGCTGCACTAGTTGGACACAGCTTTTAAGAGAGTGAGAGAGGAGAGAATCACAGTTGCTATAGATTGACTATCTCAATCACTACAAAACATCATTGATCACTATATTAATACTGCAAAAAGACTGAATATTTTAAAAGTTCTAAATATGAAGGCAATAAAATATGTTAAAGAAGGTATGTGTCAAAGCAAGTTTAGAAATACTAAAGAAATTTAACATTCATGAGTATATTAAAGATTGAAGATGAAATAAGTAGTTTCTGAGGACTGTACAGTTATAGGTACCAATCTCAATGATTTGCAGAATAATAAGAAATAAATAATGAAACGGTTAAACTGAAAAGAAAGAGTCCTCTCATACATTTTTCAGAACATGAGACAAAATAAATGCTAGGTCAAAAGGGACCTCAAAATAGGCCAAATTATTTGTTGGTGTATAATTTTGAAAATATTTAAAAAATGAATATTTAAGAATGTAAGAGTCTAAGCATTAAAGAACATCAAATTATAGAGCCAGGATAATGAAGGTGTCTTTTAAATGATAAGGATATTCGTGTTTTTAGTGCTTTATCTGATGAAGAACTCTTTCATATATTATTAATATGTCAAAAGTGCTTAATAGTGTTTTAGAAATATTTTGTTAAATACCTCTTTTTTGTTGTTGCTTGTTTGACTTTTCATATTCTGTGATTAATAATTTTTAATAGCAAGACAACAGGCCCAAAGTGGAGTGGCTTAAGCTAAGCCCCATATTGCCCAACTAAAATATAGTTTCAGCTCTCACAGAAATGAAATCTTAAAGTGATTAATCAGAAATCACCTGATCAGCGCTAGCTAGTTCATCTGCCTGACATTTACTTGCCATTGCTTAAAGGAAGGCAACTTTGCAATAACCAACCCACATTTTTGCCAATATAAGTACCTTGTTCCCATCCTCTTCTGTCTATAAAAGTCCTTCATTTTGTACAGGTCACTGGAGCCCTTTTCTATATGATAGATTGGTTGCTGCCCACTATTTTGTTTCAAATAAACTCTTAAAAATTTTAATATACCTCAGTTTATCTTTTAACAAATGAAAAATGTATTTAAAATAATGGAATACAGGCTTCTATTTCCTCAAAAAATTTTCGACCACACATTTTAGGTAATGTATTAAATTAAGATAATAATTTTTTGTATTTGGAAATAATTGTTTAATATGTTCTAGAAATGTAGTGGCTTCAATAATAAAATTTAATGTTTCTCAAATTCTATGGATAGTTAAAAACAGAGTTTCAGAGGATGGTAAGAAAAGTTTAACTTCAAAAATTCTAATAATTAAAGGTCAGATGCTTATGGATCAAATATTGAATTTTAATAGATGGTAGAGGTATAAATAGATTTTGCAATTATTTTAAACCTATACAATAAGAACTACTGATACCAGCACCCCTCCTGCTCATATCTCTTTGTAAGAGTGCTGCCTGAATCTAATCAATCTCATTTGAACCATCTGTTCCAGCTCAAAAAGTTTCTGAGAGTTTTACTTCCCCTGATACCAGTATTTATAACTTTTGAAGAAGCTATATTAAAACTAGGGGTCAGAGGACTCATTCATAATAATAGATTAAAATTCTCTAAGCAGAGAATTAACAGAAGCAATAAAGATCTTATTAATATTTTTCTACATTAAATTAAAAACTTTTATATAAAAAAGCACAGTAAACAGGTACAATATTGTGGTTAATAAAATTATGTATACACATATTTGGTCATTTGAATAACCAAAATATGTTTCTCATATTTGGTCTCCATCTACAGATCCTGGCTTATAGTTCCCAAAACTCTTGGAATTTCCTGAGTAATAAGAGCAATGGGAGCATCTTTTGTCATAATCTTTGGTCTCTTTTCCTTAGTTTCTGAAAATGCCTCAGAGCCATAAAAGTGAAATGGGTTTCTTGTTATTCATAATAAACTCTTTTATACTACAACTGGATTTACGTTAATCAAGATGACTTTTGGAAAGCACCTATGGATGTGCTGGTTGCCTAGAGAACCAACCACAACTTTCAGTCACACCCCTGATTTCCAGAGAGGAAAGAAGGAAAGCTATAGGTTAATTTAATCATCAGTGGCCAATGAGTTAATCACTCATGTGCACGTGATGAAACCTCTATAACATCCTGAAAGGAGGGGAGTTGAGGGAAAGCAGAACACTTCCACTGTGCCAGTCCTCAAGCTACAAGAAGACGGAAGCTTCCTTTTTCAGGACCTCACGCTATGTATCTCTTCATCCTGCCATTGATTCATACCCTTTAATGTCCTTAGTAGTAAATCAGTAATCTAGTAAGTAAATGAGTTTCCTGAGTTTCATAAGCCTTTTTAGCAAATTCAAACCCAAGGAGGTAGTCATGGTAACTTCCGATTTATATAGAGTATAGGTAACAACCTGGGTTTTCAAGTGGCAGCTTCAGTGGAGGGCAGCTTTTTGTGACTGAGCCCTTTACCAGTAGAATTTGATGTTATCTGTAGGTAGATAGTATCAGATTTAATTAGATTGTAGGACACCCTACTGGTGCCTGAGAATTGTTTGTTTGTATGGGGAAGTCTACATACGCGCGCGCGCGCACACACACACGCACACACACACACACACACACACACACACACACTTGAACTTAGTCCAAGAGCCCAAGAAGACAAGGTTAAAAAAAAAAAATCCCTGAGAATTAATATTTAAATGTATTAAGATTGACAAAAGCTAATTTATCTTTTTTATAAAGGGATCATAGAAACCAAATAAATCCACTGTCAAAGTAAAAAAATATTACAATATAAAATGAGATTGGCTTAACTGATCTAATTAAATAAATGCCGGTTAAAATAATTACCTATTTTGGCAGGGTTGTGGGTAAAAGTTTTGAATCCTCTAATTCAGCAGGATACAAGATTTCAAAACATCTGAGAATAAAAATCAAAAATTTTGATTTTTAGAAATTAAAATAAATGTCTTAGAAATTAGGATTCCCCTATTATAATATTTATAAAATTGTCACATATAATTAGTGTATAAATATATAAGTAATTAATTATTAATAAATCCAGTTTGAAATATTTGTAGAAAAGTAATTAAGTAAATTACATTATAATAAAAACAATAATTAATTTGGACGATTATGAAGACAATTCTCTAATAATATAACAAAAATGAACAAATATGCAAAAGCCAAGAAACAGAGTGAAAACATACAATGTGTTTTATTAATTTTAAAATATGAATAAAAATATATATTAAACATGCAAAGAGACAGCAGCAATTAAGTTTGAAAAGAAAGCATCTTAATGTAATTTAAATTCATAAATTAATATAATCACTAAATCACACAATTCTTGAATAGCTGTCACATCTCAATATAGAAACAATTTTAACTAAACAATTCTTATTATTTTTATTTTTTCTATTCCATTTTTTATTGCTTTATATAGGTGGTTCAAGGTAATGTCTATTCATCAATAACTCAAAATTATGAAAGTAATATTTAGAACTATAACCAACAGTTTTGAATTTGTATTTTTAAAATTAATTAGAAACATTAAAATAAAGAAATGATGAGTAAACCAGCAAGTAGCAGAAGTGACTATATCACTCAAAAGTTTAGTTATAATTGTGATTACGTGCTTTCAATGAAATGTGTTTCAAAATGGTACCAATACCACAATTTTCCTATATTCAAGCCATGTTTTTCCTTTTGGTCAACCTGTAACTATGAAATTTAAATATTCTACATATTTGTTTAGTAAATTTTTTTATTTTACTGGAATATTGCAAGGCAGGTGTTATTTACAAGCATTTTACTCAACTAAACCAAATAATGTAATTTTAGGACCCTAAGATTATGGGAATTAACTCTAGCAATCATCTTCATTTATATAATGTATCTTAATCTTTTTTAACATATTATAAATTAAAAACTGCATGATGATGTGGTATTCATTTTAAATAAGATATGCACATTAACACCAGACAGAAACATTCTCTAAAGAAACTAGAATAATTAATTCATAATTATGACAAAAATAGAAATATCAGAAAGTATCTCAATGAATGTTTTATCCCATACTAGTGTGACACATTGTTACCAATACAGTAAATACTAGGTAAATAATTAACATTTCTGTGGTCATTATTTTTTAGTTAAAAAAAAGACTTGGTGAGGTGTTATTGGGAAACAGAAATGATTAATAAACAATTATACCTGAGGGAAATTTCTGAAGCACATCAAAATACTCATAAAACAGCGTTAAGTAAATGGTTGCTGGATAGCAACCAAGAATCTACTCTTTCAAAATTATTGCTAACTTATTAATTAATAGATAAAACACACAGTTTTGAAAACTAAAAGACCATATAATGGTATTATCAATACAAATTAAAATTGATAGTAAAATAGGTAATATCTGTTTGAAACTATCCAATATTTAATTCATAACATTTTCAGGATCAATTTAAAAATGAAAAAATAAGTAAAGGAAATTAATAAAATAAGGGAGAAGCAGATCTGCTGTTCCCTAATTTTGTTGAGAAACTAAAAAAGTAAACTCTTTTTGGATCCAATGTTGAATTATAAGGTGGAAGAAAGGAAGACAAAGAAAAAGAAATGGGGGAAGGCATGAGGGACTAGAGATGGGAGAAAAAATGGAGGATGGAGTTGAAGACTAGAGAAATAGAAGGAAATAAAAACAAAGGGAAAGAGGTAAAAACTTACGTTTTCCATTAAAAAATTCTAATTATGATTATAATTGGGCCAATATGTATATATCACTTATTGGGATGGTATGAGGTACAAGTAAATGTCACATTACTATGGGAAATTAGAGGAAACAGAAGAGCAAATATAAATGCAGAAATTAAAATGAATGAGACCTGGGTTTAAATCCTGACTTTACCACTTTCTAAATGGTGGGTATTACATAACCTTTATTAGCATAACTTTTTTTATTTATAAAGTGCTTATCACTAAATTCCTCCAATGTAAGTAGTCAATAACTGTTGTACTATGTTGCCATTTACACCAAGGGAAAGCCAGGAAAGTATATAAAGGGATCGGGTTTAACTAGGTTACATTCAATTGCAGCAGTGGAAGAATTAAAAAACTTTTAAGTTCAGAGGATTTCAGCAGCTTTGAAGGGAGTGGTAAGAGACAATATAAAAATACATGGTGTGTCAGGAACAATTACCACTGAGGCTTTTATGCTAAATACAAGTCTCTCAGTTGATAAATATTTTAATCAGAACCGAGCTTTAGGAAAGTTTACCTGTTAAGAGAGAATGGGATGGATAGAAATAAGGAGAGGATGGAGAAAGAAGGAACTGAATAAAATGCATTGTCATTGTTAAGTAACTAGTGATGAAATTATATTTCAGATATTTGAAAAATTTGGATGCTATTATAAATAAGTTAGGTAAATTCATAGGTGCTTGAGCACTCTTGTTGAAAGGCTAGTGCTGAATGGAATGGAATTCCCTAACAGAAAATTCATTCTACAATAAATATTATTTCATGGTCACTAACTGTTAGACTCTAGGAATACAAAAGAAGAGACATTAGTTTAGTTGAACCCTCTTTTTAACCTTCTCTTTTCTAAAAATTAAATTTAGGAAGACATTGTTTAAGTTGATAGATGGCATAAACCCAAAAAGAATAACTAACTTATTAAATATGACAAGTTGATAAAACTTTTTCAAAAGCCTAAAAATTAAGTAAAACATACAGTTTAAAAACTGTACACTTACTGGGTGGAAATAATATGGTTTAAAAACTGTTCATACCAGTACAACTTAAAGGCTCACAGTTATGATCTGAATGTCAAAACAACAAAAACGTTTTTAAAGCCTAATAGAAAATAGTTTTTTTTCTGTGTTTTGCACAGAAAAATAGAAGCAAAACACAGGCAAGCAGTCCATTGTGTGTGGTGTGTGTGTGTGTGTGTGTGTGTGTGTGTGTGTGTGTGTGTGAGAGAGAGAGAGAGAGAGAGAGAGAGAGAGAGAGAGAGAGAGAGAGAGAAGAAGAAGAAATTAATCATAATATCATTTAATGGTAAATATATTTTAGAGAACTCTAATATATCTGTCCTGTCTGGTTCTCAGATTTCAGTTGAAGTGTTATACACAGTTCTGAGAGTCATGATTTAACAAGAACATTGTGAAACTGGATTTCTCCTAAACAGTATCAGTGAGGGTAGAGAGAGGAAAGGAAGCCTTGTCACAAAAGTTCTAACAGAGTAGATCCTCCTTAGGCAGGATAAGACTTCAGACAAATATCGTTTTCAGATATTTGAAAGGCTTCCATGCCAATTAGAGTTTAAATATTTTACCCGGGGCTCTGAAGAGAAGAATTATTAGAAAACAGATGTGCGTATAATGTCATACGAGCTTTATAAAAATTAGAACTGCCACTTTGAAATAGCTTTGAAGGTCACCTTCAGGGCATGGATAGTAAGATACTTATCACTGAGTTGTTAAACAAATAATGAACAGCAACTTTTTAAGAAATGTCTAAGCATGAGAGAGTAGACTAGTGTAGAGAATTTTTAACTTTCCCTTTTCCCCTGAAAATTTATGATTCTGTTAAAATGGAATGCTTTTAAAATTAACACAATAATTGAAATGAACATTATTTAGTTTTATTTTACAATTGCTTATTTTACTCGATGTGTGAATCTCTTCATTTGATCATAAATGTAAAAGGTTTTCCTGACCTTTAAAATACATCCTAAAGAACTATTCTTTGGGTATTAATTAGAGATGCCCAGGTATTCTCCTCTGACTTTAACACATCTAGATAGTTTTTAACATTTTAAAGTGTGGTCTATTCAATGGGTTATGGCAAGTCAGGCAAATTAATTACTAGTGTTACTAGTGACCAAAAGGGAAAACACTTTAGGTCTCAGGTTAAAGTCAGTGCCAGAGCAAGACAGAAATATACTCTTATATCTGGCCCTGCAGGTGTGGAGATCCTCAGTTGACTATTTCCAGGCAAGGTGAAGTATCTCATCTATGAAAACAGCTCTTACCTGCAGGCTCTTGTCGACAGCCAAGTGAAGGAAACTGCAGGATTCTAACTTCTTTCTCTGAAACAGGAGAACCCAGAAGAAGCACACCTGCTCATCTAATTGTGCCTCCTGGAACACTGGCAATGATCCACACAGGAACAGAAAGTTCTGTTTTTATACTATACTGTATGTGAATTAATAAATTATGCCTAGCCTTTCTGTGTGTGTGTGTGCACGCATGTGCATGCATTTAAACTTGACCTATGTGCCTCACATGTATATACTCTGACAATTAATTTATTCTCTAATTCAAATTTTGCTTTAAGGTCAATATTAAAACATATGATATGATTCTGTTCTATTGTTTATATGATATATAGAATTCTATTTTATGATCTATTATAATTTACTGATCTGTTCCCTAATGGACAAGTCTTTTTTTTTTTTTTTTTGAATTTTTACTGTTATGAACAGTATCACATATCTTCTGGAATACATATCATATACAAGAGATTTTTTAGAGAATATGCCTGAAAGCAAAATGGCTAATATATAGTATATAATATATAATATTTTATATGTTATAATATATTATATATAATATATTATATATTACATAATATATATTTGGAGAGTGCTATTCACTCTCCAAAGTTTATGTTTTTCAGTAGCAGTTATTAGACTTTTTTGAATGTCTGATATTAGATAGGAAATCCAGTTTATTGTTCATACTAGTAAGATCGATAACAAACATTCTTAGATTATTGTTGCTTTAATAGTAAATCTTCAATTTACCACTGAGTATGAGATTTTATCTAGCATTTTTTAAATTTAAATTCTTTAAAAAATCTAGGTAGCCTTTCATAGTTCATGTTGTTTCTTTTTATTTTAATATGTTGATTTTTGCCAAGAATCAGCATCAAAACTTATTGAATTCTTCAGTACCTAATTTTATAATCATAGTGATTTAGAGCTTTAGTTTTTTAATGTTTAACTTAAACATATTGATAAATCTTTGCATTCTTCAACTAGATACTATTTAATCATACCTTATTTTTATTTTCTTATATACTATAGAATTTGAGTGGCTTGCATTTTAATATACAAACTTTGCAATTATTTCTATAAACCTGATTTTTCCGTTTTTTTTTTTCTTTTATTGTCTCTGAGTAGGTACACAGTTGTACTAACAATATAAAATGATTTGTTTAATATGTTTAATCTTTATATTATTTTAATATATTCAAATGAGAGAAATTGCTTATTTGAAGATTTAGCAAAATGTGTCAGTAAAACTGCTGGATCTAATATGTTTATGGTAAGTACCAGGATCAATACATGAGAGAAAGTAGAACTTCTGTCTGCAAAACTAAATTTTTTTAATGATTTTGTACTATTCAATTTTATCATTTTTACTATTGACACTCTTCTCCATTTTTTCTGACTTTTCATTCACATTTATGTTTCCATTCTTCCTGTTTATTCTGTTATTGCTATAGCTATGTCTACAAATTTTGGTATATAGAACTTTTAATTTTGTTTGGATTAAATATTTCAATGTTTTAATTATGATTTTGTTAGGTAGATAGTCAGACATGAGTGACAAGAGGGAACAAAGGAATAAGGGCCCGCCTAGAGATTGCCCAAAGAACACCCCAATAGTCAAAGTTATAGCTGTCAAATGTCAATCAAAATGACCTTACTTGCCAATCACCTAAGGATGATTTTGGAACCATCCATCATGGCCCAAATACAAAGCAGACATTCTGACTTCTGGATCTTTTTTGTCCTTCAGGGCTCCCCTCCCTTTTTGGCCTTTTGGGTTCTCTCTCTTTTTGGTGGCTTTTTGTGGCCTTTTTTCTCTTTTGTAGCCATTTTGGCCCCTTTGTGTTAGTCACAGTGTTGAGACCGTGTACTTTCTTGTGGTACACATTGTCTCTCTCCATGTGCTTCCTTGGGTCATTCTTTGTTTTTCAAAATATGCTTTTAATAAAACTAAAGTCTCAATGACCTGTGATTCTTCACTGTATCATTTGAGGAAGAACAGAGGAAAACTGCTAACTATACATCTGTGCCGTTTATTTCTCTTCCTCCTCTTTACAGTTGGGGTGACACCGAGCTCCAAACAGCCCTAACAGTGACACTTTCATCTTTTACTCAAGATTTATTTGGAAGTATATGCGCTTGATTTCTAAATTTATAGTTTCATTATACTTTTATTATATTTAACTGCATTTTCTAGTTAATATTTTTACCATCAAGGAATGTGATCTGTATAACAAGTTATTTTTTTCTTGCATTGCTCCAAAATAATTTTAGGATTGCACTAACATTATAAAATGCTATACCTCTGTTATGTGTGGGGCTGACTGGTGTTTGGCATCGTGCCAATTCCAAGGGGAGGGAGAGAAATAAATGGTGCAGAAGTGTAGTTCACATTTTTCCTTGGTTTTTCTTTATTGACACAGTGAAGAATCACAGGTCAGTGAGATTTTTAAAAGATGTATTAAAAGTATATTTTAGAAAGAATGACCCAAGGAGGCTCTTGGTCTCAGTGAATAGCTGTTAACAGAGTGCTGTAACGACAATAACCAACACAAAGGGGCCACAAAAAGGCCACGAGCCCCACAAAAAAATCTGCAAAAGGGCAAAAGGGCCCAGAAGTGGAAATATCTGCATTATATCAGGGCCGTGCTAGGTGGTTCTGAAGGCATTCCTAGATGATTGGCAAGTGAGGATATTTTGATTGACACTTGGTTGCTATATATCTCTTTGTCTAGTACACATGTGTATATCCAGAATTTTACTACCATTGCAGTCTCTAGGCTGGGCCCTATTCCTTTGTTCTATCTGTTGCTTATGTCTGACTAGCTACCTAACACTTCTATTTATCTATATATTTTCTATACATTTAATGGTTGAAAAAAATGCCTATTACATAAAGTTTTAATAAAAGTTACAATGCTATATTAACCTACTATTGATTAAATTTATTTTGAATGTATAGAATATGCATTTCCATCTTTATAATTGCTGATATATTTGCACTTATCCTTACCATTACATTCATACTTTTCTTTTTAGGGATTTCCCATTCTCCTTCTTCTCCTTCTTAACTTCTACTCTCTAAGCTGTTCATTGACTTTTTCTTTTTTACTTTATGGGAATGTGTTGTTTTCCAAGTCGATAGTCCCCACTTTGTTTTATTTCTCAGCAACCTTCTCTTAAGATACATTTGGTTCTAATCACCTCATAGTTATTTCATGTCAACATATTTGCTAGAGATTGAATGCTTGTGTTTTCTAAAATTCATATGTAGAAATTCTAACTCTCAGTGTGATGGTATTAGAAAGCTTTGGTAGATGATTAGATCACGAGGGTAGAGCCCTCATTAATGGGATTAATTTCCTGATAAAACAAACAAACAAACAAACAAACAAATGCCAGAGAGCTTTCTTGCTCTTTCTACTATGTAGATTACAGTGAAAAGTCATCAGTCTGAAACCCAGAAAAGGGCCCTCACCAGAATGTGACAGTTCCATCACACTGATCTCAGACCCCCAGCCTCCAGAACTGCAAGAAATAAATTTCTGTTATTTATAAGTTGCCTAGTCTTTGTTTCTTTGTGATAGCAGCCTAAACTGATTAAGACAGTACTATTTTATTGTGTAGGTACATCATAGTTTATTCAGCTGTTCTCTCAAATAAGAATTTTCCCAATGAAATGATATAATAAGTATTCTTACATAGCATCCTTAATATCAGTATTTATCTCTACAGAATAAATTACACAAATTGAATTTTCTCCTTTAATCTTCACATTTCCACATTTAAGCTAAGTTTATTGTATTTATGCACTTGAGATCTAAGGGAAAGGAAAGTTAAGTGTATGAAGCCAAAAAGTATATAATTAATACTTTTCCTCTCACGTTCCAAATTCATCTAGTTGAACTAATAATCAAATTAATGGAGCCCGATTAATAGGTTAATATCAAAGTTTTAATAAATGCATATGAAGAATTCACATAAACATAAAGATTTCAAAGACAGTGAGACACTATTGGGTATATAAGAAATTTGTACAAAAAAGAAAGTGGGGAGGGGGTTATTAATTTTTAGAAGTGAGAATGGGCAATTTACAGGTACTTGAGAAAGCAACACACAGAGCAGGCAACTCAGAAACAATGAGACCTGTGCCTAGCCAACAGAAGGCTCCCCAATGTCCTCTTATTTACTATAATTAAATCAAATTAGGCTAAGGCAACATTCTAAATTTCCTTCCTGAAGCAGTTTTCTTTGTCTGAATCTTTAGAAGGTAGGAAGGGTCAAATGTACCTTCTGAGTCTTGCTTCTTAATAAACACCTTAAAATCAATATCTCAGAATGGAGCTTCAGGGTGGCAAAATTTAGTTCCCTTTAAGTGCCTTTTCTATAGTCACTTAATACTTCTTCTCCAATTATTTATCAATGAATGAATAAGAAGACAAAGATAAGTAATATTTTAAATAGTATATATTAATACATTCACTTTTTTTCTTTGATGTACGTAACATAGTTCTAAGATATAATACTTGTTCTATTGTAACTAAATCAGAGGTTCTCTACCTGTGAGCCACTGTCATGAATAAGGTATACTTGTGCTCTAACCGTTGATCCCCTAAACACCCTGAGGCATCAGTGATATATCTTCAAGGCACCAAAAAAGCCTCTTCTTCCAGCATACCACATAAATGCTATTATCAGTGTATCATAATATAAATAAGAAATTATCTTAGTTATCTGAGAAATTTGTAAAATTCATAACTGTGACTATGTATCTGATGAAAAGTGATACAAATTAGCAGAATCAAAAATGTTTTGGTCATCCTTCTAAATCTACATGCATTTCCCGATATTTTTAAGTGATATCCCAACCAAATGTGAAATATGTTATCTGAGATCTCTAACTTTACTAAGCAAAGCTTAGCTATGTGTGAGACTTGAGCATTATTATTTTTTCCCTCTCTGCATTATAAGCTAAACTGAGTTAGGTAAGCTTTTATGTAAATTTTCTATAGAAAGGATTTCAACCTTAGCTTTTTAAAAATCTACCATCTATAAATGTGATGTGATGCAAAATTGAAAATGAGAGATAGGAATGGAGCCAAGATCATAGCAATAAGAAAAATTGTCTTAGAATGAGCAGTTCACTCTCCTAACATAAATATTACAGTTCTTGTTATGTGATTTGATTTTAGCCTTCTAAAACCCACAATGGCAGAGCTTTTTAAAGATATTCTCTTTATTATAGTTTAAAGAAATGAAGTAAGTCTGGAGTATCTAAATATATTAAATATGCAATGATAATGGAGATAATAAAATGGAATAAGCATCTCTAAGAGAGTCACTTAAAGTAGGCAGGAGGCCACTGACGAAGAAGGGCTTGTGCACATTTTATGCCTCTGTTCTCAGAGCTGCTATTAAGTTGCTAAATGTGTTGCTAAAGTCAGCTCAAGGCTCAGTCATAAACATCCTGGAAGAGCAACTGCTGTATGGAGACATATAGACTTTAATTCCTCTTTGTGGTTTTCAACCCCCCTCGCTTACATATTGGAACTAACGAATCCCTATTAGCCTAGCCAGTAATTCTTTATTTGCATAAAACACATTATAGCTTTTGCCTTTATAAACCATGCCTTTCTTTGTTTTCTCTAACACAGAAATTAAGTAGCTATCTGAATTTGTTTCTCCTGACTTGCCACTCTATTTTGCTCAAATAAATAAATAAATAAGTTATTTATTTATTTATTATTATTACAGCCTAAACTTCTTCTTTGGTTAATAGCAGCAAGCAACTACCCCTATTTCTTTTGAAAGTCTATGACCTTTGGGCAAATTTATGTATTTCCAAATAATACCCAAATGAAACATTGAAGACAATTAATTCTTCTTGTGTTCTACATTTCTGTATATCTTATAAGCAGAGACACAAGAAATTAGTTTCTGTTTATGTTTTTAGAGATATCTGTATAACCAATAGCCTTGGAAGAAACAGAGATTGTCTTTTACTTGAGCAAATGGAAGACATGCTTTACTCTTCAATATAAACATTTAGATTCCCTAAGCTCAGATTTTTTTCTCTCTGTGATTGATTTTGTAGGTGTTACTTTCACCTTCTTCTCATTGCTTTGTGGGAAACGAAGACTCAACACACACAATAAAATGCTAGTATTCTGCGACTGCTATTACTTGAGTGATAAAATGCTTGGTCCCTGACACAGTTGTCTCATGCCTTCCTCCAGTACACATGAAACTAGTAGGCTAACTTATTTTCTCACAAATAGGATAAAACTTCATATCTTTTTAGTATTTGTTGACAAATACTAAATGAGATGTTTATTTGTAAATATAATCACATAATTATATAAACATGTGTTTATGAATGCACAAATAAAGGTTTTTTTTCTTTTTTCATATATTTCAGAGTGTATTCAAGAACATAAAATAGTTGAGGAACATACTTCTTAGCAAATGTCTATGTAAAGTTTCAAGATAAAAATGCTAGTAAAAAAAAATCTATAACTTAAACATTATATAGTGACTTTGAACACACCGCTGTGGTAATAATTGTCTTTTAACATAACACAAGCTTAGAAATTCTTATAATCCCATTATTTAATTTGTTTGACATCAAAATGCTTTATATAGTGCCAAACTAAAGTGTTTTATTCATTTAAAGTACACATTCTGTGCCTCTAAAAATGTTTAGACACAGTTTTTTTTTTTTTATCTTACAATGCAGTTTCTTAGTTACACAATCATATATTGAATAGTAGAAGAATGATGGAAAGTAATAAAATCTACTTACATAGTCTCTAATATATGTACACAAAAATAGCAGAGCACAAATAAATGGGATACATTTAAATTAATAGCCTAAAGAATTCATTTAAGGAAATATTTCCACTTCAATGGTTAGTACTATAGAGCCAAGTCAAATAGCTCTGAACTTTTCAGAGGCAATAGAGGAAAAGTACAAAGTTCAAATAAGAACAAGTTTGATATTAGCTCTGAAAAATTAATTTGAAAATCTTTCTCCTTATAATGTTGTTACCATACCACAAAAACAATCACAGTCATCACAATATGTATAAAGGCACTGCCAATGAGGATATTAGATATTTATTATAGTGTTACTTGAGAATTGTTACTTGATTCAGCTTCACTCATATTTTCTATTATAGAATATTTGATCCACTAGAAAATGTTTATATTTTATTTGTTTAATTTCAGTAATATTTTTGTCTAACCAAAATCTAGTTCTAAGTTAAAACAAGAATAATTAATACTTTGTGCTAGTGAAATAGTTTTGTGGTTTTTCCTAATCTTTTATACTGATCAAAGTGAAATCATGTAGGTCAAATATATCACATATACATTTAATAAGTAATTTATTTTTCCTGTGATAACATAAACAGTCATTCTCCTAAATGTGGTAAAATAGTATATTAATTTTAAATATCCATAATTTACTTTCTAAACATGGTAGGTTCATTTGAAAATCAATACATATATCTGTAAGTATATGTGTTCTTAAATATAAATATATTAGAATACACATATCAATCTAAATTACATTTTATCATTAGGTAATACATTTATTTTTTAACATAGGTAAAATGTTATACAGTTTAATGGTTTAAGAATTAGTTACATACAAAATAAAATGATGACCTTGCTCTGTAGATAATATATGTTAACCAGTATATTAACTTTATGAAGCTACTATAAAAACGTACCACAAACTGGGAGGCTTAGACAACAGAAATTTAGTGTCTCACAATTATGTTAATTAGAAGTCCAAAATCAAGATATCTGTGGGGTTGGCTCATTTTGAGATCTGTGAGGGAAGGATCTAAGCCAGGTCTTTCTCCTTAGCTTGGAGAAAGCCCAATTTTTCTTGTGTCTCCTCATATCTTCTCCCTTCTGTGGATGGTTCTATGTCCAGATTTCCCTTTTTAATAGGGACATCAGTCATTCTGGATTAGGACGCACCATACTGGCCACATTTTAACTTGATTACCCCTATAAAGACCCTGTTTTTAAGATAGGTTATTACATTCTGAGATACTGGGAATTAGGTGTTTAATGTATATATTTTGAGATGATGCAATTCAGCTCATAAAAGCCAGCTTGTACCACATCCTGAAAAATCAAGAATAGTACATAGATACATTACAACATATTATAAATTAGGGTTAAAATAAATTATGTGGTTCTTACTCATTGGCAGACTAGTACCTTAAAATAATAAATTATTATAATGTTTAGGACACTGACTCAATTATATTTTGAAAATTTTAACATGGTAAACTATAACATGAGTATATTTCTTAATTATATTTTTAATTTATAAAATTATTTAAAAACTAAGGACCAGATGGCTTCACTAGCAAATTCTACTAAACATATAAAGAATAATTGATACCAATCTTCCTAAAATTCTTCCAAATATATGAAAAGAACAGAACACTTTCAAACTCAATTTATGAGGCCAACATTGCCCTGATACAAAAGCCAGAGAAAGGCACAAGAAATTAAATATATAGACCATTATCCCTGATGAATATAGATGTAAAAAATCTCCACAAAATACTAGAAAACAGAATTTAATAGCACGTTAAAAGGATAATATACCATGAATATGTGGACATATTCCCAGAGTGCAAAGATAGTTCAACATATTAAAATCAATTTGATTCATTACATTCACAGAATGACACAGAATGAAACACACACACACACACACACATACACACACACACACAATTATCTCCACTGATGAAGAAAAAGCAGTTTAACAAAATTTAACACACCCTTTCATTATATAAAGCACTCAATAAATGAGAAATTAAAGAAAACACCAAAATAAAGACAATGAAATAATACAGGTAACAGACTGAAAGAGTTTCCTCTAAGATCTGGAACAAAGCAAGGATGCCTGCTTTCATTACTTTTATTTAATACAATACATAATATCACAGGCAAAAAAAAAAGAACACCTAAATTAGAAAAAAGAAATTAAATTATCTTTTTGACCAGTGACATGATATTATATGTATAAAACTCCAAGATTCCACAGAAGAACCGTTAGAACCTAAAGCCCAATAACCAAATGAGCTTATTCAGCAAAATGCAGTATATAAAAACAACACAAAAATCAGTTGCTTATCTTGAATTAACAATCAACAGTACCAAAAGGAAACTAAGAAAACAATTTCATTTATGATAGCATCTAAAAGAATAAAATATTTAGGGATTAAGTAAGGAGATGAAAAACTAGTACACTGAAAGATATAAAATATTGCTGAAAGAAACTTAAAAAGACAAGCAAACGAAAAAGCACTCTATGTTTATGCATCGGGAAAATATCGTTAAGATGTAGTATTTTAGAAAACAATCTACAGATTCAATGCAATCCTTATCAAAATCTAAAAATTCTTCTTTGCAGAAATAGAAAAATGTATTCTAAAATTCACATAAAATCTCAACAACTCAAGAATCTTATCAAGTGGTTTTTTCCTAATTAGGCATTACTATCTTAAAAAAAAAAAAAAACAAAGTTGAAGGTCTCACAATCGCTGCTTTCAAAACTTACTACATAGCAACAAATATCAAAATAGTGTGGTACTGACACTAAAGACAGAAATTTAATGAACTAGAATAGAGAGCCAAGAAATAAATTTCACATTTATGGCCAAAAGATTTTCAACATGGGTGCCCAAAACATTCAAAGAAGAAAAGACAATCTTTCCATAAATTGCATTAGGAAAACTATATATTCACACACAAGAATAAAGTTAAAATATATAATAAAAAATAAAGAATATATCTTACATACAAAAACAAACAAAAGACAAAGCAACAAACTAAAAACCTTAAATAACTCAAACACCTAAATCTAAGAGATAAAACTCTAAACCTGTTAGAAAAAAGATACGTATGTAGGAGAAAAGCTTTATGACATTGGATTTGCAATAATTATGTAGATATGAAAGCAAAAAGGTGACAAAAGCAAAAATAAATACAATAAAGTTCATCAAAAGTAAAAACTTCCATAAGTAAAAAAAAAAAATAAAACAATCAACAGGATAAAAGACAACACATGAAAAGGGAGAAAACATTTGCAAATAATATTTGATAAGGAGTTGATATCTAGAATGTATAAAAAATACCTAAAACTCAATAACCAAAAAAATCATGCAACCTAATTAATAAATAATCAGGAGATTTTAATAATATTTCTCCAAAGAAGATATATAAATGGTCAATGAAAAAATATAAAGATGCTCAACTTTACTAAAAATCAGGGAAATGAAAATTAAAAACTAAACTTAAACCCATCAGGATAGATACTATCAAAATAAAACAAACAAAAAAAATCTTGGACATGTGAATAAATTGAAATTCTTGTGCACTATTGAGGTGAATGTAAGAATCCAGTCTCTACAGTAAACGATATGCAGTTTCTCAAAATATTAAAAATAGTTTTTCTGTATAACCCAGTAATTCTGCTTCTGGGTATGTACCCCCAGAAATTGAAATAAGGATCCCAAAGACATGTTAGTACTTCTGTGTTCATAGCTGTATTATTTACAATAGGCAAGAGGTGGAAGTAATCCAAGTTTTGTCCATTGATGAATGAATAGATAAAATGTGATAAATATATACATTAGAATATTATTCAGCCTTAGGAAGAAAGAAAATTATGACACATGCTACAATATAGATGAAACTTCAGAAGATTTTTTTAATGAAATAAGCCAACTACACAAAGTACCATATGAAGCTGCTTAGATGAGATACCTAGAGAAATCAAATTGCACAATATAAATATACTTAATTGCAATGAACTGTACACTTGAAAATGGTTAATGTAGCAAATATATGTGTATTTTGCCACAATTTGTTTTAAATTATAAAAATTATTTCATGATAGAAATAAATTCTTATTAGTACTGCTTTGATATAAATATCTCTAGTTGAAATATCCATATTTAAAGATGTCTATTATAATAAAGGCCCTTTTAATTTTAACAAGAGACAAAACATTATTTTTGTACAATTGCTAATATTAGCAAAATACATATTTGTATTAAATGTAATAATGGCAGTTATAATTATGAAAAACCCAATTTGAAGTTTATTTTTTTATATTAAAGAATTAACTGTGCTTTATTTTAATAATAATTAATCAGAAAAATACTGAAACTTTTACATCTGCTACTCTTGTCTTGAGCTTAAACTTTAACCATCTTTTAGGCTATCTTTAGGGAATAATAAAATCCCTAAATAAAAAAAATTTTTGCTATTTTATTACTTTAAAAAATTATATCTATATATGCATTTTATATTTATAATCCTAAATTATTCCTAGGGAAATATTTAACAATGCTAAGTAAATTTGACCATGTTAACAGAAATGTAACATCTAATTTTTATTAATGTTAATAAAACTATATTTTTTTGTTTCTAGTTGTAAACATGTAATAAATTACTAGAACTTCCATAATAGAGGATGACAAACTGTATGGCTTAAGTGACAGCTATTTATTTTCTTACAGTTTGCAGGCTAGAAGTCAGATATCAAGGTGTTGGAAGGTTTTTCCTCTGGGGACTATGAGAGAAGGGCTTGTTCTAGGTTGTTCTCATTGGCTTGTGGGCGGTAGTCTCCTAGGTGTGTCTTTATGTCATCTTTCCTCCATCTGTGTCTATGTTTAGATTGTCTTTTCTTATTAAGCATGTAAGGTATATTGAAGTAGGGCACACGCCAATGACCTCATTTTAACTTAATTACCTTTGTAAAGATTCTACCCAAATAGAGTCGTGTTCTGAGATACTGAGTAGTGGGAATATGGCCTATAATATTTTGATTTGACAAAATTTAGCCCATAAGAAATATGATGCCAGAAAGTGAAGATTTTAGTAAGGCAAGATCATAAGAAACTCTTTAAAATGATGATGATGGTGATGATGATGATGATGATGATTACTGCTCTAATTTTCATTGTTATTACTAGATTTTTTATAGGAGAAATTGAATAAGAAGTGTCTGTTTATGTATGGAAGATTAAAGAGTGAAAATCATGCCAGCATGTGTTAATCTAGATGCGCTAAATATTTTTATTTTCATTCAATAATGAAGTAGAGATAATTTTATATATGCATTCAGTTGATTAAAAATGATTAAACTCATATTCTAAATAGTTAGTAATAATAAGAGCAATACCAAATACTTACATAGAATATACCATGTACCACATGTAGTTACTGTTTAATATTTCATTTTATAAATAAAATATTTTTAGAAATAATCTCACAGAAAGGTCTATATGTATGATGTATAAGGTGACTTAATATTGTTTCTGACTTGATTCTGATACATGGAACAAGAAAGGAGAGATTTGTAAGGCAAAAAAGCATTGTCCAGAGGTGTGAACTATTTTGATCTACACCCTTTTTGCTTCACATAATAGTTTGAAATACAAATCTATCAGTATGCAATTAGTCCTTCAAACAAGAAAGAGTCCTAGGAAGGATCATTAATATTATTACCACAGAATAATTTCAAGAGAAATTATGTCAGGACAAGTCTAATACCAGACTGTACCTATAATTTAGAATAAGGGCAGTGATAACATCTTGGAGACATATTAATGGTTTCATTTACTTTTTGTTTTTTTCACCTTTTCTCAGTAAATGTCTTGTTTCTATTGCTATAAACCCCCTGCTGTGGAGTAAGACATTTGACTCCAGGGGCAGGTAATGATATACTATCATTACATATTTTTGGCAATTTAGCCAACAGAATGGAGGCAGAAACAGAAATTGTTACAAATAGGGACCATGTTTTTGAACTATCTTTTTAAAAAGACTTATTTCCATATAGTGTGGATTCTAGAACTGTCTGTAGTGAAATTTCTTAGTAATGCTAACTGCCATATTTGAATCAAATATGTTAGTTAATCTCTCACAATTGATTACCTTCCATACAGAATCTTAATGGGAGACCACAAAGCTCAATGTCCAATAAATCTAATTATAATTTAAATACTTTTGCAGGATTCTAATATTAATTTAAGTTAAACTGAAACAGTATAATATGCAGTAGCTGCCCCTAACCTAGTAGGTTTCTGAGAGAAGTCAATGCTAAAATCAAGTAAAGATGATTTTTCCAATTATTTTCTAGAATGGCCAATTAGAGGACATGTTATTAAACATTAAAAAAGTCAAAGGACATAGGAATTTTGCTGTTATACCCTTGTTTTCTTCTCAACACTGTCTTTAAAACTTCAGGTAAATAAGTGTTATCTCCTCATAAACAAATGACAATAAAATGATTAAAAGTTCTTTCTTATTTACATTGATAGTGTGCATGTGTTTGTTGATATTTTTTCTTTGACTACTTATGTGATCTAGGTTGACTGACATATTACATAAGATTTAATACTCCATGTAGGTTCATTTTGCATGGTTTCAGACAATAAAAAATTTGGTTAAATTTCATACAAATGTATTCCTTACTCTTTAAACATAATCACCATTTATGAGCATTAATTATCATTATTTTTGGTTATAATTTTATTTGGGTTTGAAACTTCTCAACTCAAGTGTTGAAGTTTTATTTAGAGGCACAATGATTATTCATTTGCCATACTATTGTGCTTGAAATAGTGTACAGGATAATGTATCTCAGAACCTAACTGAAGAGGCTTAGGGCTTTTTCTCTCCAATTAAAATTATTTTCATTAAAAAATGTATATATTTATATTAAACATTATTTTTTTCTGAATTAAATGCATTAAATATCAATAGTATCTTGGAATGATATCACATTCCAATTAAAATGACTGTCCAGACAAATTATGTGTCCTAAGCAGAATTCTAGATCATTTCATTGATTTTTGAAGAATCGTCTCTAGGTGACTTTCTGTAATAGGTGTTTACCTACTTAGTTTCACTAGGAGTTTCCATAGTTGAGAATTCTGTCTAGATTTTATATGGGAGTTGAGATAACTTGCCAGAGTACTGCACTATATATCAGCTAATTGGACCACTAATGAGCTCAGTGACTTTTTAATAGCAACTGTCTACAAACCACCCAGTGTGACTGCAGATGGTTTCTTAAGAGTTAGCCACTTTGGAACCAACATTTCTTATTTTTTGTATGTCAATAATGTAAGTACAAGATGGGTATTTAAATTATTTAGAAACAGCCTAACATCCTCTAATACAGCTGGAAACTTGACCTCTTGCTTTTATATGATATACTACTAAAATCAATAAAATTACCTAATTTATTTTTAAAATATTATTTCTCTTTGCTAATAAGAACTATTTCCCCATTAAAGCCAAATGAGTTCTGTCATTTTCTCTATCATCTCAGTTAAAGCATATTTTTTAATTGCATGAATACACCTTTGATATTTTAAAAGTAAGGCTCAGGTTATTAGAAGCACAGTGCACATGATGAGAAATAGATCTTTCAAAACTGATTTTTACAGATGTTTTCCACTATCTTTATTTTTATTTTAACACTTAAAATAAATCCGGTTGACTCAAGTTGGCTTTAATCTCACAAAAATATCTTTTAAATTCACATCTTTGGTTTTTAAAATAACTCTTCGTTGCTTCTAACTATGGTAATTGACTGAGAACACTCTATAAATATTGTCATTAAAAAGGTAGCCATATAGCTATTTTATTTCATTTCCTAAGCATTTCTTGGGAATTATGTTTCCATTCAATTTACCCCACATCAAACTAATCAAATTAATTTAAAGAAGGTAATAACTTTCCTTTAATAGGGATGACTAGACAGGTGTTAGAGAGGTCTAACTCTTTCTAGGACAGTGAGACCTAAGGAGAGGTCAACCAGTTGGTTCTGGGACAAGATTTTTTTTTTTTTTTTCTTAAGAGATTCACAAGAAATCACTCATTTTCTCCTTTCTACTGAATGTAAATGAAGTGCATGCTACAGTTGTCACTAGAGGTAGCCATCTTATGATAACAGGAAAAATAGATTTATGATAAGGCCAATATAGCATGTGGCCAAGGAGTGAGGCAAATACAAGATTGAGTTGGGGAAGAAGTATATGGGAAATCTCTATAACATCTCATTAATTTTGTTGTGAACCTTCAACTTACTCTAAAACTTACTCTAAAAAAGTAAATCTTAAAAAAAATTTGGTTCTTAATGACAATTTTTATATAGATTTTCATTTGTAGCTTTCTATTACAAATATCAGAGAAGACATATTTCTTCACAGATTGAATTAGATTTTCTGTTACCTCTGTATGTCCTACTTTGCCCATTGTCTCTACTTTTGAGATCCCCTAACTTATAGCATTCGTTCTTTTTACTGTAGGGTATTATTTGTTCATATGAAATATCACAACGAATTATTAATTCTTATACTAATGGATATTTAGGTTAGTTACAGCTTTGGATTTATTAATAAAGTATTTATAATATTTCTATATAATCTTATTTACTTATGATTTTACTTCTACTAAACATTTTTAGGTCATATGGCAGAATTTCTAAGAAGATGCTACAGTGTTTTTCAAAATGAATATATTGTTATACACAACAGCTGACAATGTAAGAGTTCCAGTTGCTCTACATGCTCATCAACATTTGACATTGTCAGTCTTTTGTTAAAAATTTTGCCATTCTAGATGGTGTGAAATGATAATTTACATTGTTTGCATTTCTCTAATGACTAACATTGACCATCACTGCCCAGAAGCTTATCAGCCATTTCTATATCTTTGTTTTTGAAATGTCAGCTGTCTATTAATTTAACTAGGCAAACTTATATTTTATTGATTTATAGAATTTTTATACATTTATAATACAAATTATTTCTCAGTTATATGTATTAGAAATATTATTTCCTAAAAAATGACTTGTCTTTTCATATTCTATTTTTTATGTTAAAATTTAAATTTGATAGTGTTATTTATCATGTTATACCTCTTTTATTTGGTGATTTCCATGAACTTTATAATTATTACTTTCCTTAAGGTCTCAAATACATGCTCTTATGTTTACTTCAGTAAGTTTCAGATGTTTTGTTTTTATATTTAGTTCAATATTTTAGCTCAAACTGTTTTTATTTATGGCCTGAGATAGTGGTCAAAGTTAATTCTTTATATATTTTCATCTCTTCTTTGAGTATCATTTGTCAAAAGAATATTCCTCCCACCTTCCATCCCCTTTGAAATGTCTTTTTACCTTTGTGGAAAAACAGTTGACTCTATATGTGATAGTTTTTTTAATGAATTCTCTTCTCTGTTAAATTGAATGATCTTTAAAAAATTCATGCACTATTATTACTCTCATAATTATTGTGACTTAAGCCTTGAATCAGATTACCACATTGCTTCATCACCAAAATTATACTTTATTTGTTTATATAATTCATGTTTTTCCCTACTGAAAGCTAAATTTCTTGTTGGGGGGAAAGGCTTATCACAGTTCTCCATTTTTAGCATTTCTTACACAGTATGATTTATTTTATTTTGTTAAATGAACAAAACTTTGTTCATTTATAGTAGGCTATCTCTTCTAATATTGCTAAAAATACTTGTCAAATATTATCAATGGATACATCTTACAACATGCATTTAATAGTTTGTAATATGAATTTTGTAAATTCTTTTAAATTTAAGTGGAAAAAATAAAACAGCTTTAGAGAAAGAAGTCTTTCAAAGTTTACTCTGACCACAGGATTTAGATTTAAAAAATATTTGAATTATGAGTTTAGTTTTAACTATTTATGGCTAGTTACTTTGACTTATAAATGCATAATTTAAATGTAACCTTGAGCAAAGA
This sequence comes from Cynopterus sphinx, assembly GCA_030015415.1. Classification (NCBI taxonomy): domain Eukaryota; kingdom Metazoa; phylum Chordata; class Mammalia; order Chiroptera; family Pteropodidae; genus Cynopterus; species Cynopterus sphinx. The sequence continues at coordinate 27,921,379 of CM057381.1, forward strand.
AAATAATTTTTCTTTATTATAACATCAGTATTTTACTAAGATGCATTTTAATTTGAAATATATCATTTAATAAAATATTTTTTGAATCTCTTTCACTCTTGTTTTTGCTCTCTCTTGATTTGGTGATGGTAGAATGATGAAAGAAACATACTTTTTATAATGATGTTAACAATAGATAATTAATTTATTTTCCATAATAATTCTTTATATTTTACACCAAACTATATGTAAGCAACATATATATGTGCCATTAATTCTTAAACTAACTATAATTTAAATTCACAGTTTTTAAACATCAGTGATAAATCAATTTTCTTTAAAATTTTCTCTAGTATTTTATAATCAATTTGACACAAATTTAATTAGTAATCTTCAGTTCATCTAGTTTGATTCTCATATTATATCTATTTAATTCAAATTATCTTACTTTTCCTTATAAAACTAAGATCCTTCTATTATTATTATATCATCAGAGTAAACTGTAAGTAATATATTATTTTATTGACCTTATAATTTCTAAATTTTAGCACAAATTTTTTTTGTATATTTCTGTTAAGCACAGACATGACATTAGGAAACTATTCTTTTGTCTTTATTTTAGATAATTTAATAAATAAAATAATCATAAAATTCTGAGCTAACAATAACTAGTTATTTTAGTTTTGATTTGTTCTCATATCTTTGTGTAAGAATATGAAATAATGTTTATACTGTCCTTGGGCAAGATTTATTTCTCATCGAATACTTACAATCATTTCAAGGACATTTAAAATGGCAAGATTTAAATACGAAATATAAAATGTTTCTATATCTTTATGTACATAGCTTAAATGCATTTTAAAATCATAATTCATTCTAAATTATTACTGCTCAGAAAACAAATGGGTTTTCATTAACTACTCATATGTTTTTTCTCTATTCATTTGACTTAGTTTTGTTCTATTTATATGTTAAAGCTATTTTATAAACCACTATTGAATGATGCTTGCTGGGAATATATTTTGCTTAACCTTGATATAAATAAAATAAAATTTCTACAACCCTACTGTCTCTCAAAACATGGGCATAAGAATTCTGAGGAATTAATAACATATTGAGATAACTAATACATGGTTGCCAAAAGTACTCAGACACTTAACTATAATTTATTATATGTTAGGGTGTTCTTTTGTTCTCTGCAATCAGTGTCAAATCCTGAGAAATATTTTTTTAAGAAAAATTTCATGATGCATTTCCTAATAAAGAAAACATGCTTGAAAAACAGCATGCTGCCTTGTAAAGAGCTGGAACCAATGATAATAATTAGCTTTTGGTTAGAGGGGTAGAATTTACCTGCCAAAATATAAAAATCTAAATTTAGTACATACTCTACCATTAAATTTATTAAAGTGGATAACTGATCATATATATTAATCACCAAATTTTAAGAAAGTCAGCCCATTTACTGATAATTTTGCAATCAATATTGACCATGTATGAAACTATATGAAGCCAAATATCCATTATTCATAAATTGCTTATGTGCTTTGTAGAGAACACAGCATGAACAAATATATCTAATTCACTTATTTGTCACAGTTTTTGCAATAATTAATACAAAGGAGACAAGTTGAAAATGATGAAAAAACATACAGAACAAAATAATGAATTTAACATTCAGTTCAAAAAGAATCTTGAAAACATTTTAAATGCATATTTGTAAACCTAATTATATAGTGAAACAATGAAATTCATGTATGATAACTCTCCTGGAGGATTGGTGGAAAGAGTCATTCATAAAATGGCACACAAAAGGCTTAAAAATGATAAAATAAAAATAATGTATGGTAATAAAAATGTTCTGAGGAAACATCAGAAGGAAAGTTTAAGAGATAAACAATTTTGATAAGGAGAACAATGTAGACCAGGCTGAAATAAGATTCATTTATAAAATGAAATATGGTACAAGAGAGTTATATAAACAATGTGGTGTTCAAGAAGGGAATATAGAAATTAAAATGGAATAAGAAACTTTGGATGCCTGGAAAACATTTAGAAATCACATTGATACAGTAGAGTTTGATAGTTAAATAGCTAAGTCTTTAAGATTTCTGGGCTGAAGAAATCAAATTTCTGGATAAAAATTATTCCTTTTAATTATTTAAATATTTTATTGTTAATATAATATATATATATTAAAAGTACCCAGAATAAAAATAAACAATGTAATGAATGCTCTAAAAATATTCATATATTACCATAGCCAAGTCTAATAAAATAACATATTTTAGTGTTTCCAAAAACACTTTTATACCTTTTCCAATATCTACCTTTTCTCTTTTCCTCAAAAGATAGAATCCTATTTTCTAACATTATAATTTCATTTTGGCTGTTTTTGGACTTTATGTAAACAGATTCATAAATTACATGTTCTTGGATATCTTACTGAATTTGTGAGCTATAATTATGCTTTTGCATGTAGGTGTCATCTGTTCATTTGTATTGTATTTTTCTTCTATTTTTTAATATATTCTAGTATGAATGGATGTTTGTGTGACTTCTGGTTTGGTGCAACTATAAACATTCTTGCACATGTTTCAGTGATCAAGTACTTGCATTGTTATTAAATACATGACGAGGAGTGAAATAACTTTGTTATTGAATTTGTACATTAAACTTTAGTGGATACGGCAAAATCAATTGGCCAAATTTACATTCCCACCATCAGTGTATTAATGTTAAGATTTATCATCCATCCTAAAACTTAGTAATAAGTGCTATATTTTATATTATCCTCTAAGAGTTTCCTTTTTTTTAATTTTATTTTTACTCTTTCCTTTGCAGGGAACTTAATTGTAAGACTAGTTTTAAAATGAACAAATTTAACTTTTATCTTCATAGCGGTGAATTAGACTAAAGGTACGTACTGAATGCTCTATTCTTTCCTCACTTCTCTGCAATGATTTATATATATATATATATATATATATATATATATATATATATATATATATATATATATATATAAATTAAGTAAACATGTATATGTTGGTCAGTTTTTGTGATCTCTATGCTAGTTCAATGGTCAGATTTCCTTATCATTATACCTTTTCTATAGCTTTCAGAAAAGTGTTTCCTTTCATTAGAATTGGTCTCTCTAGTATGTCAGTCCTAGCTACTTGTGGTCTTATATATTTTCATATAAAATTTAGATTCAGTTAGTCTAATTTCATACATACTTATACATGCAAACATTTACTAGTGTAGGTTTTTGACTGAGATAGCCGGAAATCTCTAAACTAATATAAGTAAAAATTAAATCTTTAAATTACTGAATATTCAAATTCATAACATGCTCTCATTTATCTAGGTTTTCTTTCTTTCTTTATTGTTCTAGAATTTATTGTTTTTCTCACCAGTTAAAATGTTTTGATTGTTATTTCATATTTCGGTGCTATTGTAAACAGTATTTTATAACATCTCAGATTCTTTTTGCCTCTATGTTGCTGATATTTAAAAAAGCTATTAATTTTGTATTTAAAATATATAATTATTTTGTACTAATGGCACATACATTTAAATAACATATTATAATTATTCATTATTTCTTACTAAATGATCACATGTATTTTGATAAATTTTCAGTAAATCTTTATCTATGTACACATTCATAAGGTGCTATTATAAATTTACCATGTTTGTTGGTTTACCCTTTGTAGGAGGATTTTTTCAGAAATGTGGTTAAAGGAATAAAACACATTGCATGAGAAGAGAAATGCAATTTTCTTTGTAAATAAGATTGCTTCAATACTACTATACTTTAACAAATCAGTGAATACCAAATATATTCTGAGATAATCTGGCATAATTATAGTATAATTCTATGCATGTCTTCCATTTCTTCTTTTCCTGAATTTAACATGATTAACGGAACCAATAAGGTGATGATGTATGGATATTATCCCAGGAGTCCCACCATAGCTTCTATATTAACCTTAGTTTCAGCTGCAGATAGTCCTGCAGACTCTCTTCCATTGTTCGTGGCTGCCAACCGTCAACTAGTTTCACACTGGTTCAAAGGGCAGGGGGCAGAAATTACCAAGACATTGTTATCAGAAGCATAGAAAATCTGAAATCAGAGGGGTTTGTAACTTGGTCTTTTGGTCTCCTTGAGTAGTATCACATAGTAAAGTAAGTATCATAATGAGTAGGCAAATTATGTAAATACCCTGGGAATTTTTAATTTACTTCAACTATCTATAAAACTTTGGAATGCCTCTACATTATTTTATTTTATGTGACATAGTTCTGTACAAGTATAAAACTTGAAACACATATGAAAATGTATATTCTATATGTATGATTGTCACTGTGTAGAAAGGTTTTCTATGCTTAAAAAGATATAATCTGATGGTTTACAATTCTCAGAGATCTCATGGAATATAATAATTTTGGGCTTTCTATGCTATTTCATTAATCTATTTGTTTACTCTTTTATAACCACCATGCGGTCTGTCATTATAGCTTTAAAATAAATCTCAAAGTTCGGTATTGTCAGTGTTCCAACTTTGTTCTTTTTCAGTATTGCACTGATGATTTAGGGTCTTTTGCCTTTCCACATGAACTTTAGAATCAGGTTGTTGATATTCAAAAAATTGCTAAAATTTTTATGAAGTTTGCATTAAATCTCTAGATCAAGAAATTAATTTATATTTCTTCATACATATGCTCTGTGGCTATTTGTTAAAAACTCTTAGTAATGGACCTAAATTCTAGGCCAATGGTGATTTCAATAGCGGGATTATGATTAATCAAAATCATATGAGCTTAGAAAACTGTTAGAAATTGAATTCTAGAATGTTGACTCATTGGTCACACTTCTTAAATCATTACAATTGGAATTTAAATTAATGCTACATGTGTTACCTTAATCAATTAATGCCATATTACATTCTCTGTTATAGTGAAATATTTAAATTATTGGAGTGGTGAAGTAAAAGTAATAGTTGCACACATATTAATAAAAATGGTGTGAGGGAGAAGGGTATTGGTGTTAGCAAAAGTAGGAGAGTGCTTTCTTCCTGTTCAAGAAAAATTTAGTGACAATTTATTTTTAGTTTTATAGTCCAATTAGATACATTTTAAGATTTCTCTGCACAGAAATAACTCCAAACCAAGTAGCAAATAGTCAAGACTTTAACAAAGAATTAATAGGAAAATGGAAATTCAAATGAAATGTATATATCCAGATTCATTCCCTACCTCAAAATCTTTCATAAAACTACATTTACCAAGGAAATTCCTTTGACTCACTCTCAACTAAATAATGCATCTCTTCTAATTTACCTTTTACTTTATTATTTCTGGGGACAGCTTATTACTCAAAATTATTTCATACTTACTGGGTGGGAATTTTTACTTGGGCATTGATAAGTCTGGTAATTCTTTGATATATATACTAGTGTCAGACATTGAGTCTGCTGACAGCAAATACAGTCTTCAGTGATCACAGTAGTAGAGAACTCCATTAGATGGAATATTAACACTTTTAGTCATAAGTGAGAATTAATGACTTGTTTAGGTTGCCTGAAAATGTGTCTTCATGTGGATCTCTCACAGCCAGAAAATTATGCAAACTATCTGAAGTGATGGAAGAGATATGGAATCAATGAACAGTACCAATAATATGATACCAATAAAATAATATTGCTATTATTTTAAGTATATGTGCAAGGTCATGCAACAATTTTGCCCATCTGTCTACTTGAAAAGGTGATATATAAAAATAATTTTTCCCAGTAGCAAAACATAACACTACTCTTAGAATAAATGCTGGGAACCTTATTTGTAGATGTAATATAAGTAGTCTACATAAAGGAACAAATCTAAAACTACCTAATGAAATTCAATGTGAAAGTATAATTCAATATAAAAATTTCTCACATTAAAAAGTTTAACCTCTAATAATGTTGGTAATAATGGCAAAATTTATATGAATTTGTATGTATTGCTATCATATTTTATTCTGAGAGTTTTCATGTAAAATTCTTAAGCTGAATAAAATGCATACTTATAGTGTTATGCTTTCAATACAATTATGTTTTATCAATTTAAGCAGTTTAACAACATATTGTGTAAATTATTAATCTAAAAATGGCTATTGATCATATATTATAAATATAATCAGACATGTAACTTACAGACTACTGTAGAGACTGCAAATTATTAAATTATTAAATTATTAATAATTATTAAATTAATAATTTAAATTATTAAATTATTAAATATAATTATGATGCAACTCTATGCAAATTGTAATGAACACTTAGGTGTTCCTAATCTTATTAAAGAAATATTAAAATAAGGCTTGCGATATGTTTGCAGTATTTCAAATGAGGAAAAGTGGAGGATACATTCTAAAGTGAGGTGATTGTCATTGAAAACTAAAAGAAAATAATAATAATAATGGGGGAAAGAGGAGGAGGAAAAAGGGTGAAACAAGGAGGAGAGGAAGAAGAAATGAAAGAAGGAGAATCTCATTTACAGAGTCATACATAGCTCAGAATTTCTGGAAGATGACTTCAAGGGGACAAAAAGAGTATTACACTTGATTTGAAAAGCAAAGATGAACCTAAAGTATGAGTGAATATGCATGAGATTGACCTCTACGTTATAGACAGTCATGAAATACTTTGGAGCTTGAGAGTGTGTGGGATGATTTGTGAAGAATGAAAGCAATGTTGCTGAGATCATGGGCTATATAATGAAAATTGATGGTTATATTCCAAAATGTGTTCCCTTTTCTTTCTGTGTAACCTAACTACATTTTCTGACTTCCTTTGCATTTACTGTGGTTGTTTGATTAAGTTCTTGCCAATATGCTGGGAGAAGCAGCAATGTGTACTACTTTGGGGATTTTGCCTTAAGGCTCTTTATGTCCATTCCCATTTTCACTGCATGAGACCAAAAGTGACCAAGCACCGATGATGTAGGTAATAAAAGATCTTAAGAAATGATGTAATAATATTTGGAAAAGAATCAAGTTGACTTGCAGTCATGGGTGACCCACTTTGGTGTTTTAACATGAGAAAGAAAAAAATGAATTTGTCCAATAAGTCAGTGTATAACTGGGTCTCTTGTTTCTTCTAGCTTAGTCTTTTATCCTACCAATATGGAATCTAAGTGGATTAACACAAAATAGAGAAGAGAAATATCGAAAGTCCAAGCTTGATTAACTTTGAGGAAGTAAAAAGAAGAAAGACAAAAGACCTAAAAATGAATCATTTACACAGAACAAGCAATTTAATGGATATAAAGATTGAGCAATATATGTTAAGGATAATTTTAAATATTTAATTTTTTGGAACTTGCAGTATAATAAGTTAAAAATAGGGTACGTGCACTCAAACGCATAGCAGCAATGTTGGATAAAATTTTGATTTAAATTTGTCTAATTTTGAGATGATGTTAGTACATTTAAATAGAGGTAAATGGCAGTGAGATTTTATTATGAAATTCAGGATAAATTTCTAAGTAGTTGTTTTAGATGTGAAAATGGTGCAAACATCTGTGACAAATAGAAGCAGGCACACGCTCTTTTTCTAAGTGCACGTGAAGAATAAAACATAAAGGAGACCATGCAAAAATTTTTAAATAAGCATTTAAGAAGTATTAGAGGAAAGTCAATTTCCAACACAAGAATTGTCACCAAAGTAGAATAGGAAGAAACAGCTTTATACATTGGAAAAGGACAGTTTCAAATGGAGGCAGCTGTCAACAGCTTGAATGCCAAAGAGGTAAAATAATTTTAAAACAAAGAGAATTACAGAAAAGCTGTACTTCCTATATAAATTAGGAAAATGTAGTGGGAAACTACTTCCAAGTGAAACTTGGAAATCTAACCAGTCTATAATCAGCTGCAGAGTAGACAAGATGAGTAAGCCAGAAATATAAAAATTAGTTAATTATTCAGTATATTTTAACTAATATTTATTACTTTATTTAATTTCATCTTTGTCAAATTTTTTAAAGATTCTCATTTTCCTAAGTATCAATAAACTTATTTAATCTATAAAGAACATATATAAATATATATATATATATATATATATATATATATATATATATATATATATATATATCATGATAATATAGGAAGCTCAATAAATATCTGTTTTGAGTAAATAATACAGGAATAATATAATACTTTTCTAAGGTATAATACACATTAATTAGATGAAAATATTCACTTTTAAAACACAAAAACTTCAGGGAATATAATCCTAGAGCTCAATTTTGTAAAAAGCTTCTGGAAATTTTATTATCAATCTATATTGAACACTTTTGAAATTTTGAATTCAAGCATTTCAATTTTAAAAACAAAATATTTAATCTTTACAGCTTTTCAGTAATGAAACTAACCACAAATGAGCTCTTCTTTGACCTATTTATATGTCATATTTTCTCTTGTGTAATTATAATATTCGATATCCCTCACTTCCACATTCTGTTTTATATTAGGTTTTGGCATTCTTTCTCATTTTCCCTGGTATCTGATTTCAGCACACTTGTGATTTTGGCTTTGCAATTTCTAGTCTCAAAGCTTGTAATTAGTATTAAACTTTCTTTAATCTGTGTTTAAAAGAGTTCATACTGCATGTAATTACCTTTGCATCCAATGTCTCGGTTGCAGAGTAATGCCCCTCCCAGTTTACCTCTGTTTCTTCTAATTATTTATTCAATACAAAAATGTTCACTTAAGAAAAGAAAAAGTAAATCAACTGGTTTAGAATATCTTTCCATAATTGTTTGCATATTTACCTGTGGGTGTCTGGACTGTCAGCGGAGATTTTCTTTTGTTGATGACAGTCACACCTTAAAGATTTGTATAAATAAAAGCATCTGTAATCTGTCCCTAAGCTCCTTTAGATAGGTTTTTTGATTACTCAAGATCAGAATTTTCAAAAAGAAAAGGAGGCTATATTTTAAAACTAAAGATACACCATGCTATTTTTCTTTATAGCACTCATAATATTTAATATAGTCACATATCTTTCAGTGTCCATTTAGTTCATATATATCTTACACATTCGATTGTAGGATCCTTTAAGCCAGGTGCAATCATTTCATAAGGTATATTTTCCATCATCCAATTCAGCGATAAGTTCAATAAATATTGAATAAATAACTAGACCAAATGTTGGAGTGTTAATAAAGGAACCTATTCATTTGTTTGTCCATTCTTTGTGCAAAGACATACGACAGCAAGTGTAGCTATTTTATTCTGGCCTGAGTGTTTCCAGAGGCTTATGCTGGAGTATGACTTTACTGCTTATTGGCATATAATCTACAATGGTCAAAATATTAAGGTTTATATTGAATACTATGTTACAATAGCAAATAAATAATGTACCCTTTCTTTCAGATCATTTGCAAGGTTGACATTTAATATACTTATTCTTTTCAATTCTTGTTGGTCCAAATGTCCTATTATGTCATCTATATCCTGAGTCCTAACCTTATTTACTCAGATGCACTCTCTAGAAGCGATTTTCTAATTATATTTGATTTAACTACTATATATATTTTAGTAGAACAGAGTTAAGTAAAAATGTAATTTCAACAGATCTAAAATTATTTTTTAGTAGAAATTGATAATTATTTAATCTATAGGATCAGTGAAATTCATGACTCATGTAATTTGCTCTAACTAGGAGGAAATAACTTGTGCTGCTGCTAAATTGTGGCTGAGCTCTCTATGGTATGGGGAACGTTTTCTATAAAGGAACTAGTATGAGAAAAAGATACTTAAGTTTTTTTGATGCTGAACTTTGCCTAATAAGTTAATATGGGATTTCTGAAGTACTTGAGAATTGGTCCACTATCTTTCAACTATTTCTTTATTTCTATAGATAGAGATTTAAATTTGGCTCCTGCCTTTTCATACCCTTAACAGTATCTTCTAATTTATAACAGTTTTAAATTTTAATAAAGTCCATATATTTGTTTATTTTCTAATTATTTCTCATCAAGTTACTAAAGAAACTTGTGAGATTTCATATGGTATACCACATAAGATAATACTTTTAACTAAAAGTATACCTTTAATAAGGCAACAGGAGGAATAAAACACAGCAAATATCAAGGATTTCAAAACACCCAGATTCAGTATTCAAATTTTCCCTTTTCACATATAATGTGCATTATTCACAGATAAAAATATTTGAGAAAGTTCTTGGGTTCAGAGAAGCCACATTGTTAGCCAAAAAGGGATCTTTTGTACACCTCTAGATATTGAGCTGGAACTACACAGCTACCAGTCCACACATTTTCTAGAAACATTGAAATGTATATACTACACCTTAGTACAGATCTTCATTAATAAATACATTCTGTTATGGCCAAGAGTTAATACCATTAATCTAGACATAATGGAAAACACATGGGTACAACAGACTAGCTAATATCAAACTTGCTTACCATTGTGTCAAGATGACAAGAAGATACACTCCCACACTTTGGTTTACAAGTTTTGGATTTCCTAATGTTATTTTTCTTTTTTTTTCTTCCTATTGTCAATTTCAAAGTAAATTTTGAGGTGTTTTTTTCCCTTTCTTTTCCTTTTTTTTTAATGTTATTTTTGTCACATAGAAAGTATATTATCAAAGATAGCAATTCCTGATTTTTTTTCTTTCTAAAGATAGTAACTTTCAACTCTTTATGATATATGCCTCTACATTCTAAATAATATTCTATTCTTACTGCCACTCTATTCTCAGCTCCATTTTTGATGTCTCACCATGAAAAAGAAGTTTCATCTGTCTCTCATTGTTGTACCACAGTAGGCAACAATTCCATCTCACAAATTTCTTTAATAACATCCATGGCTGTTACATTGCTCTTTGGATTAGATCAGTATTTAGTAGTGACTTTTCATGATTAAGCCAAGTTTAACTTTGATTACTCTTCCTCTTAAGATTTTTGTTCCCCCTGTAGTTTATAGTTGTCTCATTTTTTGTCAGATTTTTGCATATCAAAGTAACTATTTTGAGTATTATGTTAGGCAGAGCTCAAGTTTTTGTTTTAGTTTTTTGTCTATGTGGATATCTAAATATTCAACCCCACATTTTAGCATACATGTCAATTTCCCCTTTGCAAAATATAAAGAATTTTTGTACCAAATTAAAATACTTATTAAGTGTGGGCTTAAATCTAGGTTTCCTCTTTTGTTCTTCATACCTACATATTTGTTTTCCTTAGGCCAACACCACATTCTCTTGAATAATCTAGCTTTGGAATAAGATTTCAAGCAAGATAGCATAAATCGCCCAAATGTTTTCTTTCATTTTTTTTACAAGAGCTTTTTCTGTATTCTAGATTTCTTATATTTTCTTCATATTTTAAAAACAGTCTATTTCTATAGAAATATATTTATTTTAAATTACTATAATTTTGAGAGTACATTGAGTTCACAGATCAACTTGGGGAAAAAATCTTAAAAAAATATTCTTCTAATTCATAAATATGATACATGTATTTCTTTAGGTCTGTTAACATTTCTTTCTACATACTTTGTAGTTTTCAATTCAGAAGACTTGAAAGCTTTTTTAAAAAAGTTATCCCTTGGTTACCAGAAGGAAGAAGTGTTGGAAGAAAAGTAGATCAAGGTAAAAGAGATCAAATATATGGTGACGAAAGAAGGAAATTTAACTTTGGGTGGTAAACACATAATGCAATATACATATGACATGTTACTGAATTGTACACTTGAAACCTATATAATATTATTAACCAATGTCATCTTGATAAATTTGATACAAAATAAAAATATAATAAATATATTTAAAATGAAAAAAGTTATCACTCTATTCTTCTTTGTTGATGTCATTGTAAATAGAATTATTTTTATTTTCCTTTCCAATGTTCAAGATAATATTAAATATAATTAATTGTTTGATCATTAACCTTGTATCCTGAGAACATACTAAATTCATTGTTAGTGTTAGTAATTGTTCCTTAATGCATTTTATATTTAAAAATTGCCATATAAAATAAAAATTACATTTATAAATGTATTTTTTCATTTTAAATCTGCATGATTTCATTTTTTTCTGAGCATATCACAATGTCCAGAACTTCCAAAATAATAATGAATAAAAGTGATTAGAGTGGGACTCTTTGGCATTTCCTGATCTTAGATATACATCATTTAATAATTTACCTTTAAGTAGTTATAATGTTTTATACATGTTCTTTACCAGATGTGGCATTTCCATTCTATTCTTACTTTACTGAGAATTTTCCTTATGTATCAATTGTAATTTTTGTCAAATACCGTTTTATATGTATTGCCCTAATCATTATTTATTCAAATTCTGTTAATGTAGTTAATTTTATATTTTCTAATATTAAGGCAAACTTACATTGTTGAACTTGACTCTAACTGATCATGATCCAGACTTATAAATTTTGTTTTGTAAGTCTGGATTCAATTGGTTAATAAATCATTAAGTTTGCATCTGTATGTGTATACATATGTTCACGTGGAAAATTGATCTGTAATTTTTATGGTAATTTTTTAAGTCTCATAAATGATTGTTTGCTCCTCTGTTTTCTCAGGAAGTCTGAAAGAGATCGATACCAGTATTACCTTAAATATTAAAAAAATCTTTAAGTAGAACAATTTGAGCCTAGAGATTTGTTTGGGAAACTTTTGATAAATATATAATTTCTTTAATATTTATAGAAATAGTCAGATTTTATATTTCACTTTGTTTCAGTTTTGATAAGTTATGTAATTTTAGAAACTTGCCTATTTCTTTTAATATATATCATGTGCAAGCAAAAAGTTATTGACAATATAATTATTCTAATTTCTGTAGTTTGTAGTGATGACTCATGTTCATTTTTGGATATATACAAATTTTTTTTTCTTTTTTATCCTTAATCAGTCTAACCTGGTATTTATCAATTTTATAAATATTTTCAAAGAACAATCTTTTGTCCTTAATTATTTTTCTGTGTTGTTTCTTTACTATTTGTTTTAGTTCTAATTTTGAAATAATTTTCTTCTTTTTGTTAGTTAAATTTACTTTTCTCCTCCTAAAGTAGAGACTTAACACATTGGTCTTAGACCTCTTTTGTATACTGATATTGTATTTTAATACAAACTATAAACTCATGTTAAACAGGTAAAGCTATACATTTTCTTCTAGGTACTGTTATAGAATTATCCTACAAATTTTGATATGTTAATTTCTCATAATTATTCAGTTTAAAATATTTGCTATTTCCATATGGACTTTCCTCCTAGATCCATTCATTACTTATAAGTGTGTTGGTCTGCTTCCAAATATCTACAATTCCTAGATATTTTAATATTATTGAGTTATATTTTAATTCCATCTTTGAAAGAAAACATATTTTCTTCTATTTTAATCCTTAAAATTTCTTAAGGCTTAATTTAAAACTTATGGTTATCTAATACACATATCTTTTGCCCTTGAAAATAATGCCTGATTATTCTATAAATTCTGTAATTGGTCAAGGTTTTAAATATCGCTGTGCTTATTTTTTATGCAATTGTTTTGTAAATTGCTGAGAGAAGGGTTTTAACATACCACCTGTGGTTTTGTTTGTGTCGATTTCTCCCTTTAGTTCTATTTAGTTTGATTTATGACTGTTAAGTGCTTATAATTTTTTATTTCCTCCTGGTAAATTGCTTTTTTTATTAAGATGTTTCTCTCTTTGGAAACGATATTTACATGAAGTCTATGGCACCTGAGATTACTATTGCCACTCCATCCTTCTTATACTCACTAAAAACAGGGTGTATGTTTTTTAATGCATCTATTTTTTATTCGTGTATTAATATTTAAAATACATCAGTAGTAGACAGCTTTTTTCCCCCCTCCATTCTGACAATCTGTACATTTTAACACCACTAGAATTGATTTTCCTACGATCGACACAGACCAGAGGTCCATAGTGAACACATAGCTATAGCCTACTTATCTGCCTTCAGTAACCTCATATCGCCTGTCGTGTTCACTATATATGCTCTTTAAACTCTGATAAATTTTAATTAGTTACTTAATTAATTGGCTTATTTATTTCTCTCATTAGTTTTTAAGCCATTTCTCACTATTTTTCCACATAAATTGGATTTAAAAATTTGGTTATATCTTATAATTTTCTTTTTCTTCTATTTCTAGTCATGTCAACTTTACTGTCAAATAAATAAATAAAAATAAAACCATGAATGTGGAACACAGTAAGATTTAAATATTTGTTAACCAGTTTAATTATTTAAGTGTACTAGTAGTACTTAGGCTATAAAATTATCAACATTTCTGTGCTATATGTTTTAAATCTGTATTTGTATTATTATTAAGTGAGAATAATAAGCATATTGATCAAAATGAGCAATACAAAATAATAAGCATTTGAAGGCCCATTCCATTGCTTTAATTTATTAAGATATCATATATACTTTGCCACTTACACTATATAAAAGGCAATTTTAAATTAGAGAAGAAAATACCCAATTTTTAAAGCCTATTATTCAATGTGTATTATTTTTTAAAAATTGCATATTAAGGGCTATTTGAGTTAACCTCAGAACTTGAATTTTTAGAAGTGGATAAGAATTCTTCTTTTTTTGAAGGGCTAAAAGTTTAGTGACTAAATATTTAATGACTTACTTGAAATATTTTATTCAAATATTCTGAAATTTAAAATGTCATATGGCATTTAAAAGAAAGTATCTCTTCAATATATAATTTTTATTGTTTTAATCTTTTGTTAGCTAGTATGACATCTTTTTATCTTAGAAATTTAGATATTATCAATGAATAGCCCCCACATTTCCATAAATTTAAGATGAATTCATATAAAGAAGTCGTGGAGTGTGTGACTGAATCGTCTTCATATATAAAGGTATAATTGGAATGATAAATTAGTAAATTTTATGGCAAGAACTATCACTGTTTAAAAAAAAGTTGAAGTTGGTGAAAAAGTATCAATAATAAAGTAAAGGTTAATGGGAATTATAATGTCAAATTAACATTTCTTTCAATTAGTGAACTTCATTAGTGTTAATCTCTACATGATTTATGGTCAGTGAAGAAAATCTAAATGGCAATTGTTGAATAAGACTTGTTAGAGAAAATAGGATAGTTCTCATTTTTTTTTAAGTAGATGGTTTAGATATGTTCCAGCTAAAGTATTCTAGAATTTTTCAGAAAATGTCTCTTAAAAAAAAGCATAGTTTAAAATGACTTGTTCCATAATTTTAAGATTTATTTCTACCTAATTATATTTCAATAGTCAATAGAACACACAAAATATACTTAAATTAATGTGCAAATCCATGAAATAATAACATGATATTTTCTATAGAAAGATAGCTGGCAAAGCTTGTTATTTAATTCAATGTGTATTTTCCACGTATATTTTTTTTAAAAAAGGTTTTCATGACAAAGAGATTACTATCCTGTATGTCTTAGTTTAAGAATAAATTTCCAGGTTAGAAGATAAATATTTACATTATACCACACACAACACTAGCCACTATACTTTTTTCATTAAGTAATTTAACTTTTTTTTTTAGTACAGAATGTCAGAACAGAATTTCCAATGTCACATAGAAAGTGTTATTCTACAATGAATTTTGGTTTGTACTGAGGATCTAGGACTCTAACCTCTGAAGAGATTCTAATACATTTTTCAGTTCCCCAGGAAATCAAGTAATTTTAGACTTGGAAAGTTCCCTAGTGAACCTATAGGATATGCCTGGTATTTTCATCCTCAAAAGATTACATTAGCATAATAACTGAGCATTTCAAACATAGCTATCTTGTTTAAAATTTCATTATTTAACACATATTTATCTTCTCTCCTAATGTTCACATGGCAAGTAACTGGGGATGTATTTTCTTAAAACAGTGATACCAAATACTGATCCCTAGCCTGTTGTTTCTCTTTTATAAGGTCTAAATTGAAAGAGAAAAAATAAAGCTGGTACGTGTATATTTATTTGTAAGATGACCTTCATGACCAGAACTGCTACTGATGTTAAACACATGCTGTGAATTTAGACTGATGTTAGATGGCAGTATTTTTCATATACATTGGTTTGGAAAAACAAAACAATGTATTCACAAATTAAAAGAATGATAAAAATATAACAAAATGAAAAAATAATTGGTCCTTTTGAAACAACTACCACTTCTGTATCCACACCACACACTTTTACTAAATAAACTCACCACATTAAATCCCATTATCAAAGAGAGCAACTTAGGGATGAGGAGCATTTCATTGGTGTATTAATTCAGATTCACATAACATTTGAGTTCAAATATTGTTTTCTATTTAATAGGTTAGATGAGTTATTTAAATCTTCTCTTTTCTAAACTAAAAATGCTAAGAAGCAACATTTGACGTGAACAACAAATGAGATTGTACAGGATACAAAGTTCGTTGAATATTTTGATAACTAGTTAAATGATAGCTGTTATAGTACTTTGAGAAACAACTGTTTTACAATTTTTTGTATGAACATAGGTGCTAAAACTGAATTCAAAGGAACTGGAATTATTCTTAGTAGAGATGAAAAGAAAAGAAAAGAAAAAAAGAAAGGAAAAATAAAAGGAAAGGAAAAAAAGGAAAGAAAAGGAAAGGAAAGTAGATATCATAAAACTGTCACGAGACCTTTTGAACTCACAAATAGATTTTTTTAAAACCACAATATTTGATCAATTGTTTAATATTTGTTAGTTTAGTAAAATGTTTACATTAATTTTTTAAAATCTTGATTTCATTGATTATTTAACTATGTGAATGTAAGCATAAACTTAGTGATAGTTATTTGAATTTTTTAAAATAAAGTATATAACAGGGCATCAAATATATGCCTTGAGATTTATCTAACCCTCCCATTTGGTTAGAATAGTTGCTGGTATAGCAAGCAAAAGTATTTTCACAACCTGTTATGATATGGTTGCTTACTAGTTAGATTTGGGTATTTTACAATTTCTACATGTTGATTATCTGCATTTTTAAAATTTTATCTAAGATTTGTAGTTTCTTTAAATAAAAAGTGATACTCAACTTTTCCCTCTTCCTTGTCTTTCATTCTATTTTTTTCTTTCTTCCTCTCTGCCTTCCTTCTTCCTTATTTATTTCAGATAAAAAAAAGGCAGAAAAGAGAAAAATCAACAACATGGATCAACAACATAATTCACACTAAGCAATACAAATTATTGCTCAAATTCTAATTGAATCCCTTAGCCTAATTAAATTTATCAAAGCATAGATGTGTGACAAAAAAAAGGCCTTGAAACATTAAGAAAAATATCTTGAATGGTATTTAATAGAGAATATCTGAAGTTAAAAAATGTGGAATAAATCAACTAAATATTGTTCTAAAATTATATTTTTTAATAAACTATTTTTTTTACATCATGCTATTTTTAATTGAAAATATCTGGTAAGGCTGAGATAATAATAAAATCTGCTGGATTTTTAAAGGACTAGTGGTGATTTCATAGCAAGCCAGCAAGTTGAATGGTACATGTTGAAGTTAAGAAGAGCACAGTAATATCATTTTGTTTCCACAGAAGTAAGAGTTGCTCTGTCAACAAAGTTTAGGACTTAAAAGTTTTCTCTAATGCTAGCTGTAATTTCACTGTATTAACTGGTAACATTCAAATTAGACTGACTTGAAAAGCAAATGGGAAAGGGACATTGGAAATCTTAAGACTTTGAAATTTTTTCAAAAAATGTGAATGAGTTGCTCACAGATAAAGCTGTAGCAATAAGAACCTGTGGATACTAAAAGACGTTATTTTTATTTAAAAATATTAAAATGCAAATGAGATAAAACAGTAAGCAGTAGCATTGAAAATGAAAAACTATGATTAATAATTTAAATAGCCAAAGAAAATGAGATGTAAAATCTAAGTCACGGTAGGAAAATTGCCCTTCGATCAGGAATAAAAAGCATTTTTTAAAAGGATAAGGTAGTAGAGCATAAGTACAGATGGTGGTAAGTTTGAAGAATTTAATAAATAAATTATCAAGGTGCATGTATTTTTTTTTTCAACATAAGAAATGACATTTACTGAGATTGAGAGAGGAAGAAGGATGTGAGTTTGAGGATAGCAAAGAAAGTTTGAAAATGTAATTTCAGGGAGAGTGAGAATGAGATTGATATTCGGGGTGCTTTGGTGAAGTAGTGGGAGAGACACTGTCATCCTACTCAATAGTATCATTGATATGAAGATTAAGTTTCTGAGATAAGTAATTGAAGTAGTGTAAGGTCTTAATCATCATACACAACTAATCAGTATCAACTTTATTTCAAGACATGTCTCAAAGACCTTAGTCTTGACATTTCCAAATTTTAATTGAAAAAATTAATAATTCTTCTGGATATTATAAATCTTACTCAATATACATGTTTACCATCTAAATCATAATATATAAAATATTTTATTATGTACTTATTTATTAGATTCTCATTTCTCAGTAAGCAATGATCACCTTTACAAAGTAGTAACTTATGACAGCTGAAATAGAGCTAACTCTCACTAGTCTGTAAGTTCTTGGTTAGGTCTAATGATCATTGAGATCAGACAGCGCTTTCTTAGCATAGGGACTGAAATGCAAAAAAGATATATGAGTGTGTGTGCACATGCACACGCACGCGCACACACACACACATACATACACACAGAGCTAAGGAGGTGACACACTAATCCTCTAATCATTGCCATTTCAGAATCCTTACTCTTTTTATTCCATTTGATCTCTGACTTGGTTTGGCTGAATTTTATTCATTTCCATTCACTTACTGTAGCTCTATAACTAATTTTTAAATTCCAGCATCTTTGTAAAATTCACAAAGTTTTAATCCATACATTTTAAAAGTATGAGATTTAGAATGACATCTATGGTTTTGAAATCTTGCTTTATGCCTCGCTAGCTATGTGAATTTGGAATATTATGTTTCTTACATTTAGGTTTTTAACTTTTAAATGTAATAAAAATTGTGAGGATTAATAATAAATTGCATAAAAATCATTAAAATGTACAAACTACATCTTATTTAATCAATTACAGTGAAAAAAATCTGTGAGGATTGTACTTTGGTTTCTGGAATATAGTGTTCCAGAGAGCAAAGATCAGCTCGATTTTCCATTACTTTGATATCGTAATTTTTTTCCTTTTCGTTTAATACTGATGCTTACTAACATAGTCTAGCAAATGGAATTCTTTCTAATATAATTTCAAGCTATTTCTTCAACTTCAGTAAATTATTTTCTATTTTATCCTTATTCCACTTGCTTCATTTTCTTCTGGTTCCATTTTTAAAATGATAATTATTAAATAGATGCCTATCTTTGATACTATATATCAATCCTCTCCTATTTTCTGAATTGAATGAATATAACAATTTTTCACCCTTTGTGTTATTAATTTTATTTTTCTGCTAATGCATGTCTGTAATATATTATTTATAATTAGAGTTTTATTATGCTGTAGGGATATGTCTTCTGCTCTTATTTTTTTTTTTAATTCGATGTGCCTTTTTGAAGCTATTTCATTTTTTATAAAGTATGTTCTTATATTTTATTGATATTAAAAAGTGCATTCATTATAGAATCATTCCCTATCTCTTATATTTTAATTTTTACAATATGCTTATAGTTTTCAATTTCTGAAAAATCTCTCATCTTCTGACTGGAGAACATTTTAAATTATAAAATTTTGTATTAATATTTTTTAACCTTCAATTAGGCAAATTGCATACTTTATTTTTTTTTTCAACTGTAGGCTTTTAAAAATCAGACTATTTTCAGGATGGAAGATAGCTGCTAACCAAATGTTCATTAACTAGTTGATTTTCAATGATGTTAGGTTGTGATAGAATAAGAAAGAATATTATGCTTTTTTAAGTATCTGGAATTTTGTTTGCTTTTCCTGAGAATGTGGTTTGTGTCTCATTCTTTAGGAATCAAAAGCAGTTGAATTTTTTCTTCTACTTCCCCAAAGTGGGTGATACACTTAACCTTCAGCATCAATGAATTTTGTTCCTACTTTTTTACTCTTTTTCCTTACACATAGCTCACTTCAAAACCCAGCGTGCAATTCATGCTTGCCTTTTCCACCTTCTCTCCAACTGTGTAGCAGTAAAGAACTCTTATCTCCTAATCATTGTTCAAAGAAAATAACTCTGAATACATGGTTGCGTGTAGGAGCTCGTTATATTTTCTGGAGCAATTGTACAGATGCAATGGAAAAATAGGTTACCTTTCTTCTGGTGATATAGCATTGTAACTCTAATACATGGGTCATTGGTCATGATCACAAGGTGTTTCAAAATTTGAACTATGTATTGACTTTCACAAGTTTATTTATTGGGCTTTAGCAATAATAAACTTGATGCTAACATCTTTCAGATGATAATACCATTAGAAAACTTCCAATGGCTAATCACATTTCTGTTTACTGTTTGTGAATTTGTATGTATTTCTGATTCTACAAGTTTAAGTATATAAAATTAAAGAAAAAATTAGAAATTACTAGAATAATCATCTTAAACTAAAAATTCTAGAATTTTTGAATATTGAAGAGTCTGAAAAATACAGTTCTATGATCTACTTATGTTGATTTCTTTCAAAATCTTACATAAAATATGGTGCTTCAATCATTACACTATAAGCAACTTGATATTTCAGACTTTTTTCATTTATTAAATATACATTATATGTTGAGTAAAGTTGTTATATTACACAAATTCTAACAGTATTGATACCAACCCTATCCTGACAGTTGTCATTAATTTAAAAAAAAATGTTCTTAGTTCAAAAATTTGGAAGTTATTCTCTTTCCTTTCTTGGTTGTGAGATAAAAGTCTAATAGTTTTGTTTTCTGATCTGTTTATTCTATGTATCTTCACATGTAAGTTGTCTATGTTACATGATGCTGTTACTTCATCTCCTTACAATTCTTTCCTGTGAGTTCATCTCAGCAGTTGAGCTGTATTTAAAAATAAGTCTGTTTCTTTGCTTTCAGATGGGAGAGGTGACTATCAGGACCTGCGTATCTAGCTTGATTCCAATGAGATTGAAACTTGAGTGAACTACTATACTATAACAGGCAGTCTCCGCTAAGGGTATTCTGTATCTTTCTCTCTCGTTGTCAGCCTCCCAGAGCACTATACTATCTTTTTTTTTATCTCAGAAAATGCCCTGTCCTGGATGAACACCTTATAATCACAGCCCTTCAGCGATTAGGTGAGAGCAGAAATGCAAAGGAACTAGCAGCTTAAATACTTCCATTTTGAAAACTTAATTATATCATTTGTCCCCAGGTACATTGTTGTTGCTCCAAACTCTTCTGAAATAACTCTAAAATAAGGATTCTGACCCCATTTTTTAGCTTATGACTGCTGACAACTTTTAAGCCTAACTCTTCAATCTTACCCTCTACCTGACATCTGGGCAAGCAGATAAAAATATTGATGCTCTGTCTAATGATGCCAGTGAGAGATTCAACCCACACCAACTCCTACCTATACAGGGGAACCTTAAACCAGGTCCCACCTCTGATCACATACCCTAAAAAACACCCTAAGCCATTTAAGGTCTACTTGAGAATCTGGCCCTCCTTGCTCAGATATCTCAAATATGTTGGCAACAAATATTTTCATATCCTCTTGAAGTATGGATGTGCGGCATCGTCAGTCTCAATATCTGAACCACGTTTTGCCTGAGGGTTCCTTCTGCTTCTGCAAAGTTGCTACAACTCTGTCTCATAAGTTACTGTATGCTATCTAAATACTGCTTCTTGAAGTGTTTTCCTAACTTCTATTTGCAGTTAATCTCTCATGGGTTCTTTTATAGCTCTATTTCTCTGAAGCACTGGAACTTATATTTATGAACAAGGCCCTGCATATGCCAATATTTAAAATATTTTAAGAATTACTGAAGCTCAGTGGAAACCAGTAAGGTCCATGTGTCTTTTAGATCAGAAGTCTTCTAGTGGACTTTGTACAATTCTTATTTCGTGTGTGTGCGTGTGTGTGTGTGTGTGTGTGTGTGTGTGTGTGTGTGTGTGTGTGTGATAGCTATAGCCCTATTTCAGAAAATGTAGAAATAATTAGGAATATTTGTGGATAGGAGTGGGCTCAGATATATAATTATCATTTCAATATTGCATATCAAGAACTGCAAAGGTTTTTTTTAAATGAGGTTTCTAACTGGACATATTTTTTGTAAACATTATAGTTTGAAAAATAATTTAAATTTGAGTTGTAGAAGAAAGTTAACTTACGGAATTGTCACCCAAATATATATCTTAGTATCAACTATGTATTTGAAGAAAATGTATTATTAGATTTCATTTTGAAATTTTGGTCATCCTTACATAATTTATAATTTATTTATACTTCCATATAATTCAATAGTAATAGGTCAAAACATAGTGGCTTTATTTTTTTTTTCCTGTCAGAGCATATGTGACTAAATTTCTACTCAAATTTCCAGTGAAATGATTAACATATAAATAGAAGAAAAAGCATTTCAAGAATATACTGTTTTATGATGTAGAATCTCAAATTACATAGGAAAGCTTGATTTATACAAGAAATAACAATATATTTATAAGCAATTTTTGTTTATTCTTAGTTTATTATTAAATTTTATGAAACAAAAAATCAGTTTCAACAATATAGAAGAGTATTTATTTATATAAGTAAATTTAGAAGTGAATAAAGAAAAATACAGATATATTTTGCATGATCAATACTGTCAATTAATGCTCCACCCTCTTGTATATCTTTCTAATATCTTTCACCCATAGGAGGATAGATATTACATGAATATCATCTCAGGATTATAGTTTTAAAAAAGAGTAGATAAATGTGTCATATTATGAAAAGTAAACAAGTCTTTTATTTGGTTGCATCATATTTTAGGTTCTTTACCTGCTATTCCTCTATTTCTCAGATGGAGAAATTTTGGTAATCGACTGATATTGCATTAACTAATATTTATTAAAACTACTTTTTCTTTATCTTCTACTTTTCTTACACTGTTTCTCCAATGATTGACTATGAATACAACCAGGTACATGGGCATGAAGTACAGACTAAACCAAGAAGAAAAAATAATAAAAATATAATTCACTTCATTTCAAAGAAAAATTAGTTAAACACTCAGAAATTATCCATTACCTTATTTTAACAACAGGGTAACATGATTCTGAAAACATAAGTGAATAGGTGTATTGGCACATTTGATATACATATTGTATATTACTGTATAGATAAAATAATATTCTCTATAATTCCACACTTAATGGTCCCTCTATATCTTTTATCAACACAGCAGATACTCTGTTATACTATGATTGATTGGTGTCCATTAAAATAAGTTCACCACATATCAGTCAAACTCATTTAGTCTTGAGAAAGAGGTTTTGGTCATTACTGTTTTCTATTTTTTGACAAAAATAGCCCTGCCAAGGATGATCAGAAACTAGAATGACTCCAAACTTTACTGACATATTTTGTATTTAAATATTTTTTTATAAATAATCATTAAGCAAATATTCCCTAAATCCTTTCTTCAGTCTCTTGGCTATACCTTGAGTTCCCTTAATCATTAATAATTATATTCAATAGAGAAAGATTAAAATATTTTTACACACATTTTACTCTCTAAACATCTTTTAAAATTTAAATAGGTTTTCATATCACTGAATTTAATGGCCTTGTCAATTGTACTCATCTTCTTTCAACACTGAAACACGTTACTTTTGAAAATTTCCCATTTTTCTTCAGTGGCATCTTATCTTTGGTACTCTTCAGTATTGCTTACTATCTATTCTTCACAGTCAACATTTTTTCTATATAATAGAAATTAAAAACTGCCACCTCCAATATTATTAAAAATTATAAGAATAAAGTGAAAATACAAAAAGTAGACAAAAAGACATTAAAAATATAATTTTGTTGGAGTTTACTTAAGCAATAAGATATTTACTATTTAAAATAAAATAATGCATCATACTTTCTTTCAAATAACTGATGCATAGCACCTATCACTTTCTTAAAAAATCATAGACTCTTGGTGTCCCTATTAAGGTTCTTTAAAAATAAATATCAAATCAACTTGTCCTACATACAGTTTTTAAAACCTACAATTACTTCTGCTTTATTTATCAAGTTTCCATATAATAAATAGCTATATCTTGGTATATTTTGCTCTTCTTAGATAGAAAATGATTAATTTGACTATGACTGTAACTCCAATATAGTTCATGTTTGGTTTTAAATTTATTCTTAAATTAAAATAGCTTCACAATGTATATACTTTATCTTGAAATATAGATTGATAGACATATTGAAATGTATACAAGTAATATTATAAATATTATATTTAGATATATTATTTTACTTGGAATAAATATTTTAATGTTTTAAGTGTATATGTTACTTATTGCTATTTCAAAGAAATAGATAAGCAATTAGTATTTTTCCACTTTGAAAAACTCACAACACAAATCTAACCTCGCGTCCATCCTGCAAAACATTTTAGTACTGCAGGCAGCCAAGAGTAATGGACCCAAAGAGAAACCTGATCATTTAACTCCCATGTTTTCTTTTTTTGGCCTATTTAACTTTCCATTAGCTCACTCAACCTCCTCAGAAGTTATCAGCAAGTTAAATGGAAATGGGGTCTTTTAACTGTTGAATTCAGTTTGTATGTTCTTGTTTGAGCTCTTAAAAGCTTTGTTAGGGAAATATGAGCTGAAACTAAATATTCAGTGGCTTGCCTGACATTTAGGTAAAGGGGTCTGCATTAAATTCAACAGAGCCAGAACAATCAGATTGGAGGCTTGTTTTCTTGGGGAGTTATAAAAATTAAACAACTTCATTAAGGTATAAGAAAGTATCTTTATCAACTGAGATACAATATTTTGAACAACCTTATTGCCATTTTGCTTAAAACACTGAAAATATTAATTGCTAAATTTTCCAATGAAAAAATGTTAGAAATTAATGTATAGTTCTATGTTTTTTAATATTTAAAAAAATTTTAGCCATATATTGCAAAAAATAAAGAGCATTCTGAGAGTAATAGAGGTATCATATAGAAAATTAAACTCAGTTTAGCTCATTTAGTATATTAAATTACATTAGCTTATATGCATAAATATCTGTAAATGAGTTTGTGAGCTGACATGTTCAATTATTTGATCAATCAACAACCAAAAGAAAGAATGACCACACAAAATGCTCACAGTTAGCTGGGAGTCACCTGTTCAGCCCTTCCCAGTGCTTCCTTGTCAATGCCCATGCTATACAAGTTAAACATTGTGAATGTCAACTTGAAAACTAAACAGATTAAATGTTGCTCCTTAAAAAAAAAACATATTTGTCAAATGTGCATGAATGTTGATTAAAAATTATAAAACGTATATAGTTAAAATTACTAACACAGTCTTTTCAAGTATTTTCTAGTAATTTGAAATAGGTTTACCTATGTGACCATATTTATTAATTGGAATGTACTTCAAAATTAAGTTTTTTAGATTTACATTATCTAGAAGAATGGTGTCAAAAACATGTTGTGGAGACAGAAACAATGGGTTGAAAGGTGAATATTGTCATGTTATACTACCTATGAAAGAGGGAAAATTAAGTTTCTCAAATCTAGTTCATTTTCTTTTCCCCTACTACTTTCACTTCACAGTCTAAGCCTCTTATGTCCTTGGAAAATATTAAGCATTTAATAAAATCTTTACCTTTCTCCATCTTGATTAATAGTATTCTAAAGTTTTTATTTATATCTTCCCTATGCAGTAGTTTGTATAATATATTTTAAAAGATAACTTCCTACCATTCAAAAAATGATTTTCCATAAAGCACAGAATTTTGTATATAATCTATTAGTGTTGACAATATTTGCCTACATCTTTTCCAGAAATGTTACTTCATCAATTTTTCAGATTCCATTTTATTTTTAAAAATTCAATTTGTTTTTATACTTAACAGTCATAAAGTAATGTGAGTTTAATGAGGGGCAGAGTGAGAAAGAAAGGAAAGAGGCAGGTATATTTTGGGGTTATAGCTGATTTAGAGCTGATAGGCTTTTGACATTTGTAGGCAGCAAGGAGGGCATATATTCTAATGAATGGGATACAGGAGACATCAAAAGGTAAAATTTGTCAGATATACATAAAGTTTGGTTAAATCTTTAGAAAAATATTAACATATTCAAATTTCTTTAGTCAAGCGAAGCCTTACCTCCCCTCTTCAAGACACTAAATAGAACTTTTATTTTATTCTTAAATTGTTTCTGATATTTGAAAATGTTGCAGAAGCCTGGGAGAGGGACTGATGTGGGAATAAGAGAAAATAAATAAGAGTAATCCTGACAGTAAAGGTAAATCCTGATACCGCAGATGACAACAATAACATAAGTTTATGCTATATTTGCCAATATTTCAGAGTATTAGATTGCGCAGGTTTCCCAGCTATTTTATTTTGACTCAGAAGAAAGAAAAAGTGTAGAAAAGTGTCTACTTGTGAAAGTCTACAATTAAAAGGACTGTATCTGGACTAAGCAGCAAGTGATCCCACTTACAAATGTTATGTGTCTGTGGGTAAGTAAGTCATTAAAGACTTAATATCTTAGGAGTAGGTAGAATAACATTATGCCCAGAAGAATTCAATTAATGAAGTACCAAGCTCTAAACCCCATAACAGCTGGAGGCTATCTATCACAAAAGTTTCATTTGCTTCAGGGGCCCTTGGAATTACTGAATCTCAAAATAAACCCAACATCAGGGAACAAAATGGTAATTTCTGCTCCAAAACTCTAGAAAATTTATTTTGTTATTTCTTTGTTGTTATTGTTTTGTTTTTTTTGTAATATATTATATCTGAGTTTTTAAATAAAATAGTTACATATTTAAGAATATATTTAGATAAAATATTTAATTTTCCTAAGGTGATTTTTTTAAACACATTGATCAGAAGAAAAGCTCTCTACTGTAATTGGACACCAAGATTTCACAAATAAGACCTAGAATTAGCTGTGCCAATAGCAGGTGTTTGCTACTTAAATTAAAAAAATAATATGTGTGTGTGTGTGTGTGTGTGTGTGTGTGTGTGTGTGTGTGTGTGTGTGGCACTGGACGGACTGTCCACAAAAATAAATTTTAAAAGACGAAGAATGAAAAAACATATGGCAGAAAAGGGTTCTAGATAAGAGGCTTCAGTGAAAACT
The DNA here is from genome assembly GCA_030015415.1 of Cynopterus sphinx. NCBI lineage: Eukaryota > Metazoa > Chordata > Mammalia > Chiroptera > Pteropodidae > Cynopterus > Cynopterus sphinx. The sequence goes on from CM057381.1 coordinate 27,948,663, forward strand.
GATGTAGACCTTCAGTGAGACCGTGCATTTGAAAAGCAATTTACAGAGAAGGGAAGAGAAAAATATTCCAGATGTACAGAAATAAAATTATTTTAAATTGTTAAGTGGGGTAAAAAATAATAAGCACTTTGCTGTTTTACAATGCATATTATTTAATCTGAAGATATAAATGTTATCTATAAATCTATAAAGATACATATAATATTGTGTGTGTAAACCCTCAGAAAACACTCTGATCATGTGTGTGTGTGTGTGTGTGTGTGTGTGTGTGTAGTATATAAAAACAAAATACTGATATTTTGTAAATATAAGGCCTAAAGATATAAGGAAAATAAGATGATGGTAGATGAAAACTCTGTTCCTCACCCAAATTCAAAAAATTGTTGAGTGGGTACAATCAACTGCAAGGAAAAAATAAAAAGCAATATCCTCAGGGTAAAGAAATCATAGGGATCTTTGAAATATAGGAAACATGTGGTATTTTTTAGGAGAGAAAACAATAGTCCAGGATACATGTGAGAAGCACCACAGCAAAACAGGCAAGTTTTGAAGGTACTAAAGATACCACAAGGCACATTAATATTTATGAGTTTAGTTGAGCAAATATGGATGTGGCAGTGCCAAAATGAAGTGGTTAGGAGCGTTTCACCACGAGAGCTAGGACAAATTCAGGCCGTTATCTGAAAGGCTATAGCTTAAGCAGTTGCCTTATTTGGAAAAGTCTAATGTCTGTGACAAGTTATTCTTCAGTTCCATTTTCTTGGATTCTAATATGTTGACTCTGGCATAGGTTTTGGTTTGTCTGTGTAGGTTAACATGGTATTAGAGCTACCGCAGTCTAATGCCTTGTTTAATTACTTTAACCAAGAGCTTCTCCAAACAGAGAGGGATGAACAGGAGAATAAAAGCAGGAAGACCCTGAGACACCATCCATTCAGTATCTTGGTCAGAAAACAACACTGGCCTTGCAAAGTGTGTTGTCTTTTCCCTCTGCCTTGCTGTGTCTGAAAGCAGAAAGAAGAGGTATCTTTCCTTGGACAAAGACAGAGATAACCAGGATGAGTTGAGAGAATGGCTGTCAGGATGGGACTGACAGGCAGAATGGTTGGTCGGTGGATGGCAACATTCAGAAGGCAAAGGGGACTGCCAGGGCAGGAACTTTGTAAATCACAACCTGGCGTATTTCACCAAACAGAAAAACATCCTGTCTTCCAAATCACTGCAGGCAGGTTGGATCAGGATATCGTATCAATAAACAGACATACCTGATATCTCAGAAATTAAACATGCTCAATGATGAAATAGAGAAATTAAGATGTAATGAATGTCTAATAGAGTACAATTACAGATAATTTTTGCAAAAGAAAAATTGGAACTAAAATATTCTCACAAAATACAAAAAGGTCAATCTGATGGGTGGCATATTCTCATCATAATAGACCAAGTGAAAATAGCTGATAATTTTGAATGTGAAAATATGATCAAAACTCTTTGTAAATAAATGAAAACTGCTTTTACTTGTAAAGAATTTCTTCCATGTGTCATTATATTATTGGCTATGTTCCCATAAATATCAAGAGCAGGATACAAACTATCTAGTACTTAAATTCAAAATTACATTAAGATATATACTATGAATAGAGTATATAGTAGGTTCCGTAGAGAACAGCAAAAGATCAAATCTAAAGCCCAGGAAGAGGACTTTTGCTTGTACCAGGAGAGTACCATATTTCTAAGAACTTTTCAGGGAATTTACATTTTTTTATAGAGAGATATAAGTCTGAGATACATATTTAAATATTTTATAGATGTGGTGTTCAGTAAAATGTTTTTTCTAATGTGCCCATTTTATTTGTGATAGATGTATGAGGTATAAACTCCTCAAATTTAGATTTAATCATCTTCCTGTGCACTAAAATTCTAAGCAATACTCATTCATAAATATGTCTGGGACATATTGCAGATTTAGAGCTCTCTGACCTTCAAAGATCAGTGTCCCAGACTTGCTTTTGCCCTCAGATAATTTCTCTTAATTTCTTTCAGACCATTTACTCATTTAAAATATTTTAATTTAATTGTGTGTATAGAAATTGAGATGTTTTTGGTGTGAAGATTTCATAGTATTGCTTAAATTAGAATTCAACAGTTTCCTTACATTTAATTAGCAATTTAGACACCTGATTCTTCTAACCAAAGTTAGAAAACCAAGACCAATTATCTCATGAAATAAATTATAAAATCTAGAAAATATTATTTTCCTTAATACAAATACATCTCTAGAATATAGTACAACTGCCATATAAATTAGATTTAGTTTGTTTTTTAAAGTAGTTTTTAATTTGAAGCATGAAAAATTAAAAATTTAAAACTATGAATATTTCTATATATCTATAACACAGAATGTAACATTATATTTAAATTTACAGTTGTTCTTTTATAATAAATATTCTTAAAAAATAGTAGAAAATATTCCTGAAATTATGTTTAACACACTACAGTTAATAAACATATTTTGGGTGTATAATTTTTCTTGACAGCATATTGAAGTACTTAAGATTTTTTGAAAGCTAATTGCACTCTCATTTAGTTTAATGAACATTTTCAGTAGCAATATTATGATTCATGTTTCTCTGGGAAAGAGCAGCTTGATACTTATAAAGTGTTGAGTTGTTCTGTGCAAGACATGCGGCTACTAGAGAATTTTTTTTTAAATAATTAGTTTAGTCTTACATTGTCAATTATTTCTTAAAGGAATCTATTTCTATATTGAAACTGTGTTGTTAATGCTTAGAATAATAAATCTGGTCTTCAACAGCACTGTAACCATTCTAGAGAAAATTTTACTTGTGTATATTGCCCCAATTCTTTTTCTTTATTAGCAAAAGTTACTTTGGAAATTATCTATGGCCATTTAATGTGCAAATAAAAGGAATGAGAACTTCCCTTAAACACTCTACACACTTTTTAAAAAAATGTTTGTAGGTTTTAAACCATTATTTGTGAAAATATCTGATCTTATGTAAGAGAATTATCATTAATATTGAGATTTTAGAAGCATGAAATAACTTTTTTTTAATCCTCTCAAGTTTCTGCCCAGCTGAATGAACAGAAGTAAAAATTAAAATATTATCGGTTTTATTATTAACGAAGGATGTTGGTGAACATGGCTTATACCTATTTACAGAGTTGCATAATCTGAATTAAAGCAATATCTCCAGACTGCCCTGGCACACTTGCCCTTCCTTTTTCCTCCAGCGTCTCACTCAGTCTTATTCTCCTCCTCAAGCTCTATTTCACTTTGCACCTCAGTTTTCAGAGGCTGCTTGCTACACTTAATCTGAGGCAGTGATTTGTAGCTTTGGTTGCTGAATTTCTTGAATCTCTTCTTTGCATAGATCCTGAGACCTAATATTTCTCCATTGAATGAATCCAAGCCAATGTGGGCAGATGTCATATTGGGGAGGTCCATATGGCAAGAAACTGAGATGTATGCAATAACTAAGACTCTCAGTTCAATGCTCATGAGAAACTGAATCCTGACAACAACTGGAATAGGATTTACATGCGGTTAGGAAGGAAATAATTACAAAGGAGGATAAAATTTCAGAGTGGTATTCTGGAAGAAGCAGATGCTTCTCCTTTCTCTCTATTTGCTACTTAAGGAACTCATATAAAATAGATGCAAAAATATCTAAATATATTTTCAGTAATATTTAACTAAAACATTTGAAAATCTATAATGAAATGATAGCATGATAGAAAAACATAAAATAACAAAAATGGCTGAAATTTGAAGTTTAAAGTAGTATAATTTATGAATTCAAACAGTAAGTGTATTTTTAAAAAGAAAGTCATAAGTAATATTTAGATTTATATCTAACTAGTGAGAGATTGAAAATCTCCTTGATATACTCACTAACTTGTTTAAAAGCATAGAAATTTAGTTTATAATTAATTTAAAACTAACTCTTTTTTCCCTTTTACCATGTGAATAGTTTAGCTTCATGTTATATTCAACAAGAATGAAGGGCAAGTTGTATTTTTCCAAGGTGCCATGTTGTTGCTTTTTTCAGAAAAATGGCTTTCTAGGAATTTGTTTAGTACTGCATTAAATACATTAAATATAATTTTATAGGTAGAAACGTGTCATCTACAAGTATGTTAATTTAGTCTAATAGCTGAGATCGTGTGAAAAGTATCACACTAGTGTTTTTCTTTGTATATATCAAACTCAATCTATTCCACAAGTCAGTGCTTTAAAATATTAAACTTTGAAATGCTTCTATTTTCAAATTAAACAGTATGATACTTCATACTATGGATGCTATTGTTAATTCAAATTTCACAGCCATTTAGGTAACTAGGGTGGTGCAATTGAAGCAGCATTCTTTTTAGGTTCAGTAAAAACTCAATTCAAAATTTAGCTAAAATAAAAAATACACACACATACAATTGCATATTACTCAGCCAGGTAAAATGAAATCGAAGCATTTATAATGACATGGATGGACCAAGAGGAAATTATGCTAAGTGAAATAAGTCAGACAAGGAAAGACTTTTATCATATAATTTCAATAATATGTGGAATCTAAGGAAAAAATAAACAAACAAAAAAATAAATAAAAACAGACTCATAGACACAGAGACAAACTGGTGATTGCCAGATAGAAGGTGGATTGGGAGGCTGGGTGAAAAAGGCAAAGGGATTAAGAAGTACAAATTAGTAGTTACAAAAGAATCACAGAAATGTGGAGTGCAGTTCAGAGAATATAGTCGAGAGTATTATAAGGGCTCCATATAGTGCCAAGTGAGTAACAGAGTAATCTGGGGAATCACTTCATAAATTATATAAATGTCTAACCATTGTGCTATACATCTGAAACTAATATAAAAATAAAATAATATTTTAAAAATTTTAGCTAAATTAAATGCTGTGTGATCTGTGTGTTAACTTTCTCACCCTGAAAATGGGTTTATTAGTTTCAACCTGTTGTGAGAATTGACAAGATATAAGTTAATAAATAATGCATAAAATTACCCAAATATGTTAGTTTCTAATTGTTTAAAAGTAACATTTTATGTAATGTTGTTTTTGAAACTACATATTTTAATTATAAATTCTGTTGTATGGAAACATCAGGAGGATTTGTCTGCTATTTTAGGACAGACAGTCTAGGTTTCATGTAGAAAACACCTAGGGAGCCATCCACAGTATGCTCAACTCATTTAGGTTTTTTCTGAGACTTGATTTCCTGTATTCTTGTACTTATTAGTAAAGCTTAATTTTCTGTAAGAGCTCATATTAGTATGTTTGATTTGACAATTCAATCTTTTGTATTTAGTTCAATTTAATTAATGCAGCATGTTTTTGAATCGTGTTAGCTCAAACATAGATTAGTTTAGCATGTATTTGAATAGTATTGAACAGAATAGCCTTAATATTATCCTTATGACATTTAATCCCAGAAACTTATTTTTCTACATTTGAGACAATACTATTACTGTATGATTTATTTTCACTTTCTCCACATATATGTGTATATGATGCAAACATGAAAATTTTACCCCTCACCGATGGAAAAATACTTTTATAAACATGAGGATGATAGAGCATGGAGTTTCTGAGCTTCTACTCTAGAGTGTATTGGACAGAGGAGATTATTTTAACGTTAGTCTTATACTTTCCATCTCTGTAAACTTAGGAAAGCTATCTTGCCTGCATAAGATTTTTTATTTCTGTAAAATAAATAAAATAATGATTACTAATTGATGCTTTAAATTTTGCAGATAAATAAAGAATATGGCACACTATCTGGTTCTTGCTAAATATTAAGTAAATGTAACTTTAACTGCGTTGTTGTGCTTCAAATAAGAAAACAAATAGATTTTTATTTTTTTATTTTAATCAAGCTTTTGGAATGTCTTACCTAATGTTTCTATGATTTTACCAACTGATAAATATCCTAAAAGATAAAAACATGTTAACTAATTTATAGTCCTTTATTATTTTTGGCCAAAGTTTATAAGAATTATATCAGACATTAATGTTCCACATTATCTTTAGAAGACCACAAAGCTATGATAAGTAATCGTTTATCTTTTTTTGGATTTCATAATGGAGACAGGTCTGGGTTCCTAAGTGAGTGTTAGTCTTATTCTGATTTTGTAGAGTATCTTCACTTAATAATTTAAAAGAATTTTAAATTGTTTCAAACAACTGTCAGTGTACTTAACCATTATTGAGGTATAGATATGATTATTATTATGTTTAAATAAAATGCTAAGACACATATTAGGTAGTTATGTACTCATGAGCGAGGGAAGAGAAGGCCCAGGTCTGCAACCATAGAAACCTCCCTTAAGACCTCCCAGAAATACCCATTTTTATGATTATAAATTACCCATACATCCTAAGGCACAAAGGCCGTAAAAGCCGCTGACTTAAACCAGCCACAAAGGCATTCGCAGAAAGTACTACCCTGACCTACCCATAACCTCATTATACCATCATTATAATATCATGGCTACATTTGGAAGTTCATAAATCTAATTATAACAGACTGAATTCTAGGTGAGCATGTGTGCATTAGGCAAAAGGTTACCTGGCAGCCAACTCTCAGTCAAGGTGACTTTACATGCAGTACAGTCCTTGTAACCACCCATCATGGACAAATATAAACAGACCTTCCTGTCTGTGCTATTGCAGCTCCCTTCTCTAGTAACCCTCTCCTCACTTGCAGAGTAGTCTATCTTTTTTTTTTTTCAACTCTAAAATTACATGGGCCTGCAGCCTTCCTTGACATGCCCTGTTTCCTTCTAAAGTGTTCTTTAATAAATCTTTCTTTTTCTAAATCTTACCGACCTATAATTTTTCACTGCATTGGCGGGAAAGAACCAAGGACCCCCTCCATGCAACTGGGGTAACACCAGATTTCACATCACCCTGTGCAGTAACAATAACAATTTTAAAAAAGCAGATCTCAGAAAAATCTGAGTTCCTGTGGCCTACATTTCAGCCATTAGTGATGCCACTGTGATTAAGGTATCCAAGGAGCAGATATTAATATTCCCTTAGGTTATATTCTCTAATTTTTACTCTACTCATCCAGCTTCATTGTGTCATTTTTAATATATTTGTTTTTTAATGATACTCAACTTCAGTCAGTTCTAGTTCAACTCTAGTTAGATTTCCAATAGAATTTGAACATTAAATTATAAATTTGCTCAAAAACTTTATTATGAAGCTGTTTTATGTATCTTAAAATGTAAGCTGGAGGCATGAATTAATAATGCTAGTAATTCTTATGATTATAAGTGTGCTCTTGTCTCAAAAAAAAGTTTTACTATATTAAGCAAGAATCTATTGATTTGTTGGCCACATAACTTCCATCACAAATTACAAATAACTCAAAAGCAAAAAACACACAAGAAAGAAAAGTCCCCAAAGTACACCTCTTCCTATTTTGGTTGCATCTCCTGTGACTAAACCAGAACACCTTTATTTTTCCTTTGCCTATGTGCAGAGCTATAAGTTGGGAAGCAATTTTTAGAGTTATACTGATTGGGATAATCTTTTTCATGATGTTCTGATCTTAAAAGCCTTGTTTCCCTCAGGTTGAATTCGGAAAGATGTAAATCGGTTTCCTAACATTACATTTTGCAATGTGTAAATTAATAACTTGACATTTCACAGCTGTTTTAAAGGCTGTGCTTTAAAGAATGAAATATCAATCACAAATATACATATACCCAGAAATGTCAAATCCAACCCAAATGAATACCATCGCAAATTAGCAGCAGGTCGCATTGTTCTGCTGTCTTTCACCTGTGATGCATGTCCTTCCTTTCAAGGTTAAGAACTCCCCAGGAGAGATTTAAACCCATTTTATACCACATAGAAAAGATGGGTGGTGAGCTGCTTTAATAACAGAACATAGTATCTAAATGTGAAACCGATTTGTAAGAGGCAGTGTGGTATAGTAAAAGGAGAAATTAAATAGGACTCAAAATACTGGACTGAATTCCCAAGATTGTGCTTAAGAGTTAGTTGGACTTAGACCTCTCATGGCCTCAGTTTTCACATGTTTACAACTGGCTTTGCCAATTTCACAGGATTATCTAAAATTGCCTTGTCTATCTCACAAGGGCTTACACAGCTAGAATGAGCTAATAAATATTCTATTTTAATTTTTTAAAATAAGCTTAGAGAATTACAAAGAATTATTAATGCTCTAAAAAATGTTTGTTTGTTTTTTTCTAGTTATATACGCTTATGTCATGATGTGTACCCTGCTTATCAGGTCACTAGAGAAATGATAATTTGTCTCACATGAAGAATTATTTAGTAAAATTAACTGTCATCCAGTGATTGAGCCATTGTGAGTAAATATTGACAAGAGCCACATAACTACATTCATGCCTAAAGAACTTCTATCATGTTTTCATTAATTTTTTGAATATAGATCAGATTCTGTGTCTCTAATATGTTATATCTGATTCTTTAAAATATTTCTGTACTTTTACTATATGTCTAGGGTGTATAATATATATATATATATATATATATATATATATATATATATATATATATATGTGTGTGTGTGTGTGTGTGTGTGTGTGTGTGTATATATATATACACACATATATATATTATATATATGTCTAGGATGTAACATATATATATATATATATAATAATTAGCTGTTGAATTACATTTATGTCTTCCTAATTACATTGTAAAATACTTGAAATTGGGAAGAGTATTTTATTCACTTTTATGTACCCTTGGCATTGAGCAGTGAACTGTACACATAGAAATTCAATAGAAACATTCTGAGTGAATAAATAAGAAATAATCTTAATTATCCAGTTCTTGGGAGGGTACCCTCATATGATCTAAGAAATCTAAGGAATGTTGCAGAGTTGTATTTAATCTCACTCAAACCTGGAGCAAAACAATAATTTTGGCTCCAGTTTTCAATATGAAGGATATTCTTAAAGAAATATATTGCATCATTGATTAATGTACTCATTTGAATAAATTATTTAGTCCTTTAAGATAAAACATTTTGTTCTAAATAGATATGCATGAAAGCACTATTTCCTTAAATAAAATTTTACCAAACCAAGTAAAACAGTACAGTTTTTTTAAGTTTTAATACTTGTTGAGTTTGCAAGAAGAATGAATTTTCCAAACTCATGTGAGAGGTACAAGAAATATAATGAATCCATTAATGTTTATACTAGTCAATTGAATTTATTGCAATAAATTATGCTTACAGGTTTTACCATTCTGTTTCATAAAATTATTTTGATTGAATTCTGTGTTGGATTATGTGAAACAACTTACTCACAAAATGAAAAGACATTCCAACTTCTTATGTGATATTCGAAGAGAGCCATACTCTAAGGAATTTCTAACAAACAAATTGTAAACTGAGGTAGAAAATCATAGATCATACAAAGAAACCATTAAGTATTAAGATTTGATGAGAACACATATACCACAGAAATTATAAATATGTCTTTAGAATGTCTATATTCTTTATTCCCACAACTTAATTAAACTAGTGTTATAAAATGAGCCCATGATCTGTGACATTCCTCTCCATCTTTATAAGTAAAGCCAGAGATGATGGCTTCATTTATCAATGTCTCCAGCAGTAGAAAAAAAAATGCTTTTGTCCTGGAATGAAATCAGCTTTACATAGTTATCTCTACACTGATACAAAATAAAAAAAAAAATCTTGTTTTAGAGTCTTCACACTAATATAAAACCAATTTTCAAGATGTACTGATTAAATGGAAGTATTTCTGATGCACAGTAGGACCCTGCTAGAATTCCTATAAAGATTCAAATACAGGAAAAGACTAAAACATCATAATTAAGTGCAAAATCAAGTTGGCTTTGAATGCTTATGAAGTCACAATTTTTAAAAAAATTATATTTATTTTCTGCAAAGACGTAATTATTAGATATACTTTCAATTTTAGGAATGCAGGCATGCAATGCTAACTCATATGCATACTTTTCTTACAAAACATAGACAAAGAGTCAACTTCTAAGAATATCTTGGATGGATAAGAATTATTTTTTTACTCATAGAATAATTTTGATTTGATCAACAATGATAACTAAAAAGTAATTATTCAGATGTTATTGTGCAGGTTTAGTCATATGGTAGAAAGTATATATGATTTCATTCATTGAAAAATTCATTGGGAAATCTAAAATTTTGTTATTTTTGTATTACAGTTTAGTCAAATTACATAAATATGCATTTTCATATGTTTTATTTTTGATCTTGTTCCTAAGCACATGGCTGACTTTTTCAGCACTATTGTCCACATGTTTGTTGCAAAATCACCCATACATCTGTAAGACAGACACATAGAGGGTTGCCATTTAGAACCAGTCTCAGACTATCAATAGCCAGTGTTGCGACTGTGCTGTCCCTTGTGGTTCTTATCATGATTCTAAGACACCTTTCAGCAATAAGCATAAAAAAAAAACTTTGAAAAGATACAGGTTTGTTACTTACAAGACCTGAAATTACACAGCACACCCGGGGCCACACAGCAAAATCCAGAGTAGCAAGATAACACACACAGGCTGGCAGTTCTGCTTTTATTGGGGTCAAAGGTGGAAGCCTAAATTTCAAGTCTCATCTTTAGTGGTTAATTTAAAACATAAAAGCAGGAATTTAAAGTGTGGGAGAAGGAGGGGGAAAAGCAAGCAACCCAAATGATTAGTTATTGAAATCAACCCAAATCTCTAAAACAAAAGAGCCTCAATGAGGTCAGGGAAGCGGGGCAGGGAGGTGGAACAGCCTAGCTCATATCTAGTCTCATGATAGGCAATGTGTTTATTTGAAATAACTAACACTAAAATAGATGCCCCTTTGAAATGGATGCCTCAGCAAAGCTTAAGTTAGGCACTTGTGTTATAAAATATATATATAATTATACACAGTAAATACACACACACACACACACACACACACACACACACACACACACACATATATATATATCAGGGGTTATGCTACAGTTGGTAAATATAGAAATTATTCTGTATCACTCATTTTTTGATATTCCTAATTTTGTAAGGTTAGATGATGCTTACATTAGACTAATAGAAGTTTAAAGATGTAGAAAAATGCATTTACTTATTTTCTTTTTCCTTCCATGTAAAGTCATTCTCAGATTGGTTTAACAAAGACTCCATATTTTTAAATTTTATAAAGGATTCTCATAGATTTGCAATTTAAATCTTTCAGAAACACTTTCTATTGATGGAGCAGATATTATTTTACAAGTACTGTAGTCAAAATATATGAATAAGAAGATACTTGATATCTATATAAAATGTAATTGAACATTAACATTTTATTCCACTAATAAACTCCATTGAGAGATGATAGAAAGAATCATGGAGTGGAAAGCTCCCTCCACCTTCACATTTACTAATTCTCTGTTCTTGGGCAGGTTGCTCAGTTTCTTCTATAAAAAAGGAATGAAGAGGTATCTTGTCATGGTTGAGTAAGATAATAAGAACTTATGACAGTGAGAGAGGCATAGTTGGGGAACAATAAAAATTCATTGTTAGTTGTAATAGTAATAGCAGCAGCAGCCAGCATTTGTTTACAGGTCTCATAAAAAATATTTGGGGATCTATAAAGCCATGTCAACAAAGCTACTACTGAAAAATAAGAATGGGCATGAAAAGACATTTTTAAACAGTATTTTTTCAAGTTCCAATATTGTGTAGTCAACAAATATATTCAAATCCTTCCCAAATTATTTAATTAGTTTTAAAAGACATTTTGTTTGTATTTTTTCAAAATATTTAACTTACTACTTCATGAAGCCTTTGATTTTCTAAATTTCTTATTTCTACTCATATCAACCCTTGTTATTTCAGCCTATTATCTTGAAAAATAATATCCAAGTAAATGTTGCTGATGTCTGATCCAAGGAAGGCCCAACCTTTCATCATTTCTAAAAAGGATGGTGGCCCTTGTTCTCAATGTACAACTGAGATGGTTGCAACATTTTGAGTATAGTAAATGCAACAGAAAAAAACCTACATAAATAAAAAATCTTTGGGGCCCTCATTGATTTTTAAGAGTAAAAGGAGGTCCTAGAGGAAGTGACAGTATACTGATGGTGTTCTGATTTAGGGCAGAAGTTATGGAAAAAAGTACAACTGGAAGAGTAAGCCATGGCACAGGCCTTGGTCACAATGGGGCTGATATTGTGGGGATGAACTAGTTGGTGGGCTTCACCTTTAAAACAACTGAAGTTTCATGTCCAGCAACAATTGAGCCAATATCCAAATAGTGTCCTTTTGTTTTCTATCAACAGTCACATCTATCTTGTAGGACAGACCCCATGGGGGCCTATTGACCCATGTTAAGGACTTGCAAAGAAGATTTAGCGGATGTCACTACGTCCTTTTTTCTAAAGGGATGGCTATAAACAGCTGTATTTAAACTGCATATGTGAAATGGTGACCAGCCTCATTCTTTAATCCTGCTAGGTTGCTTTATTTATCTGGTTAGTTCACATGTTAGAAAGAAAAATATGAGACTAGATGAATGTATTTTTCAATTATTTTCTCTATAAAAACTTCATTTCTGGGACTTTCTGAATTGAATTGTTAGAATGGAATTCGGTACCCTACCCTGCACTTGTAATTCTTCATGGCTCTGTCTAGCCTGTGTGTATCCTCTGTGCCTACCACAGAACCTAGAACTGGCTTTGCACACAGAGAATATATACTAAAAACAAAGCATCACCTTTTTAAAGATTCTGACTGTGTAAATTTCTTGGATGTGCAAGGCACAACCAAAATTATAGCAGCCAAGAATCTACTTTTACCTTATTCATTTTCTCAATGAAAAAAAAAATCCAAATATCTCTGATATTGCTCTTTAACAATGAATTTTGAGTTCTCTTGGCCATAAAAAAAGTTAAATATTTTTGGAACTACCATTATGACATGGGGATATTAAGCTTTATGTCTTTGTCTATTCACCTGTCTTTGTAATAGCATTCGTTATTTTTCTACCCATTAGCATTACCCTAGTTTTATGCAAACTTTGTTTTATCTTTTAAGGCTACAGAGACTTACATCAATCATTCTTGCTCCCTAATTTCCCAAGCAGTAAAACCTGGCAATTTCTCCTGCTCTAGTTTGTTACCACAATACACTTGAAATTTTTAATATGTTTGATTTTAAACCTGAACTTGCTACATGAAGCAAAACATTTTATGTTGCAGCTGAGTAGCAACTCCCCTTATTAAATAAAACTAGTTATATTTTGTAATAGATAATAGTTTTAGAAAATTTTTATATAAATGAAAGTAATAGTAGAGAGACAGGCCATCCATTCAAAATATTGTCCACAGAAAATTAGCCAATATTTTTACACCACATGTCTTCCCTACAAACAGCTCTAATAAGCTAATTGGTAAGGACAAATTCTTTAGATTGTTTCTGTTAAATTTTAGGATAGTCTCTAGATTTAAAAAAATGAATTTAAAAAGTACTTTGAGGTCAGTGGCTCTGCTAAAGGAAAAGCAGGAGTCTATCCTATAGAAAGAGAATCTGCAACATTTCAGAGAGAGAGTTTTCTATTTCCACAAACAAATCCATTTGAGTTTAAACTACCCCAGCCAAGACACCGTTACATTCTTTTGTCAATAAATTATCTGCAATTTCCAAAAATTCTTGAAGCTCATCCAAATATTCTTCTCTGGAAGCAATAGCACTGAGTAAAAGATATCCCCAAAGGTATTTACGTTTATAATTCAGTAATCAATTTAATGTAAATTTCTAAGAATTCATCTTTTTATTTTTTTAATCAGGGAAATAAGAGCTTGCTATAACAATCTTATTTGTATTCATTGAAAAATATATGCACAAATCATTATTAAAACTCTTAATTCCCCTTAGACTATTAATTCTAATTGTTGGACATCACAATGCATGTACAAAGATTCTCTTCTTTACCTGTATTTTCACCAACAGAGGGTCCAGATCAGTAACTGGCACATGAATCCCTCCATTGACACTTCCTTTTATTTTTACAAAAGTTAGTGACTGACACTATCTCAGTCTTTCTCCCTAGCATTTAGAAAAATCAGCACATGCTCTGTTTATATCTCCCTCCTGGAATCACCAATTTCCCTTTGAAGATTTTCATTCCCACTTCCAGCTCCCAAATACTCTACCATGAACACCACCATCACAAACAAGCAAAAAGGAAAAAGAGATGGGATTGAGGAACTTTTTTAGCTGTTTCAAAGTTTTGCCGACCCATTGCTTTTCCAATATAATCTTTTGATCAACTGAGAGTTGACAGTTTCAGAAAATAGAGATTTAGAATTGTTTCTTATTAAAAAAAAAATTAAAGCAGAGAATGAAGAACTGTAAAATAATCTCAGGAGCTGAATATGCAGGAAATAAATGAGTTATTTTTTTCAAGTACTGTGTAGAATTGTTTTTGGAGGACTTGAATAGGCAAAAATGGAAATAAACTTAGGAAATTTTGAGTTAAAATAGGCTGAATTTCAGATAATGTATGATATAACACATATGTACTAGAAAAATTTCTTTGCAGGTAAATTCTACTATTTTAAAATCACTTTTCAAAAAAAAAAAAGGTTTAAGATGAATACTGGAATCAAATCTAAAATAATGCACATTAAAGAAGTGTTTTCAGTAAAGTACTTTGGCTGAGAGGTACAAGTTATGATGGTAAAGGCTGATGCATATATTATTACTCAGTTTAAAAGCCACCAGCTGATTTCATGGAATTTTACTGCCTGGTAGAATGAGTCTATAGTATCAACAATAGCTCACAATTTTTTTGTTATACTCTATGTTGCCCTTATTATATCAGCCTTGAGATTATTTTCATGGTGTTCAGGGAGAATATCTGCTCTCCTATAGTCACACCCTTGCCCCTGGCAAAGTGAAATGATTATCTCTAGGGTGCTTTTATGTTTCTATCACCTGTACCACCTACCTTCCACTTATACAGGTCTCAGGTAATTTTTACTTCCTTCTTCTGTCTTCATTGTAATGCAGGGGTTCAGAATAAGCTACCCCAAGTTGTGCTTCAATAGTATGAAAATTCTTTGAGCTAAAGGCAATTTTAGCTGCAGGCTCAAGAGATACTTTGTGTCTTCCTTTAACTACTATCTGTATGGCAGGGCAAACTTCTATTTACTAAAAATCTATTCTTATCATCCTGCAATGACACTTTGAAGGCTCCAGGGTGTATTACCTCATCCTTAGCTCAGGATGTTTATGTACCTCAGTCTCTCAATTTCTCATGCATGTGGGATCTCTGATTCTTTCATATAAATGGGGTTCCCATACATTTATATGTATTAAATGTAGTTATTTTCTCTTGTTAATTTGTCCCATGTTGTTTGACTATTAGACCAGACAGAAGAACCTTGAGAGTAGAAGAAAGTTTGTTCCTCCCCACAGCAATGCCTTAGATTAGGGCTTATTCTGTCCCTAAAATCTCTGAAATTTCTTTTCTTTTTCTTTTTCTCCCCGCCCCCTATTTTTTTTAATAGCAGCCTTTGAAGGCATAAACATCAATCTTAAGCTTTCCTTCAAAAAATTCATTGGTTATACTCTACAAAAACAAATCCCATGAGAAAAAATTTTTTAAAAAACTAAGACAAAGCAAAATGTACAAGGGTCTGCAGTGACAAATTTTTCAAATTGAGGTCTTATGTTTAGAAGACTGAAAGCAGACAATTTTTAGTTTCCACACATGAACACTGTTAGTTTATGAGCTTAATTATAATCACATTTTAGATACATTAAAAAGTTTCTTCATTGTTTACATGGATTTGCTCAGTTTTTCCAGAGTCCAGAGCACTAAAAAGTACTTAAGAAGGTACTGGCAAATTGGAGTTTTAGCTCTGGTACTGTCAACACACCAAGTTACACCCTCCCTGCAATAAAATATGTGGTGTTTAAATGGTCTTGATACACATCCAAAAAAGTTTTTTTTGGAAGTAATAGTGCTAAGCAAGCAGTCTTGCCTGGTGTCAGATACTTATTTTGGCTCTTCTGTTAGTGAAAAATGCTTTTACAAACAAAAGAAATAAAGACTAAAAATTTGAAGAAGATTGTTATAAATGAGCTTTCTGAAGATTTTTTTTATCCTTTTTTCATAAGTTCTTATTTTTCAACCAAATCATTTAGGGTGCATGCTAGTCTTTGTGTTTAAATATATTCTACTTACAATAGCTGGTCTATATCACCACATTGTTTTAAAAAATATAAATGAGGTCTGTTTGGATGTACTGGTAGAATTCAAGAATAGAATGTATAATCTAAGAACTAACGTGAAAAAGTCAGCCACACAGCCTGATTTAACAATACTTATTTCTCTGGTTCAATACCTGCTTTATTTGCACTCTTTCTTGATATTTCAAGAACAGCAAAGATGTAATTTTCAGCTAGTTCCCTTAACTGTGGTCAATTACAGAGTACCCCTGACCTCTTCACTGATCCCATTCTCTGCACACGCAGTTTCCAGAAATTGAGTGCACAGACCTGTGATTTTTACTTTCAGACAAATCTCTAGAAAAATAAGCAAGAAGAAAAGAAAGGGGACATGGGAGTAAGCAAGAAAAAAACATTAAAAAAACAAAAAAATTAAAATGTAAAATAAGTACATACATGTATTTTTTGTAACCTGACACCTTTAGACAAATAATTTTGAAAGCTTATAGGAAATAAAACATAAGACAATTTTTTAATGACTTAAGAAAAAATATTAAAGATTAATAATTCTTAAAATTTTCCTATAATTGATACTTTCTTCTGCTGGCATGAAACCAACATATCATTAAAAACATATATAATACATATGAAATTTTTTACTTAAATATTATAACATACAAATTGTTGTGAATAGAAAAGAAGAAGGTGATCCAAACTATTTAATATTTTTTTTCAAAAGCATACTGGAATATTAAAATAAAAAATATAGATTAAAATAAAAATATATTTCTTGACATGGTTAAAAATTACAAATTAACCAATTACATTTAATAATATTTACTGAATATATTTGTCTACATGGAGAATACACAAAAAAGAAAAAGAAAGAATGTAAAAAGGAAATTATACATTTCTAGATACAAGAACAACGCAGAAAAACAAAAGAATTTATAAAACCAATAATAATTGTTAAGAAACATAACATATAATTTGAAAAAAAACAAAAATTATCTAAGAAAAATATATTTCTTAAATTATTTGTGAATAAATTTATAAAACTATAAATGTAAGTAGATATCAAAATAATTGGAGAATAAAATTTAATCTAGATTTTCAATGAAAGCTCAACCAAAAAATGCAAATAATAAAAAAAAAATTTACAAAGTTAAAATACAAAGAAAAGACTGGAAAAAAGATAATAGCCATATGTATACATTTATTTCTCAGAAAATGGCTTATAGCCACTCAAAAACTGGACAATTGTGTCCCACTATCCAACTTTAAGTGCTAGTAAGTCATTCTCTGGAAAACAGAAATGGTGTTCCAGCTGACATGGAATTCAGAACTACTTTAAATCCATCTCCATGTGTTATTTTCTGACATTTTTAACAAAGATTTACATTAAAAAAGAAATTAGGTAGGTGGTCTCTTCTGTCCCATAGTTATTTTACAAATCTCTTACTTATTTATAAAAATTTTAAAGTCCAAGTCTTTTCATTTGAATATAAGAATCACTTACACCTTGTATATATTGCTATGATTTAAATATTCCTTAAAATACCACATTTAAAAAAAAGAAATTGAAATTGATCCCTTTAATTATTTTATAAAATATATTTCTATTTATTTTGAAATATTCCTTTTTTGGACATCTACTTTGTCTGATATTACTATAGCTATATGAGATTTCAAATTGTAGAAGACAAAACAATAAATAGATCCTTATTTCTTTTTTTGTATAAGGAAACAATTGCTAGGCAAGCTGACAGAGAAATAGAAAAGTTTGAATACTATAAATGACAAAAGATACAGATTAGCAGTGTAACATAATGAATTGTCCTCCCGGACAAACACTGCTGGACAACAACATTATGTCTGTGTAGAGAATCCTATTGCTTGTATGAGCAAATGGGAATGCATGCTGTTTGTAGGAGGTCCAAACGAGAAAAACAAAGAGTAGGAAAGAGAGCAGAGAAATCCTGTGTCTTTACTATTCTTTCTCCTCTTGGGGAGAGTAGACATTCCTTCCCTTCCAGGGAAGTAAGAAATGTGTTCTGCCCCAACAAATGCAACCCTGTGAGATGATATTATCTCCAGGTTACAGATGAGAAATCAGAAACTTAGAGAGGTCATATTAATTGCTTTGGTCTAGTACATTGACTAGGAATGGAAGAAGCTGAAGTTGAAAGCCAAGATCACCTGGACAAATATCAAGCCTCGTTCAGAAAGTTCACAGTTCATATGCACACTCCTGTGCATATTCATACATATTTTATGGTAGGCAACTAAGTAAATGACAGTATTAACTAACAGATAAATACAGCAAAAGTAACAGAAAACACGCCTTCCTTATGAAGCATATGGGATAGTGGAAAATTCAATTAAAATGTTGTGAATAAAGTGTTTTGTAATCAAGTTTGCCATGTTATAAAACTGCATGAGAGGACATGTAATCGTCACCCAGGGAAATTGTATAAGGCTGGTGAAATTAAGTGATCACTCCACAGTGAGTAAAAGCATCACAGGTGAAAGTTGGAATAACAATAAAAATGGCATTCTGTGTCAAAGATGGGGAAGAGGGATATACAAAGTCATTCGGGAAATAAAAACTTGATTTGTGTGCATAAAAGATTACTTGTAGCATTGATTTCTCAAACACAAAAAATGAGTTTGGAGACGTAAGCAGGAGACATATAGTTCAGGGTCATCATAAGCTCTATTAAGTATTTGGGACTTCATTACAAAAAGCAAGGGGGAGTTCTTGAATATTTTTTTAAGTAAGTAAAGCTCAATCTGATTTGAATTTTAAATGATTTGCTTACTGTGTACTTTGGAAAATGAATTAGATGGAATTAAGCCCTTGCTGTAAGAAAATTAGGAGGAAGTAGAAGGGAGGAAGACAAAAAACGATGTTGGCCAATGCTAGCAAAGTGACACTGTAAACAGAAAAATGTGAATTAACTCAGGGAAAATATACAAAAAGAAGAATAAGAGGACTTTGGCATCATTTATATTGGGAGGAAAAGAAATTGGAGGGGAAATAGTAAGTCTCTCAGGAGAAATTTATTGGATGATATTTCTTTTCACTAAGGTAGGAAACCAGGTTAAATGGTACAAGATAAATTTTCTATATTGAACATGTTGAGTTTGTGGTACCTGAAAACCAACCAAATGGAAATGTGTAGTAGAATGATGAATAGTCAGATCAAAAATAAACATCATCTAAAATAGTGACACTTTTTTGGATGACAGAAGCTCAATTTACATTTAGAAGAGATGCTAAAAAAGAGACAGATAAAAGGGGTAAATTAAAAAAAGACCACAAATAAAATTAAGTAGAAGACTGCTATAAGAAAATCCAGAAGAGTGATAGGCTTTAAAAAATAATCAGAGTTTAATAAAGAATACAAGTGTTGGATAATAACAAAAGTAGTAGAAAGTTTAAGTATGACAAAACCAAAAGAAAAATAAATAATGATAAATTGAAGTAGATTAAAGCATAAATACTTTGCTGCCCTACTTCCTCAGAGATAGAGCCAAATTCTCCTTCCCCTGATTTTGGGTTGGCCTAAGAGACTGATTTGACAAACACAATACAAACACAATAGTGGAGTGACAGTCTAGGACTTTTAAGGCAAGGCCATAAAAAGATTTGTGGCCTGTACCATAGCGGCTAAGATTTCTAAACCACCAGGGAAGAAATTCAACTACTTTGCTGAAGGTATTATGTGAAGAAGTGCTAAAATTATATGAAGAAAGTGAGAGGCTGTCTTCCAGTTTTTCCCTAAGGCAAGTGAATAAAGACATCCTGGAAACTGCCCCCAAACCTGGTCCAACTGCCAGCTAAATTCCGCAGAGTTGTCCAAGTAAGTGCTGAGATGGAGAGATTGTTGTTTTAATTCAGTCAAGTTAGGTGAACATTTCTTGGAAGCATAGTGCTGCCTTAATAAAAACCTATGATATGTAGCATTGGGTTTGGGACCTGGAGCCAGACAGAAAGTACAAGGGCCTAGAGGAGACTTTTAGTGATCCTGGAGAAAACGAGTCCCTTATTATGAAGTGGCAGATATATTAGTGAAACTGTTGCCTTTGGTAACATAGAAAATAGAAAATATAGCTAATTAAGAAGGTGGATACAGCTAGAAGAAATTCCAAGTTGGATGTAAAATGTAACAATGAATTTCATTTTTTTTTTCTTGTGATAAGGCACAGATAAAGAAAGATGAGCTAAGAAAAAACTTTCAGTGTTCAAGCAGAATTTACAGAGAATCTAAAAGACTCAGAACTTTCTTAGTTCAAAAATAAAAGAGTTTCTCATTCTTAGTTTCTCCAAGGGAAAAAAAAAAAGTTATTACTTAAGGAATGGATTCAGGGCAAATGTTCAAATTTCAGGGCTTAATACCAGTAAAGCAGATAAAAGAGTCAAGATATCAGGAAATATGACTGTAACATCTTTTCTTTGTTTAAATCTTAGAACAACTTAAGGATAGAAAAGGCATTAGATATATTAGGACACCTATATCCTTTCACCTAGACAATGAACATCTAAGAATCTTAAAGATATAGTTCATGGCTCTATAGTGCTCAAGGGCAGGTAGAGGGGTTTCTGTCTTGCAAAGAAAGGAGAATGGGACTTTGTCTAATAGGGCAGACTATAATTTGATACATAAGAAGATATTTGACCAGCTTAGATTAAAAGAAAATGAAAAATAACGTTGTGAGGTAGGGGAAAGAGCTGAGCTCCCACACTTCTACAAGCAGAAAGCAGGCTGAGAAGGCTAAAAACTTGCGAACACCAACCATTTATTATGAAAAAGAAAAGTGGAATAAGGACGTGGAGCCAAAAGTGTCAGAGAATCATTCCCAGGGAGCAAAATATGGTCTTAAACCTGTGACAAATGTAACTTTTATAGCTGCTTTTCATCAATCCAATGCACTATTTCCTTAGTCCCATATTTTTCCATTGACTTCCAGGACATGTTCTCTGGATTTTTCTCTTAATTCTTTAATTACACTCAGCATTTTTTGTTCTAATAAAATTTTTATTTCTTCCAAACTTCGTGCTGTTGTTTTACAGGAGGGTTTGTTTTGTCTCCACTTATAACATTGGTAATCTCACCTATTTTCCTGGTTTTATATGTTGTGAAAGCTGATGAATATCAAATTTAAAATTCACAATTTCTCCTAAATTCTAGACATTAATTTATATATTTATGAGACATCCATGAAAGAAAAAATTAATGTTTGACTTCATTAAAATTAAAAATGTCTGCTCTGTGAAAGATATTGTTAAAAGAATGAAAGACAAACCATAGACTGGGAGAAAATATTTCCAAAATATATATCTGATACAGAACTTGCATCTTAAATATAAAAAGAATTCTGAAAATTAAATAAGAATGCAAACAACCAATTTAAAATTGGGCAAATAGCTGAAAGATATTTAATCAAAGAGGATATACAGATGACAAATAAACACACAAAGAGATTATCAACATCATTAGGGAACTGAAAATTTAAAAAGTGAGATATGACTACATACCTATTAGAATGGCTAAAATCAAAACACTGGAAACACCAAATGTTAATCCGAAAGCAGAACAGCAGTAATTCTCTTTCACTGCCTATGAGAATGCAAAATGGCACAGGCACTTTGGAAGAGTTTGGCAGGTCACTAAAAATTTAACATTGTCTTACCATACAATCCAACAATCATACTTTCAGATATTTACCCAAATTAAGTGAAAACACATTTCTACACAAAAACCTGTACACAAATGTCTATAGCAGCTTTATACATACTTTCTAAAAAAAATAAAAATGGAAGCAATCAAGACTTTCCTCAATGAGTGAACATATAAACAAACTATGTTTGTTTATATGTAGAACACTAATAGTAGAACACTATTTAGGTACAAAAATAAACGGGCTAGCAAGCTGTGAAAAGACATGGAGGAACGTTAAATGCATAGTACTAAGTGAAAGGAGCCAGTCTGAAAAGGTTACATATTGTTGGATTCCAATTATACAACATTCTGGAAAAGGTAAAAGTATAGATAGTAAAACAATCAGTGGTTGCCAATGTTTGAAAGGCAAAGAGATAAATAGGGTGAATCAAAAGAGCACAGGAGAATCTGATGATCGACAGAGGAAGAGAGAGTTGAAGAG
This sequence comes from Cynopterus sphinx, assembly GCA_030015415.1. Lineage (NCBI taxonomy): Eukaryota > Metazoa > Chordata > Mammalia > Chiroptera > Pteropodidae > Cynopterus > Cynopterus sphinx. Next base: position 27,971,092 of record CM057381.1, read on the forward strand.
CTCAGAGAATGGGGTGAAAGGTTAAACAAGCACAAATTAAGAGTAGATGGATAGTCATAAGGATGGGAGCACAGCATAGGAAATACATTAACATTAATATATTGTCTAGGTGGAAAACTAGAGGAGAGAAGGGGCAATTTGGGGGATCATCTTATAAACTACATAAATGTCTAATCAATGTACTGAGTACTTGAAACTAATTAAAATTAATAAATAAGTTTGTAAAAAAAAGAGCACAATAGAATTTGGGGGACAGTGAAACTACCAAGTATAATATTGTTATGATAAATACATGTCATTATTTATTAATCAAAATACAAAAGAACTATGGGCTTTAGTTAAAAAAAATATATTGATATTAATTCATTGATTGAAAAAACAAACCAGAGTAATGAAAAATGTTAATAATAGGAGAAACTCAATGAAGGATACAACAGAAATATGGATACAATCTGTACTATTTGCTCAATTTTCTTTAAGCTCTTCTGAAAGTCAGTTATTTTTTATTTAAACTTAAATTAATCCTTAATTTAAAAAGAATTTTAGATAATTATTTTTTTGTCAAATAGAGATATTTTTCTAAAAGTCCCAGAGAAAAAAAATCACTGTTAAGTAAATTACAGCAAAATTTCATTTACATTTACACATACAAAAATGTACATACAGCATATTTATAAGTTTATACTTTTTTTCTGATAATGTTATATATACAGGGTATTTTTAAAGCATACTTAGGAGTTTGTTAAATATTAAAACTAGTTTGGGAAGAAATTGGAGATTCATGGAAACTTTGTTTATTAATATTACAAAATAAAAAATGTCAAAAATTGTAACATGAGAAAATTAATACTATAAATAAAAATGCTTGTGTATTTTTTAAACTTGTAATTATCATTTTGTAATTATCATGAGGCCAAAATATGAAGTTTGTATTGCATTTCTAAACAAACTTAGCAGTTTTGTTTTCTATTCAGAAAAAGTGTCTGTGGCTGCTTTCATATTTGTAGGGCTGATGTCACCTTTTTTCTCTGGTAAATAAAATTTTCATTTCAATACTCTATAATAAGTAAAAGAAAAAGAAAACACATTTATAAAAGACATATCTGTTAATGAATATGCTTTCATAAGATTAATTTCAGTCAAATATATAAATAATAATGTAAATAACATTTACATAAATAATGTTTATTTTCATCTGTTTGAGTAATAGGCAACTTTCAGATGGGCAAATACATATTTTTAATAAAATAAAGTATTTCTAATAGAATATTTTTATAAGTAAGACATTTTTGAAAATTCAAATGTTAGGTCCATTATAATTTTTCATGTAGTTTTGGTATAATTAAATAACAATTAATCTGAAGAAATAAGAAATTAAAGATTTGTGAGTTAAAATTAAAGAAATTGATAAAGGAATGTTAAGCCATATAAATAAGTACATATTTAAGGCCAATTTTGATGCTTCTGTGGATCCAGATTGAAAAAAAAAAGTAAAACTTTGCATATTTTTTGGTTGAATACTCTTTAATTATGAACCAAAAAGTTATAGTGCTTACATACTGTTATTACCTCTGAATCAAGTTTCTCCCTCATTAAAATTGATACTATTAAATAACCATTTGATTAAGAAGACTTGTTTTATACATATTTTGGTTGGAACATTGTGTAAACAACATATTATTTCCATCTTTAGAAATTTCAAGTTGAAATGCATAAAAACAAATTTTTAAAAAATCAAATGCAAATTAAATATTCTTTGATATTTGAGAAAAGCAGTCATTTACTCATGAGACTTTTGAAGAAATAATATTTACTTCAACATCTATTGCTTAGAGATGAATATACATGAGAAAACTAGCTGATATAATTAGCAGATAGTTGATGATAAAGCAATTAAATAAAAGGTCATTTGCCTTATCTCTAAATAAAAAAAAATTATCATCCTTGTTAGTCTATTAGGTGGAATAATTTGTTTTATAAATGTTCCTGTTCATGCTGAAAATCAGTAACTCCCATAATGAAATGCCCTGGTTGAACCTGGTATACACAGATTGTAACACCTAGTGCTATGGTTGCACTTTAAACTGATATGTTGTCACTTCAAATTACTTTGCATTGACATCTGTGGTTATTTAGAATTACATGTTAATTTGGATGATTTCCAGAACAAATAAACAAGTGCAAAACTGTCTCAATGTATTTATTGTGCTCAAATGATTGAAGGACTTTGGGTGTGTGTGTGGCTTTAATGTTCCAGAATAATTTTATCTAACAGCAGGAGGTGGCTAGACTTTCAAATTCTCCTTTTGTTCTAAATTAAATAAAATCTACATGAAAAAGGATATCTAATTTTAATTACAATAAGAATAAATAGAAAATGACTGTAGCATCTTACAAAAAAGTTATATGCATAATATAATGACAATAATAATTATAACATTAGAATATAAATGGCAATATTGATAGAACAATTTAAATTAAAAAGTAAAGATTTAAACTCAATAAACTAAAAAAATCATGGTTGAATGAACAAAAGACAAGAGCTATTAAGAAATACTGAACAAAAAAAAGATTTATTTCTAAAACAATTTTATTTTAGGAAGCTAAAGAATAACATTTCCTATGATAATTTACTAATTCAATGCCATCTAAGAACCCATTTGGAAAATGAACACATATCCTTTATGTTTATGGACATATCCATGTTCTCAGTCTCTCACTATAACTTATTAATATAATAGCCACCTCTACTTACACATTGAAATCTTAAAGTTGTGCTTGTAGCCATGTAATATGGATGCTGCAATGTAGTATTGACTTGCTCCTGGGCCACTTCTTTTCTCCATCTTCATATTCACTTAGGGAAATATCATTAAGTTCCATGCTTTAATCTACATGAATTAATTTACGTGCCCTGCCCTCATCTCCCAACTAACATATAAAATTTACTAGGTGTAATACCATAATGATTAATTTTTTAGATGAATTTGGCAAAGCTATGGTTTCCATTTGTCTAGTCAAACACCATTTTAGATTTTGCTGTGCAGATACTATTTTAGATGTGAATAACATACAAACCATTTTGAATAAAAAGATTGTCCTCCATGATAGATGCATGAGCCTCACTTAATGAGTTGAAGAACTCAAGAGCAAAGACTGAAATTTTCCAGAGAAACAATTCTGCCTCAAGAATGTAATTCAGAGACTCTATTTCCAGCCTGAAGATTTCAGACTCAAGATGAAAATCAACTGTTCTCTGAATTTCCAGCCTGCTGATCTAGTGGACAAACTTCCATCTTGTCAGAACCAACATAAACCAAATATCTGAAACTCATTCTCTCTCTCTCTTTCTCCCCCCACCCCTACCTCCTTCCCTGATTATATATGTACACACACACAAATGCATACACAATTGCATTGGAAAACCTTATATTTTTATATCAGTGTGTATACATGCACATACACTTTTACCTCAGGTATATATTATAAATGACTATTGATCAATAAATTGATGAAATTGAAACTCCCACAAATAACAGAACTGGAAAAGAATGTAATGATTAAAATATTTAACCCCAATATTACAAGGGTATCAATAAATCAGATAGAACCTTAGGTTTATAGAAAGATAAATAAAGATACATTAGTTATAAAGTATTCTAGTTGTTATCAGATCTCTGCTTTAAATCTTTAATTAAATTTATAATAAAAATCATTTCCGAAAGAAACTATCAGACTCATATTTTCACAGTTCTCACAAATATTCATAGAAAACTTCAATTCAAATATAATGCAAATTTCTACAGAATATATATATTTCCCCAACAGTAAAAAAAGAAAAATTATAGACCAACCTCATTCTTAAGTTTAATTGTAATTATTCTTAAACAAATTTACAAAAAAATCCAGTAATTTTAAAAATTATAACACAGGTTGGTTAAGTGATCTTATCCTAGGAATTCAATATTTTTTGATGTTAGAAAAATAATTTAATTAACAAAATTAACAAGATTTAGTAGAAAAATGCAGAGGTATACCTATTTAGAAGTGTGCCTGGCACATAGTAGGTCCTCAACAACATTTGTAAAATAAATAACTGCAGAAAAAATACATGAAACTAAAACATTCATTCCTTACTAAAAGGATAAATAAACTATTACCAAACAAGAGATAACAGAGAGTTAATGAGTTAAAGAGTGCCTTTTAAAAATATGAACAACTATAAACATATAGGTAATATTATGCTTGATGTTGAAATATTGAAAACAATATCTGTAAAATTGATGAACATAAAATTAATATACAAATACTTTTTATTAATAAGTGAGCAAATTAAAATGTGACTTTGTGACAATTCTCTTTACAAATGTATAAAACAGCAAAGTGCTCAGGATTAAAAGTGAATTCTAAATTATTTAATATTCTATATATAAAAATATAAGACTTTGTTAAAAGACATTAAATAATCATAAATAAACAAAGTCTATGTCATGTTCAGATTGTAACACTTAATATTACAAATATATCTATTTACCAGTAATTTTTTTTTTACTTAATGACATTCCACTCAAAACCGACAGATCATTTTTTGAGAATTTTCATGAGTTGATTTAAAATTTACATGGAAGGCAAATAGTCCCCAAATTATAAGAAAGTTCTCAAAACAAATGACCTAGGAAATATGCTTTCCTACATTAAAAATGTAATTATAAGTTATAGGAATTAAAGTAATGCAGCATTAGATCAAGAATGGGCAAATTTATCCATAAAATAGGCCAATGCTTATATGAAACTAGTATTGCAGAGGTCTCCTGTCACATCAGTGGTAAAACGAAGGACTATTCAGCAGTGTAAATATAATAAATGACTATCACTTTGTAAAAAAAAGTAAAGTTGGATCCCCAAATTACCTTGAACAAAATTTAATTCCAGATAAATTAATAAACTACCTAAAATTTCCAGCAAATTGTCAAAGAAAAATTATATACCTGATTAAAATAATGGACAAAAAACATCACAGATAATTCACAAAAAATAAATCCTGTATGGACAAAAAATATATTGTGAAATATTCGACATCATTAATGATTAAGGGAATGAATTCAAGTTAAAATTTCAATTAAATGTCATCTATGTACATTCAATTGGCAATAATTGTATAGCATACCAATGCCAAGTGTTGGGAGGGACATAAATCTCTTAGGCACTGCTCGTGAATGTTAACTTGATACAATTGCATTGGAAAAAATTATATTTTTACATCAGAAAGTAATTTTTCATAACAATTATGTTCTTTCAAGTCTTTCATGCCAAAATCTTTGGAATCCACCTGTCACCACTCCAAAGCAAATTAAGAGTTTGGTTATTCTAACTCACACCTTACACCCAATTTATTAGCAAGTTCAGTTTGTTTCAATCTCAAAGTATGTTCAGATTTTTTACATTGTGCTATCCGTATCACTACCAACCTGCTTCAGGCTTCCAACGTCTATTATCTTTTTGAATTAAGAATTTAGACTCTGAAAGAAAACATTGATTTGAGGTACATTTTCTCCTTTTACTATTATTTCTACCAGTGCTGGTTAAATGCCAAATTCAGACTGAATAATTTATAAGTATTGATGGGGCTTTAGAGCAAGCCACCCCACCCCAAAATACGCAACTTTGGCAACTGATTATTTTGAATTAAATTTACTTAAGAAACTTGTTCAAAAAGGACACTCTGTCTCTTGTTGTCTCTCCAAAAGCAGAAAATTAATCTCTTGTGTGAATTGTGACCTCCCTGTAAGGGGTTGGAGTGTGGAGCCAGGTTAGAGATATTTTTATTACCAGAGAGAGGAGAATTCAGGACAGAGAGGACTATGTAAACAAACTGCTTACATTCTTCACTAATGAATCACCCGAGTCTAAGTTTCTTTGTCTTGTCATTTCTTCATAAATTTATGATTTCTTTGTCTAAACTGTATAAAAGCTGCCTACTTTTTTAATATCTTTAGGTCCCATATCTATGAGATCTTTGTACATCAAAATTAAACTTGATTTTCTCTTGTCAATTTGTCTCATGTCAACTTAATTCTTACCACCTAGAAGAATCTAGCAAGGTACAAGAAAAAAAATTTCCCCGTGACAGTTGCCATAGTCATAAAAATTAACTTATTTAGCTGAACACTACTGGCCTGAGGCTATTGCAGCTGGAGATCCTAGGATCTCTGACAGGTGCTGGCAGAAGGTGAGAATCGTTAGCCTTCCAGATTCTTACCTGTAGGGTCCAATGTAGATGAAAGTAGTGAGAATCTTTTTCTCTCTTTCTAAATTTAGATTAGCCAGAGAAAATAATCGTTGAACTAATTCCTTGGGCTTAGTGAATCTGGTAAATTCAGTAAATGAGTATTTTTGGTTTGCATTGCTCTTTTCCTCCCAAAGATGGTGTCAAGCAAGGTAAGAAACATCCAAACCTGCAGAGAATTCACATATAAATTTATCTGAGCCAAACTGACAAGGATTGCTAGGCAACAAGATCTCAAATGCTCTAGAGAATGAGTTTTGCAGTTTCTTTTATACCTCTGGAATTAAGGAAGGAATGTAAGGAGCATTGCATAAAGGTGAGAGAAAGCCAGGTACTGAAGAGTTAAAGAGACTATGTGCACCCCAGAGGGTGGTTAGCTTTCCAGGAGTCTGGAAAAGAGGATTACTTCTGGCAGTTCAAAGGTGTATTAACCTATACATAAGAATTGACAGGGCTGGTTTAAACATTTTAATAAAGAAGTTATAGGCCTGGGGCATGACTACCCATCATGACCTGCCCAGTTAAGAATTTATGATCATCTCACCCTGTAAGGTTATTTTCCAAAGAACTTCATTTTCATTCACAATGTTTACTGTTTTACTTTGTTATGTGGTGTGTCTTGTACTGTGTCTTGAGTTTGGTTTTGTGACCAATGTGATATTCTCTGGTCTCCATCACTGAACAGTGCACTTAGTGGGGTGCATCTAGTGGCCAAATAGATTCAAGTTCTGAGACAAAAACCCACAAACAGCACTCTCTTTACACAACCATGCCAGCTCTCAGGAGAATTTGTTGTAAGAGGTCCCAGTCCATAAGAAGGCTTTGTCCTCTGGAACTTTGTCGCTTTGTTAGTTCTGAAAAAGTCCCATTCCAGTAGTACCTACTCAGTGTCACAGCTTAGTGGGTCTATGACTGGAAGTGCCTCAATTCCTTTGTGAGACCACAGACACTTTTTATTATACTATCCTTATTGCCTGTTCAACAAAGGCCTTTGCTTTCTCAGGCTAACATTAGGAGTATACTTTATGGATGTTATTGGGTTGCATATCTTCAACTCTCTTGTGGGACACTTCTTGCATCCTTTGTTAAACAATAAAAAGTCTTGGATAGAATCACTATTAAGATTAATAGATCCCATTCATCAACGTCCAGGTGAAGGATCTTTTAAGTTGGAAAAGATTTCTAAAGAATTATTTTATTAGTATTTACAGAAAGACCAAATTTAAAATGGATACAAAGAACATAACAGCTAGCCTTAGAAACTCCTTACCAAGATGAAAGAACAGAAATTAAACTTAAACAATAATCCAATGTAAATTCTCCTTTTTAATAATTGTCCCTAGGTCCTCTTAAAAGTAATCACAAAATGGATAATAAGCTGGAGGCCAATATCCAACATCTAATAGAAGCAAGTGTCTTTATCTTATGAATCTCTACAAAACCAGAAATAGCACTCTAGAAGCAGGCCAAAGCTCATTTATTTTTTAACGATTCTCAAACCTCACCTATTCCTGTCAAGATGCTTATAGGCTCTATAAAAGATCAGGCTATTAGAAACAATATTGTCCTGAACTTAACAAAAAGGAGAAAACTTTTAAATAGTAAAATTTATCCCAAAATTCTGAGGATAATACTTGCGTTCCTTCAATGTCCCTTGAAGATATAAATCTTATCATGTTTCTAAAATGTAAGTAGAGTCCACATTCACCTGAGACTGAAGGGGAAAAAAAGAGGAAAAAAATCTTCTTTTTAATATAGAAGCTGCAAGAAGGGCTCTCTTGCCGAAACTCTGGATCACAGCCTTTTAAAAATTATTTCCAGGTTCAAATACAAATCTTAAAATCTTTGCAAATTATAGAGCAGTTTAGTTATTTCTGCAGGTGAATTTGTCCTACAAAAACAAAATTTGGATCCAATTGTTCTTTTTTAAACTATTGAGATCTTTTATTATTGTACCCATTACTTGACTAAAATTTTTCAAAATGAAAGTTATAAAGTTTTTGCATCTGTTTATATGTGTATATGTATGTATGTATGTATATAAAATATGTGGTATTTTCTACCTCCAGATGGTATTGTTAAAAGTAATTCATAACAGAGACCTCAACTGACTAAAACAAGTAAACATAAATTTAGTAGTAATAAAAAATTTTCAAAAATATAATAAAAACTAACCTAAATGTTTTTCAGATTCTTATGATCTAGGAAAAATATTCAGTATTAAAGCTAATTTAAGTGGTTGGTTTAACAAAAACAGATATGTCTTCAGAGTTATAAGCTTTCAATATAATGCAGATAAACAGCTTTTATTCTACCTGAGATTATTAGCCAAGCAAATTCATGTTAGCTCTGTTGCAAAATTTGTCAGCCAAAGAAACAAATAAATAACTTAAAACGATAATGGACGTTTAACATCTAATGAAATTCTTTGTAGGCAATCTAAACATGGTTGTTGAAAATAAGTAATTTTGAGATAAATAAGGAAAAAAATTTTAGATGAGCTTTTTAATAATGATTATGTTTTACAGTAATAGAAACCTTAGTTTTGCTAAATTAATTTAAATGAGTTAAGTTAAATTCATCTAATATCTAGATCATTTTCAAATAAAATAAAATACTAAAACATTAATTACTGAATATAGATGTATCCTTTTACAGGGAAATTAAAAATATTTGATTGTACAGTAAACATATTACCACCATGCTGAGAAATATTCTATGAAGATGAACATGTTTCTAGAAAACATAAAAAGTATTTATAAGTTCTAAAGATTAAGAACTCTAATATATGAAATTAAAGGCATTAAAAATAATAAGAAAAACATTTTATTTATGTAAGGAGGAGAGAATGTGTGTGTGTGTGTTTTTAAATAGAAATATAAAAAATAAAAATGGATTTTTATCGAGGGAAAAAGTTGCAAAAGATTTATGGAAAAATAATTTTTGGAAAGAAATTTTATGCATAGCCAGGAATAGCTAAAATAAAAATGAATTTAATTAAGTGAATGAGTTTTTATATTGAAAATAAGTAGGTGCAAAATTAAATTTTGGTTTTCTCTCTTTTAGAAGTACAAAGTAAATTTTGAAATTTGGAAGACAGAGAGAGAGAAAATCTCTGTGTGTTCAAGTTGGCTAAATTGAGTCATTACTATAAGGGTTTTAAAAGTAAGTTTAACATCAATAATGTACTTTTATAAAAAATGGAACTTAATTTATTTCATTTGTTTAAAGGACGAAGTTTTCTTAGACTTAGCCTGCTCTTGATCAGATTATGAAGATATTTATTTATTTGTTTGTTTGTTTGTTTGTTTGTTTAGCGTTTGGGTAATCTGCCTAGAAAGCAAAGGTTTTGTGTTTACCAAAATAATTTTCTGTTCTTTATCATATTTTTGATTGGTTATGCTCCCAACTTTAAACTGTCTTATATATAAATAAGAGTTAATATGTTAAATTGCATTAAAAGCATTGTCAAATGTTAAGCTTTGTAGTAAGAAGCCTTGTTTTTGTGTGTCTGTATAGGTGTGTAAGTATCCCAGAAAATGAAATTCCTGGAGCTCTAATATGTACTGGTACAATGTTTTCAATCATAATCCACTTATATTAAAATGTATGTCACAGAAATAAGCAAAATTTTATGTCAACTGCAGTACTAGTAACTATCAACAGCTCTTTAACCATGACCATTTTTAAGTCCTTTGTCATTTACAGTGAGTTATTGTTTTACTTTGGTGCTTTTGCCAATGTGCTCCATCTTCAATGAGATTCATGGAAAGTACCCTGAGTACAGTTTCTGATAACATTTTCAGATCACACAGTTGAACTGGGTTAAGAAACCCTGATGGAGAAATAGATGGCTTCATTAAACTGCTAATAAAAAATCAAGATTAATTACATAGGACTAAATGAACTAATTGTCAACATAAGAAATGTCCTAACCTATAGAAAATTTTTATAAAATTTATCTGAGCCATAAGCAGGATATACCTGGAAGTGAAATCTTAATACACTGAAATAAATGCTTCAGATAATAGCAGTTTGCAGTTTCTTTCATGCATTTTGAGATTAAGAAGGAAATATAAAGAAGATTACATGAAAGTGAGAGGAAGCAAATAAGGGATAGGATCACTGGATAGTTAAGATTATGTGCTCTCCAGGTTGGACAGTGATTGCTTAAGACAAAGATACTCCTTTAATTAAAAAGTTGTATGACTGAGGCGTGACTACTCATCATGACCTGCCTAGTTAGAAACTTATGATCAGATCACCCTGCGAGGTTACTTTCCACAGAACCCTCTTTTCGTCTACTTAATAAAGGTGATTAAATTTTTATGACTTTTTTTGTTTAAAACACTGTTGACTTTTAAAATGTTTTGTTTTTTCAGATTTAGGTAAAATATTTTCTCTTTTAAGCTATCTATGACAGAACAATTTGGTAAAATATATCTTTGTGAACAAAGATGAAGCATTTATCTTTTCTCCCTATCTGATCTTTCCAGAATTCAGAAACTCTGAGTGAGTATTCTTATCTTCATGGCAATATAGTTATTTGACTAAGTTCAATAAGAATCTGTTCTCCTTGTAATAGGACTCAATTGGAAACATTGGTTATATTACCAAGTCTTTGACTGGAATGTCATATTTGAGAATTATATACATAAAACCAGATATGAATAGACAACTTTAAGTAACAACAAATTGATTTTGTGAAGCCAAAAAAGACCCTTGCAAAAACAGCCTGATATCTTATTTACAGGGTTCCCAGCAGCCTTAACATGTGAATAAGGAAGGTCAGTTTCTGGCAGGCACAGGAACCTTAGAATATTTGAGGACCTCAAGAAGAGAGAAATTCACTCAAATCTGTAGGTATTGCAGGGAAGTCTGATAGCAAGTCTTTGGTTTAGCTTCCTGGCCTTGAGTAGTAGTTTAAAAGTTTTAAAAATTCAAAGCTTCCTTATAAAAGTTTTAGCAAAACAGATTAAAAGAGACTGGTCAATTACTATTTTTGCTGTACATAATTAAGCTAAATTATTTGAAACTAGTATTTTTTTGTGTTTTGGTTTTTGGGTTATTTTTTTTTCCAAACAAACTAGTCCTAATTTCACCCTCTTTGGTGGAAACAAGGGGGATTTTAGAATAAAAAATTTTTTAAATAAAAAAATACCTGTGAATACTGGATTCTAGTTCTTTTAAATGTACCTGTAAACTGGATGAGACTCTGAATTTTTCTAGTTTCCTCCAATCTCACTACAACTCTCTCAACTAACATTTCCAATTTTTCTCCCCTTCTCTGATCTGGACTTATTAAGAACTAATACAAACTCTTTTTCCTGAAGCCCTGTTAACTAAATGAACAACTTGATATAAACTTTAAAGAAATCATCATAAACTTCTGTTTAGGTAATCTTCATGCCTGTTGCTTGTGGACCACTCAGAAATCTTGTCTGAATACTAGATGACACCATCATAGACATTCAAACCACAAAAGATGTTTCCAGATTAACTTCTTAACATCTAAAATTCTTGTCTGGGTGCACTTAGAATTCAAAAATTGGTTTATAATTTGCTCTAATTATTAACCATTGTTTTTCTTTTGTTTCCACTATCAGTCTAACTTTGGGAGCCCACCTACATCACCCCGTCCCCCCTGAAATGAGGCACAACTCTTTGACTAAACTGATATATTTTTTAGGCTAAAGATTAATTCAATGAAATAATGGAGCAATCTACCAGCTCAACTTTTACTGTTTGAAACTTCCAGGGAAGATTCAAAGAAGGAAACTAATGGGGCTCAGGGCAGGTCACTTCAAAATATGCCTCTTTGGCATATTGTTTATTTTGAATCAAAGTTACTTAAGAAAAAGCAAGTGAAAAAAGGACACTTGTATCATTTTTTGTGTCCCTGAAAGCAGAAATAAATCTCCCATGTGAAAGGTGCCCTTCCTATACTACAAGGTAGAAAGCCATCCTTACAATATCAGGCTATATTTGTGTCATTCGAAATTATATATGAAAGTTTTCTGATGCAAAGGCACAAATGAAAGATTTTTTTCTATTATTAAAGATATGAGAGATAACACTAAACTATGGATACATTGTATTGTTTTATAGAAGTCATATCAAATCTATCAATTGGTCAGATGTTAGTACAAAGAAAATCTCTCTAACTGGAAGGGATTTTCTTTTTCTTTATAAGAAAATGAAGAATCCTTTCAGTGCCTTATTTTAAAACATGTTTTCTGGCAGGTATAATTCCTGTTCTTTTTATTGTAATTTTAGCTTTTTGTGTGAAATAATATTCTTTGAAATCAGTGACTAGTAAAATCTGTGAGCTCCTATTATTAAAATTCACTGGCAATAAAAAAAAAAATGAGCCCTCTAGTTTGTTCAGGGTTTTCTGGGAAGACATAACTGTCCTTGGCTGCACTGGTATGTCACTTTGACAAAACACTCAAATCCACAAGATGCCCCAAATGACTTTGTGAAAAATACTAAATAAAAACATTGAAATACAGTGATTACTTTCCTAAGACAAACACATTAATCATTCCTTTCATGGGAATACACTAGTTTAAATACCAGGCACAGAACTGTTTATTTGGCAGGCTTTCTTTTGAGTAAAAGGTATTTCTTTTTAGAGTATAATGACAATGTAAGCTGAGGAGTTTACACTCCTATCTGAATATTTCTTTGGAAATGGCAAACATAAGACAAGAACAAAAATTAATTAGTGTTGAAAAGAAGAGTAGATAGTATTGTCAACAACAAAGTATGCCAGATATACTGTATACTGAACTGGATATGTTAGAAAAAGACTAATGGGACATCTTAAAATTCTGACTCTCATTAAATAGCAGAGTGGATGTGTGGAAAGATTTTATCAAGGTCTCATTAATATTGCCAAAGTTGAAACAAGGGCAGATGGAGTACAGGCAAATAGCACAAGGAGATATTCTGCATAATGAAATGGGCCCTTTCTTCCTAAGAGAGGTCACAATAAGCAGAAGGCAATGCTGTCTGGACTCCTCATGAATCAGCAACAGCAGCAAAAACTAGTGAGACTTATGAAAATATATTACACATTTTAAAGAGGGAATGACATTGAATTAGCAGAGGAAATATTTTAGATTAATCTACTAAAAGAACTATAATCAAGTTTCCCAAAATATTCCCAGAGGGAGAAACTAGGGCAAGTAATAATGAAGACAGAGGAACCTAATGACAGTAAAGATAATATGAAAATGTGCTTTGAAATAAAAGAACTAAAAAGTAGATTGCTCTTTATTGGAAACTGATTTAGTAAAGAAAAGACAAACATAAAGTGGTTCTCAAGTAACATTTAACATAACATTAAACTGTGAAAAAATATAGCCCCATCAAAAGCAGCAATAAGATATATTTGCCTTGACCTTTAATTTGAATATATTTTTAAATCCTGCCCAATGAAATGGCATAAAAGTAGACATGAAGACCATTAAAAACAACATAGAAATTATTATTATAATTTGAAAATAAAATTATTGTCTTTCTTAAAAATGCAAGAGAAAAACCAAATCACATAGAAGAGTAGTTTTGTAAGTTGTCTGATAATGAATCCATATATATAAAGAGATGTATACACGCTTAGCAAATATGTAGCTAATATTTACACAGTTGAAATATATTGTTTTCAATAAATTAAATGTCAGTAAAGATGACTGGATAGCTATTTAGGAATATATATTAAAATATTAATTTAGATTTTCTAAGTTACATCATTTCGTCATATATTTTATATGTATGATGAATATAATGTAAAACATAATATTGCCAAATGGCTAGAAAAAGGTATTGGCGATAATCTCTTTACAGCAAAGGCTTTTGAGAAAACAAATGTGAAAATCATTCATTATGCTAAGTTTAATCCTTTGCTTATTAATGAGTTGAAATATTTCAACTAATTATTAATACTTTATTTTTCTTTTATGAATTAACTTTTATGTCCTTTTCCTTATTTTTCTATTTATAACTTTATCTTTTCTAAGTGATTTATAAAAAAATTTTAATAGCAAACATGTTAATTTTTTTATATATTCATTTTAAATGTTATACATATTAGATAAATTTTATTTTTATGTATCTCTACTTTCATTTTTTTTACAAAATTTTATTTGTTTCAAGCATCTAACGTAGTGGTTAGGCATTTATATTATTTATGAGATGAGCCTCCCGATTACTCTAGTACCCATCTGACACTATGTACAGCCATTACAATATTATTGCCTGTATTTCCTATGCTGTACTCCACATCCCTGTGACTGTTCTGTAACTACTAATTTGTACTTCTTCATCGCTTCATCTTTTTCACATGCCCATTTCCCCTCAGCTCTGGCAATCATCAGTATGTTTTCTGTATCTTTTTTTTTTTTTTTTTTGTCTTAGATTGCTTTTACTTTTAGAGTCATGGTTTATCCTAATGGATTACATTTAAAATATAACAAAATAATTAAAAAAAAATTGTGCTGTGCAAATGCCATACAATAGATCAAGTGCGGCAGCACTGATCAGGAAACTCGTGGCAATAGAAACAGCAGCAGACAAGAGGTCCTGCCTTATTCTATCATTGCTTGAGCAGTGCACAGCAGTCTAGCAGAGCTGGAAGCCACATTTCTGACCAGAACTTTAAGGGAGTGAAATGCATGATTAGAAAAGAAAGACTTATCTGATGGTGTGCTCAGAGACTGGGATATAGCAGCAACATCAAATGGCAAAGCTCCACTGAACCCCTAATGTTCCAGCTCAGTGTTTGTGACTATGGGCAATAGTAGAGGGCATCTGATGTGATCAGAGGCTTGGCGTGAGTGTTGCCATCATAGTTTAATGATGTGACAAGAATCAGCAGGATTTGCCACATTAGTATTCATGAATAGGGAAGTCTCAACTCCTTTTTGCATGTTTGGGGGGTTGGATTCTAAACTTTGCAGGAGTCTGTGTTTCACTGATATGTACACTAGGCTGTAGCTGGTTTCCTTGGAGCTTTGCACGGTCCCAACTTACTTTTCTGAGATGCTAATCTGCCTGGGATCAGTTTAACACAAGTGAAACTTGACATCTCAGGACACTTCCAAAATCCAAAGTGGAAACCTCTGACATTGCAATTCATCAACAGTTCTTACAATTTCAAATTATAAAGTTTGTGAGACTTATCTTTGATAAGATGGTAGAGTTAAGTTAATGTATTTCCTTTGCAAGTTCTAAACTTGACTAGTCTAAACTATATTTTATAAAATTTCTTTCCCTTTATGTTTTAGTTTGGGTGGGCCACAGTAAAGATTTTTTACATGAGATTAAGAGAGCAGAAATGAAGCAGCATCTGTATTGCTTCTCATGTTCAAGATAAATAGGAGCTGGTTTATGTATATACCGACTGCCCATCAAAACACCAGTGGCTTTCTCCTTAAAAAAGTAGATTGTTTAAAGTGTGAAGCTAATGGCAATCGAGACCAAACAAGGACTTTGCCCTTCTTAGCTCTCAAAGGGAGGAAAAATAAACTTATTTATTCAAGGGCGGGGCATTCAGTGATGTGTGTGTGTGTATGTGCGTGTGTGCATGTGTGTGTATTTTGTTTGTTTGTTTTTTTTATGGATGCAGTATGTGACCATTAAGAAATTAATGTATTCCACCAAACCACAGTTGTCTCATTGATAAATTAGTTGCAGTTGAATATTCCCATTCTAGATTTACTTATTCCTCTCTTCCTAATACTTTTGTAAATTGTTTGTTATAAACTCATGGATAACCTGCTAAAAACAAGAGATTTTCAGTTTGAGTTTTTCCATTTTTAGAACTACTTACAGCTTCGGTGTCTTTCTGAAAAATTTTATTCATTGTTATACCTAAAAGGAAGCTATACATGTTGACATCTCCAAATTGTTGACCTAAATTCTAGTCTAAAATTTAGACATGTCGTATCTCCTCAACTCTAATTTATAGTTATAGTTACATGTCTTATAAGTACCTCAAATTAAGATGTCAAAAATAAAAGTGAATATCTGATAAACCCAAGCTTGCTTTCTTATAAATTACCTATCTCGTCCATCAATTGGGTTTTATTCATTTATTAAATTAGCTAATTATTAATTTAATATTTATCAAATATTTATTAAGTATTTCTGAGTATCAAGTGCTATTAGAATCCCAAAAATATAACATGATAAAATAGATACTTTCACTGCCTTCATGAAATATATATCATACTGGAGTAGAAAGACATTAAACTGTTCACACATGTAATGTAAAACTGCAATGCTGTTTACTGCCATGAAGTGACAGGTACTTAAACTGATGTTCAAATATAATAAGGAGACTTAGCCTAATCTGGACCAGATAATTGTCCCCCCCTGGTTTTTTTTTATAAGGACACAAGTCATATTGGAATCAGGGGCCCCCCTCCTTGACTCTGATGTCATCTTAACTAATTTTATCTATAATAAGTCTTTTTCTACATAATGTCACATTCTGAAGTACTGAGGATTAGAACTTGGACATGTAAACTTTGGCAGGACAGAATTCAATTCATAATAGTCCACAAGATGCTCAACCCTATTTTACTCACACTTTTTAGTTATTCAGTGAAACACTAACCTAGGTGCTGCTGTGAATAGATTTTGCAGATGCAACTAATGTTTTATATTGGTTGAATTTAAGAAAAAAATATTACCTTGGGTGAGCTGATCTCAATCAGGTGAGCCATTAAAGGGAATTGAACTCTTCTTGGCCAAAGATAATCTCATGATATAGAGTCTTCTAGGATATAGTCTCTGCATTGCTACAAATTCTCCTTATAACCTTCCTATATTCCTTACTTTCTTCTGCAGCATATTGTTTAATGTTTTATTTGGAGACATATAAGTTCATGATATCTTTACAAAAACTATTTTTACCACTACTTTTCAGTCTTTTTGTTTGTTTTTAGCTACAAGCTCATTGAACTACAAGAGATTCTCTAAGGTGCCTTTATTTGTTATAACTGTAAGGCTATAAACATACCTTTGTTTCTTCCTAGAATATACTTTCTTATTTTAGCTCCTAATAAGAATTTAACTGCATACATACTTTCTGTGATGTCTCCATTGTTTTGTCTCATAGCCAAAAGTAACCCCATATTTATTTGCCTATGATTGCTTACACAGTAGAGCATCTCTTCTAATCCTCATTCCTCATTCTATGGATTACTAAATGCTGTTGCTAATTCTTTATTCCATATCTGTCTTCTCAACCCGACTGCTATTTCCCTAAAATCAGAACATTTATATTATTTACATGTATATAACTACCTGGCCCTATATTAGGAAACAAGCAATATAAGTAAACTGAAAATAGTCATTTCAGACTTAAATCTCATTGTTACTGCTTATTCAGAATGAGAAATTAAATGATGTTGTGTGTAATCTGGGCATTTTCCTTGTGACAGACACATAGTTGATGATTGATTTCACAAAAAATCCCACCACTCTGTTCCACTGTAAAAGGACACTGAAAATTTTTCTCACACATCAGAAAATAAAATGAAGCAAAATTTTTTTTCATAACCACCATCCATAAGCCTCTAATCTTCTTTGGCATATCTCCAGCTTTATATTCTTTTTGAATATAAAGCAGATATGAAACATACTCTTCCTCAAAACCAGTCTATTACTTACAATTTAAAAATAACTTTTGGAGTACCATTTTCAATGAAGTGCATAAATGAATGGACCATAACTTATATTATTATCAAATTGGTTTTAAACATTTCCCATCTAGATAACATAGTGCGTACTCCAATTAATAAAAAAATATACTTTAAAAAATTAAGATATTTTCTGTTTTCTTACATTGTTGAAAAACACTGAAAAATAGTGCATTTAATTTTATCACTATATGAGCAATGAATCAAGTTGCATATTACATTATATATAAGATATTTTTTCTATTAGCTTTTTAAAAGATAATTGCACATAGTTTGCATTATAATTATATCTAGGTTTAAAATATCTGACTTAAATAAAATTATAATTTATTCATTAAAATGTATTTTTACATTTATAAATTCATCTTTTATGTCTCTGTTTCAACAATATCCTGGTGATGATATACTTAGTGAACTGGAATAAGTAGGCTAAGCTTTGTAATCTGCATCCTGCCATTCTTTCGTGTCCAGGTCCATGTAAAAATTACAATTATTTTTTTTCTCTTTTCACCTTGAGATTTCTTGATGTCTTTTTATTTTTCTTGCTCCAACCCAGCCACCTGTAATCTGATTGTCACTCACCTGCCTGGTCACTTGGCTAATGCTGTTTCACAGGCATTTATTTCTATTTCTGTCACGTAGTCCAAGGTTATATGCTATGGGTTCTGCCAGCCACTTCTGAAGGTCACATCCTGATTTTAACCAACCTTTTCATATATTCAAGCCTGTAGAGTCACACTGGAGCAAAACAATGCTGGCATACTGGTAGTTCCCATGTCCTGGTTTGTAAGAATCCTGTTTTGACAGTTTGGTCTCTTTCCTTGGACTGACAGGAGTTCCAAATCATCCTGCACCCTTTGGTCACAAACCACTATCCTACTTCACAAAAATCTTTCTTGAAAAGTGTTACCTTAAATAATAATGATAAACAATTATATGTCAGATGGATTGTAAACATGTTTAAGGGGACTTATTTTAACTTTTTATTTTAATAATTTTAAACTTTATAGAAAAATGTAAGCATAGTATAAAGACTTCCCACATCCTCTTTAAAAAGTTTCACCAAACATTAGCATTTTAACACATTTGTATTATACTCTGTGTGTGTGTATAGAAAAATATACTATATAAAAATAAGCATTCAGCTACTCAGCCTCCCAAAATCTGAACTACAACCATATACATATATTTCTATCTCATATATATATATATATATATATATATATATATATATATGTATGTATGTATGTATATATACACATACACACACACACACACTTGTTTGATATATATGTAATATAATTATATGATATATAAGATAACATGTAATATAATTTGTTTATATTATATATATATATATATATATATATATATATATATATATATATATATACACACACACACACACACACACACACTTGTTTGATATATATGTAATATAATTATATGATATATAAGATAACATGTAATATAATTTGTTTATATTATATATATATATATATATATATATATATATACACACACACACACACAGCCATATAATTTTTTGTAGATCATTTGAGAATACGTTTCAGAAATCCTATTTTTACTCCAAAATACTTCAGTGAGTATTTCTTGAAACAAAAATATTCACTTACATAAGCACAGTGCAATTATAAAATTCAACAAAGTTTACATTTATTTAATGTCATTTATATAATTAACTAATTATTCAATTTAACCAATTGCTCAGTAATGTCTTTTAAAGAATGTATTCCATCTCTTTTAATCTGGAATAATTCTTATGCGTATTTTTATTTTTGTGATAATGACATTTTTGAATAGTATAGAGTACAGCCTAATTTTTTTTTAAAGAATATCACTAAACTTTTTTTTCTAGATGCCTTCTCAAGAGTAGATTTACGTCCTATATTTTTTGGCAAAAACAATATTGTGTTTTACTGGCATATTTTGAATGATAAATGCTTAAACTATTACTTCCAGAAATTTTAACTACATAATCTCATTAGCCATTAAAATAACCATAAATGATGGTGAATAGACATTGTTGCTCTATGAAAAGACATATTATCTAAAGCAGATGGAATATGGCTTGGAAAACAAGAAATCTATAGCAGAAATAATAATTTCATAACGTAGGTTAGTATGTATAAAAAATTTAACCTATCAAAAGTTAATTTATACATGTTATATGTGTATTTTCAATGTATATTTGTAAAGAACCAATAACGTGGAAGGCATTACACTAGGTAATGACGAAAACAGGGCCTCTGAATCTTGGAAGCCTTATTTCTAGCATGGATGCATATAGAATCAAAGAGTCATACAAATAAATTTAAAATAGAGTCTAGTGGAGACCAGGGAGTGGCTTTTCCGTCACACATTTGAACCACCTTTTAACACACAGAAAGCTAAAGTAATATTTCTCAGACTCCTTTAAAGTTAAAGTTTTGGAAAATTTATTTTTACCTATTGATTTCACTTACAAAGGACTTTGATTTGAGACTGAGTCTTATGGGTAGAGGAACTAGATGCAGGGCCTTTATTTTGATATTTATTTTGACTTTATAGAAGCATTAGAGGGTGGTTCTTCAGTGAACAAGTATTCCGGTAACAGAGTCTTGCAGTGAGGTTAGACATTTTCTGCTCCCTGCTAAATATGCTTCTGTATCCAGGGATATTTTCTGAGAAATTCAAGTTATGGCTTTTTATAGCTTTATCAATGAACTTGCATGCACCTAAAACCACATATTAGATTCCTTTTTGCTTCAACTACCTGAAGTAGATTCTGTCACTGACATCTAAAATTCAGTAAAATTGTTAGATAAAGTAGAGGTAGACAATAGTTATTCCAGGGCATGGGTTTCTGAGGCAGTCTATTTACACTATTTGGTTTGAAGTCTCTAAAACCCCTTTATTTTTAAAAAGTATATTTTATATACAAAAAAAGAAATATTTAACATATAAACTTTGATGATAGGAGATATGCATGCGTCCATGAAACAACCATCACAATCAATTAATAAACATATTCATTACTTCCCAAAGTATCTTCCTGTTTTTGTATATGTAGATTTTTTGTTTTGTTTTGTTTGTTTTGTTTTCTTATGATAAGAATACAATATGAGACCTACAGCCTTAGTAAAATTTTAAGTCCATTATACTGAACTGATATCTTTAGGCACTGTATTGTACAGCACATCTCTATAAGTGAGATATTATACCTTTTATACATTTCCCTTTCCCCCAGCCCTTGCAACCACCATGCTGCTCTGTTTCTATGAGTCTGACAATTTTAGATATCTCATATGAGTCAAATCATACCGTATTTGTCTTTACTAGCTTATTTCACTTAGTGTAATGTTTTACATGTCTATTACATTGTCACATATGGCAGGATTTTCTTCTTTTTTAAGGCTGATAATATTCTTCTGTATACCACATTTTCTTTATCCATTTATTCATTGATATTGGATATTATGAATAATGTTGCAATGAACATTGAGAGTATAGATATCACTTTGAGATACCGATTTCAATTTTTTTGGATTTATACCCAGAAGTAGGATTGCTGAATCATATAGTGGCTCTAGCTCTATTTTTTTTTTTTTGAGTAACTTCTATATTGTTTTCCACAGCAACTGTACCATTTTACATTCCAACAACGCAGAGTGGTTACAATTTTTCCACATAAGCTCCAACTCTTGTTAACCTTTGTTTTTTGATAATAGTTATTCTGACAGGTGTGAAGTGATATTTCATTATGGTTTTGATTTGCATTTCCTTAATTATTAGTGATGTTGACATTTGTTTATATATAAGATGTGAACAAATGTCTCTTCAAGTTCATCATCCATTTTGTAAATAGGTTGTTTGCTTTTTTGCTACTGAGCTGTATGAGTTCTTTATATATTTTAGATATTAATCCTTATCAGAGATATGGTTTACAAATACTGTATCCTATTCTATGGGTTGCCTTTTTATCCTCTTGGTTGTTTCAAAGCTTTGTTCCCACTGGTGAATAGGATACGGGCACCAAGTGACAATTTAGATTATCATTGTAGTCACCTACATTGAGATGCCTATTGAATAACTAGTTCTAACAACTAAGTATCTACTCTGTTATATGTTTATAGAGGTAATGGAAGACAGAGGGATCTCAGAGTTGAGTTTGGATGTTTCAATTGCACCAGAGAGATTTCAAAAGTAAATGACAATAGATTTTAAATTTTGGCCTAAAGTCATGGTCAGGAAACACAGGGAATTATTATGAAGGCTTTAAAAAAACTCAAGTCTTCATAAGTTACCAAAATTCAGACATAGAGTTTATTCTGTAGTTATGGTATTATAACTTAAGTTGTATTTGTTGCTTACTTAATTCTCTAACTAAATTTGGATCATTGATTGAGAGAGTGCGGGATTCTAAAAAGCAGAACTACAATTTTTAAATTTATTCTGTTGACTCTGTATCTTGACTCCAAAGTTCAATAAGCCTTCCAGGACATTGGATTAATTTGATCTTTACATGTCTGACGAAATTGTCCCTACCTTACATTAGGAGCCTATAATGATATTAAGTAGTTTTTCTCCAAGGAAGACAGCAATATTCTTTATATCTCATGCCCATCACACTCATTGCCTCCAGATATAAAATAAGATTCAGATATTTACATGTTCCTTGAACCGTTTGCAAAGTAAAGGCTTTTATACAAATAATAACAAATAGTAATTATAAAAATGTGTTAACATATTCTAGTTAAACCTTGCAGGTTATGTATGGAGAATACTTCTGAGGCTATTAAAATGAGGTAAGAATATAACTTTACTTTAGTTTGAATTTATCAGTATGGATACACTTTCCAGAAATTGTGGATTTAATTCAAACTTAAACAGCTTAGGTTGGCTCTATTGTTTTTTTAAATTTATTGTCTCAATAAACCCTGTACTCAAAGAACACATATATTGAATGATGTTGTAATATCAAAAATCTGTAATGTCAGCAAGAATGTAATGTTAAGAAGAAAGAAAAATAAATCAAAACCTATGAAGTTATCATTAGCTCAAAGGCCTTTAACCATGACATATGATAGGGCCTTTAGGAAACTTCTTTTACCACAACACCAAGAAGTACACTACTTAATGTCTTATTGAGGATATGTGGAAGAGAAAAACCAAATAGTAGGTTTAAGTTGTTGTCAATGTTGTATTTTTATTTCGATAAGGTGGTAGTTTCACTGGTGTTCTTACTAAATAAAATTTAATAAATTAGTGTATAAAAGAATACATATACACACATATGTCAATGACGAGGGTAGGGTAATGAAGACACAATAATAATAAAACTCATTAAGAAAAAAAGAAGTCAATTGATAAGAAGAGCGACATCTTTAAAAATTACGGTATGAGTTTTCTGTGCAAAGATGAACGTGGATGGCTCTGTCATTAAAATGGGATTTCTTATATCAATGGGTTATGGAATCTCAGGTCAACTTAAGCCGAAAAGCTGCATTTAACTACCAGAAGTAAGATGAACATGGTTATTATAATAGGCAGTATCTATGTATCTGTAGTTAAAATATTTCACACAGGTATCATCAGATATGATAAAGTAATTATGGGAAACTTTAGTATAAAGCAATTGGACAGCATATTAAAGCACTAGCTCTTAGTGTAACCAAACCAATTCCTTTGCTAAGTTAGAACAGAGATCTAAAATCAATTAATCAGAGAGAGAGAGGGTAATCTTTGAAAGGACCATTGTTGTCACAAGCCAAATCATCTCATAATTATTCCTAAAGAGGCTCAATGCAATTTATTTGTTAACTATGCCACCAGAGAAAGAGAATTGTCCGTAATATTGAAGAATAAGGGAATAGTGACTCTGATAATTCTTGTCATTCTTGTGCAAATAAATGTCCTAAGTTCAGTATGGTGACTTATGGAAATCACATAGCAAATAGATTTGAACAAAAGACAATTCCAAAATGCTCAGCAATTTTATTTAATGTTTATTTTCCTGGAACCAAAATGTATGGTTTAAATAGTCGTACTTAGAACTCGGGTGGAAAAATACAAGGTACTCTAGTTTGGGAGGGGGCTACAGACATACTACTCCCAATCTCTACTATAAAACAGAAACTAAATTTCTCCTTGATATTCAGATAGTTATCTCAGCTGGTATAATAATTCCTTTATTTTTCTGCTAATTTGATGTTATGATGAGTCTCAATAGGCATGATGTAGGTCTCTATGTCATAATTGAAGTCTAATTGAAACTTCAGTATATCTTTATTTCAGCATACCATAGTGTCCTGGACATGGAAATAAACATAAATGACAGATACTACGCTAAGTTTACATTTAGGGTGCCCAGGTATCCTAGTTTTCCAGGGACTAGTCATCTCTAGTACATTACCCCAGCAATCTATCTAATTAAACATTTGTCCTGGATTTTTCAATTTTAAGAAAGTTTCATTAATAGTAACATAAAAATAATTGTAAATGAGCTTAAGACTATAACTTCAATAAAATAAAAGCAATAAAAATTTTACAGACTTAAAAACATACCAAGAGTTGAATACTTAAAACAAATCTACAAACAGCAACCTAAAGAAAATGAACCAAGACTATGGTGTAATAATTACTTTTATTTTAGATTCCTGGTTGAGTTTTGAGTATTTATGGTCTAGGATGGTTTACATCGCAGAAAACAGAAAATATGGCAATGTTAGGGACATATAGTAGTCTATTTTGATGAGATAATTAAACTTAAATTAGAAATAAAGAAGTTATATATAATTTGAGGAGATATATATATTTGTATTCAAGAAAAATGTTGCAAAATTTTAGCCACAATTGGAAATTAATTGAAGCACAA
Organism: Cynopterus sphinx; assembly: GCA_030015415.1. Lineage (NCBI taxonomy): Eukaryota > Metazoa > Chordata > Mammalia > Chiroptera > Pteropodidae > Cynopterus > Cynopterus sphinx. Next base: position 27,995,963 of record CM057381.1, read on the forward strand.
AGTACAACTGTCAGCACAGAGCTAAGAAAAGTTTTTCTCTCTGTTCATTTTATGGGAACATGGGTTTAAAGATTTTAGAGCATCTATATATGTCATTCTTTGCATGAACTCCGGCATTCTTGAAATGGGTTGTGGCAATGATGAGTTTCTGTTAAATTTTTTGGAGCAGAGAATGTTTATATGAAAAAGTTAGATTATTAATGATAGATTATTAAAGTTATATTATTATTAATACCGATTATAATTGATAGAATGGTTTGAGTGCCTTTGTGATTTACTGGGGGTAAGATATATTTGAGTTACATTATATATCTTCATTTTCAAATAATTTTATCACACTAACTTTTTAAATTACATTAACAACAGTTATATTATGAAACATATATATATGTAGGTATGTATATATTCAAAAATAATTTATGGATGAACCTTTTGAGTAGCGGATTAAGGTATGACACTCTTTCAGAAATGAGGTAGCTATATATATATATATAGCAGGAAATACATGCTAAGCAAAGGAGAATTATTTCAGAGGTAAATTCCTAATACAGAAAGTGTTAAAGCAGGAGAAGAAAGAAAGTTCCTCAAGTAATCCCAAACTGCTATGGCAAACACTTAACATAATATTTTCACTTCAACAAGAAGTTCCCTATTATATGGCCATTTAGACATAGAGTAGTCTATTAAGATGGCATAATCAAAATTGTAAGTTGAAAAAAGAAAAAAAAAAGATATAAGCAATCTTAGGAAATAAACATTTGTATTTTCTATAGGTTCAAAGGACTTTTGTCATTGTGAGCCAACCAATTCCCATTCCCCTTTCTTCCAGTAGAGAAACATTTTTCCTCTGGGAAACCATCCCATCCCCTACTCTTGTCTTTGCTGTTGGTGAAGATTTAGGTAAATCTTCCACTAGAGTAATAAGCATTTGAATAAAGACTAGATGAGCAACATCTCATAACTCCTTGCTGCCGCCCCCACCCCAGTGACTGGTTTAGTAAAGAGAGCAATTTATTGAATCTCTCAATTTAATTTATTGATAATATAAAATGCACAAAATTTACCATAAAGTTGAAATTGATCTCTCATTATACCTACCTCTCTTATTCTTTATAACTCCTTTTATTCTCCTTAACTAACCAGTCTAATTTTAGCGGCATTTGAAAAATGTAGTTTGTTCACATTAAAGGCATGTTGTGTTGGATGTCTTTTGTCTCACTCTGTACCATTAATACTTACTGTACCTTAAAGCAATACCTCTTATCTGAGCACAAGGCTTTTTGCCAACTTTGGTCTGAATATTTTGACATTTCAGTTTTTCAAAGGAAATGTTTCTCATATTCTTAATATATGGATTACAAATATTAATTTTCAAAATTCTTGAGTTGTTTTTATTTTCCATTTTTCTCATTTCATGTAAAAAGCTAAAAAAAGATGTCAAAGCATAATTTTCTAGATCATAATAAAATCATTTTCACTTTTGCAGTTTAGCAGAAATCTCGCATTTTACCTATTTATTTTAAAAAATATTATCATGGTTATTTTTATAGCTTTATTACATTTTTTTAATTTTTCTGTACATTTATAGTTTTATTTCAGTTCAATCTTTATAGCAGTTCTTCTGTTTCTTTTATTTGTTACTTATATTATAAAACATATTTGTTTATAGTGGTTTTTACAATGCTTCTAAAATTGTTCTACTGTAGGCCTATTATTTTCTATTCTTATATTTTTTCTTTTGCCTCACTACTCTTTCTATTTTCTATTATCTTTTACTTAGAAGAGCATAAGTATATTAAATTAAGTGTATGCATTGTGATAAATGAGAAAATACCCACATTATTTTTGAATTTGTTTATTAACTGATAATAGTATAGTCTCTTTTACTCTGCTGTTTGTGTCCTTGGCCACGGGGCAAATTCTCTGATAATATGTAAAGTTGGAAGTCAGGTTGGTTGATGAATTTTGTTTCTACATTGGTTCTTAGGGTATGACAAAATATGTTGGCCCAAGATGGGATTTGTTCATTCTTAGAGTACTGAGGTATGTAAACACTAAGTATATCATGAAAGTGAAAAGCTACAATATGAAATCTGCCCTGGAAATAGGATTCTTTCTGTCTCTATAAATGCTCTGTGTAGTAACTATATATCTTGAAATAAAAATCTGTGCTTCTGCCACAAGATTATTTGAAATATGTAGAAAATAAAAAGTGAGGAAAATTTCTGAATGTGACAAAATGTAGAATTCATGAAGAGAAAGAAAAATATAACAATTGTCAGGTTCGGTACTGTTTTTACATCTCTTAATTGTTAATATAACATGAGTTAAGAATTAATATTTGTGTTTCCTAGCGACTTTATATGCTGTGGCAAAACAAACCATAGTATATACCGATCCAGCTAATTCATTCTGCTAATTGAAATATCTTTCAGATTTTGGCAATAAGCTAATTACAAACTTGATTTTCAGTATTTTTGTACAAATTTATTCGTTTTCATCATCATGTGGTATTTTAGTTCCATTTGGAAGAGACTTGCATCAGGGCCCAAAAGCCAGGTGACATTTCAAAACTGAAATCTCATTGCTTAAAACAAAAGAACAAAAGAACAAAAATAGAACAAAGCAGAGAAAAACAAAACTTTCCAGTTCAATGTAATTCAGTTCAAGTCAATTCAGGTTAACAGAAATTTTAGTCAATCAATACCTATTGTTACCCAAATCAACAGAACTCAGAAAGTAGTTTAATATCAATTTGCACATAAAATATATACTTATATTCATACATCCTAATAAGATAAAAAGGAATATCATATGATCAGACACATTATTTACTTTCTTGTCTTGCTTTCAGGAAATTTTCTTCCTTCCTTTCTTCCTTCTTTCTTTCCTTCCTTCCTTCCTTCCTTCTTTCCTTCCTTCCTTCCTTTCCTTCCTTCCTTCCTTCCTTCCTTCCTTCCTTCCTTCCTTCCTTCCTTCCTTCCTTCCTTCCTTCCTTCCTTCCTTCCTTCCTTCCTTCCTTTTTTCTTTATTTTTACAGGCAAAGTCCATTATTTTTTTATCTTCCCACAATGCCTTCTCTGAAAAATTCTTTTCTCATAATTTTGCTGAGTATCCTGTGGGCAACTTGATACAATTTCCTAACAAAAGCTATTTAACCTAAACATGAACTCAAAACAGAAACAACAAACACTTGTTTCCAAAGATCACATTAATAATATGTACTTTGAGAGACATGCATGGACGTGACCATAGAGCTAGAAAAGAAGCAGATTAAGAAAGAGAAGCCGAGGGGACAAGTCAAGTTGCCTCAAAGAAAGAAACAGAAGTGAGAGAACACTAATTTTAGTTCTCAAAGTTCTCCAGTTCCTTAACTCATTATATCTCAAAGCCAGACAGAACTATTTCTCTTGGATTATTTGTGACACAAAGGTCATTGTTCCAACACATTTTCTATTTCTCTTAAACTCGTTTGAGTGAGCTTTGGTTTCTGGTAAACAAAAACCTCATAGAAAGGCAATAACCTTATTTTTTCAATATTTTTTATTTATATAAGTATTATATGAATATGACTAAGAAAAAACCTTATTCTGATTCTTTTGTATTGCTTACAGACTTCAGTGATTAATGATTTTTGTTCTCACCTCTTATAATACTCCATGTTTTTCAAATTAGCAGTCCCACTATGCAGTGTTGTCTATTTCAAGATGTCACTCTCATATACATTTTTCTATAAAATATTCATTTTAATTTTGTATATAATAATATAGAATGTACCCAAAATAAATTTATGAAATGAATAAATTGAGCTTCTGTAAGTAATCTTTGTTTTAATATATTTTACTTGAATACCTGTATTTATATTATAATTGAAATTTGCAACAAATTTTTATAACTTAAACTCTCATGGAAAAAAAATCAAAATTCTGCTCAGTAGTGGTTTTTAGCTGAGAAAACATGAAATCTAATTGTTTCTGTTTGGAGATTATGAAAAAGTTTTCATTTATTTACATAGGTTAGTAGTAGCTGAAGAGAAGCCAGGCTTATATGATGGAGGGTTGGGAAAATGAAGGGGAATGAAAATTAAAGGTTGATTGTGGTCACATTGCTTATACTTCATAAAATTATTACATATTGCATTTTATCTCTAAAATATCATGCATGTTCATTTCTTTCAACCCTAAGCTATCATTTCACACATGAATAAACTGAGCTTTAGAAAATGTGATTTACTCTATATAGATGACAGAACTTGTTATTAACAGAACACAGTCTCTTTATCCTTTGTCTAGGGTTTTTTACTTTGTAATTTTATTGTAACCTGAACAAAATAAATAAATCATATTTCTACTTTCCACATTTTCCTGTCCATAATGTTGCAATCTATTATTGATTTTATGTGCCCATGACTTACAGTTTTCATGTAGTAATAGAAAAAAGTTGCCTTGTGATTCATCATGCAGTGCATGAAAATTAAAATATTCTATCATATTTGTATAATTTCTTATTTTGTTATTACTATAAAGTCAGGAGAAACGTATCTACAGCACTTTAATACTATTGAAAAGCCAAAAATCATCACAATAGAAAAGATAATTATGTATTCTTGCTATATGATAATAGAATATCTTTTTGGAATTACAAGGCACAGAGAACATATAAGTATCAAATTGTTCATTTCCTAGAAGTCTACTGCGTTTTTGCAAGCATCAAAACAATGTGTTTCTTCTTTCAAATCTACTAATTTATGGCAATCTGTACTGCTAGCAGGCTTTCTGAATATCTTTACATACTAAATGTATTTAAATAATACTAGAATAAAGTTATTTCATCATTAAAGTAAGGGACTTTTTAAATAACAAAAATAAAATACTTTTCTTTTTTTTCTAGTAAGTACAGTTTTAAATATTTCTTAAGATATAATCCTTCAATAGGGAAAATGGATTTGATGTTCAAATGAAAAGAAACATGGTGAAATTTAAGCTCTTAAATTCTCAGAATTCAAGATAGTTTATAGTTTACATGGAAAGAAGTGTATCATTTCCTCATTTTCAATGAACATTATTCTTTTGTACTTAGTCCAGAAGCTGTGTACATTTCCAAAGACTGTGACTCTCTGGCAAAAAAAAAAAAAAAAAAAAAAAAAGTCAAGGACCTGACCCTTGGCAACACGTTGTCATAACATTTAGTGTTGCTCAGATGGATTTCTTTATTGCCCAAATCTCAGCTTAGTTTCTTCTCAGCCCAATGTAAAATTCACTGTTTGGCATTCTCCAGCGGAAATCCTGATTGTGGCAAATAAAAAAGAATGTACTAGAAGTTTACTCCTGGATTAAAGAGTTTCCTTGATATGCAGATTCTGACTATCTCATCTCTCCATTAGTGCTTTCATCTTCATCCTTGTGTTTGCAAAATTGATTGTGTTCTTATTTACATAACTGGGTTTATACCTGTCAATAATAGTTGAACGCTTAGCAGAACCTCCTTCACCTTACATCTGTTTCCAACCCTCACACATAAAATCAGTGAACAAATTTGGCAAATTTTGTTTCACACTTTTATACTCCTCTCTACAAAGTTTTCTGAGAATAAGAAAATAGCATGCAAGTTAAGGAGTTTGGTCAGTTTTATAGTGTTATGAGCTGTGTGAGCATGCATATAAAAATTCTCTCAACAGTAATTCCTTTTTCTAGTCTTCTCAAGTTGTGATCCATTTCACTTTGTCTATGTAGACATAATTCAAATTAAGTAAAACCTTGCTTCTTTGTGATAAAGATATGCATCTATTTTTTGACAATAAAATGAACACAATACTGCATACCTGCAATTTAACTTGAAATTGGAATATAATTTCATAGAATTGTATATGAATAAATTTGGAACACAATGTATCTTTAGGGAATAGTATGTTTTCTGGCAATATAAAATTTAAGTACCAAGAATTGATGCAAAATGTTGTAAAATTTGTAGTCTCTTTTCTATATCTTATTTTTCTCTAATAGAATGTCAGCAATTTTCTTTAACTCATCTTTGTACCACCAGCATGTAGTCCAGAACCTAAGCAAGAAGAAAAAGAGTAAATATTTCTTAGGAATTGTACAGGGCAATGAATAAAGTGCTCTGGAAATAACTTTAACTAGATGTAGGCTTTAATAAAATTACTTAATCTTTGTGTGTGTGTCAAATATATCACCTGTAAAATGACAATAATAATAGAACCTCTACCAGTAGTTTAGAAAAAATGTAAAGAATTGACCAAAGTGATTACTGAGCAGAGAGTTTGTCATATAGAAAGTCCCCAAAATATATACCGATTTTACTACACTTAATACAATGCTAAAAACTTTACATGTATTATTTTCTTTGCTTTTTACAACTTTTGCAAAGTAAATTTATATATAATAAAATGTAGAGCCAGAAATTAACTAGAGAAGGCTGACCCTAATGCCTGTGGTATAATAACTATATTACATTTCAATTTATTGTAACTGGCAGATTAAATGATTAAATAGTTAAAAAGTTATAGTTTCTTATGATGAAAAAACAGAATTAATTTGTTCTAACACAATGTACTTATTTAATATCCACTATTTTGAAAATACTGGACCAATGGAGACAAATATGATTAAAGTTTACTGTGGAAGATGCAAATCCATAAAACATAAAGCTGCCAAACACAGCTTTTCCCTTATAGGATTCTGGTTGAGAGAGGTTATATACAAAGCCAAAGTAGTATCAATGTATCAGTTTTATTATTTTTTTTTTTACAGCAGAAAATAAAAGTTTTATTAGGAGAGACAGTATACTTCCAGATACAAAAGCAGGCCTGAACAAGAGAAGAGTGGTTCAAAGGCCCTATCAGCTTTATTAATGGCTATCTAGTAAGAAGAAAATTTGAAAATGAAGTTGGGACTAATAACTTCCACTTCAAAATCAAATCACATGTCCAGTTGCAGTTGAATAAGATTATGGTAGATTCAAGTATCTCCAGAAGGATTTCCCTGAATGGAAGGGAAGCAAGGCCAATACACTTCCTGTACAAAATGTTAAAGGAAGTAAGAAAAACACTTTCTTGGAACTATTGCCCTAAAAAATGGTAAATGTGCAGTATTTAAATTGTATGTTTCGCTTACCTGGGGGAAGCAAAAGTGAAGAATGCATAGGGAAAACAGACATAATTTCTCTAATGGTACTCTCATTGAGAAGAGTGGAGACATCTGAACTTCTACAGAAATGTGAAAGGGAGACATTAACATCCATCATACAACATTCTGATAAGTTTTCAATTACTTTTTCAGGAAGGGCTGTTTATAAGGTATCAAGTGAAGGAGAGATCTTGGTGAACTATGGTTAAGTAAACTGGCTCTGTAGTGTACACTGGAAATCGATTTGAAATAATACACACATTAGGATAAAAGGGAAGAATATCAAAGTATAAACAAATCTAACATGTTTAGAATAGATATGCTAAGACTAATTTGGTTTAACAACTTCTTTATGTGAGAAACAGTTGGAAAAAGTTAAAGTGCACATAGCAGTCATTTTGGACCATGCCTCCAATGTCAAAATAAGAAAATTATTTGTGTGCAATATGATAACCGTAAACATTTTGCAGGGACACATGACATACAGGAAAAAATATACATATATGTTAATCTGCCAAAATTGGGAACACAGAAAGAAGAAATTGGGGACAGAAGGATTACTTAAGGAGCTATTGGAAAAACACAAGTGCCATGACATACACCTTATAAATATGAGATTTGGTATGAATTTCAGATAATCATGTATTTAAAAAATCGATAATAAAAATACAGATATGAAAAGTGAAAACTAAAAAGAAATAATTTCTTAACACAAAGACTGATTATCTTAAATATAAAGAAAACTTTAATATCATTCAAAAAATACATTTTAGTATTTTTCTATTGTGTTATTAATTGAACAAAATCTCCAGAAAGTCAGGAAAATTCAGTGACAGTAGCAAGGTTGTTTATATATTCATTTATTCTATAATAATTTTTTACCATAGTTGTTTGATTAGATAAATGAGAAGACATCTGCTTCATTGTTTAATGGTCACCCTCTTCAAGTTTGCAAAAAATAAAAAATAAAAAAACACCTAGAGGGCATTATGCTAAGTGAAATATAGTCAATAATATTGAATAACTATTTATGATATTAGGTACTAGACTTACTGAAGTAATCACTTCATAAGTTCTATAAATGTCAAATCACTATGTTGTATGCCTGAAACTAATAAAGTAAAATATTTAAGGAAATCAAAGAAAATATCAAGTAAAAAAATGTGAGTCAGGCAAGAATTTTGTATTCACTTAAACTGACTGTCAAAGATAAGGTACACAGACAAATAGTTATGAACAGATAAGTTATAAGAAAGATATCAAAGTGTGGAGGGGGATGTGTAAATTAAAGTATACCTTAAAAATAACAGCTAAAATATCTAGAGTTTAGGTTCACATTCAAATAGTAAAACCATCAAAAATATAAAAATTGGTAACTAAAAAAGACAGAGTGGTGGTTACTTATAGAGAACGGGAAGTATATGATATTGGGACAGGTTACAGGGAAGCTCTTCATGAATGGTTGACAAAGTTCTATTTTTTGAACTGGTATTGATTAGGCTAGTATTCACTTCATAAAAATCTAATGAACTATATTTTACTTGTATATTTTTTATATGTGTGCTTTATCAATAATAAAAAGATTAATATTGAGTAATATATTACTGTGTCAGTGATTATATATAATAATCTCATTAATAATCTCATTAATGGATTAAAAATTGACATCTAAAGAAGATACTTTGTACTTTTACATAATCTAAAATCTAGAGCTATTTCATCACTCTAATTATTTGAGTTAGGAAATATTCCATTAAACATTTTAAATATCTTGCCTATATAAAATTTTAAAGCATATTTTATTCTTAACTATACATTTTTTTTGTAATTTAACATTATTTATAAGTGTCCCTTTTATGCATTGGCTGAATATTAAATTATCCACCATGAATACAATTTCTATGATAGAATATTTTGGTTTGGGGCTAGCTATATTCTTTAATTCCTTTTTGGATATGTTTCCTGTCTTTCCAGTCTCACAGTTCATATAAACAAAGAGGGCCTTTTTCCCAGGCACCAGCTAAATGTGATATACATTTAGCTAAGCAAAGAACCAAATATCTCTAGCCAGTGTTTTTATTAGAGGAATACCAGATGACAGAGTCTCATTAAATTTAAACAGAACTGGCTACTGGTCACCATGGTTATTTCAGAAATAGACATGTTACCCACTTCGTAAACAAAATAAACCATGAAAATTATATAATATACTAAAATAGAAGCTCCCTAGCTTTGCTAGTTTTATGTTTAGGAAGATTTACAATTGAGACCGAGGGCAACAATTTATTTGATGCTGGAGAAAAGCCAACATGAACAGAAGCACGAAATAAAGGGAAAGAACTGTTTCTGATGACAGTGTTTGACACCTAAATTAAGATAGAACTGATGACATTGCAATTCTTAGATTTCTATTTGAATATAATAATTCATTTTTTTTTGCTTAAATTAATTTGAGTTGAATTTTGTGGCAAATGCACTAAATTTGCCATGTTCCATCCAAATAATGACATGTCCAAATAGCATAATTGTTTGTTATGACAGTTATCCTTCATTCTGTTTGAACATATCAGGGAAATTGATAAAAAAAACATTTACATATAATATTGTACAAATACTGTAGTAGATAAATAAAATTTGACAAAAATAATTGTTACAATTAGAATCCTACATACTTGTTCATTTATTCAAAAAGTGTTATGCTCTCTACTATGTGTAGAGAGCTATAGGTATGGAACATGTGATCCATTTGGAACCAATCTAACCTGAAGGAATATAACAGAAAGAGATATAAAATTGAAGAAAATATCATCTTTGTTTTCAAGAAACTTGTGAATACACACATACACACACATACACCCTATGAAAACATAAATTTGTAATTGTTACTTGCCTATGCCCTTTATTCAATTATCTCATCTCTTCATCTTCTGCTACTACCCTGAAGACACCCTAAAATCCTATTTCTATGTATTGTTTAGGTATGGCAGCATATGTTGTTGGTTGGGTTCTCAAAAAGCAGAGCTTGAGATGAAAGTTCTTTTCAAATGATTTAAAAAGACACTCTCAGAAGAAGGAAAGTGAATGAAACAGGATAGATCAGGGGGAGAAAAGTTAAGCAAGGATGAGTTCTTAGCTATGGACTATTTAGCTTACACCATCTGAAAGTTATGGAGCACAATGTTTACCACAGAGTTACTCTTCCCTAATAGCAAGAAATCCATACCCTATATGTCACTCAGCCATGGGCAGAGGATATTTATCTAGCTCCACCAGTGAGGGTAGGCATAGCTTCCAGGAGTAAACATTTAGCAAATCACAGGGACTAATTCACTGAAAAAAAAACAACTGAACTTCAAGTTGCCATTACCCAACACTTGCAGCAACTAGGGATGGATATCTTGGCCAAAATGGATCAAGCAAGGTCCCACCAGTGTCTGCTTCTTCATGTTCACCCAGGTTAATATGGTTGTAAGCATGCTATTTCTTTCTGATTAGGCTAAATATCAAAGTCTGTTGTGCCTGAGAAAGGTGACCAATACTCATTTGTTGCTTATACAGCATTTTAATTATGCCTCTCTGATCACTTATCACAGTACAATATAATAAACTCACAGGTATGTCAACCTCAGTCTGAGAATTAATTAAAGATAGTAATTAAGTCTAATTAATCTTTGTTTTCTCAGTGCCAATTACAGTGATGTAATCATATGTGATTATCGACTGCACCTAGGTTAATTTTGAATTGTCAAAAGAGCTGGCAAAATGCCAAAGAAAAAGTTGAAATTTTGGATACATAGACCAGTTGACAAAGGATGCTTTAGAGCTGAATCTAAGAGTAAGTAAACTATTGACCAGATAGGTGACCTGGAAGTACTTTCAACTCTTTAAGCCTCAGATTCTTAATGTAAACAAGGGGATAATAAATATTGCTAAGGTCCATTTTCAGGGCTAATTGAGATAATGTATGTAAAGAGCATAGCACAGTGACTGAAAAATAAAAAAAAGTGTTGTACATGTGCTAGATATCATTTAACTTTCATTACTGAGAATTTTACTGAAAACCATAATGATCACAAACAATTTTCAAATGTCAAAATTCCATGCTGAAATTTAACAGTTTATTTTTAAAGAGTCAATAGGAAAAGGGTAAAAAATGTTTGAATCAAATTTGATATGTTCTGTATCTGTGCTTTATTGGATATACAAACTCATGGCACATGACAGAATGTGTTATAGATATTGCTGCTTTTCCTGCATCTACTAGTATCATTTTTATATATACCCTCCCATTGCTAGGGATAGAATTTATCCTGGCTGAAGTCAGTTTACTACATTAATGTCATCATGCTATTGGTCCCTAAAGGAAAATTTCATGTTTTAATCTCAAATAGCTCTATCAATTTATAAAAAATATTTAAGGAGTGACAGAAAACATGAAAAAGAAAGTGCATTGCATAATAAAGCCCCAACTCCTGCAGCTTTCTTAATTAATTCAATTTCTTTAATCAATTTTCCCACAAGATTGTGCTCACTACATCAATGATTCACTCTGCTAGAAGATTAGCAAAACCATCAGATTATTCCTGAGATGGTTTTTTGATTGTTGTTATAACCTGAAAATATGGTTTCAAGAAATAATGTTCCCTCTCCTAAATTATCCCAAGAACGTTTAAGATATTATTACAATACATTCATTTTCTTCTGAAATCTGAACAAAAAAACACCACTAGAAATTTAAACGTCTAATTACAGACAAACAGATTTTATCACACTTTGTCTTTTAGACCTATTTTCATATACTGTATTTTTTTCTCTACAGCGTCTTAATCAAAATTTGGAAATATTTTGTATTAAAGTTTTGATTAATATGAGTAATTCAGAGAATGTTAAAGACTTCCTAGTTTTCCATTTTAATTAAATGTTATAAATGAATTAAAAATAGAGTAAAATGTGTTGAATTAAACTACAGTTGGTTGGTCTAAAGTACTATAATGTGCATAAGTGTGTGTGTGTGTGTGTGTGTGTGTGTGTGTGTGTGTGTGTGTGTCCTCGATCAAATAGAAGGAGTCTAAAAATAGCAATATCAATTGAGCTTGAAAAAAAATGCAAGTTTTGTTTTGGGTCTATATAACATACCTTACTCCCCCTTGATTATTACAATATATTTAGTACATAGAGAAGAACTTGGCTCTTAGAAGATACTCATTGAATACTCGTTGACTGATTGACTCACAGATGACCTAATACAACGTTTTCATGTAAATAAAAACTAAAAATGTCAACCAATTATTCACATTTATATTATTTAATCTACCTGTTAGTCCATTTAGATTTTCAAAATCCATTGTTTAATACCCCTTTGTATTATGTCAATATTTATTTTGGCCTTTTGCAAACTGATTTATCATAGCAAAAAATTTTTTGGTTCATTCATTAAATTATTCATTCACTCTGCTGACATGTACCTATTGAATAGTTATTATTTGCCTAACACTATGCTAAATGCTGAGGAAAAGATTACATAATTCTAAATATTTGCAATAAAAATAGGAAAATATCAAGCCATTAACTAGTAATCTTTGCAATTTAAAATTAATACAGGTAATTCAGGTCAACTAATTGACAGCTCTCATTACATAATCACATATACTGAAGTATTAATATCATAATCCTGTCTTCAAAATGCAACAAAGAGCAGAGAAGATGCAGTAAAATAGCTTCTGAGTGCTTATTTCCATTCTTGTATCTCACTTAAATGATTCAATCATATTAAGCACTCTAAAACAAGGTATTGAAAGATATTTTTGAAGGCCCAATTTTTACATGTGGGCACAATTAATGTACTAAATTTACCAATTTTACCCTTTCTATAATTTTCCCCCAATTCTCAAGATTCACATTTTATATCTACCCTTTCAAGTTGTTTTTTCTGAGTACTTTTTATTTTCCTGGCTCTATTCTGAGACATATTTCCCAAATCCATTGTTAACAAGATATACAAAGTTATTGCTGTCAGTTTCCTTATATTTTGTGAAGAAAAAAATAAAGTTAAAATGGAACAGTATCAGGTTGAAATAAATACCATGGATAAAAATGCAATTCAAACTGTTGATGTGTTATAGGATGGTAGAAAGGCTACTTAGATTGCAAGGATGACTTTGGTGAGGAGCTAACATTTTACCAAAAGCCTAAATCTTATGAGTGGGAGCATTATTTGCTGAGAATATAGTTTGCATAGGTCTTAAGGTAGAAATAAACTTGAAATAAAATAGTGGAAAAATGTCCCATGAGTGAGAGAAGGGAGCCTTAGGGAGGGTAAGAGCTAGATACAAAAAAAAAAATTATCTTGGTTGCTACTAGACCTTCATTTATTCACTTTTTAAAAACTAGGCAAGTACCAAACATATAATATTCTTCTCCCTTTAAAAAAATCATTTCCAGCATCTGTTTCCTTAAACATCAAGCTTGTTTCTAGATAGTGCTAAAATTCTTGCATATAAATTAGGGGCTTCTTTTTCACTGGTCCATTTAGCCCAAGGCCAGTCAGAGAAATAAGTCTAAAATCTAAAGTTATTCCTGTATCAAGAAACTTCTTTTCCTTAGACATTTAAAATTTAGTAATACTTATATCAGTATTTATCTGGATAGATTATCCTAAGCAATGTATTATATATAAATAACTTACTTTAAAATAAAATGTCCTGCCCTTTGATATCTACAGTAAGATAATGTGGTTTTATTTATTTATTTTTATCTATTTTTATTCTTTTTTTTTCAAGAGAAGAACATTATTAAATATTTTTTAGTAAATTTTTTTAAGCTTATAATGTCTTTTTCCAACCTCCAAGTTAGATGTTCACTATGGAACTTTATAAAAGATTCTGTTGCATAAAGAAGAGCATTTCTATCTTTTTGACCACTTTCACATTAGACAATTAGTTAATTATTGGAAATAGAGTCTTTTTACTGAATACTAACAACCAGAATTGAGGACCCTATCATTCATCCATGGCTTTGATGCTGATACTATAAGAGTAAATACAAATAGAAAAAAGGAAAAAAAACTTCCAGTTGGAAATAAAGGAAGACACCTCATCCCCTACCAACCCCTGCCTTTCTTTCTTAGAATATTTACTTTAGACACCTGTAAATGTAAGTTCTTTCTTTGTGAAATGTGTGTGTGTGTGTGTGTGTGCACATGGGTGCGCATGTGTGTCTATTTTTAAAGCTATCTTTTAAGACCCAGGAATGTCTTTCTGAAAGACCTGGGCACCATACCTTTGGAATGTAATCATTAAGGTAGATAGCACCTCTATCTCCCTCTTTCTGAGGGAATTTAGGAGCCTAGCTTCAGTGGACACCTTGTTCCAAATTGCAAAACTACCTTCTGTCATAAAAATAAAAAGAGTTTGTTCTTCCCTTGAATAAAGCTACTTAACCAACACAGATGATAACCCTTATTACCAGGTAAAGTGAAGCTAAACCATGTGTGATCAATGATGCTGTCAAGTCTTCTTATTTGAGGACTCGTTATTATTTACATTAAGAACATGTTTATGATTGGTTGTTTCTGTTTGCCTATGTAAAAAGGTGAAGTTTATTCCTGTTTTTGCAGTCTCTTAGTGGATTACCTGTGATGCACATCCCATTCTTGCTCAATGCTTATTCAATAACAAAGCTTATTTCTTTCTCTTCTAACTTATTGGAGAAGTTTTCTGGATTGGGAGAAGATTTTGGCTTCAATTATGTTTTCTCAACAATTCATAGATTGGAGATCCTGAGCCAGAGCTGAGATTTGGAAGTGGGGAGGTATTTGCTTGGCACTGATAAAATGGGAGCCAGCAGACATTCAAAGAAAAAATGTCATCAAAGTTGAAGAAAGGCATTATAAGAGTGTATATCTGAAGTTGCAGACACATGATTCAAAAACTGAGAGGTAAATCAGAGATAAACAATAGATTCCAAATTGTGATTTGAAGACTTAATGTAGATTTTCTAAGGTGCCATAGTGTGGGGGCCATGATTTCAGCTATGACTAAGAGTATTACTATTGTTCAGACATGGTTGAGGCTTTGCTGGAATCTTGAACCTAAGTAAATTTTAAAAAGCAAAATCCTATTTTTTTCACTCCTGGAATAAAGCCTTTTCTACACATTCACTTTTCAGAGTATGTGGGGAGGGACATTTTATCAAAATTCAAAGATTGGTTTCCAAGCAACACTTGATATACCTAACAAGCTAAATTATATTAAAATATATATATATATATATATTTGAATTGGTAATTTTATTTTTAAATAATAAAAACATTTAAGGTAAATTCAGTGAACATAGAGTCAGGGGAAAAGAAAAAAATTTGCTGTTCTTGTCCTCCCTGACTTAATGCTAACAAAGGGCAGGTAAGCAATCATTCGGGCACAGTGAACACGTAATTAGTATTTTTCTTGCCATTTCTCCTTTTCTTTAAAGGGACTTAAATCTTAAGTCCCTTTAATTAATAACCTTTAGGAACTTTCACTCAATTAATGTAATGATCAGCACATAATTTTGAGGGGGGAGGTGATTATTACCTGATTTTATATCAGAAAAACTAAGCTTATGTTCAAGGTTTATAAAGATAAGATCCTGAGTTTTTTAAAAAAATAAAAACACCTTTAAGCCATAATATTTCAACTAGATATCTATCTTTATTGGCAAAAAGCTATCCAATCTGGGAAGATCAGCAAAGACAGAGTGAACACGCAGGTCAAAGAATAAATAGGATCTGTGGTCCAATAGTACCACTCTGGCTGATGCTCCCTGGTATAGAAGTGAGCATAAATTCCAAGATGTGTGCGTGTGCGTGTGTGTGTGTGTGTGTGTGTGTGTGTGTGTGTGTTTCTTTTCTTAGTAAGAAGCTAAGCTCTAATGGTCCTTTTTCATAGTAGTGGTGGGAGATGGGTTTTTTGAGATTTGTAATCAAATATATGACAAGAGACATAATTGAAAAAGAAAAGTGAATTTTATTTTTATGTTTGTGTGTGTGCATATGTATATAGTACTTATTTTCTTGTAAGTCAAAAATTCAAAGTTGCTTTTTTTATCCATTCTCATTACAATTACTTATATATCTGCTTTGCATGCTAAAGAAACAATTTAAATTTCCATTCTTATTTCTAACTATGAAATAAAAAAATTCAGATTGCTCTAAATGACTTTGATTTTCTCATTATGTGAATATCTTTATATATGTGTTCAATTACCTTATTTTGCATAAGTATGACATAATTAAACTTTATTAGTTGTAATTTACACCATGGTTGCATTCTACACAGTGCTTTAAAATAGAATGCCTTTCCAAATGAATAAATATTCAGTATTAATAATTGCACTTGGAAGTGCTTTTATCCAAAACTACTTGTATGATTATTTTAGAAATAGTCAGTGTCAATAAGTGGCATTTAAACAGATAAATTACTTACTATAATAGCAAACCATTTATTTAGTGAAATGGAAAAGATTTGGGAAAGAATTCTTTCCCAATAAATGCAAATTTTGTATGTAAATTTGTATATTACTAAAAAAATTTTGCAGTTTCTTGTGAAATATTTGACCCCTTTAGTTTTATATATGAATATTTTAAAATGCGAAGTAACTTATTAGCAAACACTTGTACTTCTGAAACACTTAAATTATGTAAATAATATAGATGATGACCACATTTCAGTGAAGTATAAATTTGTCACTTGGCAATGTATCTATTCCTAATGAAAATGATATCATAAAGAAGTATCTGAAACAGTGTTACATATGAAACATAATTATTTTGTTATTCATGAATATGTTAAAACTCTGTAACACACTTAATTGTGAAGGTATCATAATACTCATTAAAACACAAATTTATTTTCTTTAGGCAAGCAGTAAATACAGTTGTGATTAAGGGAAGACCTTGGATTGATGGCCAAGTGCATTCTTTGCCACCACCTCCCTTCACTGACCCTACTTGTGGAAAGCAGCAGGATCTCCAGCCAACAGCTGCACCATCCTACCCCTCTGTTACAACCTAAAGAGGGAAAAGCCAGAAAAAAAAACAGAGAACACTAATTGTTAAACAAAGATAATTGAATAGTGTATTTTATTATCCTGGTAATTGGTTAAACGTATCAGAGGACTGAAAGATAAAAAGGAGCACTGAAGTAGCTTCAGGGCTGCAGGAACCAAAGGAAGCACATTGATGCTGCCAAATCCAGAATCGTAAAAGGCCCTATAACCCTATGTCTGGGACCGACTGTTGATGAGAGGATGATGGCTGGTGCTGGTGCTTCTTAAGGAATGTGTTGAGGATGGAACCAAAAGCCATTTTCATGTTGACAGGTTATGCTATAGCAAAACTGACAGAAATGCAGAGCAAAAAGTGAAATGTCCTCCATCATCCCCTCTTTCTCTCTTTTGGTCACCTGCTCTTTCAGACCCTAATAGAGAGCCACCAAAATATGAATGAATGAATGAATGAATGAATGAATCAATCAATCAATGGATAGATGATAGATAGATGGATGGATGGATGGATGGATGGATGGATAGATAGATAGATAGATGATAGATAGATAGATAGATAGATAGATAGATAGATAGATAGATAGATAGATAGATAGATAGATAGATTGTACCTGGAATCTCTCAGGCTTCCTCTTTGGCTGTGTCTCTTCTGCCTAGTTGACGAAAGTTCTCCGTGCTTGTGATTAGCCTGAGCACCTGGATAACCCTATCAACTTAGCTTCAGTTGTCACAATTCCCCCTTTGTCCTCATGCTCTCACTTTCCTTTTAAAAGGACACTGTTATTTTGGGCCCACCCACATAGTTCAGAATAATCTTCCCATCTTAAGATCCTTATTTGTCGATGACATCAGCAATGTCCTTTTTGCCATGTAAGGTAAATATTCACAGGATCTGGGTCTTATTGTGAACATATTTAGCAGACCATAATACTCTCTCCCATGGAGTCTACACAAGAATGATAAAATAGTGACTAGTAACAGTCTCTAGAATCAGATTTTTAAGTTCAAATTCTATTGTTGCTATTTAGTAGCTGTATTAGTTTCTGTTATACTTATGCTATCTGGACCTCAATTCCCAGCATATTATGATTTATAAAATTTATTTAAATAATTTTTAAAATCTAGTGTAGTACCTGACTCATAATAAACTATTATTATTATCCAGAAACTGAATAAAAGTCTTAATTTTGCAGCCTGGATTTAAAAATATTTATTTTTTAAAAAGCTTAATGCATACCACCTACATTGAGGTGTTAAAAGGAAAAAATAATTCTTCCAGAATTATTTCTTAGAAAGTCACCACTAATTATTTGATTTCTCTTAGAATGGCTGTGTGTTTGAAAATTTTCATGTTTGCTATTATTCCTAACATACAGTATAACTTTAATTCAAAATTCAGTGCTTTTTACTATATTTCTTTTTAAAGATATTTTTGTGGTGCTCTTGTCACTTTTTGATCTTGTGTTATTATATTCAAACCCTGAAACAAATTTTTATTAATAAGCACATTGAATAGTAGGTGTCTCCATATCCCTATGACATATATTAAATAAAACATGAAATTATTGTTCTTATCCAGAAACTAGAAAAGATTATTTCAATGTGGCATTATGTATTGCAATAATGGGAATGTTTTAAATCTCAAATGGTCATCATTTTTTTTTTTGCATACATTATAAAAACAAAATCAAAGAGATTAACATGTCCTAGGTATAGGATATAATGCATAATTTTTTCTCAGTGATTTTGTGGCTTCTCTAATCTATACACTTGTGGACTTTGCCAAGCTTTGAATGGAGATACAGAAAATTTCTTAGTCTCAACACAGTACAGGTAGTTTAATGAAGAAAGCACGCTTTGAATAATTCAACACACAGGGAAATAGGTGTTATTTGTTGGGCTCCCTCCAACACTCAATATGTATTAATTATTCTTTTTTCCAAATTTGTATATCTTGAATAAAAATATAATAAAATTTGAATGGGCAGATGGAACACAGAAATTGTAAATTATAATACAAAAGTTATAACAATAAAAGTTTGTGTCAATATAATACCTTTTTCTCTGGTAACATATTTAGCTGTTACATACTAGGTCAAACTTTTGAACAAACTTAATAAACTTAAATAAAAATATCATAGTGACTATTTTGTACTGAAACACTGTTGTCATGTCTCTAAGTGATAGACTCTGAGCTTCCTAAGGGCCAGAGCTATGTTTTAGAATTTCTGTGGTGAGTGAGCAAGCACAATGCTTGAGGAAGGTTTATGAATAATAGACAAATGAATGTTAGCTCTCTACAACTATTCTGCTTTGGGGATCATGATTTAAGCTGGGAATATTTGATTAAGGCCCATAGTTTCAGAAAAAAATAAAAAAAGATTTCTGAACTGAATATAAATGCTCTCTTGGAAAGATGCAAGAATGTAATTTGTTTAGGTGTTGAGATTCAAATCCGCAATGATAAGGCAATTTCAAAACTTACATATAAAATCCTCAGCTAAATCTGTCATTACATTATCATTCCTAATATAAAATTTACTTGAAGGAATGCATTTATTTTCATGATCTCTCCTAAAAATCCAAAGATTGCAATTATACATCAAGATTTATATTCTTTTTAAAGACTAGGAGGCAAATGCACTTTTTACTGAAATGCAAATCAATGAAGTAGTTAAAAACTCTACAACAGATTTAATTATATGGTAGGTTATACAGGTTTTTTGAAGCCTTAATTCTATTTCTAAAAGATGCTACTAAACACATTCTTTGGCTTATTATTTTCCTTCATAATTTTTCTCTTTGCTTTATTATGTCTAACAATCTTTACAACATGAAGATCAGAAAAACAGCTGTATATTTTTTCTTTTGTTATTTATTTGTTACCTGTAATTTCATCTTTGACTTCATTTTTGACCCTGTTTGGCCATACGACTATCTCCAGTGAAATGCATGTTATTGCTTGCAGAGTCCCTAAGAGACTCACTCCCAGGAGTGCTCTGACAAAGTCTTTCTTTTTCTTTTGCACATTAAGAAATATTATGTAAGCATTGAATGACCTTCTATTGTGTTGGACCATTGAAATTTGAGGATCAATTTGTTGCCACAATTTTGACTATTGTTCCGTTTTTTTTCTGTCTTATACTTGCAATTCCTATTTTTTTAGTATTAATTTGCTAATTTGCTTAAATTTTATTTTTAGTAGTATGGTGGCAGGCTTTTCTTTTTTTCAGTCTAGTCTGAGAAGATTTTTTAGAGGGAGATCTTGTTTATTTCTACTCATAAAAATTATTATAATTGATTATTTAAACACTAAATTTTTTATACATTTTCTCTTTATTTACCTTTTATTCATTTATTTTTGGGGGTTTCTTTTGTTTGCTATTCATTAAGGTTTTTTTTCTAATGCATAATGTCTACCAATTTTCCATAACACTAATATTTACCTTTCTCTGTATTGAATGGTAGCAGGATATGCCACTCCAAAATGTAACTGTAAGAGTTCAGGACATGCTGCTCTAAAATGTGCCACTTTGGTATATCAATTATTTTGAGCTGTAGGAACTTGAAAAACAGCAAATGTGATGATAGGCTTTCTCTGAACTCCCTTTTCTGTCTAAAAACATATCCTCCCAAAGGAATTAAATTGTCATAAATCCCTTCCCCAGGAGATTTATCACCCAAAATGCACACCACATCTAGACAAACTTCATCAGAAACTATCATAACTCCTCCTTTTTGTTCTCCTAAAGACCCATTCATCTTTCCTAAAAGTCATTTACTCTCCTCTAAAGATATGTATCCTCTCTCCCTTTCCAGATGAAGATGATATTTAAGGTTAAATCATAAGCCTTTTCAGAAAACTACTCATTTTCCCCTGAGTATCTACCATTTATACATGAGAAATACATGTTAATAAACATGTCTGTTTTTCTTTTTTAAGATGTCTTTTATTACAGAGATATTAGTATTGTGTCTGTATAGTATTGATAAACAAATTTTTTCTATTCTGAAAACAGGTGCAATTATTTTTAAGATACAATGTTTCCTTCTCTATAGGATTGTCTATCTCTTTTGGCATGACTGCCATTTAAAATGTTGTCCTTAAAATAATTGTTCTTCTCTACTCTTCCGCTTCTCATCAAGAAGACTTTAAAATGATGTTACATGTCATTGTTTGCCTTACAGACTTGTGGTTTTGCTCAGAAGATTTAGCATTTTTAAGTGTTTATTATGGTTTGGATTTTTTTTTTCCTGTAGAAGGCCAAATAGTAAATTTTTCAGGTTTTGGGAGACATACTATCTCTGTCACCACTACCTACATGTGCCGTTGCAATGCAAAAACAGCCATAAACAATACATAAAGTACTGGACTTGGCATTATCTACAAAAACAAGCATTGGGCAGGATTAATTTGCTAACCCCTGGTCCATATTAGTAATAGAACTTGTCCTATATAATATCTTTGTATTTTCAAACTTTTTATTTAGAAGTTAAATCACACATTTTCAGTCTATCATCTTTCATTCATATTCATTATAAAATTCTTTCACAATTTTGTTTCTATGTCCCCCTTTTTAAATTTCAGTACTGGGATTTTTACTTGACTTCAATTATATCTATAATATTTTCCTCTCGTAAGGTAAGTGTGTAAAATATCACTAGATTTTTGGATAGTGAAATATCTCTATTTTTTTCTTACTTGTCAATTAAATTGTGAGTGGTATAGAATAATGTGCAATTCTTTTCTCTACATATGCCTTGCCCTGACTTCTAGCATTAGTCACGCCACTGACATATCCAATGACAGTTCAAATTCTTTTCTTTTAAGTAACTTCTTTCTTCACGGTTATTTGTAAGGTTTTCTTTTTAACCTACAAATTCAAGATCTTTATCACCATTTGTCTTTTCTAATCAATTCTGCCTAAAAATATGATAGTTTCATTACTTATGATAGTATTGTTTCTTCCTAAATGAATGTTTTTTTTCCCTTTAGAAATAAAAGTGATTCACCTTATAGGTCTGTGTCTATCCACTAATTCTCTTATCGTCATCATGATCTCCAACTCAACAATTTTACTCTGTTTCAAAAAATTTCCCATTTGATTTTCACAGCCATCAATATCTCAAAGTCTCCATGTTCTTCTTCAATTTATGCATTAATTAGAATAATTATTTTTTAAATTTATTATTTCTAAAAAGTTTTTGTTATTCACTTGGATTTTCTTATATGTTTTATTACTACTAATAGTAATTATTATTTCTTGTTTAAAATGTCATCAGTGTTGTACATATGTTCTAACTGGAAGTCAGTTGCTTCTTAAATTCTATGTGTTCTTTTTTTTTTTCCATTCTGTAATTGCTGGAACATGATGCAAATTATTTTCATGCAA
The DNA here is from genome assembly GCA_030015415.1 of Cynopterus sphinx. NCBI lineage: Eukaryota > Metazoa > Chordata > Mammalia > Chiroptera > Pteropodidae > Cynopterus > Cynopterus sphinx. The sequence goes on from CM057381.1 coordinate 28,018,542, forward strand.
TGAAAGAAATTCCTTGACTTTTCCCAGTCTGATTGTTATGCTGCGTGGGGTCTGACTGTGAACCTTCTTTGCAAAAGTTTGGAGCAGTTTCATTATGCACAAATATACTTCTGGGTGATGGTAGTTTTCATTATTTGATTGAGGTAATGGTTTTATGAATGTGTACATACATCAAAACTTATTAAACTGTACAACTGTATACTTTATATATATATATATATATACACACATATATATATATAATATATTTATATATATATATAATCATTGTATTATACGTGAATAAAGGATTTTTGTTTTTGTTTTTGTATTTTCAAAAAATACAGTTATAGCGTTTTTTACACTAATAAGGAATGGCAGAAGTCATCAGTGTTAACGAGGTGACCTATCCTGATATTAATGAGGTATGGTTTAAATATGGCAAGAAGTGTTGTTCAATAGCAGTGAAGCCAGTAGTCAACCCTTTATACTGGCCATTACCATTTAGAACATTAACACATGTGAGTTATTTATCAAGCCATGGGGTGAAGATGTATAAAATTAATTGTTTCTATGTGAATGTGATTGTGTGCACGCGTGTGTGTGTGTGTGTGGCAGGTGGGGGTGGTATGCAGGTGTCTGCTGTGAAAGTTAGAGTTTACCCTGGTTTATGTGAAGGTACCCAAAGCATTTGAGAAGACTCTGTTGATCTTATCATCTGTGAAGACCTGCTGATTCAGAGCATTTACCTCTATACCACCATGACAGAGAACATCTAGTTGCTTTACCTCCCTAATATTTCTCCCTTCCTCTCCATTTTATGGAGGGCATTTGCTATGTAACATTTTGATGAATTGAATTAAATTGAATTGAACTGAATTGAATTGAATTAATTGAATTGAATTGAATTGTCTCTTTCTTAAGGTTATTGCAATATTAGCTGAATTGTGCTTTTAACTCTCATACTATAACAGTTTGTATGTACTAGTAGATAACCACTTTCATTTTAAAAATAAAAATAGTAATGCCTGCTTTATCAGTTTTTAAATATTGCTCATTATATAAAACAAAAATGAGATTAAAAGGAAAAGTGATTTTAAAACTGTAATACAAAATTTAAATGCAAGTATATTATAAAATAATATATATACAGATATTGTAAAGCATTGATATAATAAGAAATATGAGACTAGATTATAAAATACAAGACTACTATTTGCATATTGTTTATATCAATTTATTGGAACATTGTTTGTGCTAATTTATATTTTCCTCACAGGAAAAGAATCTCTTGAACAACTAAAGATATAAAAAATATTATTAAGGAAATGTCATATGTTACATAAAAACTGTATTTTAAAATATATTTCAAAAGAGAATAATAAAAATAACATTTAAGGGGTCAAAAATACTTTTTAAAATCTTGATAATGTTTTTTGAATCTTTTCAAGTCAGGAGAAAAACAGTACACATAGTTTTAAGTTACATTCATTTTCTAGAAACAGATAATACATTACCTATAATCTCTCTCTTGCCTGTCAAGACATGTCACACTGCTTTTAACATAAAGCAAAGAGATCTATCCATAGCTATTAATTTTTATCTTTTAAGTATTCACAAAGAAAACTGTTTTTTTTTTTCCTAAGAACTTACAGATTAATCCTGAATTGGATTGCTATTTTCTACTAGCATTATGAAATTTTATGGTTTTAAAAAATGAAACATTTCAACCACTTGAAAGAAAATCATGTATTTTAAGGTGAAAATACATCATCTCTATAAAGATTTTGTTAGCTTTTTCACACACAAAAAAATAACTCTTTATGGTAAGACGATGAAAAATTGTGCCAATGCACCTGCAAGAGGTCAGAGGCAAGAAAAAAATATATTTTTATCTATATTTCTATGTTCTGAAAAAAGTAGTTATAATTCAATGTTTTTTTTTCAAATAATAGGAACAATTATGTTACTCTATTTCTTTTTATCATCTCTAAAGTATTTAAATGAGAAAAAGTTAACTAAATTAAGGAAAATAAAATGAACTTTCAGTTATCTAAATAGGGGCGAATGTGACAATTAAAATGAAAAAAGTTGGTATGAAACAATGTTACAAGATTTTAAATGAAAACTCTTTAAAGTTTCTACTGTGTAGAAACTTATTTCATTTTATCCAACATGGCTCCATTGAACTGCAGATTTTAGAGAAAAATATATCTAGATCTATATTTATATCTGTATCTATCCATCTCTATATATCTATCAAAAGGATATTTTAATGGTTTTCATGATTTTTTTGTACAGACTCCAGTTTTGTTACAGAAAACACTTATGATAGTTATATAAGATACTTTTAGAAACATCGCTATCTTTAATATTGTATAACTTTTAAACTGTCTTCTAGTATTTTAATCCTGCAAAATTTTTGGTGTCCACCAGGTCTTTTCTACAATTTCTTCAAGTATTCGGGAATTTAGACTATACAGCAGATCTTCAAGAATGGAACAGTTTGAAAGAAGTGATATAATAAGCTAATAAAAAAAACCTCTAGAAGATACTTAGAGATGACATTAATGTGAAGGGTATATAAACTGCTGTCTCCAATTAATTTGCTTCTTGTTTGTGGATCTTTATTTATGTCATTTTCTCTTCAAACTTTTGAATCACTCAAACTAATATATTAATATGAGTATATGTATATGTATTTATTTTTGTGTGTATAAATAAGCATGCACATATGAACATACATATCCATAATGGCTACAAAAAAGCTATCATGCTTATTTAAAGATTTTGAAAAAAACTTATTTTTGTAAACAAAGAAAGCTTTATTAAGTTTGTGCATAGGAAATCAGCACTGTGAAAAGAAAAAATGGGCAGTTCTTGAATAAAGCATTTTAAACATTTTATTTGCAGTATCTTGAAGCTTGTCAGTGCTCTTAATGATATTATTGAAGAAGAGAACCCCAAGCAGAGTGTGTCAAAATGAGAATCTCTCTTTAATATATCCTAACACGATTTTGGTATGTGCAATAAAGAACACATACTTTTATAATGGATACCCCTTACCTTCAATATAAAATTGCCTATCTGTCATTGCTGTCAAAATTGTCAACGTTTTCTTATGGACAAAGAAAGGGAAAGAGGGAGCTAAAAAAATCACTTTTATTGTACCAAGATTTTGTGAAGAAGAATGCTTACAAACTCAACAGGCAAGAGTTTGGCGAGGAAACAAAAACGACACAAAAATGAACATAGTAAAATGAACAAAATAAAAGCCACGCAAAAAAGAGCAAAATGAAAACCAAGCAGTCTCACGTGTTGGATACTGCCTGCGAATCCAATACTTTAGTTACCTTGTTTGGATCACATAGTATATGGTAATGAGGCACATAAATAAATTGTGCACTAGATTAAATTTCACCTTAAAAGTGTCAGGAGCCTTGTTTAGCATTAGTAGCCATGCTATAAGTTGGTGCTTTCCAATTGCAAGGAAGGTTATCCTATTCTTTTATTTTTTTCTCTAATATGGCGCTTATAATATTGCATCTCATGAAAGCTTTCTTCTTTCTTTTTGAATTGTATTTCTTGCTCATATGTTCCTTGGGCTGAAAATTATTAAAGTTTCATTTAACAAATAAATGCATTGTTCTTGACAGATATTTGAAGGGCATATTAAAGTACAAACAAAACGGTATAGTTTAAACTTGGTGAGCTTAACTATCTGCTTTTCTTTTCTTCTCTCTTTTCTGGTACTCTCAGTTTTTTGTTTTATTTTGTTTTCAGTTTTTAATTGGCATTCATTATACTTAATGTCAGGGGACTTGCACATTGCAATCCATAGGTTTCTTTTATCCCCTACTAAAAAAGAAATATTTGTGTTTTCCAATTAACTTGACAACTAATGTGGTAATTAACTATTTTAAATGTTTGTTATTGTTTACATATGAATATTAGCTAAAACACCTTTGATGATTTTATCAACATTAACCTATTAAATATATTAATATATTTAACCTATTAAATATATTAAATCTGGTTCATAAATAATAGGCAAAATAGAATGTGAGCTTTAAAAGATCTTCAAAATCATCTAACCCATGGCCTCTTCCACGGTGCCCTAAAGTATTTCAGATGAAAGAGTTCCAATAAGGTAGTTCCTAAAAAAAGACTTTTTGTGATTCTGCAGCTTAAAAACTGGGTGATAAATCCTTTGATATCTTTTCATTTTCTTATTTTTTTGTTGAGAAAGCTGAAGACTCCAGAGCTTCATAAATTATTGACTTTTGCCTCATTTATAGCCACTTAGTAGAATAAATTTTGCCTCAATGTGCAGTCACAAAAATAATAAAAGAATGAGTATTAATATTTTTATGTAAAGCAAATTGCATTGTGGCATATTGTAAAACTCCAAGTAAGCAGATATGTTTAATTTTTTTGAATACATAATTATATGTGAACTTTATTTTTTATGTGTATAAAATTAAAGCATTTATGTGCATAATTGTTACTAAAAGCCAAAATATATTTTCACTGAAGCAAATGTATTTTTCACTTTATTTGGAATCAAATTTAAAGTTTCCTGCTGCAGCATTCAAGTGTACATTACATACAGAGAAGTATTCAGGGATCAGCCAACAGAAGTTAAGAGAGAGTCCCTGAATATATGTATGTACAATGTAAAATGTCCATTGGTGCTGAAATAACATTTATCTTGTAAATAAGAGATAACATCAAGACCTGGTCAGTAACAAGAATTAGTAAGAATTATGTACTGTAATGCTGATTTCTAACTATCGAGTTTTCTAATTTTCACCAACCTCATACTATATGTCATTTTCTTTCAAATTTTGAGTTATAATTCATGTGAATACATGTACATGTGTTTGTGTCCATGTGTCATAATTGATACAAAGAAGCTACCAAGCATAATTAAAGATTTCGTATGAAGTTCTTTTAAACATGGTTCAAAAAATATCTGGTTGTCATGACCGGTTATTACAACACAAATCATGTGTTGGCCTATAGCTGTTAAAATCCCTAGCTGCTGAATGTCCTAGAAATTAAATTATATTTTTCTTTTTTGCACTCTACAGAATTCAAGGCTGATCTCTAAGGTTAAATCACTTTTTTGACCTCAAAGATCTTTCAAAAAGTATTCATAAAAAGCTGTCTCTGGAGCCTTCCACTTTAAGGTAACAAATGATCTAAACTCTATAGCTAGTGAAAAATAAAAAAAAACAATAAAAGGTTTAGCTGATAGAATCTATGCTCACACGAATGAGAGTCCTTTTTACCAAATGTTTGTCCTTTGTTCATTTTTAAAATTTATAATAATTTCATAATTTCTTACCAAAATAAAATATAATAGTCCATAATACTTTAATATCTTGGAAAAACTTACCATTGACTTAAAATCATAACCATAGTAATTAGGGGAAATGTCTCTCCCCTACTCATGATTTTCATGAAAAGAGGTTTTCTTTTAATACCTACGATGTTGAGTCCCAGCATTCACTCCTCTGGACAAAGATGGTCCGAGTTCTCTGTTAAGTGAGCAGCAGTGATTACATTTCTTAATTGGTTCAAACTAATTTATCACATGTTCTGCATGCAGGATGAAAGTGTCTCTTTATCATTTTTCCCCCCAAGATACATTTAGGAAGTGGTTAATAGTTCTGCTCAACAAATTCAATTTTTCTTTATGTATTTTCTAAAGACTGAACTAGAAGTATAGTGATCAGATTTTTTTCTCTCACACTAGGGAATTTTAAAATTAAGTTTTATCCTTAATATAGGTGATGTTAAGGTTCTCTATTAATATTTCTTTCTTAATTTTTAATTAATTCTATATTTGATTGTGGCAGTGGTATACTTCCTTTTCGTTGGGCCCAAACACAGACATTTATTATAATAATAAAATGCTTAATTCTTCATAAGTTTTATGGTAAACTTTAAATTCATAAACCTATTCTCATTTACACTTAAAAAAACTGAATAAAGAGTTCATATTTGCTAAACTTTTATGTATTTTTTCTTAGTAAGGTATAGTTAAAAGGTGAATATCATAGCTGTTACTGTATTTTCTTGCAGCTGAGTTCCATTTGTAATCTCTCAATCAGTATTTGTCTCTGCCTCTCTCAGTCTCTCTCTAACTCTTTCTTCTATTTCACAGTTCTTTAGCCCTGACACATATTTAGGGTAATCTTTATCTCCTACTTTTTTCTGAACTCTTTCTTCCAAGATTCTGTGGTTGAGTAAGAGATCAGGAAATTTTTAAAAACATGTCTCCACAACTCTTTTTACCATTTTGTCAAAAGGGTTAATTCATATCTTTCTTGGAAACTAATTTTAAAAGCTAATTTTAGTGAATTTATTATCAGCATTATATATAATAGATAGCATTATAACATTTAAAGGATCCTTCTGTTCATTAAAATTAAAGGTCAAGTTAAATAGTGTGACTGTTTCAGGCAGTGTGGGTTATGTTAGTAGCAGAGAATTAAACACCTCTCAAATTTCAACATGCAGGTGGTTGTCTCTTCTGCCACATGCAAGTCTAGAACTGCTACAAAATAGGTGCTAATTAATAACTTTGCAATGTTAAATATTTTGTGAAAATATACATCATTTGTCTTTTACCTCAGGAACAGATGTCATTACTCTACAAGTATTGAATTTTCATATTCCACACATGCAGTGTTGACGGGTGCTGAGTGAAAAGTCAAAGAGAAGAGGTCTCCATCTGACAGCCTCGAAAAACTCAGTTTGCTGTGACAAAGGAGGTAGTTCTAACATAAATAGCTCCTAGCTATGCTTTGGAAGGGATATTTCCCTTAGATGGCTCTGTAGACACCTCTATGACAAGCTGTTATATCTTTTACAAATCTGCCAGCTACTTTTTATGAGCTTCAGTTCCTCTTTATGACTATAATAAAGGAGAGTAGCAGCCATGTGTGTATACAATGGTCCCCAAAGCAAGTATTCGTATACAAAAATAATGTAATGAGATCTTTGGATGTTCTTTCCCTTCTGCTGGTTGGTTTCTATCTTAACTCTTCTTTCCAAAGCATTCCATTGTGACTGTAATAAATTACTATGTGTGATGTTTGTTTGACAGTTCTCTCATTAAACTAATAATTTCCAAAATACTATGTGCACTATAAAAAAGAACACATAAATCAATAAGGAAATTAAAATTTCCAGTTATCTAAACAGCATCATTTGAGAGACACTTTGTGATAAGTTTACTTAAAAATGTATTTACACCAAAATAAAAACATCTATTTTCAACAATTATTTATGTGTTCTAAGTATAAATTTGAAACTGCAACCATTTTTAAAGGACATAGTTAAAAAACATGTGTATAAAAATGTCATCAACTCATATTTTAGATCATTGCAAGAGATTCATAAATTTGTACCTCGCTTTGATTCTACATCTACATAGATGACATTAGAGAATTTTAATCTCTCATACATATTTATCAAATAAAACTTTGCCAATAGAAAAGCTTATAAAAAACAATGACAAAAATTTATTAATGTGCTTCTAGACACGACTATGACTGATCCCAAAAATTAGTGTGGTTATTTTAAAAAGTGGATATTTTATAGATACACAAATGAATAAATTTGTACATATTTAATGGACTTAATTTAATAATTTTATTTCTCTTGTCTCTAGAAAACTCAGAGCTAACTTACCCTCTTATATTTTGCCAACATGAAAGAATTTATAACGAAGATATTGAACTCTATTCTTATCCCTAATCAGATTTATATTTTAATTTTATATTCCTTTCTTACAATTACTTGTTTATTTATATATTTTCTTGATTTTTTTTAAATTATAGCAGACATAGTAAATGCATTTACATAAGTCATTACAATTATTTTTTTTTCAGAATGAAGTGTTGGTGTAAAGCAAATGAACATGCAGGCATTTGGTGCGTCTTAACTAGACTTCTTTTTTCTTTTTTTCTTTTTTATTTGAGGTAAGCACTATGGGTTTTATTTTTCTCTCTACATATGTCAATATTTTTCATAAAATAAACTAAATTCAATAATTTATATAGAAGCTCTCCTATGACTTTCCAGTTGTCTATTACTACTACCAGCTTGATGCATCCTTTAGACTCCAATATCATCAAACTGCTTTTATATCCTTATACATGCAGAATTTTTGCCTCCCTGTTGCACCCTCTACCTATAATGCTTTATCCACTTGTCTTTATCTTCCAGCATTATACCTTCAGACTTAATTCAGACATCACTTTTTCTACTAAATTTGTTCTTGATCTTCTCTTGAGTACAGGTTCTTGAGTACATTGAGTGTTTTTCTGCAGTGCTCTTACTTCTATATAGTAAGTCTTTCCACATCATCAGATACTTAAATATTGACTTTCATATGGTCCTATCACCATTACCTAAAAGTCAGTTTTTGTTAACTTCCCTGCCTTTTTTCTATCTGCTGTTTTTATTTAGGAGGTTTCTCTATTCTCTGTACTTTCCTTCATTTTAATTGTCATGCGAGTCTCATGAACCATCTTTAGTGTCTGAGATTTTTCTGACCCTTCATTCCTCTGAACCACCACAGTCATTACTGGTTTTGTCACTCATCTGGTGTTTTGCATACGTTGCATACTGTTGTTGTTAAGTGTTGTTAATTGCTTTGAAAGCATGTTTTGCATCTTCAAGTAGTTTGAAACTTTGGAGCACTGGTTCTTAATCAGAGCTGATCTGTGAGTGTCTTAAAGACCTATGAATCCTTTAAAATTATACATAAGAAAATATTTATCTGTATATTTACATTTATACTTTCTTTTTTCAAAGGGACAGCATCTAAAAATCTTTATTAACCTAACAAAAAGATCCATGTCTAAAAGCCATTCATCTAAAAGCTTAAGAATCATGGTTTGCATTTTTTCTTCCTCCATCAGGCATGCAAGTGGAATGTACTTACTAAATATTTGCGATTAATTCTTCAAGTCCCAGAATCACAGTTTGGACCCCTAAGGAACCACTTGTTGGGAGTGGAATAAAACCAGAGATGGACCAAGATTAACAAAAAATGCAATAAGCATGAGTTAGCTTAAATCAATATTTGTCTTGTCTCCTATTAAGTTGTATTTATCATATCACAAGATATAAGGTACAAATAAATATTTTGTAAAATGTTTATGTATAATTTAATGACTAATAAAGAGAAAACCATGTAAATGCCATGAAGATCAAAATATAGAAAGTTGCCTGTCCCCAAGAAGTCTCTTAGATGACACTCTACATAGAAATTCTCTCATTTTCTCCTAGAGATAATATATATTCTAAATCTAGATACATTAAAGTAGAAATAAAAACCAAGTTATGTTGTCACCATGGATAGGGAGATTCCTTTTGGTAATTCTTCAGGGATCGCTCAAGTTTCTACATGTTTTTCATGTGGAGTCATAATCTTATTTCTGGCATGTCTTTCCAAGGATGTTTGTATTATAAACAAGCCTTGGAAAATAGAGATGGAGTATCTCTCTCCTGAGCAAATAAAAAGTTTATTTACTGTCTAGTGTAATAAAGATCATGTCTCCCTTTTGTGCAAAGGCTAGTTGGTCTTATTGTTCAGTAAAACATGTTTCCTAGACCAGTATTTGTAAACATTGAGAAGGCTAACTCAATAGTTTATTGTAGAATAAAATTTTAGACCCTTCATAGTTCTTGACAATTCCATTTCATAAAGTTATTAATGCTCCATAAATTTATATATAGATTCAATGTAATGCTAATATCATAAAAGATTTTATTGAACTTCACAGATTTGTTCATATATAGTATAATCAACATACTTATATAATTTATATGTATATTTAAAAAGACAAGAATAGGCAAGATATTTCTAAAGAAAAAAGTTAGAGATTTTCTACAAGTTATAACTTTTCATACAAATTAATTAACATAAAGTGTAAATTGTGCAGGCTTTGGAAAACAGCTATTGGAACAGAAAAGAGGGGCCCCAATAGATTCATACTTGATACATGAAAGATATGTTATGACAGATAAATGAGGAAAGAACAGAATTTTAATAAATGGGAATAATACAACTTACTATCAACATAAAGACAATTCTGTGTCCTACACCTTACAATTTCTAAAAATTAACTCCAGTTTTATTAAAGACATAAATATGAATTTAAAAAATAAGGCTTTTAAGCAGTTAATGTAGCTAATATCATCTTGAAGTTATTTGGAGTTGGGGAGGACTTTTAAAACAACATACAAAGCATAAACCATCAAGGAAATATTTATAAATACTACTTGAAAATTAGAGTTCTATTCATCAAAAAACATTATTGAAAACAACCCACTAAATAGAAGGTATTTGAAAGTTTATGCATATATACTGTGTTTTCAACCTCTCCATCTATGCATACATATATACATATATACAACCTTTTCATACATATGTGTGTATAAGAATACACAAGATACAATTCAAATTAATAAGGACAGAAAATGAAAAATGAAAAAAAGTTTTTAATAGATGCTTCAAAAAGGGGTTAGGTCATGGCCAATAAATATTTAAGACAGGATTCAAGGCTGACATAATTTTTAAAAATCTGAGTAATAATAAATGTTGTGAGTTATACCATGTGGAATGATGAAACTCTCCCACTTGGCTGAAGAGAGTATAAAATGGCACAGTGACTTTGGAAAACAGTTTGGCAATGTTGACAATCCAATATGATATGATGAAGCAATTCCAATTCAAGATATGTACCCTGAATAAACTCTAGCTATCTTGCACATATGCACCAAGGTGTCAGAACGGTTTATAGCAACATTGTTTATAAAAGCCTCAAACTGAAAATAACTCAGATTTCCATCAACAGTAGCATGGAGAAATAAATTGGTATATATATAAAGTAATACTTTATACCAATGGAGCTGAATGAAATACAGTTCCACACATGAATGTACTTCACAAATATTTGTTTGAGAGAAAGAAGCAAGTGCAGAATACATAATAGACATGTTCATGTATATAAAGCAAAAAAAGGCCAAAAATAAATGTTATTATTTGCCATATGAGTATACATATTTTATCTATATATGGATAAATATACATGTATAAACATATATACATATGGATATATAGAGATATATAAATATAATAAACATCTGAGACAATGACCAAAACCTGTAGAAAAGTAATGTCATTGCCAAATAGAAATGTCATTGATGGTCATCTTTGTTCCATTCCTGATCTCAAAGAAAAGGTTCATTTCACAATTTATATGATATTTGTTGTTGGCTTCTGAAAATTTCAGGTTATGAAGTTCGGTTTTATTTCTAACTCGCTAGGAATATTTTTAATCATGAATATGATTGCAGTTAATGAAAATCTTTCCTGCCTTTTATATGACAGATATATTTTTTATTCTATATCTCAATGTATTACAATAATTGATTTTGCAACATAAAAATCAATTCATTATTAGTAGAATTAAACCAACTAGACTATATTTTTTTCAGTTTGCTAAAATTTTAATCAAAATTTTTATTTATGTTTTTGAATTAGAATTACCTATACTTTACAATTCTGTATGGTCATGCGTTGTTGGTATAAAAATCATTTAAGCCTCATATAATGACTTGTAATGTATGTGGTTTTTCTCTGAATATATCTACATCTTTTACTTTCTCTAATTCTCATTTTTACTTTTATATGTCAATGTTTATTTTTTTTCTTAATTCATTAGTTTTTGGATTCATTGAATTTCTGGAATCTACTGACTAGCACCTTTAATCATTTTTGGAAAATTCTCTTAAACACTCTTCTAATATCACTCTTGCCCCATTTTCTCATCTCTCTTAACTATTGTTAAACTTATGTAATTGCTATATATTCTCTTTGCTCTATTATTTACTTTCTTATTCTTCACAAATTCTGAGTAGTCTTGATACTTGAAACCTCACTTAATTATTTCCTATGGGTTAGAAATTAGTGGGGTGGAGCACTGATACAGTGGCTCCATAAAACTCAAACCTAGTGATGTAGTGGCTGGGGAACATTGACACAATTTGTGAGAGTGAACAAACCACAGATGGTTTTACAGGTTCAGTCCAGGTGGGCCTTGGCAGATGATTTCAACTGTATGAGTTGTACCTCTTGTTATGTGGGCTGCAGCTGATATTGTAGGTTCAACTAAAGTAGTAAATTACCAGGAGGTATCGTTAACTTGCAATTAAAATTCACTCCCAAACAGGTAGCTGTTTAGCTAAAAAATTTTTTCCAAACATAGCTAAAATGCAGGTGCTTTAAAGTGTGCACTATAGCATACCAGTTGTGCACAATTCCTGAAGCTATCGGTAATCAAATTTGTTAGAACTGCTAGTCAGAAATAAAATATCTACCTTTCCCTAGTTTTACACAGAAGCAAATGCCATAATTCTAAACTATGAAAACAAAATGTAGACCCTCTCTGCCCCTGAGATAAAGCATAAGTCCTTACTTATTAAGTGTGGGCTACACAGAGTGATTTCATTCCAAGAGGAAGGCATGAGAAGGATTAAAAAAAAAAAAAAAAGAGCAACTTTAAAGTTAAGAAACCTGACTAACACTATTTCATCCCAGTATTCAAGGTTAGCATCAACAGTGATAAGTCATGACGATAGTATATATTCTTCCTATGATGTTAAAGAGGATGTCATCCTTTTCTTTGTGGCCTTCCTCCCCAAAACCCATATCCCCAGTTTACTCACAAAGTAAGCATCAAATAAATCCCAAGTCAGAGATGTATTACAAAACCAGTGCTTCTCAAAACTGACAGGTCATTAAAAGTGAAATTTTAAGCAACTGTCACAGCTAGGTAGTGTTTAAGGAGACACAATGACTCAACATAATGTCATATTCTGGATTGGACTTGGACAGGAAAAGAACACCAGGAACAATCTAAGAAAATCTGACTAAGTTAAGGACTTTAGTGAATAAACTATCAATCATGGTTCATTAATTGTGACAAACATACCATTCTCATGTAGGATGTTACTAATAGGGGAAACCGGGTTTGGAATATATGGAAATTCTCCGTACTATCTTCATAATTTTTCTTTAAAACAATTCTTTAAAAAAGAGAGATTTATAAAAAGATTATTATAGATAATAATCAGTAGATGTGGATTAGAGCCTGAGATTCTGCATTTCTAATAAGCTCCTGGTACAACTTAAGTGACTGGTTCTGCTCATGTTAGACTAATGCCATTGGTTATAGAGTGGTCCCCAGGTCACCATGTTCAGCGTCATCTGAACTTGTTAGACATACAAATTCTCCTACTCAGAAAGTACTGAGTTGGAGCCCAGCAGTCTGTTTTATGATACATGTTTTATGATTATGATACATGTTGATATTTAATAGGGTATGTCATACAACCTGTTCTTCATTAATGTCTTCTTTACTTTTGGTCTGTTGCAATGCAATATATTTTGAAATAAGCTGGATTTATAATTTTATTTCAGGAGAATATATATTTTTATGATATTAAGTCTACCCACTCATGAATATGGCATAGAACTCAATTTAAAGCTTAATGTTGTTGCTTCTATGTTGATCTTATATCCAAAAAACTTGTAAATAATGAGAGTTTATGTGTCTTTCCAATTTTTATATATTCCTTCCTCATTGTTATTATTATTTTTTCTGCCCTCATTCTAATCCTATGGTAGACATCTTTAGGCCATTTCTAATTTTGGAGGAGATGCCTTTACTACGTTAGTGTAGACACCTTTTATCATTTTAAGGATATTTCTTTCTACTAGTAGTCAGCTTTTTTTGTAATTACTAATGTGTGTTGATTTTGATAAAATATCTACTCTGCTTCTCAGTTTTATCAACAGTCTAAAAGACAAAATGGAGAGAATGTGAAGATGTAATATGCAAAGATTTCATAGCCTTGAAGGTGCTCAACAAGACTGCCCTCCATGAAGGGCACCCAGTGATCCTTGTCTCTTCTCTATATCTCAAATTATTTTTTCTGTATCTTTTCTCTTTGTGTGTTGCATTCCAGATGACTTGTTGAGATCTGTATTTCATTTAACCAGTTTCCAACTTTAATTACTTTGCTGTTTATTTTATTGAATTATAATTCCATGATCTTTTTTCTCATTTCTAGAAAACCAACTTCTCCTTTTTCAGGTTTGCCTAATCATCTTGATTTCTATAATTTGCCCACAATGTCAATTCCTATATTCTATAGGTTCACATTGTTTTTATTTTATTTACATTATAGTTGTAATTTCTGAAGAACTCAGACTCTAATTCTTCCCTTAATCTTATTCTTTGGAAATTTTAAGAGGCCTGCATTAAGATCATATTCATCCAGACAGTGTTCGCCTTTGTTGCTGTTAGGCATCAGAAGGTTAAAACAATCTGAAACATTTTTAAATTATTTTATTTGATTAGGGTTTAATTGGTTGGTGTATGAGACTAATGTCCACATTTCTCTAAGGAGTTGAATTTAAACTTCAAGGTGGTAAGAGCTGAGGATTAAGTGGCCTTTCTCTTTTCTTCTCTATCCTGAAGGAAACATTGGTATTCAAACCCAAAAGTTCCTCATGAGGGTTTTTCAAGGTCTTGAGCTGAGGATTGCTTATGAAGACAGAAATTCTAATTTATTTCCTACCCTTAGCTATTTTCTACATGTAATCATTTTCCTATTGTAGAGTATATATATTGGTTATACATCAACTGACTTTGTTTTCTAGAATCCTGACTGAAACAGAATTCAACCAGGCAAAGGAAATCTAAATATTTTGCCCTCTTTCACACATAAATAATAAAAATGACAGATACATCAAGATTTTCCTTTAGAGTCATAGATAGGAATAAGCCAAGTCTCTTCTGACTATTTTGCTACCAAAAGCAAACAGAACTTTATTCAAAGAGAAGATTTTTTCGTAGAGAACATTTCTGTGGTTTTAGCTTTGGGGTAAATAACTGCTGAAAATCTGTCTGAATGGATGGTAGCATAGATATATGAAATACATCACAGCTATATTGTATGTTTTGTTGTTATATTTATGTCTATCTGTAATAGACACTCTGGACCGTTAAACTTAAAGCATGAATCTTTAGGTAAAGATTGAATGAGCTCCAATGTATCCTCCCCATTACTTAGTTGTTGGTTGGAATCAGCAGTTACAGGTATCCTCCGCTGTTTGAAAGTTTGCTTTACACCACTTCGTTTTTACAAAAGATCTGTATTTTTACCTATTTTCACTAACCAAAAAAATCTAAAGAGGATTTTTACTTGTAGAAAAAATATATGGAAATTGAAAATAGTATTCAGCGTCTGTTTTGCTGAGAGAAGTCATGGAGTCAGCATGTAGCCTGAGAGATGAGAGTGGCACCCTCAAGCTCCTTACCACAGAACTATACTCGGCATCTCAGCACCAAGAAGCCATAGCTTTGAACTGTGTCTGTGAACATCTGTTTTTTTTTCTTCTCTATTCCATGCATCTTTTAGCAAGATGTGTCTTAAAGTAATTGCTTCTTCACTTTAAGCCATTTCTGTTTATGAGAGATTTCGTAGGAATGCTTTACTTTCAGATTGAGGGAGGAACAAGACCTGTGTTTACATCTGCTGGTCAGGCACACAGCAAGAGGTAGAAAGACCAGCATAGACCACTATCCTGATTAGATAATTTAATTTCTAGTAGGACCTATTAAAGCCCAGATGGCTTGCTCCTTCACGGGTATTTTTACTGTGTATAATAACTAGGTCCTTTAAAGAACTTAAATCACTTGTCTATATTGTTGGTGTTTTTCAGATGCTGACTCTGTAACAGATGTGACTGAATTTGCTCTCTACTAAAAATTTCTACCTTTCCTACTGAGTAACTTTAATTTTGGTCACTACATGGGCTATTTAAGAAACAATGAAAATTTTACTATTGACTCTCAACATGAAAACATCTACTTTCTGTCATTTATACATTCATCAAAATCTTTGTCTAACTGATGATACCCTTCGTGTTCAGGGCTCTTGTGTGCTTGCTAATTTTTCCATGTGTTTACTGATTTGCAATTTATTTTGAGTGGAAGAGTACTCAGGATATTGAATTTGTAAACCAAAAGTTCTTAGTAAACTCACTTTGGTAGACTTCTCTGAATTTTTAAATTTTTTTTCCAAATTTTGTCTGTTCTTTGACCAGAGAGAGCTAATTCCTGTTTCAAATTTATATTTGCTGTACCATATAACTAGTATAATTTTTTCTAATAGTTCCATTTGAATGGCTCCTTCTCATCATACAGATTAGCTTAAATGAAATGGCACTTTTCCTGTCTAAATTTCATACTCATTTCCTCTATCGATATAAAGCTGTATTACTTGGTGCATCTGACCATTACCTAAGATTATTATTTTTTTTACTATTGTATTTTTTTTACACTATTATGAAAAATCATGATCATACTTATTTTGTCTGGCTTGTTCATCATTTTATGCATAGTCAGCATTAAAATCATTATTGGATGAATGAATAAGTGACTGAGTATAATGTCTCATATTTATTTCAGAGGGCTGGTACAAACTCAGGGTGACAATAAACCCCAGTTTGTCTAGAATAGTCTTATTTTACATTTTCTGTCCTAGATATAATTATTTAATTATTATCAATAGCATCACTTTTCATTTTTGATTATTTATATAGACTAATTTACATAATATTTGCTCTCCTTCCTTGAGGAGAACATTAGGTTCTGCTAAGGGTCTAGGTGACTGGCAACAAGAGAGGAATATGACTTCTATTACTTCCATGGTATAGGAATGCTATTTTTTTTTAACTATCTACGTAGTAAAATTATACTTAGAATTTTCTAAATTTCTCTAGTATTGTTAATGCAATGATACCAATATGTTTTCAATTGCATTAAAAAGTGTTGCAACAAATAACAAAAGTGGTAATGTGTGAATTCACATTTTTGATATGGTAAAGGGGTTATTTCCTTTCCATAAGAACTAAGCCAAGATGTAACTATTGTGGAAGGAATTCGGAATCAAACTCAGTCAAGCCAGTATAAAAAAATTAATGAGGACAGACTTTTGCACTTTGTTTTTTTGTATGTGGAATATAAAGCAGAGTAGTCTATATTCACATTTGGCATATTTTTATGTTGCTTGCGATATTTCGTGATACTTTATGTGGTTGGTATTTGTCATTTTACAATCCCCTCTAATGTGGCTGTGTTCTTTCTTTTAAGTAGATCCTATTATGACCATTTGCAGACCTTTTTGAGGGTAAAATTAAGTGTACACAACTAGTCACCAGATACTTTCAGGTCACAGGAAGCAATTTTATTAAAGTGAAATTGGGACTCCCTTCATATGTTGCTTTCCCAAAAGATGGCTGCAGGCATAGAAACTGACTTAGAGTTATATTTGGATGCAAGGAATAGTGAAGTCCTATTTAGCTTTAACAAAATTAAAGCTTATTTCTCTCTCATGTAATTAAAGAAGAGCAGAAGTTGGCTAGAGGAGGCTGAGATTATAACTCCCACTGCTCAGGAACACAGGATCCTGCCAGTTCCTCATCCTGACATTCTGGAGTGTGTGTTCTATTACTAAGCTCTAGGATAGTGCTGGGGATTCTATTATGTCATCTATGTATAAAAACAAAAAAGAAGTAATGGCTCATGTATGATAACCAAATATTTTAATGAGCACATGAGCTTGCCATATCACCACACCTTCACAGAGAGGGAGGCTGAGAAGTCCGGGTAGTCATTTGCCTTTTTAAAAAGTGCCATGTCCTAAAGAAAAGAGGGAGAAGAGAACTTAATGTAGATAACTAGCAGTCACCACCACTGTTTATAGATCACATGGTTTCATAGAACAATAGGGTGAAGAAAACTGGCAGAAACCTCATTTTGGCTATCTAGACAGTCCTTGAGCTATAAAGGTAAAATCTTCTGCCTTCTTGACATGTGGAGGAGAATCTGTTTCCATCTTACTTTCTTTTTAAATCTTTTCCATCTTTTTTTCAGGAATACTATTGGAATGTGATAGTCTTGTTACAGCAAGAAATAGACTCCACCTAGCTCACCTCATGAAGTACTAGGAGAAACAGTGTCATTTTCTCTACTTTTTGTCTCCAAATAATGAACACAATGAGGAAAGGGACCATTTGCAAATTTCAGATACAACCCAAAGGATAAAAAGAGTAATTGATATGCACAATTTCCAAAGTTCAATTAAGTCATAAGGCAAAGTTTGAAGGTTATGAAGGTTATCAACCAAACAATTCTGGATTTGTTATTATTGGTGTTTTGCAGTTTTGAATAAATAAGAATTTAAAAGCACACATAATGAATTCTTAGTATAATTCAAAGGAAAGTTATACACCAAATGAATATTAAAAAAAAAGACTTCAGTAATTAAGAAAATAAAATATAAAAGCAATGACAAGAGCATATTTATGTTAATTTGATGCTGTTAGTTTTATTCTATAATAGTCACAGCATAACTGCTAAAACGTTTATGACGAGTTCCCTAAACTGAAGATTACATCTTCACTATTACATTTCATAAAAAAAGTTATTTTGTGTACATAAATTCAAGCTCATATTTACAAATGAATTCCTTACTCATAGATATGGGTGATGGTGTGTGCCTACTTGCTGACTCGCCCTGCAGTAATTCACACTCCCCAGCTTTTACAGTACAGCTGCAAAGTCAGTGGGGAGTCATTCAATTATTTGTGATTTTACACATCTGTCAGTTAAATCTGAACATCAAATGCAAAATTGTACACAGAGGGACATTATGGGGATTTGTGACTCTCCCTAGAGGATATTGGATCTATATACCAACAAAAGATTCATAAATGAATCTTTCCATCTGTAACAGATATATAGTCCTTTTCCACTAATGCTTATGCTAGCTAAGAATTTTCTAAACAAAAGGAGGTTCTGTAACCATGAATAAACTGAAAATGAATCCTGCAGATTAATTTGGCATCTTCATTAGAAAATATGAGATTTCTGAATGCAGTGTGGAATCACAATGGTTACCATTCTTTAGCTTTAAAAGGTTTACATGGTCAGAGGAAATAAAATATAGATTGAACATTCACACCCAAATGAATTTGAGTAAAAGGTTTCAAAATGAACTGAGCATGTCAGAGAATTGAGGTCATAAAAATAAACACATCTCACTGATTGTAAAAAATACTTATTAAAATGATTCTTATACTGTCATCTCAACTTTAGAGAGAACAGTTATTTAATTGTTTCTTATCACTTAAAAGCTTTAAGTCTCATATACTATAAAATTTTTTGTGTAATTTTAAAAATGTGAATTATTTATTTATGATAATATTTTAATACTCAGATTATAATCAGCTTGAAAGGATGCCTGGTTTTCAATATTCAAATTTAAGTTTTTAAATAGTTTGATATATTGACTCTTCTTTCTTATTTAAATCATTTTTCTCTTTAATTTCTTAGTATCATGTAAAAATTTCAGGGACCAGAAGAATTTAATTAACATTTTAGCCTTCTGCTTAGTAAATTTGTCCTTTCATTAGTAGTTTACCTCATAAGATCAATTTCTTCATCTAAATTTCAAAAGTAATCATCTCTCTATCTGCCTATCTATCTATCATCTATCATCTATCATCTATCTACCTGTCATCTATATCTAACTATGTATTTATGGACAGAGAGAGTGAGAGATTTGTTGAAAGGAGTAAATCAATTTATGTAATTATAGAGACTGACAAGTTCCAAGATCTGAAGGTTGAATTGACAAGCTAGAGTCCCAGGAGAGCCCATGAGTAGCTCCTGTCCAAATCCAAAGGCCTTAGAAGTTTCAGTATGAAAGCTGGCAGGTCAGAGACCCAAGAAGAGCATATGTTCAGTCTGATTCCAAGGGCCAAAAAGACCATTTCTCAGCTGAAACAGTTAGCAGGAAGAGTTCATTTTTATTTGCAGGAGGGTCAGCTTTTTTATTCTTTTCAATCCTTCAACTATTTGGATGAGAATCACCCACATTAGGGAGGGCAATTTTTTTAAGCCAGTTGTCTGTCAATTCAAATGTCTATCTCATCTTAAGACATCCCTTATAGACACAATCAAAATAATACTTGACCAAATATCTGGACATTTTATGACCCAGTCACGTTGACACATAAAATTAACTATGACCCAACTCCTGGGTCAAAGAGGAAATAGAACCCAAAATTGCAGATCTTCTTGAAAATAAATATCTATAAGAATTCTGATTTATATAAGAATTAATGAATACAGGTAAATTAAGTATTAGAAAATATTTATAAATTAAGTACCTATAACAACGAAAATGAAAACTGAATTGAACACCTAATTGCTTGGTAAAGAAAAAGAAATTTCACACACACACACACACACACACACACACACTATATAAATCAAACCAAACCAAACCACATTAAATTAACCCCAATACTAAAATATAATGAAACATTATAAATTTGACTAAAGTTGACTATGTATATATATGTATATGTGTATATATATATATACACATATACATATATATATTGAGAGAGCATGAATACAGACATTGAGAAATAGCAAAAGTTTCCTCAAATATAGCATTTTTATACTCTATGCAAATATATTTGACAATATAAATAAAATGAATAATTTTCTAGCAAAATACAATTTATCAAAATGAATTCAGCTTGAAAGATGTATTCAAACTAGACCAATTGCCATAGAATAAATAAAGAAAATAGTTTAAAAGATTGCTCCAGTCAATTTTAAAAATTGAAGAAATGATTTAAGTTCTTTTCCCCCATCTACTTCTCCCTTCCCCCTACCCTCTAACCTCTAGTAACCACTAGTCCATTGTCCATGTCCGCAAGTCTGTTTATTTGTCCTGTTCATTCATTGCTTTTAGGTTTATATCCCACATATAAGTGATATCATGTGATTTTCAACTTTTTCTGTCTGGCTTATTTTGCTTGGTATGATTATTTCAAGGCCCATTTATGTTGTTGCAAATGAAGGTATTTCGCCTCTTCTTATGACTGAGTAATATTCCACTGTATATATGTACTACAGCTTCTTTAGCCAATCATCTATCTTAAGACACTTCCATTGCTTTTATGTCCTGGCCACCGTGCATAATGCTGCTATAAACATTGGTGTGCAAATATCTTCTCAGATATTATTTTTGAAGTCTTTAGGGTTAACATTCAGTAGAGGGATTGCTGGATCATATGGTAAACCAATTCTTCAAGTTTTTTGAAGAACCTCCATACTGTTTTCCATAGTGGTTGTACCAGTTTGCAGTCCCACCAGCAGTGTATGAAGATTCCTATTTCTCTCCATCCTTTCCAGCATTTGTCATTACTTGTCCTGTTCATTATATCTATTCTAACAAGTGTGAGATGGTATTTCATTGTGGTTTTGATTTGTATTTCCGTAATAGCTGGTGATATTGAGCATCTTTTCAAATATTTGTTGGCCATTTATATGTCCTCTGGGGAGAAGTGTCTGTTCAGGTCCTCTGCCCATTTTTTTGATTGGATAGTTATTCTTTAAGGATGGCGAGTCTCCAGGTTTGGACCCTGGACCATAGGCTGCAGTACAACTTGACGCTTGTTAGAAATGCAGCTCCTCAGGCTGCCCCACAGCTTGCTGATCAGAAACTCTGGGGGTGGGACCCCACCATCTGTATTCATAAGCCCAGAGACGATTGTCTTGTACATTAAAGTTTGAGGACCACCAATTAGGGGAAGGGATAAAAGGAAGGAAATCTGGTGTCACCTGCCAGCCTCTGTGGTAGTTCATGTTTATTCCCTAGTGGAAGGATGGATGCAGGGTTGTTTGGGGGGGGGTGAATTGAGGGACTTTCTTCTGCCTGAAAGTCCTTGAGCATAATACTGTCTGGAGTTGGAAAAATCACAACCTCCCCAAAGGCTGCGAGTTGCATTACCAACCCTATAAGTCTGCATGGGAGTAGAGCTCAGAATGAAGTCACCAGTTGCATTTGCTGTTTGCCAAAGCGTTGTTATTGAGTTGTATGAGTTCTTTGTATATTTTGGATATTTGGCCCTTATCAGAGGTGTTGCTCGAAAATAAATATATTGATAGATGATAGATACATGATACATGATACATGATAGATAGATAGAAATAGACAGATGGATGGATAGATAGATAGATAGATAGATAGACAGACAGACAGACAGACAATTGATAAATAATGGATGATGGATGATGGATGGATGGACAGACAGATGGACGGTCAGACAGAGGGACAGACAGACAGAGGTGTGTGTGTGTGTGCGTGTGTGTGTGTGTGTGTGTGTGTGATCGCTTATGGGTTTTGATTCTATAGATAGCTCTAATGCAAATTGTTTAGTAGAGTTTTGTTTTTAATTCCAAGTAGAAGGGCTTTCTGTTGAAAACGTTTGGTTTTATTGCAATGTGATCATAGTATCTATATTATCTCAATCACACACACAGACACACAAACACACATATTCCTACTGTTTCTATTGACCATACTGTTTTGGGGTAAAGGAGGAAACTAAATCTGTTTTGGCTTGAAAGATATGTAAATCTTTTACCAGTTATGAATGTTTCCTATTTGTCTTTTCATCTATTGTGACTTCTGTTTTTTAGGAAAGTTGTTGCTAAAGTGTGCAACTTGTAGCCCTAAACTGTTTGCCTGCATTGAATTGTTAAATAAGAGAAAAATAAACTTTTGTTTTCTTGAGAGAATGTTAAAAATAAAAAAGTAATGACAATAAATTTTTACTTGTGAACAGTAAATGAGAAAACACATATATGTGTGTGTGTATGTTTACCCTATTGATAAACTCTTATTCCTCTTTTTAGTTAATATTAGCATAATTTATGGTAATATATTGGAATCTTTTCCATGATCAAACTGTCTCATACAGAGGTATAACATCAATTGCCCATTATGTCAATATAAAATAATTCATCTGTAAGAATGCAAGAATTTAATACATTTATAATATAATTACATTATAATTATATATAATTCTTTCACTTTCCAAGTAATACATATTATATTGATTATATATATGAATATATGATTCTTACTAAAGAAAACACCAAATTAAAAATATTTCTGGGTGGTACTTAGTAGAGATTTTATAACACAAGAGTACTTCAATAATAAAAAATTCTTTCTTTTACTCATCTATTAAAAAATTTCATAGCCCAATACATTTCCAAACAAGATTAAATTTTGCTGTTCAACTTTCTAGTTATGTAGAAAGTCTTTGCAATCTGTTGAATGGTGTTCCTGAACCTTTTCTCATTTCACTGTTGTATCTCTATTACATGGGAGATGAAAGCAAATCAGGTTAAGTTTGACACTGATTCCTGTGAATCAGATTTGGCAATTCAACTTTTATATTATTTTAGGTCAGCACTGTGTCCAAGACTGACTTTCAGACCCATGAAATAAAATATCAAAGGACTTTTTTATGGCAAGAAAAAAAAAATGAACTGAAAAACAGAATGAGAACTTGATATCAAGATGGTTGCCTTCTTATTCTTGTTAGAAAAAAATTTAAAGCTTTGGGGCAAATCACGGAGGGCAAATCTTATAAACGGAGTTTAGTGGAAATAGATCCAAGAGAACTGAGAAGTGGATCAATATGCAACACATGACAAAAAAAGAGAGTAGTGTGAAAATGTATTCTCTGGCAGCTGTTAATAGAACTGGCAAAAACTAGACCCCTAAAAGAAGAGAAAGAGTAGGGAAAGAAAAACAACCACAGGAAAACTTCATTTTTCTTGTCCACCTGAGCAGTCACTAAAAGTAACTCAATTATGACCACTGTTTATTTTTTAAAAGTATACAAGTTCTTGAAGACCAAGGGCGTATGTCTATTAAATCTTGAAGGCATTCAATTAAAGAGTTAAGACATTTTCAAGAGAAATATTTGCAAAAGCCTGATCATGGGAAAATATTGATAATACTAGATACTGCTAATATTATATTACTTTTAAAAACACTTTCTTGTGGGATGACAAATGATGGGCAATGTTGAGTGGATGCAGAGATTTTGAAGACTTATTTTCAGAGAGCCATACATCCTTACCAACCCACAGATGAAATATGCCTTCCAAAGTACAGATGACCCTAGACAGTCTTTAAGATGGCTACATGGACACATCAAATTCAATGTAATTGATGTAAACTTAGAACTTTATGTGTCTTTGTTATAGAAGTTAAGATAAAAATTTAGAAGTAGTGACTACCATGTGGTTGATTGATAGAAACAAGATTCATACCATTTGAGAAAGAGATGAAAAAAGAAAATAGTATTTCTACTGAGGAGTAAAAGTCTGCTACGAAAATTTGTGGGACACTTTAACACCACTTCCACATTTTAAAACATGAGAAACTTTTATTCTATCAATCCTTATCTACAGAAACCCAAATCAAATTAAGAGGATCATTATTTAGAACGGAAATACTGGAACAGAGGCTAAATCCCACCCCTCTTCCCCAATTAAAACCATAGTATTTGAGACAGATTGACTGCGAAGACAAAGTCTGCTCTTCCAATCTCTAATGGGAGCTCTTAGGCTAGATGGAAAGAATTAGGTCAATTAGTTTTACAAAACAAAGGGCAAGTGTTATGTACTATTAGGTTGAAAAAACTGGACTAATTGGATTACTGTAATAGAGTATTGTACCCCTCAGCAATGCCAGGAGTGTACTTTAACTGTCACCCAAGAAGGCTTATTGACATTCTAAATAGTACAGAAAAAAAAAAAAAAAAACTATCTTTAAAGATCAGAATTAGTGAATGAGGAATGGTAGTGATCAGTTTTGGAAACACTACAGTAAGCCTCTCAGTTAGGCAGGACATCTCTGGACATTGTAGTCTTTATCAAGTGGTGTGGGCAGCACAGATTAAAAGGGAGTTAAATTTCTCTATTGAGCAACTAGTTGTAATTGGGCAGAGAAGGAAACAACACCAAGTTATTATTACAGGGATTGATGAATAGTGATAAATATGCCATCTGAAAGTCAATGTCTATGAAAAACTATGATAGATATCTGGAATATGATTATGTTCACAAACTACTATAATCTATAATTATTGATCAAAGGCATCTTGTCTCTACCTAGTCACTGGGAATATACAGTTAGTGATGAAAGGTCATTTCTGTTGAGAAGAAATAAGAATGACACTGTAATTTTAATTGATTTATGGTGTGTGAAAAAACTGTTTCATTATTCTCCTACATGCATGCCTTAGAACAAAAGAGTAATAAGTTCATCACTAGAATTAAATGGAAATAAAATTTAGGCAGACAATAACCCACAGGATGAGAGAATATTTCTGGAAGTTGATTTGAAGCCTCTAATTAATGTAATAGTTATAGAGAATTATTAGCAAGAAAAAACAAAAGTTTCAGTGGCCTTAGAAATATTATATACCCTATTACAATCTTACAAATGCTCATATGACTATGATGATAAAACAAGAAACAAAAACAAGGTAATCGAGCTTGAAATACACTGCTAATAGGCCTCAGAAGAAATAAAGTTGCTATCAGCATGCTTAGTAGTAATAATTCATGAGCCACTTTGCATGCTTCAAATCCACATGTTCGGTAGCATGTTAAGAGACTGATTCTTTTGAATGAAATGCTGAATAAACTATTTTAAGACAGATTATGACAGACAGCTGAGACATTTATGTCCAGGATATATTGACGCATGTCAGAGAGTATGTTGAAAAGAAAAGAATTACCTATAGATTTCTGCCACGCTGGTCAAATCTCTTTGGAAATGTGTTATTAACAGCTATTTAATAAATGCAGCAATGGTATTTACTAACACGAAGTGCCTAGTTTGGCTAGGATTGCTTATGACAAACAAAGCTATAATCCATAGATGGGGGCGAGGATGCAGAGCTCCCTGGGAAATGTCACACAAGCTATTGATATAAGAAATGGGCTTCATTATGAAAATAGCTACCTTTGCTGCAATTGATGATGGCATATGTTGCTTAAAACCTCATATATGAAATCCGAACCTCAATATTTCCTAATTAGGTAAGTATGAAAACGTTCTGTTGTCTAGGCGCATTGCTCCTTATCCTCCTGATTAATCCTGTCTTTGAAATCATACAGTTTGATATTGCATTTTGCAAGTGACTTGATGATGTCAAATTTTATGTTATCTCAGTTTATAATTTCTTGAAGGCAGTATACATTCAATCTGAATGCATACATTTTAAATAAAGAACTTTTGTTTTCTTTCTTCTTTAAGAAAGGAAAGAGAAACTACCATTGCTAAAGAAAAGCGTGAAAGATGCCACCTCAGAATCTAAGTTCAAATCTTAACCTTTCCCATTTAAGTTCATGACTTTTTTGTTTCCTCAGAGGAAAGAATGGAGTTTAAGAGACCTACTGAAATCACTAAACAAACACATAATTTACTGAGTCTATTTTCTTTTTCACGATTTGATTATGTGATGTGAGATGAGATCATTTTCCCAAAGACTAAAAGGAAATGTAAGAATCAACAGTAAGAACCAAAAGAATATTTGACCCAAAATAGAGCATTTTAACCTAATTTCTGTCATTTATCAGCACCCAAGCCACTTTTCATTTTTATGAGGTTTTAGAATCTTGGTTCACAAAATTTCTCTGCATCCCTACACCTCTATGGCATCAATTTCCATGTGGACAAATTGTTCAACCTCTGGTTTCTAAATTTGTTTAGCTCATCAACCAAATTATAATCAATTATCTACCTCTCCTCAGCCCTCACTCTCATGGCTGTACTTTTAGACTGGCTATCATTACAACACCATTTATAAAATACCCAGTTGAAGTATTCCTTAATTTGAAACCTTCTCTTATATTTCTTGGTCTCTTAAGTTAATACAGTTTTAGTCTCTTAGCTTCAATTTCAAAACTGTAAAAGCAAAAAATATTTTCATAAGTTCTCTGCTAAAACTTATTCAGTGGTAAACCTGACCTGATTGACTTTATTCATCTCACTTTACAGTCATCATTTCTCTCAATGGATGTAACTGTGTATATTTTTAGATGGAGAAAAATAAATATCTTTGATTATAGGGTCATACCTCAATCTCTATTGGAGATGTTACACAATAAAAACCATGTTAACTTAAATCTATAGTATCCTGAATTAGAAAGACACTTGGTCCCATGGGTTTTAGGTAAATGACTGTATACCAAGAATCCAACAAGTATTTTAATTTGCCAAGACCTAAAATTCTTATATTCAGCCAATTTTTATTTTACTGTCACCATTCACCATCTTTCATCTATTCCTCGATACCTGTTAGAATAACAAGTCCATCATTATAATGAGAAGCTGTAAATACAGCAAAATTTTCTGATTTTATTGACAAAACAAAACAACAATCCCTTTGCATTTTTCATGCTTGTGCATCCACATTTGAAATTACATGACCAGTTTAAAAATATTTGGTGTGGGAAATTTTCCATTGTGATGAATTTAAGCAAATTGGTCTTTATCATGTAACATCTCACACAACTTCTCCCCAGTCACTCTTATGTGATTACCAGATGATCATACACTAATCCATTATTGAGGTAATTGAAAGACTCAGATAGGAAGTACTACACTTTTGCCCCTTCAAATCCTTAAGTTTGTCCTCAATCTCTCTGTCTCTTTCAATTTTAATATTCTCATAACATATATTAACTTGAAATTATCCTACTTGTTTACTTGAATATCATCTATTTTTATTCCAGGCAAATGAGAAGCTCTAATGAAGGAAGAAATAACTTCTGTCTTTCTTATTCCCTCTGGTATCCCCAGGTGTAGAATAGTGTCTGTCACTTAGTATGTGTTTGAAAAAAATCAATAACCCCACTTATTCTTGAAAATCTATTTTATTGTAATTTACTAAAAATTGACTTTTAGTTGTAGGTGAATGAGTCTAATTTAAAAGAACAAGAAAGATTTTTTCCCCATGCCAACAATTTTAAAATAGATGCCTTCCATTTTGCTTATTATTAAAGAATAATTGGCACTTGATAAAGAAGTGGTATTTACTTTTCTTGGAAGAATTTCCATTTGGATTTTATTAAATTATCTGAAGCAGCATAGCATTTTCAACACGTAAACATAAAAAATTGGATGCATTTCTCATGCTAGATTAAAATGCTCTTCTTAATGTGTTTAACACTTTATAAGTGCCAGCTCTGGAATTTAATTCTCTCTGTGTGATCAGATAGTTAACTACTATTTATCTGAGAAATTCAATTAACCTAATATTTTCTTTTCTCTTGAATCATTTGTTTTAGATTAAACACTTCAAGAGTAATAACAAAATCATCAAGTACTTTTAGCACACTATATTAGGCACAGGGTCTTTCCACAGCCCATTGTTGTGATTATGTTTATTAAAGATGAATAAAAAGGAA
Source organism: Cynopterus sphinx (assembly GCA_030015415.1). Lineage (NCBI taxonomy): Eukaryota > Metazoa > Chordata > Mammalia > Chiroptera > Pteropodidae > Cynopterus > Cynopterus sphinx. Next base: position 28,046,984 of record CM057381.1, read on the forward strand.
GAGGAAGAGTAGAAGAAAAAAGATGAAGATGAAGAATGATGAAGATGACAGAGAAACTAAAGGCGTGGAGTCTACAGTTCTAGCTTTTATACTATAAAACCAGAATCATGAAGTTTTCTCTCTCAACCTCTTTTTATATGCTATTCTTGGAAAATGCGAACCTTAAAGCACATTTTAGGAGATTCGTTATCTTTCCCTAGACACTAAATTAAGGGCCAGTACTGCATAAATCTGCTACCCAGGGCTCCAAACTTCCATTAATGCCTTTTCTCCCAGTCAGTATTTCACATTTTTTGCTCATGCTCTCTCTTCATATACCTTTGCTGTTCTTATTATTGATTTGTACTTTAGATTCTAGTAGGATTTTCCCCCATTCTATAATAAGACTGTGTTTCCCTCAATAACTTTAAGCCTTAATCTACAATGGAGCCTCAGAGTAAAACTGTTCTAAATACTTTGTCTAAGCCTAGGGAAATGAAAGGTAAAATGGAAGATTCAAAAGTCTCTCCCCATTCACCCATAATAGGTTTCTTGACCAAAGGATGGCAAGATTGGGAATTTATTTTTTTATAATACGCTATTGCATAATAAGAGATCATGTGGAAAAATATGCTGCTGCAACACAAAATTACATGCTCATTTCTTGGAATGATTAAGAAGTAGGACAAACTGTATGGTGGCACTGCAAATCTCCCTTATCAATTTCTAGCCATAATCAGCCACAAAAGCAGTTATAACATTTAATATAATGATTTCCCGTAATTCATTCTATCTTGGAATCTTCCCTGGAAGCACCCAAACTTTTCTCAGAGCCCAGTGATTGGGCCAGCCCAGGCCTTCACCATATTTTGTTACTCTGGATTACATAATGTGCAAAGCATCTGTGTCTTCACTGTGTTGTCTGTCCTTTGAGATCAGTTGAGTTTTTTTTATCTTAAAGAGGGACAACATTTGTGGGTCGGTTAAATAATCACAACTCATTTGAGATTTTCACACTTAGCTAATTCTTCTCACAAATTTTTAGGCAGAAAACCATCTGCCACGAGACATGTTAGAGGTTTATTGGGATCTCAAGAAGGCTTACAAGAGATATAATAAAATTAGTCCATTGTAAATTAATATAAAGGCAGGGGAGTATGAACAAATGTAACATATTGAGCTATTACATGTTAAATCCTTCGTGTAAGCTCACTGAAGTGATTTAACTTTATAAAATACGTATTTTATTATTAGTAATGAATGAATTGACTCTCAGAGAGTTAAAGTCAAAATCGAAGTTCAAGGCTTTAAATTTCTTCTGGGTTCATCCAGTGGTCATTTGAGGTAAAGTTTGAGAATAAATTCACTCATAGAAAATATATATTGAGTAAGTAAAGTTACTTAAAGAAAATTTATGATCACTAACACAGCACTTTAAATTGCTAAAATTGTGGCTTAAATTATAAAAATTTAATAGCCAAAAATATTAAAGTAGCACTATTATCTGGAGAACTATTTAAAAATGAACTAAAGTCAACATGTCACAACCTTTATAAAAAAGGAAATAAATATCTTGTGTCTAATATATCTAATAGATGATATCAATTGACCCCAAAATGCTAAAACAAAATAGTTCATGAATGCTGAGTAAACTGGGCTGAATAATGTCAGATTCAGGTGGAACTCTGTTTATATTTCTTTAGATATTTTTAAAAACACATTTTGATTCTTCATTTTTTAACTTTTTAACTTTATTTTTTTAATTTTTTAACTTTAAAATCAATGTAGCTAGTCATTCACAAAATCTTCTGTAGCAAGACAACTAATTTCTGGAACTTCTAAAACTTGATTTAGTGGAAAAAATAGATGCTAATACTAAGTCTAAAATGTCAGGAACTACATTGTTTCTTCCTTAATTCCCCCAAATCTATGTCTCTCATTTGCATTCTTAATACTAAAGACCTTCTATTGCCATTGACAATTGTTTAAATAGAAATTCTATAACAATCATTGCAGAATGTGTATACACAGTCTGTTCATCAAATGATTCTCTGCAACAGTATACCTCATTAAATAAGCCACTGCAAAACAAACAGATTTTTTAAAAAAACTATGATAAAAAGTAGTTTTAGTTGAAAATATATTAAAATTAAATATAAAAGGTATATACATTTATTATGCCCAATTAGATTTATGTTAATTTAAAACATTGCAAGCACAGAATTCAATCTAGATTAGATGCAGGATGAGTTAATTATCTTTATTGTCACTTCGGGATGATACTAAAATAAGAGCATATTAAAAATACACACAGAAACATATTGTGTCATACATTAATTCTTTCTACTATATATTTTATATGTAATTCAGAAAGAAAGAAAATGATCCCACAAAAAAATGAAAATGTGTGGCCTGTGATCAATAAAACTCTGTAATTGTGTATGTAAATCTAAATAAATGTTAAATTAAAAAACTAAAATGTTCCCATTAATAATTACTATAAGATAAAATCAAAAATGTGGATAATAATATACGTTATTAACAGACAGAAAAGTAACTTGTTTTAGATATAATATTATGAGGTCATTTAATTATTTGGAAGAAGGTAGAGAAATCTATTCACTTCAAAGTTTTAATAAAATAGATATGGTAATTTTAACAATAACTACTTAGAAAGTACAGAGTATTTATAAATACTAAAATGCTAAGATAAACATTAATAAATAAACATGTAACTTTATATCACAGAAAAGAAAATAATACTAAAAGCAAAATGAAAGAAATTAATCCTAATAGATAATTTTCATATTGGTAAAAATGCAAATCACTTAAAACTAAATGATAATGTGAATACTACTGATATAGAGTGTGGGATACATCCAAATGGTGGTTAGAGAAATATTTATACTTTTAAAAACTCTTATAAGAAAAAAAAATTTATTGAACCTGAGTGATTTACATTTGAAAAGCTAAATAGGCTGAAGTATTAATGAACTAAGAATCCAATTTAAAAAGGAAGAAAAAAAGATAGGTTAAACTTAAACAAAGAAATAAGAAAACTGAAAAAATTATTTTAAAACATCTGAAATAGGAAGCAAATATATAATAAAGATTGTTCTTTGAGATAAAAAGAGCGACCAGTGTTTGAGAACAACAATTTTATGATATTGTCATATTGTTTTTCTGCTAATATTTTAACCCATATGTGATAACATTTCATATTTTTCCATTACTCATACTGTATAATTTATAGAGGTGTTGTCCAATCCTTCTTATGTTTTTCCCTTTTACCCACTTTCTGAATCAAAGTCATAACTTCTTTCACTTTTCCTGAATCAAGGAAAGAAGTATAAAATATTATGAATAAAAGCATGAATGTAAACAGATATATTATGGCTTATATAACTTTTGTCATTAAAATAATCTAGCATTAGCATAAATATTGAGAAATCAAGAAATGAAACAGAATGAAGAATTTGTATATGATGAGTTAAAGTTTGGACAGTTCCACAAATAGTACTGAAAAAAATTATCAATAAGATAGAGCTAAATATATCACAGTCCCTAGTAATACATTTAAAAGTTTTTAAATGTGTATAGTTTTTACATGTATCAAAGATCTATATTTAAAAAGAAAACCTTTTAAAAAATTTTACAAGGACAGTTAGGCATTATCTTCATTTTTGAAGATTATGAAAAATTTGTTAAATATGACATAAAGGCAAAAACAAAAAATAAATTATTGATAAAATTGATTACATCAATATTGTAATTATTGGCACTTCATAAGATATTTCTACATTATCTATTAGAGATATGTAGATATCTCAAAGGTAAAATACATGATCATTCATAAAACATAGGGGGAATCTGTAAGTCAAAAACAAAAACCCAAACAATTCCACTTTTGCATATATGTCTAAGAGAAAAATCTCACACAAAACAAGAACAATCACTATTTACAAAAATAAAATTTGGGAGAAGAGAATAATCCAGATAGATTTTGTATATTGACATATTGGAATAACCCTCCACAATGAAACTGAATGATCTGAAGCTACACATATCAATGTGTTAATTGGTGTTAGTCAATGTTAAATTTAAAAAGCAGGTTGAAAAAGGCATGTAAGATTCATACAAAGAATGAAATGTAAAAGATGGTTAGGCTATGAATATAAATAAAAAGAGTGAATTTTCAAAAAGTTACAGGAATGATATAAAGCAAATATGAACAGTGGTTACATTAGAAAAAAAGAGGGATGCTGTCAATCCAAGAAAACAGAAGCTTCAAATGTAGATATTTAGTTTTAACTTTTAAATGAATATTCATGTAGTAATATTTAATTGCATTAGTATTCATAATATTTGAATATCTAAAATGTTACATCATGAATTTTGAATTGGACTAATTATATCTTCTCAGATTGTTGTGAGGATTAATGTTACAAACGTACAGATGAAGCACAATATCTGATACAAATACTTTTACCGTTATCAAAGTTATTATCAATATATGTTATCTTCTGTCTTTTTAATAGTAGTGATCATAATGAGTGTGAGGTGGTTTCTCATTGTAATTTTAATTTTCATTTTTTAATAAATAGTGATGTTGATCATTTCTTCATGTACCTAATAGTCATTTTTTTTCTTTCTGAAATGTCTTCTGTTGTCTATTATTTTAAGAAATGTCCATTCAAGTAATATGATAATTTTCTAATCGAGTTATTATTATTTTGCTAGTACATTGTATGAGTTTTTTATATTAACTTCTTATATTTGGATAGTAACTCCTTATCAAATACATTATTTGCAAATAATTTTTTCTTATTCTATAGGTTGCCTTTTCATTTTATTGTTTTTTTTTGCTGTCAAGAAGCTTTTTAGTTTGATGGAATCTCATTTTTCTTTTTTCGTTTTTGTCACTTATACTTTTGGTATTTTTACCAAAACTTCTTTACCAAGGCCAATGTCAAAAATATTTTTGTCCTTTTGTTTTTCTAGTCTTTTTACAGTTCTAGGTCTTAGATTAAAATATTTAATCTATTTTGAATTAATTTTTGTATGTGATATGAAATAAGGTTCCAATTTTATTCATCTGCATTCGAAATACCAGTTTCCCTAGCACTACTTATAAAGAGACTATTTTTTTCCCATTGTGTGTCGTCAATAAAGATCAATTGATAAAGATCAAATGGTTTTGTTTCTGAGCTCTCTATTTTATTCTGTTGGTCTACATGTCAATTTTTATGCTGGTATGTTGCTCAAATTACATAGTTCTGTAGTTTATTTTAAGATCAGGTAGTGTGATGCCTCCAACTTTGTTCTTTATGCTCAAGATTGCTTTGGTTATTTGTGGTCATTTGTGATTGATAGTTAATTTTATGAGGTTCCTAGATATTTGTGAACTAATATTCTAGGTTTCTACGTGTTTCTGTGAGCGTGTTTGTTTGTTTGTTTGTTTGTTTCTGAGATAAACTTTTAAGTCAATAGATTGAGTAAAGCAAATTGCTCTCAGTAATATAAGTAAGCCTCATTCAATCTGTGGGAGAAACAAATACAACAAAAAAGGTGACCTCCTTGAATAAGAAGGAATTCCTCTGTCCTCACTACATTTGAACCAGAACATTTTTTTTCTCCTTTCTTCAAACTTAAACTGAAATACTGGCTCTTCCTGCATGTTGATCCTTAATGGAAACATCCTATTAGCTCTCTTGAGTCTTTAGGTTACATACTCAATTTACATACTTAGGGATTTGTCAGACTCCACATTTGCATAAATTAATCCTTTATAGTAAATCTTTTCATCTTCCTTGTAACTAATAAATTATGGGTACATAGTGTTTCTCACAAAGAATAAGAATTTTAACTAAGTCGTTTAGGAATTATACTGTGATCCACTCTGGCTTGACTATGAATATATTTATAAAATAAATTGGTGATCTATTCTATATAAATTTCCAATTTATTTTTTTGTTTTTTGACAATATTTTTTGAAAGACGTTATAACAAAGCTGCCTTTTAAAGAAAAAAAAAACTAACTAATAATTTTATAACATTCTCCTTAGCCAGATAGGGCTAATGATTTTTAACAGCTAATACATTTAAGAAATTTTAGATAACATTTTATTTCTACATAGTATTATGTTAAAAAAAAATAAACAACCCAAATTATGTTTTTCAATTTTTAATTTTTTTATTTTGAAATACTTATGTATCCACAAGATACTGCAAAGAAATGTCCACATTTACATTCTACTCTTCACTCAACTTCCCCTTCTATTAACATATTGCATTACTGTAGCACAGTATCACAACTAGAAAACTGACTTTGATGTAACCCACAGAATTTATTCAAATGTACCACTTATAAAGAGACTCATCTTTGTGCATAGCATTTGTGTGTGCGAGTGTTCACATGTGTGAGTAGCTCTATTTAGTTTAATCAGATGTGTAGTTTCATGCTATCTCTTTATAGCTACACCCACATCTTTTCCCTCAAATCTCTAATCTGGCAACCACTAATCTGATAATCTGCTTTTTATCACTGTAAGTATGTTATCTCACAAATGTTCAGTAAATGGGATCATACAGTATGTGTCCTTCTGAAATTAGTTTTTTACGTGAAGTATAATTTTCTTCAGGTTCATCTAAGTTGTGTATATCAATGTTTTCATTTTTTTGCAGAATTTTTAGAATTTTTTATTGCTGAATATTAACCAGAGAACTCAAAGATAGAAAAATTGAAATTATCAAGTTCGAAGAATAAAAAGATAGAAGAACGATGAAAAGTGAATAGAGCCTAAGTATGATAGAATGTCGTTAAATAGGATTAGGTGTGTATTGTGGAATTCACAGAAAGTGAAAGGATAGAAAATAGCAGAAAAAAAAAATTGAAGATTAATGGCGATAGGCTTCTCAAATTTGAAAAACATGTGAGGCTACACATCTAATAAGCTCAATGAACTCCAAGTACACTCAACACAGAGGCCCACATCAAGACGCATTATAATTCCACATTGAAAGACAACGACAGGAAATCTTGAAAGCATAAAGGAAGAAGCAAGTCACTACATACAAGAGATCATCAATAAGATAATAACCTATTGTTTTTCAGAAATCATGGATGCTAATTGTAATGGGATATAATACTTAAAATGTTAAAATAAAAAACAAACAAACAAGAACTCTATATGCACCAAACTGCACTTCAAAAATCAGGCAGAATTTAATATATGAACAAATGTTAATAGAATTAATACTAGTATAGCTGTTATACAGTTATATAAGACTGAAAATGGAGTCCTTCAGACTGAAATAAAAGAACACTGCATAGTAATTTGAGGTCGGTCACAGTAAGAAATAAATATGTCCAGTAAAGGTAAATGTGTGGGCAAGAAAATATCTAAATTACATATGTATACACACATATATAAAGGTAATCACAATGGTTCACTATTAAATAAAATAAACTAAACACAATATATGGCAGTAAAGGAAAAGTAAGGGATGGAAAAACTAAGAGTTATACAGAAAATAAATAGCAAAATAGCAGAAGAAAGTCCTTATCAGTAATTATTTAAAGTGTAAACTCTCCATTTAAAAAGTAGAAATAGAATAAATTAATAAAAAAGACACAACTGGATTCAAAGACATAAGTAGGTTGAAAGTTCAAAGATGAAAAAATGATATTAATACTAATAGTAACCAAAGAGAGCTAGAGTAGCTATAGTGATAAGAACAAAAGACACTCTAAGTCTAAAATTGAAACAAGAAAAAAATAAAGATATTATATATTGGTGTAAGTGTCAATTTATTAAGAAGATATAACAATTTAAAATGTATATTCACTAACCAACATAGCTCGAAAATATATACAGAAAACACTGACAGACTCAAAGGCATACACAGACAGTTCAATAATAATTGGAGACAAATACACTACCTTCAGTAATTGTAAGACAATCTGGCCAGAAGAAAAATATGGCGATAGAAGACTTGAACAACATTATAAACCAGTTAGGTATGACACATAAATATAGACTGTCCACTCAGCAACAGCAGAATATATTTTTTTTTCAAGTGTGTATAAAACATTCTCCAGGATAGACCATATGTTTTACTATAAAACAAGTCTTAATACATTTTAAAAGACTGAAATCATACAGAAAAATCAATCACAGCAATATTATATTATTTAAACATTTTAAATATGCAAATTGCTCTCTGATGATACAAATCAGAACCTTAAATACCTTTGAAGATAATAACTTCAAGGAATCACAAGGAAGACTTTTGGGATTCTCACAGTATTCTATTTCTCCATTCAAAATACATGCTGCATTCACTTTGTATAAATTCACTGAGCTGTATACTCATAATTTGTGAAATGTTTGAATGTGTTTTATCCCAGAATACAAAAGTTTAAAAAAGAATGAAAACATTAGACTTCAGTCTCACATATAAATATATTCTAAATAGAAGATTAGCAAATAAAAAGCAATATGCTACAAAATAATTTCATGGTTAAATATTTTTCATGTAAGCTTAATTTAAAGTTAAGAGATGTAAATGCCAGTCAGCAAACAAATTAAAATAATTTAAAAAATTAAACCCTGTCTGCATCAAAGGCAAAATTTAAAAAGTCAGTGAATTAAAGGGTTAAATGTGGCATATAAAGTTTTAATAATTTCAGAAGAATGTTTAGGAAAACAACACCTTGGGAGAAATATTAGAACTTCTCAAACAAGACAATATGCTAATCTTAAAAAAAAAGGTTTATAAATACAACCATAGTAAAATAAAGAATATCTATTTATCAATAATACATCATGAAAAAATTAAAAGGTAAGTTTCACTCTGGGATAAAATAGTTGTAACATAACTAATGAAGAATTTTTCAAAAAAAAGTCTTATCTTAAAAACAAATTAAAATGAGAAAAAAATGTGACTAATGGGGAAAAAATTAATAGTTCACAAAAATGGAACTGATGAATGAAAGTTTTCAGGTCAACTTTACAAGTGCAAACAACATAATTTTCTGCACACACACCAAAATTCAAGCACATTTTTTAAACGAAATAGATTCAAGATGAAGTTTAATCTGGCAGCCATCCATGGCCTGTAATTGGTTGTATGGGGTATGGACTAAAAATTGCTTTATCAAGCATTATCAAGGAGATTAAATGGTCTAAATCTGAGCTGATAATTGGGACACTGGATTTTGGTGTTCTAAGAGGAAATAGTAGTTACAACATAAATTGGAGAGAATGTGAAAAAAAAGGACAAGGGCAATTACAACACTGGAAACAGCTGAGACCAAAACTGTAAGTTGTTTGTAACTCCTAAGTTTTTATTATGTACAGGGCTCTAAGAAATGGAGAATTGCTTAAGATGACAACCAATAATCACAGGATCATGATTTTAAGTCAAATCTATCTAACAGTGGAGACTGCTTTTTCATATGAAATACCAGTAGAGGACAGGAATCTGATTCTTTTGGTGTGTTTTGACTTGGTCTCACCTTAAAGACTCAAATGTAGAAGGCTTCATGTTTTAAGATTCTAAAATAAAAATGCTTGACAAGTTAGACAAAAAGCATATATCTCATTACATCATAGCAAATGTCAGAACTGATGCATTGTTGGATGTTTTCTTATAAGTCCCTATTTCCTACCTAATTTTAGAACAGTTCAAATGTTCTGTTATTTTGTGAATTTTGAAAATTCAATTGTCTAATAATTTCAGAAAACTCATATTCTCTGTGAATGTGTGGAAAATAATAGATGAATATATATGAAGAACAATATATAATACTTCTCTATCTGCTCTATATGTTATATATTTATACTCTTAACTATATAATCTGTTTACAATCTATATTATACTCTCTATATATTAATATATAGATATTATATTTTTTCTGACAGTTGGAAATACTCATGATAAGATTTCATGACTGTATAAACCTTTCTCTTCCTATAATTCTGATTAATATCTTACTTCCTAAGCATATGAGAAACTGTGAAAAACAGTTAATGTTATAAGTTATTTCCATACAATCCAACTGTCTCTTATTCACTATAAAGATAATTGAATCTATTTTTATCATAACAAATCTATTTCCCCATTCATTTTAAAAGAGTAGCAATTCTCTAAATAGTTTTATTAACATAAAGGTTAAACTGCTGAAAATAATGAAACAGCTTAAATTAGTTTGGTTATTTCATGTGCATGGAACAAAGAGCCTAGGTAGGTGAGACAACTTTGCTCTGTGATATTTACTTTCATGGATTTGTTTTCTTCCCATTTTATCCTCCAACATTCCTGCAGATGTTGTCTTCATCAGCATGGTTGATGTTATACTTCTACTATAGCAAATCAACATTTCAGTCTGCAAATGAGAAAAGAGAGGAAGACCGGGGTAATAAATATGCTTTTTTTAAAAAAATCCCACATTTTTGTTCACATTTTATTGATAAGAACTTATATATAGAACCATACATGGCTACAAATGTGAGAATAAGAAAAGCAATTCCAGCTATGCAGCCATGTGCCCAGAAAAAAAGAGGGGATGGATTTTGGCAGGGGGAAAATAGCAGACTGCTAGTTTTTATCTGAGCAGTCTTCTTCCAACAAATTGAATCCATTCTCTTACCAAAGGACAAAACCCAACTTTCTGTCCTATGGCCACATCCAGTTCAAAGCACATCATCTGAGGCTAATGGACATGTCTATCCATATGTTAAGTTGTGGATCTTACAACCAGGCTACTTAAGAACTAATAAAAAATAATCTGTCCTCTATATCAACCCTCACCATACACAGACACATTTGAGTATGCCCCCAACAATTTATGGAGCAGAAGCAAGAATATAAAGGAAGACTTACATAACATATGCCTAAATATTTAAAAACATAAATAAAGCAAATGGATTGTTAAATGCAATACCTTCTATCTGCCTGATCTGTGAAATTTAGAATTCTCAGATTCATTTTTCCATCTCAGAATATGTCAATACCGAGAGAAATGCCCCCAGCCATGGACCTTCCTTTTCTTCACATCCTTCTCAATTGTGTAGAACTTTAGCCTGCAAATCCAAACTATATTCATACCTCCACTGAAGAGCTCCCCCTTAGTTCTTGGGCTTAAACGAAGGCCAACAGTGGAGTTGGCAATTCTTAGGAAGATAATGTGGATAAAAAAAAATCTGTGTAAACCTGGAAGTCAATGGTTGATTTTTTGAACAGGGCATCCTGGAGCCCAAGAAATCAAGAGCATGATCCAGAAGTAGAGCAGGAGATTCAGAGGTGCATCGCTGCCACTTGGCCTGAGGAATCTCAAGCTGATGATTGAGGCAGGCTGAGGAAGGAAGGAGTAGAGGTCCCAAAGCATAGAGCCCAGAGGAAAAGCCCCTTTTGTCCAAGTCTCAAATTGTTAATGAGAATAATATATGATAGTGGAGCTGCAACGAAATAATTTCAACTAAAAAATTTTATTCGGTAAATAGAAACAAGTCAGTCTGTCCATAATAATGATGAAATTCTGGGAAGAAATGATAAAGGCTGGTTTTGTGAAAATGAAATAAATTCATTGCTTAGACTCATTCTTATCTGTGAGGAGAATGACCTTTTCTTCAGTCTTTCTTGGCATTTGGCTTTGCTTTCTGAGCGTTTCTTCATTGTATCCAAAATCTTCTGTGGCCACCTCTGAAGAAAGAATCTATATTCTCCTTTTAGGTTGCATAGTTTTACAAATTACTTTTTGCAGTTGCAGTTTTAGGAACCTGAAAAGTACTTTAGAAATAAACAGATTTTTGTAAACAAGTCTTTTGATTTCTTTGTAATTATTTCTGTAAAAATTTATTAGGCTCCTGGTCTATTTGCTTTCCTTCAGTACCAGTAGGTGAGGAATAAATCACAGTGTTATTTTATGAACATTGTTCCTAAGTCTGACTTAAGACTTTCTTCTGTGTGCCCTTTTCTCCTTAAGTCACTGTAATAGAGGCAACGTGAAGAACTCTTAATACAGTAGACTGGAGTGACAACACTCATACTCTTATAATGGCCTCAAATTTAAATACCTTTTCTTAGCTGGATCATAATTAGAAGCCTTGATAAATGTTGAGAATGGCATTTTTATCTTCATGTTTTGGAGAAATACAAAAATAAGTTGGATTTTCCAACCCTGCAAAGCCCTATGTTTCCGGACCTTCTTTTTCATCTTATTTTGATAGTTAAGTCAAATCTCGCCTGAGGTTATTTCTTTACTGTAATAATTTGCATAATACAGCAAGAATCAGGCAATACACATTCACATTACAGCTCTTTACAACCATTTCTCCAGAGTTACAGGCTCAGTAGCCACATGTTCTGGTTTACAGATTATCAAAGACAACAGCTTATCAACTATGGTGACATGTTGGGTCACCAGCTTTCCAAACTTTATGGGTGCATATTTTCAGATCAACAACCCAACACTACATATTTTGTTTCCCCTTGCGATACTAATTTCTGTTTAATTTTAACTAAAGTTTAGGATGCAATAGCAAGAAATCCCTAAATACAATGGCATAAGTAAAAGGACTATAATTCCTAGTCTCACCAAGCAGCTGGGTGCAGTCATATACCCAGGAAGGATGAGAGAACATATTTGGAATAACAACTGGTGTGGTCACTTTAGCTTTAAAATCTGAAATGACACTATCAACTCCAGAAAGTATTCTGTAAAGGTCAATGATGATCTAATGATTAAGTCAAATCCCTCTCAGTATTGACTTAATCATCAGATCATTACTGACCTTTATAGAGTATTTCCTAAATTTCTTCCTTAAACTTTCCCCCTCTTTCATTCTTCCTTCTTATGGCACCTCAGTATTGAACAATAACCTTCAAACCTTGAATACCTGTTTTTTTTTTTTTAATTCATCAGAGATTTGATTCTTTAACTTTTTTCGTTTTTACAATTTTGCCCTCATTTTTGCAAACTCTAAATCTCCTTGGCTATCTGTTTCCTACTCCATGTTCTATGGTCAATCTTTAATTTTTATCTCTGCTTCGTAGATTTCTCTACCAAGTTCCACTCCCCACTTCTATCTGCATGATGTCTCCACAATCTAGCCTCACTTTTCTAGTTTAACTTTCCACTTTCCCTTCGATATCAATTGAAGAACACCATTTACTCATCATAGTTCAGACTCTGTGCCATTGCTCATGGTATCTCTTTATTTTGCACAAAATCTCTTTTGTTTTACTGTCTCTTTTTGTCAGCCCTAGATACATTCTTCAATGTTTATGTCAAACATTAAAAACAAAATATTCATAGAAATTCAGTCATATGAAGATTTTATCCATATAGCTATATATCTTCTTATGAAAGTCAGACTTTAACCAAAGTTTTGTCTCTACTCTCCTCCTCTAATTCATTCTCCCATAAAATATTAGAATTTCTCTGACATCCAGGCTTCTACTATTTTGAGTTGTATGATCCTCTTCTCTGCTTTTGTCTTCTGAGTAAATACTTTCAAATCCCTCTCAATATGATGCTGATACCTCTGAAAAGACACCGGTGGAGACTTCAAGGAGGTCAGGCCCAATTTCCTTTATGTTCCTAAAATTTCAGTTTTTACAAGAGCAATGTACAAGTTTGTCATATATACCATATTTTTAAGTTGTTAGCATAATTCAGAAAAATTAAATCATAAGTGAAAACCATTTTAGAACTGTTCTAAATTGCCTTCATAGACCATGAAAAGTACATACAGGTAGATTAAATCATTCAATATAATTGCCTATGATATCAACTATCAGTTTCAAAACTTGCTTTTATTTTCTCAGTTTCTCCATCTTATGTAGTTTAGTCATTCAGGTGATGTCTCATCATCAGTCTTATTTGTCTATTTGTTAGCTCTTTTGTTTAATTTAATGACTAAATTTTCTTTATAGTTTTTTTTTCATTTTACAGAGTTTTGAATATGTCTCTTCTTTTTATGATGTCCTTTCCCCCCACAGTTCCATTTTTCATTTTGAACACTTTAAACATGCTTATTTTAAAATCTCTTTTATAGATCCTTATTATCTCTAGTTAATCAATTATTTAATATGTATTGTGGAAGTTGTTTTCTGTTGTATCTGAGAACTTGGGAACGAAAAGACTCCCTATGTAATATTTTATTTATGTTTGTACTCATAAGTGTTGTCTAAATTCAGACTACTTTTTAAAATTAATTTTTGATCTGAAGTTTCTATAACTCATTGGTGTTTTATAAGCATCCTGCTTCCTTACTTCATATCTGAGACATTGGGTTAAAAATCTATAGTCTTGTTTCAAACATGAGCCAGCATTTCTTCAAATCTTATCTGATGGAAAACGCTCAATTCAGTTCCCTGGAGCTGAATGTGAGGATCTATGACATGGTCATCTTTATTTTGGGGACTTTTGTGTGCATTACCTTTTGATATCCACTGAAATGTTTAGCCTTAACTCCCACTTGCAGTTCTGCTTCATCCTCTTTTTACTTGTAACTTGTAATTGCACCATAGATGTAGTCTATATGTCTTTTAGGTGTATAATTTCTTTTTGTATGTTTAGATAAGAAAGAGGAGTTTTAAACATAATTTCAGAATGTCGTAGAGACTTCAAATCCTGGGATCCTTAAATATTTTATTTTATTTAGCACATATTTATCACATATTTTTAATTCTCTTTTATAAATAAAAAAGCCAAAGCTTAGAATAATAAAATGTGTCCAAATTCACACAGAGCATAATTTCAAACCTAGCCTTTAAATAAAAAAGCTTGTTTATAATGACAGAAATAGCTTTAAGTTTTTATGTTTGCTTGCACTTGAGTTCTTTTAGGAATTCCATATGATGAGAAAAATAATAACAACAATAATAACACGATAATTTGTTCCACAAATATTTGAAAACCTCCATATGCAGACATTATCTGAGGTGTGGAGGACACAGTGCTTTAAGGAGAAAAAAATGAGCACTAAAAATTATTCACACTGGCGGTGCTTTAGTAAATGTTATAATGAGTTGTAAATCAATGCTAATAAAAAAAATAATCAGTGGGAATGATGTATAGAAAACTTTATTTAGTTAGGGAAGTCAGGAAAGTCTTTGAAGAGGAGATGTGGAGGTTGATGACTATCTAAGGGTGTAGAGAGAAGGGAAAGGTCTTGCTGATGCCGGAAACTATATGTAGGAAAAAGTATATCATGATC
The DNA here is from genome assembly GCA_030015415.1 of Cynopterus sphinx. Classification (NCBI taxonomy): domain Eukaryota; kingdom Metazoa; phylum Chordata; class Mammalia; order Chiroptera; family Pteropodidae; genus Cynopterus; species Cynopterus sphinx. The sequence continues at coordinate 28,062,190 of CM057381.1, forward strand.
TAGAAGATGAACAAAGAAGACTGAAGAGTCTGCAGCCAAGTAGAAGGTAAATAGCTGGAGAAAGAAGCTGAAGAAATAGGCAGAGAACAGACAGATCATGGAGGCCATGGCGAGGAATTCAGATTTTGTAATAATGCACTATAAAGCCATTCAAATATTGAAGCAAGGGCATTAAATATGATCTAAATTATATTCTTAGAAAATGATTTTTCTGTTCTATGTAGAACGAATAGAGGAGAAGCAACAACAGAATTGGCAAGACCAAAGAGGAGGTTGATAACAGTTATTTACATGAAACAAATGGGTGACTTGGACTTGGAGGTAGAGATATAAGGACATATTTGAGTTATATTTTGATGATATAACTGGTAAAACAAATACTAATACTGTTATAAAGCTGAACTTAATGGTGTGCAGCGTATTAAAAAAGAAGTATTCCTTTCTAATCCCTCATTTTAAATAATCTCTGTGAGATCTTACCTTCCTGCTCCTAGATAGTATATTTAGGTGGAAAATCATTCTTGGTTACTTTTACATATTAGAAAACTCATTTTTATATATTAAAATAAAAGCCCAGCTAAGATTATTCTCAGAATTATGACTTATCCAATTTAAGCATGCCCCCATCTCTGGCTCCAGTCTATTTGTCCTGAGAATTCTGTAAGCAGGAGAAAACGACAGTACACTATTGCTTGTCGTTCCACTGCTTGACTTTGCTGCCTCTGGCTCTTCCAGATAGGAAATGGGGAAGGTGAGACAGACAGTGCAGTGAGACAAGAGTTTAGCCTGACTGGCATTTTTGTAACTTAGCATTGAAGTCCTCTGCATAGCAAATATACTTACATGTTATTTTTACTCTTTCATGAGATACATTGTGACATTTTGGAGGTAAACTTCTTCTGTCACCAGAGACCACCAACATTGCCATTTACTTGTAAATGGTTTGCCTTTTCAAATTAAGCAATGCAGACACCGCTTTTGTTTCTTCTCTAGATATAGAAACCCAGTAAAGCATCTTCCCTGCAACATAGCTCCTCTGTTCTGCCAGCACATCTGAGTTTAGAACGTTGAGACTTTTTTAAACAAAAGAAGACATAAGTCAAATTTGTTTTTTCATTGATCAAACTCTCCAGGGGTGCAGATCAGATGCTCACTAAACCCCTTACAGCATACTTCTCTTTGATAGAAATCTAGAAAAGCCAAGAATTGTCTTAAAAAGCATCAGGCTGGAGTGGAGATGTCAGTTGTTTCCTAGTATACTACCCTTTCCTGTCTCATCCATTTTCTTGAAAGTCTCTTAGTTAGTCTTAAAATCAGAGAAAATCCTCCATTGCTATAGGTAGAAGAGGGAGGTCAAATGCAGAAGATTCTGACAAGTCTTTTCAAGTCTCTCAATCCATTAAAATTTTGTCTTCTCTACATAAATGTAGAGGTTGGTGGTGAGCTTAAGATCACAGGTATAGTTTGTGACATTTTTAAGCAAATACTGAAATATATATTTCTTTTAGCACTTTTTACTTTTGTTCATCTCTTACACCTATATTCTCAGTTTAGAGACTATAAAATAATCAGAAATAGATTTAAAAATTTTTTTAAATTATTATTTAATCCTCAAATAACTAATTACATTTATGTTTCTTATCTTTCAGAAAGGGAAAATAACACACAAGGAGTATGAATTTCTTGTGTATGTTACATACCTAAGATGTAGTAAACAAGGATAGAACGAGGTTACTCAAGTTTTATTATAATAAGAAACTGATAACTCAGAATTCTACAAATTTGAATTAAAACATTCCTATGACTTCTCTAAATTATGGTGACTTATTTTTTAAGAAATATCTTTTTTGCTTAAAATATGTAGTCTCAAAGTGAATTTTTATTTTTCTATGTATGTTACTCATGCAAAATTAAAAATTAAAACCTATGAGGGTTTTTTTGTTTATATATTAAAGTTTTTTGTTTATTGGTTTATATATTGAATCTTCTGTGAAGATGAACTTTTCCTAACTTAAGGGATATTCTTTTCCATAATCTTCTATGTGCTTTCTTCTAAGTAGAATCCAAGAGAAGCAATTTTTTCTTAAGCTTTGACAAGTGTATTTAATAATAATCCAAACTAGAATTTAATTTTATCTTATCCTCCAAAAGAAGAAAATATAATTTAATACTTATCTGATTAAATATTTTGGAATTCTTCTCCAAAGAAAATAAAGTATAAATAAATGATCTTTTATAGAAGTTATCTGCAGTCCAGGTTCATCTAATATTGCTTTTTGTTTCTTTTCTGAAGAGGAGCTGGAATTTAATTCTAAAAGTCTGTATGATGGCCAATCTAAGGAAAAAAAGGGGGGGAAAGTAAATCCAGTCATTATACATTCTTTGTCTGTTCACAAGAATGCAATGTTCTGATCTGAAATACTCACCACCCACTCTCACATGTCACTAGAAAAAAAAGTCTGCTGTACTGCTAGAGAAAGACTCATACTGCTAACCAACAATCATATTTTTCAGAAGTCCTAGACAAAGAAAAATATAATTTATCCCCTATTTGACCACATGTATTTTATTTTCATTCAATAATCTCATTTAAAAGGTAAATTTAAATACTTTGAAGTATTTATGTTTTGCATTTCCTAAATAATGATGAACTAATAGGTATTAGTTTAATACTTTATATTGAGAATATTCTTTCTCTCAGAAAAGGACTTAAATATCCTCATATACATAAAATTAGAGTAAGTTATATTATAAAAACCAACCAATACTTATAGTCACTAGGTCTGTGTAAAATTTCCAGCCCTGACATTTAATAACCAAAGATACATTAGTAACAGAAAATCTTTTAGAGCTGTAATGCCTTCATTCGTATAATGGAGACAGCAATATTTATCTCTCGGGTTTATTACAAGTACAAAATCATAACATTTTTGCAATTGTTTTGCAAACTATAGAGAATTTGGCATTATTAAAATATTTGAAGAAAGTAAATATATAATTTTTGATGTTTTAACTATTTCTGGGTTACTGAAGTACCATTTTGTGTCCTAAACCAGCAGTATACTGAGTAATATTTTAGTGGTCTATTTTCAGGAAATAACTTTCACATGGGTATTACCCAGTTGCATATAATGAAATGTGATATATAATCGAGCATTACACATTTAATTTATCATCTGGGAAATTGAAATTGTCAGTCCCTGAGAAAATAATTAAAACCCATACTTCCACAGAAATATATTGAAATTCGTTTCTTGGGTAGAAGATACATGTGGGAGGATAAAAAGATAAAATTGCTTTCTCTTTCCTTTATGTTCAAGAATAAAATCTAATTCCTGGAAGAATACAGTGTAATATCTAAGGAACAACACAGTAAACAAAACTGTGGATGATGTGCTTAAAAATGTTATTTCAGCCGCAATTAGAAAATAGGAGAACATTATGAAAAATGTTCTGAAAAGTAAGTTTAAGTTCTAAAATGACAACAAAAAAGCTCTACTTAAAAATATGATACTTAATGATTTACTCATACGAAGGACCCTAAGTCTTTTGAGTTTACATTACTTTATAGAGTTCTAACCAAAAGTGAGTTCTCTGAATAACTAAACATGCTTATATTCTATCATAACTCCCAAGATGAGTTATCTTTCTCCCAGGATCAATGATAGCATAAAAGTGAAGGAGTCATGATGAATTAAATATGTCTGGCTTTCTCCCCAGTTCTACTACAAATTAGTTAGGTATGGCTACAAAAAAGTATGTTGGGTTGCCTCTTGTCTTTCAGTACTTTTATTGTAATTTACAGTACTAAAACATAAATACATTAACATACATCATAAATAAATTAATTTTGTTTTATATAAGTAATTTGACTACTAAATTAATTTTTTTTTAAAAGTTAGTTTTGAAATTTTTTTTTCCCCTCATTCATTTCCACATTCCACCTCTGACCTATGAATTTTGCCATTTCCTTAAGAGTTGTATCTCTAAAGATGGGGCATGTCCTCACACACACTCGTGGCGTGCACCCTGGGCCTGGCACCCCTGGCACACTCGAGGGCCTGGGGTATGGTCTATGGCTCCACCTGGGGCATGAACCCAGGACTTTCTGTATGTAAAGCAGACTAGCTAACTAACTCACTATGGAGACATCCCCAGTTTTGAAATTCTTGATTGGTTTAAACATAGCTTCTGAGGGAGTTTCTGGTCAAGATGGTGGAGTACCTAAATGTTTGCTCACTTCCTCTCATGACTACTTCAAAATTTCAACTAAACTACACAACAACCATCGTTGAGAACTGCCTGAAATCTAGCTAGATATAAGTCCTATAACTAAGGATAAGCAAAAGAAGCAACTTGAGACTGGTAGGAGAGGGCAAGATGAAGAACAGGCTGGTCCCACACACATGTATGGCAGTAAAAATCATGAAGGATATCTCTGTTGAGAAGGGCCCTCCTGAGGATCAAGAGGTCCCACCTCCACAGCTGGCTTTCCAGCCCAGCATTCCAGTTCTGGAAAGAGAAGTCCCCAAAACTTTCAGCTGTGAAAACCAGTGGAGATTGTGGCTGAATGTGACAGAGGACTGCTTGAGTCCTAGGTGTGTCTCTTTAAGGACCCATGCATGGACTTACTTGCCAACAGACTCTCTTGCTCTGAGCTCCAGCTCTAGGGCAGCAGCTCAAAAGGTTCCAGAGACACATGGTGAGGAACTAAACTGTCTGGCTCCAAGGTGAGAGCTGGAGAGACAGAAGCTGGCAGCAGTGCTGGCAGAAACCATTGTTACTTTGTTAAACCCTCTCTCAAACCAGCCTGCAAGAGTCTCCATCAACCTAGCTAACACCATTCTCCACCCCGAGTCATTCCCTGAGATCCAACCCCACCAACCTGTGGTCCGACCAAAGCTGCTTGCAGTGGTCTTTCCAGATAAATAGCCTGTCTTGGTATATGCTGCAGATTTAACTAAAATCTCTCGAAGGTTCAAAAATCTCAAACAATCAGCATCTATAACATTGTATGTCAACTGTAACTGAAAAATAAAAAATATATATATTTAATAAAATACATAAACATAGCTCATAGCTAAATTTAATCAAACTATTAGGTTTCTTTGCTTATTAGTTTGCTTTTGTACACATTTTGCATTTCAAACCAAGTAACTTTCACTCAAGACTATTAATCAGGTTATCTAGAAAAACAAATGTTATATTAAAAAGTTTAGGCCATTTATTCAAAAAATTAAGGGTTATCCTGTAACTAATATCTTGACATCCATATATCCAGATTTTAAGTTTGCATAATGATTACAAGTAACCACTGAACAGTAAGGATCAAATAGATATTCAATTTATAATAGAATGGTACCCTGTTTAATGAGCTTTAAACCTCTCCCACTTAATTATTGAATCTTTTCAAATGCTGTCAATTGAAAAGGAAAAAAAAATTATTTGGTTTTACTCATAGCAATAATTACTTTACACTTGTCTTCTATATTCAAGCACATACACAAATACAACATTTCCCTCTAAAGTTCCCTCTGTATTCTGTCATCAAGCTACTCTCCCATTTCCCCTTCTCTTTACCATGACATTCATAGTAACTTCCATTTTCACATTCATACCATGAACAGAAATTTTACTTTTTTGCAATGCAGATTTTACATTTTCTACTTTAATAGAAAAAAAAAAGTTAAAAAGCTTAACAAACTTCTCATAAGCAAATAAGATCCTCTGTTCTCATTCTTCCACTCTGCACATTTTTGTTGAATGTCTCTGCTTTTTGACTTCTATGAAACAACACAGTCCTGATTTCCAACTTAATATTTTATGGTATTTTTAAAAAGCATGAATTTTTATATTAGTTTTAGCTTCATAGCAAAATTGAGAGGAAGTTACAGAGATGTCCCATACATGCATCGCCTCTTCTATTATCAACAGGCCCCACCAGAGTGGTATGTTTGTTGCAACTGCTGAACATACACTGACACATCGACATCATCCAATGTCCATAGTTTGCATTAGAGTTCACCAATGGTATTGTACATTCTATAGGTTTGGACAAATGTGTAGTGACGTGCAGCCACTGTCAGAGTATCATACAAAGTAGTTTCACTGCCCTAAATGTCCTCTGTACTGCATCCCTTCCTCCTCCAATCCCTGACAACGACTAATTTTTTTATTGCCTCTATAGATTTACCTATTTCAGAATGTCATGAAGTTAGAATAACCGTTCTAAAATGACTTTTTTCATTTAGTACTCATTTATGGTTTCTCCGTGACTTTGATAGATCATGTCTTTTTAATGGTAAATAATATCACATAGTCTGGGTATACCAGTATATCTATTCACCTACTGAAGGACATCTTAGTTATTTTCAAGTTTTGATAATTATGAATAAACTGATTGAGCATTAATGTGCAAGTTATTCTTTGAGCATTTGTTTTCAAAGACTTTGGGTTAAAACCAAAGAATGAGGGCTGTGTTGTGTGCTGAGCATGTTTAATTTTATAAAATCAATCTATTCTTCTGAATTCTATTTCTTTACATCCTTTTTATTCTTGATTTTCCTTCAATTTCTATTGAATAACTAATAAAATGATTTATAACAGTATTTTTCCTGATCATATCATGCTAGTATAAAGATATGAGTAACAATAAAAAGTCTTCCAAGTAGTCTTTAGGCTAATCTCATAGACATGAAATCTCTGAAACACTGATTTCCAAAGTTTATGAATTACGTCTCAAGATCTTGTGAGATAAGAGTCTCTTCTCTCTCCTTATGGTCCTTAGATATCTTGCTATAGATATCTGAGTTGTTCTCTCAAATATAAAAATGTCTCCTGTACTCCTCACTCTAAGCAAAAAGGGTTACATAGAAATTACTCTGTCTTATCTTAGTTTCTAATTATTTCTGATCATGCTAATGCCAAAGATCTACTTATGAATTTTATTTCCTATAATTTTATATGACTAAAAACTTACTTCTCTTAAGAACATAATACATGGCCTAAGTTATAATATGAGGTCTACCACTTACCCTCTATGTAACCTAGGGGTGGGGGCAGGAAATTTTTTCAAAGTGTTTCTAGAAGTAATTAAATTAATACTTTTCTAGACTGTTTAGGACAGTGTTGTTAGTTGAATTGTGCCCCCTTCAAAAATATGTTGAAGTTCAAACTCTGAATTCCTATAATGTGACCTTATTTGGAAAAAAGATTTTGTAGATTTTATTACATTAAAATAAATTCATTATCATGGGCCTTAATTCCAATGTCATTGGTTTCCTTATTTAAAAAAAAAAAAACACTGAATTTTGAATACAGCCCAGAAATAATGGCATATGAAGACATAGAGATATACATACACATAGGCAAGACAACCATGGAAGACAGAGGCACAGATTAGTGTTATCCTGCCAAAATCAAGAAATACCTAGGGGTACCAGAAGCTGAAGAGACAAATATCCTCCCCAAGAGGCTTCAGAGGAAGCAGGACTTTGTCAATTACTTGATTTCATATCTCTACTCTCCAGAGCTGTGAAAAAATATATTTCCTTTGTCTTAAACCATCCAATTTGCAGAACTTTATAATGACATCCCTAGGAAACTAATATAGTAGCCTTGTCATGGAATATTGTTCATCTTTCTCTGAACTATACTTTTCTAAAGCATTTGTATCCAAAATCATCCAACAAGAAGAAAAAGATGATCCTCCTACCTATGTAATAAATTTGACCTTTGTTTTCTTTCTTTTCATTTGTTTTTAATATATTTTCTTAATGTCTAGATCCATTTTGTATTTTGATAAATGCGTTTTAAAGGCTATATCCTGCCTCATTAGGAAGTCCAATACAGTAGCCTGAACATTTCTTTTTACTGCATCATCTCTAGGACTGAATGGTGCACCTGGAGTATGTCTATTTTTATGGTGAGATCCCCTACCTTCATCATATTTCTTAATAGATTTAGATATAATACTTGATCTCACCAGTTGTTTCAGTCTCATAACTAGGAGCCAAATGTCAGGTCCAAATTATTTAGTCACTGCATTTTCAGAATGTCCATGATCATTATTCAAAGAAAACATTATCCAATTTACCCTGATACCATAATTCTTACTGTTGCCACTCAGTTCCCTAAGTATTTTTCATCATGTGTCCTCTGCTACAGCTTTATTAAAATCCTAACAATAGATGAATCCTCAGCCTGATTTGCTTGCTTCCATGTCTTTGTTCATTCTGTTCAATTTTTTTTCAGTACAAATATTCAAATCTCTGTCTATCTGATTAATTTTATCTGCCATCACATTTTATATTTTATATTACTCTAATTTCTTTTTTTTATTATTATGACAATGGTCTAGAAATTCCTGCATTACAGCATGACCATTAAGTCCCCATTTATAATTAGATAAAGCATACTGGCCCCTCTCTCAGTGATACTTCATTTCCACCAACTACAATGGTTTGCCACTATGAAGGAAGAGTATTTGCTGTCTTTACTTTTGCAAATTAATGGTTTGGTTCCCTGGAGGATAGAATAGAGAGAGTGGTGAAGATTTTGAGTAGTGACTTCTCTTCCTCACCTCAAGTTAGCATCACAAGAAAAGTTTTCTCAGATTCTCTGTGATTGTCCCTGTGAATCCCTGACAAGAGAGTGCTACTCCCGCTATCTGGCCCTAAGTGGCTTCTTATTCTTATGCTAGGCAACTTTTAGCAATTTCACACTTTTAAGCTATATATTATTGGCTTATATGGTCTTGGGGAATAAGTTATAAGTAAGCAAATTTTTGGTCATCTCTCTCCCCAGGCTTCAGATTATTTGATTACACTATAATTGTATTGTTCTAATGTTTTCAGGAAAAATAGTTATTTAGTTTGTTAAGCTTTTTATTGTCCTTCTATCCTCAATATTCCTTCTACTCCATATTTCTCTGAGCTTGAACCTAGAACTTGTCTGAATTGTCTTTGAAAAAAATATTTTAAATGTATTTTAAAATTTCTTTGCATAAACCATTCCATATGCAATTTGCCACATAGGGGATTTTTCTTTTTCTTTTCCAATGCTTATGTAATAGAATGATCTATAACTCTTCCTCCTACTTTTAAAGATAAAATTTTAATGTCTCAAGAATTCTTGAGAGATTATCTTTTGGGAAGTGCCAGTATTCTCCATTTACTCAGAAAACCTGAAAAAGATCTTTGTTTGTTTATTTTAATTAGGTCAGTATCAATGATTTTTGAGATAAGGTTGACTACTAGGGGTGAAATTAGTTTTTTTTTAAATACTTTTAGTCTGTATATGATGTCATTGGACATTTGTATTTTTCTCTTTTAGGTTTAAACTCCTTTGAGAAAACATGTGACCTGATTTTTTAATTATTTATTATTAATTATCTTCTTTATATTAAATATTAAAGTGATTGAATTTACTTAATTTGAGCACTTAGGAACTTTTACCAAGAAATTATATATTGAATATAACAGATAACATTGCAAGTATGAAAGAAAACAATATTCAATGTTATTTATGACATTAAAATAAGGTTATCATTACATGGACAGCTAATACAAAATATACACAAAGGAAATAAAAAATTTATCTAACCTACTCTCATTTTTCTTACTGTCCTCTCAAAAAATGATCAAATTTTGGTGGACATAGATTATCACCAAAAAAAAAAAAAAAAAGTTGGATGCTGTTCACTTTGGGTCAAATAACCTTAGTCAGCCAAAAGGCAGCTCACAGTCAGGTTGTTAATTAATAAGAAAAAATGTTAATAATAAATAAGAGAAAAGACTAAAGGGACAGATGGAGTAGTAATAGAAGCAAATTTGACATTTGACTTGATTTCTATCAGCATCAGTCTCATTCCTATTTAAACAGTAGAATAAATACAACTTTCACGGAATTTTTATAAAGTCTTCCAGGGTTCTACTTTTTTCTTGCCCTAAATATAGTAATGGAACAGATTTGAAAAACAATAATAACTGATTTTATTGTTTGTGAAGCTCTGTGGTGATGGTATGTACATACAGTAATGGAGGTGGGAGGGAACAAAGATGGTTCCAGAAAGACCTGTATTTAGATAAGTAATATGAATATTTTGTACCAAATGTAAAAATAATGTTGCCCTATTAAACCACCTTTCATGGTATTCTATGATAATACTTCTTTCCTCAATACTGGTTCAGTCGTTCTTAATGCTTCCTTTCCTCCCAAGCTCTTTCTTTAAATGAGAAAAATCAAGATAGATAACTTGCAGACACTGAAATTAAGCAAGTAATTCTTCTTAATCTTGAGGATTTCCCAGCTAAATTCCTTGCTGACTTCGCTATTTTTATTCTTTTTTTTTTTTACAGTGGGCTATCTATAATTTGTATTTTTATATCTATTAGTAAAAATTCTCTTTGCAATTTATAACACTACATAAGCTTTAGATCTTTATACCTTCAAATTATTTATATGGTTAAATATCCATATCTCTGTGACCAAAGTGAGAAAAATTAATAAGCTCCAGTTTATAAAAAAAAAAAAAGTTATTGGAGCAGAATTTTCTTTCCTGCATAGGAAAGAAAATAATACCTACAGTATGAATGAAATTAGTTGGAAACTCTCAAAGATGATCAAAGAGGGTCCGGGGGATGAGCATTAACTTAAATGCAAAGAATATAATCCCAGGTGTGAAAACATGAAATATGCTATTCAAGAAATATATGAACTAAATTCATTTAGTTTTAGCATGAGAATCAAAGGAAAACATATATATACACATATTTTTTTCCTTCCTGGATATATATATACATATACATATACATGTACATGTACATGTATATGTATGTGTATATATATATATGTATATGTGCATGTATATGTATATGTGTGTGCATGTGTGTGTGTGTGTATGTATATATATATACTTGAATATGCCCATGTTTCTTTTTATCATCCTTTTGACACTAAAAGTCCCATGCTGATGGTAGCCTGGACACTGTCATTTGGCTCTTTAGGTCACTGAGCATCTTAGCACTTAGTCTTTACCTAGGGTATTTTGTTGAAACTCTTGCAAGTAGGTTTTATAATTCAAAATCCACAAATATGTAGTAAGCCATGTCGGCATCATCATCTTAAGTAAAATCTGGTATATTCTCAATATATTTTGGATATTAGCTTTAAAAACGCATTTTACTAGATTAAAGAAAATGGTTTCCTTATTAAATTCTATCAATTAAATCAAAATGCAATACAACTAATAGACTTATTCCTTAATACTCATACCTGAGCATTAATATTGAGTTTTCATCTTGTCAAGATATCACAGTTTAGCCTTCCCAAAGCTGTCAATGTATACTTAATCATCATTGTACAGCTTCTATGTAACATCAATTTGTATCTTAAAAAGTCTGTTCCTCTCCCTCTAATGTTCTTTCCAAACTCTGAACATACATCTTTTGTCTTTATATATTTTTTCAGTCTATACTATTTATCCACTTTCTTGAGGTCCTATATTAAATAATGTTGGTGTGGCACACTTTGTTCTTTAAATCATTTTACTGAGTAATGGTATATGATTGTCCCTATTTTGTTTTTATTTAACAGATGAAGAAAGCAGAAACCAGAAATAATAAATGTCATTTATTGAACAATTATGCATTCATTCAAATTAAATTCACCATATTTATACAAATGTTTACCTGACAAGAATATTGTGTCTTTTACTTTACTTTTCTCGTGTGTAATTATATTATATTTCCAACTAGAAACTTATCAAATACTGGAAACCAGGATCATGACTTGTGTTTGCTTTCTGCACTTTCATATAATGATTTTGTATGTTCTCAATAAACATTTGCTGATGAGCTGAAGAATAATTTTAATATAATCTATCACATAAAATTTAGAATCATTAAGTGTTTTTCTTAATTCTAAAAAGTTTGGATAAAAATAACTTCAGTGTACTTACTTATTAAACACATTTGTGGTTGGGCTGAGTACAGGGAATATATATATGAATTAGATATGGCTCCTGCTTTCAAGGATGTCGCAGTCTAGTAAGAGAGAAAGCATGCCAAAAATATTTATAATGCTGTGAACTAATTGCCAAGCAGTGCTTCTAAAGTACCATAGGAGGCAATGGAGGAGATTCCTGTCTCTGATGGTGTCACATGAGGAGACCCAAGACAATCCTTCCTGTATAAACAAATCAGAACTTCGTATTTCTTAAAACTTGTGTGTAACTGTAAAGTTGGATTTATATTTCTTACTCCCTAACATTCTTCTTCCATGCCTAACCAGTTACCTGAAAGATGTTTCACATTATTTTGTGAATACAAGCTTTTACAATACTTTATATACAATACCAAAATATAAAAAGTTCTAAAAACCCAGTATTTAAAAAATATTTGGCTTATTTGTAAACAGAACATGAATTGGAATAACTTGTTTTATAATTGTGATTTATCTCTCTTAGTGTGACCAGAAAAACTTTCAGGCAATCAATTATGGGATTCTGCCTCAAGACCTACTTGGAGTGTTACATAATACTTGGTATCTATACTGCAATGCCACTGTTTTGCATTGTATATTAAACATAAAAGTAAATATAAGTAATCTAAATAAATAATGAAATAAAATTTATGAATAATATGCTATATTATTGTTATATATTTACAAAATATATATCTATATACATAATTATATATTTCACTTCAAAATCCATGTTGTCTAAAGATAAAAATTGGTGTTCTTTGTCTATGAATGAGTCATAAATTACAGCCTGCCCAAATAGATCTTCCTTTGAATTTTCTTCAGGCATTGAAACACTTTCTACATCACTTCTCTGATAGTTCACAGCTGTCAGTTTCAAATCCAGGCCCACAAAGTATAGAACATTCTGAGCAAAAGGACTGTTAAAGAAGGCAAAACTGCAGATATTTTAAAAATTGTCTTCTAAGCCAACTCTAGGCCACTTCAACAGTACACCAACTTAAATTGATGATGAACTGACTCCTCTTTACCTGAGAAACACAAAGACACCTGAAAAAAGCATTCTACTTCAGTTCAATGGGCTTTAGCCTGAAGCAGGGGTGTGAATAAAAAAAGTGATTTTATACAGATAGTCATTGTTTTTCCTGATCATCTTCCTTGTCATTGTCACATTTTCATTGTCCTGATATTTATTCTACATAAGAACAAGAACATATACCAACATTTTATTTGACAGTTTATACATTTTAATATTTTATCTAAATATAGTATTTTAGATTTTTAGAAAATTGGCCAAATTCTATTAGTAAACATTAATTAATATCATAACATGTCTTTCATAAAGTATGTCCTTTAAATTAGACTCATATAATATCTTTATAATGAAATTGTATTAATCTAAAAAACATTTGTATTTCCTTTCCTGTCATCAATGACAACTTTTAGAAAACTATCTCTAATGCATCTTGTCTATACATAAATTGTCTAGAAGAGGTACTATTTTCCCCCCTTATGTAAGAGTTTAAAGGTTTCAATTTATTTTAGCAAGTTGCAACTACAAGTTTTCTTTAAAAAAGAAAAAAATAGGCTAAAAGTTGAAAACTTCCTACTTCATTTTGTTTTTAATTAAGTTTATTGGGGTAACATTGGTTAATACAATTATATAATTCTCAAGTATACATTATCATTTGACATTTGCATATTCTATTGTGTTTACCACTCAAAGTCCAGTTTCCTTCAGCTACCATATATTTGATCCCCTTTACCTACTTCACCATTCCCTTAAACCCTACATTTGACCCTCTTTACCCCATCTAACTTCCCCTCATTCCGCAACCCACTAGTAACCACTAGACTATAGTCCTCACATCACCTGTTACCAAAATGGATCAAGAACCACAGCATGTGAGACCCCTGGAAATTAAACACATTGAAAGTTTATTTAGTAAATTTGCACAAGATAAAAACAAACAAACAAACAAATAAGAGAAAAAACAGAACTCCTTCTGTTCTTTAAAAAAATTAATCTTGACAATTCAATTTCTTTTACTTCTTAGTGTCTTAAGTTTCTTTCACCTCTTTCATTTTTACAGGACAAGAACAGCAGTTTTCCTTAAATTGCTAAGTTCTATCTAGCTCAATACATTTTCTACCTTAGGCTTTTCTTGAGCATTTTATGATTACAAAGTTATAAAAAAGGGTATAAAAAGAGATTTTTACTTCTCGGCTAGATAAAAACAGTAAGTCATCACACTCCAGCTTATTGTCGACGTTTAGCAAAGAGGAACAAACAGCAATTGCCTCCTGTGATCCAAGCTAATACCTTCTGAAGACTGCCACGGTCAACTAAAGCAGCACCTCATTCCCTATCTATACTCCATCATATGTAGGCCTGAAATTTAACTTAAATTTGATCTAAATAATTCCAATTAAATACATAAAAACCCCGAAAAACCTTCCCAGAACTTTTGTTTGTTTGTTTGTTTTCTTTTGAAAGAAGGGTTGTTTCCTTATGGTTTTTTGGTAGGTGATAATATTGCAAAATCTGAATTGGAAGGTAGAATTTTTTTTTTGAAAATTCACTATATGAAAGCATATTGAAGGACTGAAATAATATATTGATCAGTAATGTCACTATTTTAATGCTATTACAAATCAAGATAATGCAACTTAGGATATGACAGAGGAAATATAATGTGAAAGCCAAATTGATTAGATGTGCTAGAGTAACATTTAGTAACACAAAGATTGTTCCATATAACATTAAGTAAGCATGCTATAATTTCACATACTATATCTTGCTATGTAACTATATATGCAATTTATGCAGTTGTTTCTAATTGTCTGTCTACCAATTAGACCATGAGCTTTATAAGAGCAAGAACTGCATTTGAGTACTCAAAATTTTATTAGCACAATTTCTAACACTGCGGAGTACACAGACAATAAATATTTCTTCAATGAATAAAATAGTCCTGATAATTTAATTAAATTGTTAAAGGATCCATAAATTTTATATATCAAAAGACATTTTTAAAATCGAGTAATTTATTTTGAAAAAGAGAATGAAAAGGTAAAAAAGAATCCATAGCAGTTTGAGGATATTTGAAGTTATTTTTTGTGAAAGATGAAGTGATCTGTGGCCTCTTCTGGTGGGCAGAACTGTGATTAAGAACTGGAAGTTCCAGAAAGCTAAACTTTAGATAAACACAAAGAAAAACTTTTCTAAAAAGTATAAGCATTTACAATATAACAGGTTGGCAAGTGATATATATCAAGCTTTCTAACATAGACTTAAGTAGAGAAAGAAGAGTCACTGGTTCATGCTGAAAAAATTTCCAAGATTGGTTGCACATTTGGATTAAATCACTTCTAAGATCATTTATGGCATTAGGATTTTGTAATTAGCTAATATCAATATCTAGTGCCAAAAAATAGAATTATTGTATTTCACTCAAGTTTTTTAATCAAACTGACGTATTCAATGAACTAAGTTTTTGTAAACTTATGTACCATATTTTTAAGAAAATATATTTAAAATAATTATCTAGAGTTGCAAAAACTTCACAGCTGTGAAAATCAATTAGTAAATTCACCTGTAATTACATGTTTAGTTAAAATAAGAAATCTCACCTTGATAGTGTTCAAATTCAGTAGTAAATTGCAAGTCTTTGAATTTCATGTCAGTTCTCTTTCGCATTTCAGACAAGTGTCCTGAACTCAGTCAATAGTTCCTACCACAATGCTTATATGTTTGCTAATTGATTCTTTTCATCTATTTATTCTTTTAAGCTGGTGATATTCCAACACTTTATCAATGCTCTTTACATTTGAATAAAAACTAATTGACAATAATGCTTGTGTATGCAGCTGTACTGAAGGAGCTGCAGTAACCTCTTGTCATCATTCTTATGTGTCCTTCATGAGCTCATATTTCCAAGATATATTTTGTCCTGCCTCTGCCAATCAGATTTATAATCTGATAGAGCCTTGTTTCAAACTGACAGCCTAATTTCAAAGAGATGATGATTGATTATGCCTTTCATATTTCCAGATCAAGTAAATTTTCATCTAAATGCATATAGAAGTTTTGGTGATGGTAGTAGTGATTGTGGGGGTGTAGTAAATTATATTACTATTGCCCATATAGGTCAGTGCCCTTTCCTCAGAGAACCTACAGGAAACATACATCTCTATGACACAGATCTTAAGCATTTTCATGTGACTTAATTTCAATAGTGTGTAAATAGATGTGGCCTTTGTCAGCCAAAGCAAATGTTTTAAGAGCCAGCACAAGGTTCCTATGTCCCTCTGCCATAGACTTGCAATGTTCTAACCAGAGGCTATTCTGTCAGCACTGGGTATAAGTGAAGAACACATGCAGCTCCGGTTCAGACAATAGTCAACCCGAAATGAGTACTGAGGGAAAATTGTCCTTTGTTGTGACTGGCTACTGAGTTTCAGGGGTTGTGTGTTAACAGCATGTCCTAATTTATGCTGATTGATGCAGAGGCATAAAACTTGAGACTCTTTTCATCCTAGAAGTATGGCAAAAATTATAAACAAATTGCATCTGGCATTGAAAACAATGTGGAGAAAGCAAAAGTGGGTAGAAGAAGATTCTATTTGGACAATCTGAAAGGCAAGTGCCAGGTTGAATCTGAAAGAATTCAACTTCAGTTGCATCAAAAGTAATTCTCCAGTAATGTAAAATGTGTAATCACTTTCAATGCAAAATTGGAACTTTATCTGCTAACTTATGTGGTTTAACCAGAGAAGAGAACATGTTGCTATAGATAAAGATGTTAGGATGAAGTTTTTGGCTTTGGGAACAGAAAGGAAGTGACAGCTTTTAAGGACAGGAACAGGAAGAAATAACAGAATGTTGAAATGTGTTGGATGAACAGCCTGGATGTGGGAGAAAAAAAGAGTAAGGTTTGTTAGTGATGCCAAGGTAAAGTGATTGAAAAAATGAACATGCCACCAAATGGCGAGGAAAAGAAAAAGAACACAGATAAGAGAGGCAGATGAACACAAGAAGGGGACAGGATGGCAGATAACTTTTGCTTGGGTGTAAGCACTTGACTTAATGAGTTTGTTACTGTAATTAACGTGTCCATGGTGTTCCTTCTCTCCTCTGTATATAGAAAAGGAGAAAAAAATGGTATCACTTTGGAAGCAATTATTTTACTAGTTGTGTAGTTACAATAGCATAGCACTTAAAAGAATTTCATGTGTGTATATAAGAAAATAGTTTATGGATAAGCAGGGGTATTTCTAAAATTACTAAAATATTAAGAAAATATCAATTTTTATTATTTTGTGGGGCGCCATCTCTAAAACAGTAAAAATGAGGTAAATTGAAGGTTTTTAGACTATTAATCTAAATTTATCTTCATGGTTCCTCAAATGAATATAATAGTCTATATTTCTATTTACGGTTAAACATCAATGTTGTTTCAATGGAGAGAATAACAGCCAGATAAGTAAAATAGCAGCCAGAGA
Source organism: Cynopterus sphinx (assembly GCA_030015415.1). Lineage (NCBI taxonomy): Eukaryota > Metazoa > Chordata > Mammalia > Chiroptera > Pteropodidae > Cynopterus > Cynopterus sphinx. The sequence continues at coordinate 28,079,677 of CM057381.1, forward strand.
GGGAAAAGGCAGAAAGGCTAGAATATTTTTTTATGATTATGATTTGATGACTCTAATACGTAAAAAAAATACTAAACTACAATTAATACAATTTAAATAGGTATATGGGTAAATAAAAAGTTGATGATTCTATATAAAGGTATTTTTAATAAATTTATAATATGTTTTAACTTAAAATATACTTAAGGAAAGATTTAATAATTACACAGCTCCCTTTGCAATGGCATTGAATAATAGCTGGATTACTAGTGGTGATTCTTAGGTATTAAATATCATAGACATAACTTAAAGTGCATACATATTGCTTTCTTCTTGTTCTAGTGCATGAAAACTATATGATTTTTTTCACTTTAGATATATTTATATAGGCATTGACAAACTACAAATTCTAATCATTTTCTTAACTAGCTCCCTCTTTATTTCAAAAGTTTACTAAACAATGTTAAAAACATATCTTCTCTGTGGAAATGAAAAGTCCAGAGGATTTTCACTAAGTCACTAATAGAACATCAGTAATAAATTTTTATGACAGTACTTGGAGCTATTTAACAAATTAGTTATCTTTTGTGCCTGTGTGTATATGTATAGTTACAATTTGATACAGGCCAACCCAAAACACTTCCTGCGGTTGCTAAACTATATTGTAAAGATTGATAAATCATGCTGCCACACAATTTTAAGACAATTTTTAATAATTGCTAAATTATGGTTAAACATTTGAGTTAAAAATACTGATTATTTTAACTCATATACTTAGTTAACAATCCATTAATAACTTATCACTTGCTAATTAAATTAAATTTTCTGTATTCCAAAATTTAGTAGAAAGTAAACTAAATTTTAAAATTCATACTATAATTAATAATAGTAAGTAAAAATGCATATGGTAAAGACAAGAGCCTTTCCATTCTGTAGTATTTATAATCATAAGCTGTTTGCATAACCTTAATCACATGACTCATTAATTACATAAACAAATTTTAGTGAAAATTATTTTACACTTTTACTATGGATATATTATATATGTCTAAGGTAGCTTTGATAATGATCACAAACTTGTATTTGGCAAATATTCAAAAAAATTTTCTTTTGAATTAAGAAAGGAGATTAAACAAAATAACCTACAAGATGTAATTTACTATATATACAACATTACATGTATATATGTCTGCATAAATTTTATATTACTATATATTGAAATTTATAAATCATAACGATGTTATAAAGTTGTGTTGGTACTAAAGAGGTTTACTTAAAAAATTATTTTGCAATTAGGAACCTCTGAAATGTTTCAGATATATTCAATATTCCCTTATGAAAATCCAGTAAACAATTTGACAAAAAAATATATTCAAATGTTTTTGTTGTATCAAACAATCATTCAAATTAAATATCACGCATTACTTCAGACAGTGTTAATTAACAAACTATCAAGTCACTTAACCAAATATAAGAAAAAAATATCAAAAACATACTTTCTTTAAAATGAGAGGAAGAATATAACAAAACCAAGATATATCATTCGGTTATTTAGTTGAAGTCACTATAGATAAAAAAACAAAGTTAATATTTTAACAATTATGTCAACTCATTTCTACCACTGCATTAGTTACTCAATTCTCCAGTTCTCTTCTCAGTTATGACCAAGGAGTATTTTGGAAAAGAAAGTGTTTCCTAGAGAGGAGAGCCCAAGACTGGATAATATTGAACTGGAGATCTGCTTCTAAACATTAAAAAAAGAAGCATAAACTAGTGCATTAGCTAAACACAGGGCAGAAGGAACTGGAAACATTTGCCTAGCAAAATTTCAGAATTGCTATAGATCACTAAGGTCTATGAGGTTCAAATTCTTTCTATTTTCATATGTCACATTTCCACTATTTATGTTATATTTCCTTTTGGTGTATTTTTCAGTTCATAGGTATCCAAACTAAGAATAGCAAAATTCACACTTAAGATTATTATCCTGGAATTCCAAGTTACAGATGTAAATAGAAGAGACATTTAGTGGGTCCTGGAGAAGATGTCATGTATTTTGTGTACAGAAGAAAAGTGGATATTTATGAACAATCTTAAGCTGTAATAGAGTAAAATGTTCTTCAAAAATATCCATTCCCTTCTCTCTTTAGGAAAAACCTGTTTTACTGAAATTATTATTTTCCACTTAACAAGGTAATTTGATTTGTCCAATGAAGTGTGTATAGAAGTGGCATAAGCAGAAATCTTAAATAAAATTTGTAGTTTGGCTTGCTGTCTTGGGTTATCTGTCGTCAAAAATACCATGTTGCTTGTAGCTTTGACCCCATAAGCCTAAACACACTTGAAAAAAACTTGATTCCATATCTCAAAGTTAGGTAACTGGAGCCAAGTCCTGTCAAGACCAGCCAAGCCCAGCTAAATCACAGCCTGGAGCACAGCTTTTCCAAGGAACTTCACACAGTGAGCCAAAATAAATAAATAAATGGTTCCGGTATAAACCATGAAGGTTTGCTACATAGCATTATTGTGCCAATAGCTGATTTAAGCTAAGAGAGATTTTTTTCCTCCATGAAGTGTAGTATATTTAATGGTAAGTGTAGGGTAATGCCTAAAAACTCCTGAATTAAACTTTTTATTAAATGTTTGTTTTGTTAACTTCTACTATCTTTAATTAAAAATAAGTTTACTTGTCATTCAAAATAATGTTTTGTTGATACTATATAAAGATATAGCATCATTATAATTAATAAGCAATGATAGCTTAAGTTTGTGGAACACACTAAAGTTACATAAGAATATGTATTTACTGTAGTTTATAATTGAAAGCATAGATTCTATAATTTAAAAGAGCGTTTTAACAGATGGAGACTGTAATACAATTGTTTTTAACATTGCCTTACAGCATTCATTTTTGAAAATATTAAATACTGTTATGATTTCTATCTGCAAAATTTTTTAAAAATTTAAATAGCACTGGCTGCATTTAGATCATATATCTAAAATGTGTTAAAATGGTATCTCAAATAAATAAGATCTCTTCTTAAAGTATAGTTGAAATAAGGCTCATTAGGTTACAGCACTGAAAGGGGACTTCCCGATTCAATAAAGATTCACCGGGTAACATGAGACTAATCTCTGAAAGAGCATTTCTGTAGCCTCTAATTAGTGTAAAATTTGGAAACTCAAAGGCAGAGGACATAGAAATAGTGGCTAACATTACATTCCATCATAGTTGGAGTTAAACTGTGTATAAGAAGAATTAAATAAGTAACGGGCTATGGAGCCAGATTTTACAGAGCCTAAAGATCCATGCTAAATAGTATTGCTTTATTGGCATGGGGAAAACATTTAAGTTTTTTGCAAGGAATTAAAATCACCAGAATTGTACATCTTGCTGCAAAGTGAATGATATATTTGTGGATAAAAATTGGATGCAAAGTGACCAGATAGAAATTGATCACTATACAGGAGGAACCGAAGAAAGCTTAGTGGTATTGGCAGTGAAAAGTGGAATAACTTATTTGATTGATTCAGCAGAACTTGCCATTGAGAGTGAAGAAAAATTTTGGATGAAATCAAGATTTCCAGTGGCTTTATTCACCAAAGCAAGACAAGATGTTGGGATGTGGATACAAAAGAATGTAACTGAACAAATACTATATTTGTATATTTCCCAAACATCTATAATGCAAGTAAATTATATTGTCAAAAATTATGCAGCCTTTAAAAACATTTCATTGATGTTTTTAAGCATCCAAAAGCATTTAATTTACTCTAACATTCTGTAAAAGTGAATTTAGCCCTATTGTAATTGATTACAATTTATAATTAAGTGTAGTATTCATTCACTGGTTGTTTTAAATAATATTTAAAGTTTTTTAGACAAAAACAACTTTTACAATTTTGATTTCACATTTGAACTATACATCTTCTTTAAATTAGATAATCAAATTTTAAAAATGTTCTCTTAAAAATTGTTTCAGATAGAATCTATTAATATTACATTTCAATTTGATCAGTTTTCATACTCTTGAACTAAATTCATTTCAAAGACCTGCATCTATGTGCAGAAGAAAGTGAGGGCTAAGAGGTATATTAATTTCTTCCTCTATTTATAGCTAAGTGAAGGATTATCTCACTACTAGCTAAAGACATGTGCTAAATGATAAATAATAAACTGAATTGGTTTTTATTTCATACATTTAGTTTTTTGTTGTTGATCATATTTGGGTTTGGTTCTGTTTGATTTTTACCAGATGATTCTTCACTCTCTGTTTGATATAAGGGGCAACGAAAATTATCTGTTTGCTATATCCCATTATCCTAGTGTTCACCTAATCATTGTTAAAGAGCTGGAGGGAAAAAACTAACAAAAAAAAATCTATATAGTTAGGTATAGCTGAATTTATAAGAGTGAAAATATCTAAGAGGAGATGGATAAATAAATTGGTACATATATATATTTTAGTAATATGACTATAATCAAAGATTAAGATTTCTACTCATTATCAAAGAGTACAATTGAATCAGGCACCTACAGTTGACCGTGCTTCTTTAAAATGAATATATTGTAATATAATCACTAGTGACCAGTTTATGATTCTAAATATCAATGTATTTTACTTTCTACCAATCAAAAAAATAGTACTTGTTAGTGAGATCACACGCATCCAATTATAAAGTCATAAACATCAAATCAAAAAAGATTAATTTAATGACTTTGGGAGCATAGTGACTATGACACTACATTAAAAAAACTTTTGGGCAATGAAAATTTTCTCAATCTGTGTGATTCTATAGGTATATTCACTTTGAGACAACCCATGGATATGTCCACTAATAAACTTTGTATGCTTGAATTTTTATGTTATGCTTTAACAAAACATTTCCTTAAAATGAATTTAATAATGTTGTGGCTTTGGGAAAGCCTGAAAAACATACCCATAATGATGACGTGACAGCTACTGAATGTAAGGTACTGCTCTCAGAACATTGCATGACATATATAATCTTCATATTGATCCTATGAAAAAGTTCCAGTTGTTACCTAATTTTATAGGTAAGAAAACTGATGTGTAGACAGTTTATATAACTCACCCGAGATTATACACCAAATAAGTGAGGTTTGGAACCTGAACTTTGTAGTTTCAAATTGTCGGTGCTATTTTCCCTCTCATATAATAGTATATATTCTTCTTTAGTGGATAAACATCCATGTATTTCACTTATAATAAATTCATTATAGTAAGTCTCTTATTATTATAATATTAATTTGAAAATATCACAATGTTGCAATATCAAAATATTTGGTCTTAAATGTACTGACTCAAAGTAGATTATCTTCTGTCACACGTTTATTTTTGATAAATTATTTTTTATTATAAATTTTAATCATATTTCAATAATCTCTGTGATTGTACTCTCTTCCTATTGATTTAATCCCAGAAATAGTCAATCCTTTGTAGATGACTATACATTAACAAAAATCTCATGCAAAAAGCTTCCTTCCTTGAAACACATTTCAGTTATTTACAACTCTCAGCAATTTTTTTCATATTCAAACATATCATCTTTAACGTTTTACTCCCTCATGTTTACCCTTGTATTTTGCACCTAGGTGATGTCTCTGTCTCTCGGTCTGTCTCTCTCTTTCTCCTTACACTCAGCTCTCCCCCTAACTACTAATAGTATTGAACTTTTTCTATTGACCTAAGACCTGTGGGTCAGATACTAACCATCAGGTATCAATAACATGATAATTGAGTTGATCGCTGGTAAAATGTATAATCTCTACCCTTGTTTTATAGCAATCACTGCATTTTTGCTGTTGTTTTGCTTACCAACAAGGGACTTGATTCTGAAAATTTCATCTCCTCATTATCAAATTTTCTTCTTTAACTCTGCCATTTTCATCAGTAGTTAAAAGTGACAGTATTTCCTTACTTAAGAAAACCCTTTATTTTCTAGATGTCTTTCATTTGCCACTCAAGATTCATTCTAAAATCTTCTCTGTCCTGCTTTCTACCCTGAGAGTCTGAAAAAGTATGCTCTAAATCAAGGGACACACTTGAACTTTGGTTTCCAAAGAGGAAACCAAGAGGAAATGAAAGAAAAGGATAAATGTAAATTTGAGATATTTATTCTCCTGGTTTCTTTCTTGCGGAATTGCCCTCTCCTGCTGTTCTCCACTCCTTCCAATCCTACAGGATTTATCTTAATTTGAGAGGATGATCTCTTCCCTGATTGGTCATTGACTGCTGTAGTAATAGGTAGTTGTAAAGTTTCTGGAAAACAGTTCCACAAAAAGGGTGTCTGAGATTGGATTACTTACCTATTATCACTGGGATAACATCCTTACCAGTGAAAAATGGGAAATGGGTAATCGATGGCATTTGGTGACATCATAGTTGGTAAAATTATCACCATTTTGAGATTGGAAGTAACAAAGATGTATGAAAAGGAATTAGGAGGGCAAAAGTCTATGACACTTAATTGATAGAACATTAATAATCACTTCTAATTATCTACAGGAAAGTGGATCAATGAAATCTTGGATCTATAAATCTGTATTCCTTGAATCTATGAAAAAGCTCAGTCCTGCTTTTTGTTTTGAGAGTCTATTTTATAAAACCTTTCCCAATGAGAATTACTATATCAGTCAATGTCCCAAGAGCAAATATGGCATACCACTCCTTAAACCTCCTGGAATTATAAACCTTTGGAAATATACCAACATACACGTGAGGTCATCCAAATTCTTCTGGCAACTCTGAAAATTATACATTGAAAAGTAGAATGAAAGGTTTTGAATAGAATATGTTCACACCCAAGTAGAATAAAGTAGATAAAACTGTACTATTAGTCCCATTGTACCAAAACAAAAGCACATAAACTATGTGTATTATACCCTCGAGATGTGGGAGAACTGTGGAAGCAAAGAAGACTGGGATTAACTAACACTCCAGAGAGTAACGAACCCTTCACCTAAATTAGCTGAATCTCCCTGCTCTCATAAACCAACTTCAAAAAATATAAATTCATAAATATTTTTTGTTTACTTCTCTTTTAGCCTCCCCATAATATATAAATATGTCACTACACTTTTTTATTTCAATATGTATCTCAAAAAGGTAAGAGTTCTTATTGAAAAGATAAGAACAATACCACTATCACATTAAAAAAAATCCTTCTTTTAATATCATCAAATACCTAGTCAGTGTCAAAAACTCCAATAGTCTCATAAGATTTAGTTTGCTTACTTAATTGGCTTCTTTGAATAAAATGAGGTCTACAAATTATACTTACATAATATGTCTCACTGTATCTTGGTTGATGTGTTTCTGACCCCCTCTCCTTTTAATATAAATCTCATTATATTACTGATCTACTTTAAAATTTTCCATTGTATGTCATTATAATTAAAATACAATCCAAAATTCTACTCATGGTGTGCAAAAAACCAGTCTCCTGATTTCAGCTTGCATTCTCCAGTACCTTATTATAACTAGCTTCACCAATTTTTTTCATTTTTTTCCTTTTCCCCTTCCTGCCTTCATCTCCTCCTTTCCTTCTTCTCCCTTTCCCTCCCTTCTTCTCTTCATCCCTCCTTTTCTCTTTCCCTCTCTCTTTCTCTCCCTCTTTCTTTCTCTTTCTTTCTTTCTTTCTTTCTTTCTTTCTTTCTTTCTTTCTTTCTTTCTTTCTTTCTTTCTTTCTTTCTTTCTTTCTTTCTTCTTTCTTTTTAAATTAAAGCAATACAACTTTGTTATCTTAGAATTCTGACGGTTAGAAATCCAAAGTTGGTTCCACTGGGCTAAAATCAAGTCCTTGGCAGAGCTGTTTCCTTCTGGAGGCTGTGAGAGAACAATTCTTTTCCTTACATTTTTCATCTTCTCTTGGCTGACTGTATTCCTTGGCTGTGGCCCCTTCCTCCTTCTTCAAAATGCATCACTCCAATCTCTGCTTCTGTCATCACATTGCCCTCTTATCATCTGTACTCAAATCTCCCTCTGCATTCCTCTTATAAGGACATTTGTGATTACATTCAGGGCTTTCTTTCCCTTGAATATGTCACCCTCTGTCGTAAACTTTATTATCTGCTCTATCTAGAATGCTTTCTCTCCCAGATAAATGGGGTACATGCATAGATCTTTCTTATTACTCAGGTCATAGTCCAAATATCACTTCACTGGAGAAGTTACTTCCCACTTTCGTCACATCATTTTAATTACCTTTGTATCTATTATCATTTTCTGAATTATTTTTAATGACTTGATTTGAAGGGCTTAAACTTTTTAAAATATTTAAAAATTACAGTTGGAATACAATATTAAAATTAGATTTAGGTTCACAATATGGTGATTAGACTTTTACATAATTTACAAAGTGGTCACCCTGATAAATCTAGTACCCATCTGTCACCATACATAGTTATTACAATATTATTGACTATATTTTTATGTTATACTTTACTTCCTCATGACTACATTATAATTGCCAATTTGTACTTCTTAATCCCTTTCCCTTTTTCACGCATTCCTAATCCTCCTTCCATCTGGCTACCATCAAAATGTTCTCTGTATTTATAAGCTTCTTTCCTTTTTGTTTGTTTATTTTGTTCTATAGATTCTACATGTAAGTGAAATCATATGGTATTTGTCTTTTTGTGTCTGACTTACTGCACTCAGCACCATATTCTCCTAGGTCTGTTCATGTTGCTGCATATGGCAAGATTTCATTCATTTTTATGACTGAGTAATATTCTATTGTATATATGTATCACTTCTTCTTTACCCATTCATACATTGATGAATACCCAGATTGGGTCTGTATCTTGGCTATTGTAAATAATGCTGCAATAAACACAAAGATTCACATGTCACTTCAAAGTAGTATTTTGGATTTTTTTGGAAAAATACCGTAGGATAACTGGGTTCTTCTTTGTCTCCATTTTATTTAGTTCTTTTTCTGGAGATTTGTTCTGTTCTTTTATTTGGGACATGTTTCTTTGTCTCCCCATTTCGGTTGCCTCCCTGTGTCCTTTCTATGTATTAGGTAGGGCTTCTATGTCACCTGGTCTTACTAGAATGGCCTTAGGTGTCCTGTGGGGCCCAGTGGTACAGTCTTTGTTGATCACCTAAGCCAGCTGTTTCAGGTGTATCCTTTCTATGAGTTTCATTTTCTGGTTTTAATCTATGTGTACATTAATTTTCTTCTACATCTTTGTCAACAAAAAGCTAAACACAGAGAAAATAGAAACTTTCTCTGTTTAGTTCCCCACTATTTTGACAGCTTTTGGATAAAGACTTGACATCCAGTAACTTCTCAATAAAAGCTAGTTGAATGACTTAATTAATTAATCCATAAAAACAGTTCTCCTTTGAGAACTTAAATACTGTTTATAATATGGCTTCCAGGGGACAAGGAGTTATATCTTCCAGTGTACCAACTTAAAAAAGCATTGGAGATTCATGTCTTTGAGACATACAATATACTACAGTATATTTTTTAGTTAAACTTCTATTTTTAGGGTTGACAACCTAAGTTTCAAAACATATTAAACTAAAAACATACTTTTGGCACAAAATCAAATTGTAAAGAATAAAGCAATGAACTGAGGCAATTTTGACTTCTTTATAAATTCATCCTGAATAAGTGTTACTTCAAATATCTTCTATATTTGCTATTACAATAAGAATGTAACACATATATTACATTTAATTTCAAAAAGTCTCTTAAGAAATACTTTAGAAATTACATTCAGCAATAAATTAACTGCAATAGATAATCTAATCATCATTTTAAAATTCTCTAACAAAAATTAAATTTCTATTCAGTGAGAAATAAAAAGACTTATTGAAAAGTTTCCAAGTCACTTGTTAAGAATTCACATTCGGAAAAATACTTTTAAGAGAAAGGGGGGAAATGTGATGTCTGTTCTTTACGTTCTAGTGCATACTAAATATTTCAGAAAGGGAAATGTCTTTAGAAATTTCATTTAGAATAAACTATGAATGATCAAAATGACACTGATAATTAAATGATTTTTAAAATCTATATTTTAATTATACATGCCAGGAATCCCATCACTGTTGTTTAATTTAAAGTAGCACCTTCAGAGAGTAGTGAGTATAGAATAGCATTCGATAGAGAACAGTTACGGGTTGGATTCAGGCTATGACTAGTACTAGGTATGTGAATTTGGACAACATCTTACATAGCCTTTCTGCATTCCAGTTTCCCTCTCTGTAAAGTGAGAACAATGATATTCTCTACTTCATAGGATTGTTTAGAGGATCAAACAAGTTCTCATACATTAAGTACTAAGAACAAAAACTACATATCTCTAGGCTTCTGTGTTTTATTACACTTGTTTTCTCAAATCTTTTACATTTTTGCATAAACTAAGTTTTTAATTTTTACTCCAAATGTGAAGATTAAATGTCGATGTTGTCAGGTGCAAAATTATTCTGAATTCCACTATCATTATAAATATTTAGTGGGATAGAATAAATTTTTAGATAGGGCTATTGAAATCACATATAAGCTATATTTAACATTATCAACATTATTTTATATTTACAACACTGAAGATTAGATAAATATGATAGATAAAATCTATTCATTTGCATATTTATTTTATACTAAGGTGTTTAAGCATAAACTAACTTTATTAAAAATTTATATTATTTTGAAAAAAATAAGTGATAGATTTGTAGAGATAAATAAAAATAGTTCAGTGCATTCTAGAAAATGATCTAATTCTACTTTTGGATCAAATTAATAAAATAATAAAATTTATTCATATTGCTATACTATTGAGCAGACATATCCTGATAACATGAAAATAATATTGTATGATCCCAATAGGACACTCAAAATATACATAAAAGCATAAAAAGTTTTAAGAAAATTAATTATTATCATATTTCATTATTGACTATTAGGTCTTCATAGTTCCATTAGAAATGCACTTATTTTACTTGCTAATTTTATTTTTGAGCTTCTGAAATCTCATTTTGAACTTTAAAATCACATTAAACAGACATTTCAGCATACTTTACTTTTCCCCCAGTGGGTAGAATTTTGAAAAGTGAGGAGATTCAAACAAGAAGGAGGAAAAAAACACACAATAATTTAATAATACTTTTGAATATGATAACTTTTTAATATAGTTAGAACCATAGACTCATAAATGTTTGTCAACACTTTTTCTATTCTTCTAACACTGTAATATACCTTTATCTTGTGAATAGCTATCTAAATTATTCTGTTTATGTAACATTTATTTCAATTTAGTCTACCTTGCATTCTGCTTTTTATCATACCTTTGCTCAAGTTAATATTCTCTCTATATAACTTCAAGTTAAATAGGCATTATTCATCATGCTTTTATACCTTCCAAATCTTGTACCCATTCTGATTATATTTTTATTATTTTTCAATTAAAATTCTCTTCTAAGAGGCCATTTTTCTTACTAAGGCCCATCTTTAACAATCTTTCTTAATTTTTTTTTTTTTTTGCAGTATAGGCCTTATTTTAATATTCTTTGGTGGTTATCTGAATATCTGAATAACTTTTAGACCTTTTTTAGGCTTATGTTTTACTCTGTTCTTTGAACCCCCACCATTTGAGCTCTCTTTTTATGATTCTGAAGAGACTATAAGGAACTCACTCATGGAAAATGTCTTAGCCAGGAATAAGAGCCTAAGCAAGGTGATGATAGCAGTTATAGGTCAGGCCAATATGACAATGGTACCAGGGCCTAATTGTGTGAGGAAGAATACAAGTTGAGTAAGAGCACCTGACATAAGATCTATTCTCTTAGCAAAACTTAAGTATACAATATAGTATCAGCTATTGGTACTATGCTGTATAGTTATTTCACATTTTAACACAATTTAGAAATTCCAGGATTTCATACTGTTGCTAGCAACTAAAGGATCTCAGACTATATTATAAACCAGTTTCATAAAAAAATTGACTTTTTGACCAGCTAACTACCACTGTATATTGATAAAGTTAGAAAAGTCTAGCCATACATTGTTTAATAATAAATTAAGCCAATTGTGATAGATGGTCTGTCAGTAATTATTTTTAGTCCAAAACCCATTTTGTTGCTTAGGAGGCATGGTTAATTTAGGAAAAGTGGTTAAATAAATGAAGAGTTCATATAATTAGACACTAGAAGACAGGAATAAAAAGAAAGATCTTTTAACAAGTAATTCATAATTGTTTATAACAAAGTTGAAAAACAAGAAACAACCTTATATTAAAAATAATCACTAAGATACATTGAAAACATAACAGAGAAAAAATTTCTAATTAGTATGCAATTTAGTTTTTTATGCATTTCCAAAATCCACGTATTTTAATAACATTGCTAATTGATAAGCATCAGATACAACCCAAGTATTTCTCTTTGGTATTTCTTAAGCAGGAATGTGAGATGATAGAATTTTTATGCACATTACATTTAAATTTCCTCCTGAAAGAGCTAATAAAAAAGTTATAGTTTGTAGAAATTAATTTATGGATGATTCTGAAGGCAGAAAAACTCTAAATTAACTTGCTTAAAGGAAACCCCAACATTCTTATTTATTAAGGCTTCCAGCTGTGCTCAAGTGGAATGTAGATGTTCCTCTTCTTTTAAATGAGAATTCAGTGCAAACCTCTTTTAAAAGTTTTTGAATTTATTTATTATTCTATTTCTCAAAGGAAAGGAAGAAGTTTGTAGTTGATTTAAAGTATTTTTCACTCAATAACTTCTAACAGATGACATTCAAAAATTTTCATCAACAGGCTTCAGTTATCTCATGTTCCTCCCAATACATAAGACAATTTAGTACCTATGAAATCAAGGCAGCAGCCTAAGATCTAACGCATGGGAGATTTTTAATTTTGTAATTTAATTTTCTCCTTGGTAGATTAGGCTAACAACTTATTCTACCAGGAAACATGTTTGTCAAAAGAATGTCATTCTCAAAAAACAGTGTTTTATATAATAGAAGTTGATAAAAAGTTTTACACTTGGGTGTTTATTATATGTATCATAACGAAATGCAAGCTCTGGTTTAAAATACTATCTCGTCTTTATGCTAAGAAAAACAAAAGAAAATCTAGATGGTGATTAATAAAATGGTGGAAATTTACAAAAGCTGTGTTTATTTTTTTCTTTGTTTTTTGTCTTTATGGAAAAAGAGGAGCCTTTATGTTACTTCTATCTTCATTAATTTATTAAAAATATATTTACATATAACTTAGAGCCTTATGTGTTGAGTGTTGTGCCGAACTCTGAATAAAAAGCAGTAAACAGTATATATAGGATCTCTATTATCCAAAGCATATACTATACTCAATATGCCACTGCTTGGCATAATTTAAAAATTGTCACATTTATGGAATATAATTTTGTAAATATATATGTATATATATTCTGACTTACATGTCTAAATAAAAATGTAATCCACAGGCAATTGCCAGGGCTGATTGGTAATTTCATCATGATTACAACAAAAATGTAAGCAAGCAAGCATTATTTAATTACAATTTGAGTTATGGGATATGAGCAAAATAAATAGGAGAAAGAGATGAAGAAAAATTCAGAAGAAAAAATTAAGAGTAAGAGATGAGCAAAAGTCTGAGGAGGTAACTTTAAAATTGACTCTATCTTAACAGCTATATTGAGATATAATTGATACAGAATACATTGTACATATTCACTGTATACAATTTCATGAGTTTGAGCATATACATATACAAGGATAGAAAACAGTCATGGAAAAATCTGTGAAAAGAACTTACCAGGAAAGAAAAATCTCATGTGTGGAGGCCTTAAGACAGGAAGGCAGTGACTATATTTGAGAAAATGAAAAGTGGCCAGACCAGCTAGAACTAACTGGCAAGGAGAAGAATGATGAAATTGTAGCTTTTGTAGATAAGTAGGAGCTCCAAAAGAGAAGGTCATTTAAATGAGTTTAAATTTTAATAAAATACCCTGAAAAATCATTGGAAAAATTTAAGTAAAGTGATATGATCCAGTTTTTTACAGGCAATTATGTATATCCTCTAGAGAAAAGATTGGAGGGGTACATGGGGAAAAAAAAGGTGACATGTTAAGGGAAAAATACAGTAATCAAGATAATGACCGATTCATGCAAGTTTTGTGGCAGTGATATTTACAGAAATGAAAACAATGACAAATGTATATAACTTTTCTAGATATTGTATACAGAGCAATGAAGAACAAAAAGCCATGTATAATCTCAATTTTGGAGCTTAGATAACTAGGTGGATTTGGTACCATTTACAGAGGCTAAGATAACTGGTGATATTAAAGGTGATGTTAAATGGTTGAGAAGAATAGCAAACATTGGTTTTGGCAATGTTCATGTATGCTTCTAAGGCTTTTAACAAGTGAAGTTTTTTTGGAAGATTTTAGCAAATGTTGGACGAAGGAGAAGCAAAAATGGGAAGTTCTTAAGATGATCAAGAAAAACAGCAAAATTTAGTAGTTGGAGGAGTATTTGGAGTGAAGGTAAATGTTTTAAATTTTTTTCTCACCTAGGTTCATATATGATGATGGTGATATGGTAGTGATGATAATTATAATGATGGCGATGGTGATGGTAATGTGATGACTATGATTATGTAATTGTTCACATATTGCGATGGTACTTTTTCTTGTTTTAAATAGAAAACAACCTATAATCGAAATCAAATCATCATTTTCTCCCTCTTGAGAGAATCTTGTCCTTCTTATTCTTCACCTTCACTAAATAATTATCAGCATTGTTCAAAAATTCAATTGTATTTTTAAATATTTAAGAGCTACTTAAGGAGTTAATAAATATGGCTTTTTTTAGGTCTCTTATCTCATTTTATAATTTAATTGTAAATCTCTAATTCAGCAATAATCATTTAAAATTTAAATGTCAGTATCACTGACATTTACAGAACAACATTTAAAATATATTCTAACTTATAAAAACAAATGAAAATATGGTCCACAGTAAATTTTCAATGCTGATAGGTAATTTTGCCATAATTATATCTGTTTTTTTTTGTTTATTTAATATCATGCTTAGTTTGAAAATAGTTGGCAGAATATTATCTTATATAAAGTAGGGAATTACATCTTTTGTTTTGAGATACAGTTTGTCTAAATGAGGGACCATCTATTTATATTGAATGAAATGTAATCTGGCAAGTAGGGGCAACCTTTGAATCGTTATGTTCTGCGTTAACATAGCAATAGGTTTATGTTCAAATTCAAGATCCAAAAACAGTGGTGTGTTTGCGATTTTCATTAAAAGTATGAGACAGTCTATGTTAAATGCTTATCTGTCCTGGTCTTTTGCGATATCTCAATATCACTATTGTGATGAACATTAAATAGCAAGACTGAATTAGCTACATGCTCACATATTGGAATTTCTCACGTTTGGCTACGTATTTATTGTAGAACTTTTCATTTCTGTTGTAGTTAGTGGCTTTTGTTGTTTTATTTTGTTTTGTTTTCTAGTCTAAAAATAATTGAAAATATGTATTTTGAAAAAGAAAATTGACCAAGACAGTCTTATTGTTTCCCCTCAGTTTGGCTCTGTGTTAGCCAAATTCTTTCTGGTTATAGACCACAGATATCCCTTTTCCTAGATAGAGCACTTAATTTAGAAAAGTTCCAATTATTCATTTGTTCTCTGCCCCTTTGAGAGGTAAATTTCCTTCCGGCCTCTTACTCATTTTGGAACTTAAGAATGTCTAACTGTGGATTTGAGAGCTGTCTCTTTGAATCTAATCACCAAGAAACACAGTAACCAAATTTCCCAATCTTTGTGAGAGGTTAGGAGGCTAACTTCCATAAGCTCTTATTAGAGAACACAGATGGCCTAATCACATTGACCAATCTCCTCCAGTACTTTTCCTCTAGTTCACCCCCAGTGCTTAAAAAAATCTCCTTTTGTTTCTGTAGAGTTCAATTTATTCTCTTTCTCATATTACAGTAGTCTCAAATAAAGTCTTCTTTTCTGTTTAACTCTGTTGCAAGTTTTCTTTGACAATATATATAACTTATATTCTCTACAAACATTATTTTTAGGAATAACACAGTTTGAGACAATATACTTTCCTTTCATACATATCCCAGAACACTTAGAATCATTATATCTTTTTAATTTAGAGTTTTTTTTTTTATTAAAGCAAAGAAAAAATGTACTATCCTTAAAGGCATATAGTATATTTATATTTTACTTTTATGAAAAATAAAAATAATTTAATTAATGCCATTTTAATTCATAAAGTAATGAATGAATGATCAAGGCACTAAATAAAAAAACATATACAGAAATGAATGTAGTTAAATATCATTATGTACCAGAGCTTCAGTTTTTAACTAATTACATATAATGTTTTTGGATATTCTAATTCTTTCTTTCTCTTTTTCTCCTCCTCCCTGTTTTTACTAGAGTATAAATACTACTAAATTTTAATGTCCTTGAAAACCAGGATTATATTCTTATACTTTTGTAACCCTTTTGGCAGAGAATAGATATTCAACAGTTGAATAGACGTTGTAATGAACTACTAGCTACTGAAATCAAGTATATTTATCTCCTTTACTTGCATTTTTATTATAAATAATTTATTTTTATGATAAACAAAACAAGTTATGTTACCCAGTATTGAATCATAGTAATTATCAAAAAGATTAGGTGTTAACCCTTGAAATTCTGAAATAGTAAGTCATTTATTAGAAGACATAGTTTAAGAATATCTGTACTACTACTACTAAAAACTAACCTTAATATAGTGTGTAATACTGCCAGGCACTCTTCTAATCATTACGTATTAATCAACTTATTTAATCTTCACAACAAACCTGAGACATGAATATTATTATTGTATTTTATAGATGAAGAAACTAAAGCCAAGAGTCTGATATACCTTGTCCAATTTCACACAGAAATGACAGAGCCAGAACTTGAAATAAAATCCTCTGTTTCAAAATCTGTGATTTTATTCAATTTAATTTCAGATTAAGATAATGAATATTTAGTTTTTAAATTCACTTCTCTCAAGACATGTAAACAATTTACCCTGACCCTAATATGAAAATAACAAATAAATCCTTTTTTTTAGGTAGGAAATCAGGTAAATGTGCCAGCCCAACAAATGACCCTACAAAATACTGATCCCACCAGATTAAAGAAAAGCACACAAGAGCCACAAAGCCACACTTCTTTTGTTGAGAAAATTCCAGTAGCTTTAAGGAAAATACACAGGGGAAAACATGTTCAAGGGCCCCTGACCACCCTAAGGCTATTGATGTGAGTGTTGGAAATAGAGGGCTAAGTGTAAGCACAAACACAAAAGCCCTTTTGTTGCTATGAATTAAAAATATTTGATTGGCTATATTGGGAGTAAAAGTACAATCCCAGCTGCACAACTAACTTCTCCTCTCACACCTTGGTCAGCAACACCAAAATATAGGCCAGACTCAGTTATAAGGTGGTTCACACAAGGAAGCACTGCAAATAAAGTATTGGCCCCAGAACAACATCATTAAAAGCATAAAGAAAAAAACTAGCAAAAAAATCTGCAGATAAATGCAGTTTTCCTACTAGAATACATCAGATTTCTAATTACCAGGCTGTTGAAATTTATGTCATATTGCAACCCAGCTTAATATCTAAGAGAATGATTCTAAAATAACCTGATAGATGATGATGAATTGCAAGCTCATACTGCCTCAGGAGCATAAGCCAAGTCTCTTGTCCAACTTGAATAAATATAAAGTTGAAACAGTAAATGACACATAAATGGTCAACACATATATGAAAAGAAGCTCAACTTCATTAGCTATCAGGGAAATGCAAATCAAAGATACAATGAGATACAATCTCACACCTGTTAGAACTGCTATATCAACAAAACAAGTTACAAGAAGTTTTGGAGAGTTTGTAGGGAAAAAGAAAACCTCATATGCTGCTGGTGGGAATGTAAATTGGTACGGCCAGTATGAGAAACAAGAATTACCATATGACCAAGCTATCCCTCTTCTGGGTATCTATCCTAAAAAGCTGAAAACTTTTATCTGTAAAGATATATCTGTAAAGTTATATTATCTGTAACTGTTCGTAGCAGCATTATTCATATTAGCCAAGACATGGAAACAACCAAAGTGCCCTTTGATAGATGATTGGATAAAGAGGCAGTATACATATATAATGGATTATTACTCAGCCATAAGCAAAGTTTAAATACTGCTATTTGCAACATGAATAGATCTTGAGATTATCATGCTAAGCAAAATAAGTAAGACAGAAAAAATTGAGAACCATATGACTTCCCTTATACATGAGATGTAAGACTGAAAGCAACAAGCACAAACACAAAATGAACACAAAGAGACTCATGGACATAGACAACAGTTTAGTGGTTACTAGAGAAAGAGGCAGGGGGAGATAGATAAGGGTAAAAGGTCAAATATATGTTGATGTAAGGAAATTTAACTTTGAGGGGTAAACATACAATGCAATATACATATAGCATGTTATTGAAAATAATACTAGAAACCTATATAATTTTATTAACCAACTTCATCCTAATAAGTTTAATTTTTTAAAAAAGTAAATGACATATAGATAGAAATTTTAAGATAGACCAAGGGTCAGATAATTTAAGGTTTCATATTTGTTCTTTAATTTCGAATGCATAACTTTAATGAAGATATCAGAAATCTACCATTCAACCTGCTACAGAAAACATATGCTCTCACAATCAGTTTCCATATGCTACTAACAAGAAAAAGCCACAGGTTCAAAATGGTGTCACTTGTGTTTAAGCCCATAATACCAAACCTAGATTTAATACCTGACCTAATTGCTATTTCTATCTCTACTAAAAATATAATCTTAATTAATCAGTCTGGAAATTTCTGTTCAATACCAATCAAGTAATTTCTCATGGATGGGCCCTCTCCCATGAAATAACAGGTGATCTGCATGATAAAAACAAATAAATGAGCAAACAAACAAAAGACCCTGAAATTACCTTCATGCCCAAAGAAGATGTCTGGTCTAAAAATAATCATTTATTTATTTTTTTTTTTGTTAATAGCTCTCTTGCCCCACTCCTCTTCCTATAAAAACCTTTCGTATTGTACAAGGACTCTCAGCTACCTTCTAATTGCTAGATAAGAGGCTGCACCATTCATAAGCCCCTTAATAAAACCAATTAGATCTTCATATTTATTTATTTGAATTTTGTTTTTTTTTTAACAATGCTCTCCTTTAAACATAACTTTCAATAGTTAAGAACATTAAAGAGTGAGCCTACTCGCTGTGTATTTTGTGCTGTTTGGCTAAAAACTAGCACGTTGACTTATTTTATAAAAAGCTTCTTAAAATGTCATATTTATAACACCTGTGTGGTTATATCTTAGTACATCGGATATTGTAAAGAAAGTGTCTTGCTGACTAGGTCACATTTTTTCCAACAGGATTTTCATAACAAGTCTCCTGGACAAACCTCATGAGTAAAATCACTTTTCCTTGGGAATGTCATCATAGTAGCCTAAGTTGCTTTTGTTTTAGATGTGTAAATATCCCAATGCTATCCTGAAAGCAAACTAGTCAGTGTCAATACCACAATGCTTTAAACAATTTTTCTAAGTTCCTACTTTTATAGAATACTCATGTTCTCTTATCAATGGCTGTAGTAATTTAAAGATTGTCATCATATACTATACTTTTTTTACATTTTAATACATTGGATATTGGTAAAAGAATTAAAATACTGTAATAATTCTAATTTTCAAAAATAATTTGCACAAAGAAATTCAAAAGCAATTGCAAAAATGTAGGCAATAAATTGTATGATGCTAATCACATCAATAGAAATAAAAACAGGATAAAGTCTGAATAGGACTAACTTTAAGATCGACATTGCTTTGGTACAATAAATTCTCTTGCATTCACTAAAATTTTATATAAGTAGAGCCAAATAGGTGATAAAGTAATCAGGGGGATCATTTCATAAACTATCGAAATGTTGAACCAATGCACTACATACTTAAAGCTAATAATAAAATAAAAAATAAAATAAATAAAATAAATAAAATAAAATAAAATGCTTAAATAAATAAATATGCATGATTCTGAATACCTAGTTTTTCTATTAATTGTAATTTAATATATGTATGTTTCTATAATAAAGCAATATTAATTAAAACAAAAAATGTTTTTCATGATTTTAAATAAATATTTTTAATGTAAACTTATTGAAATATGACCAAATAAATAAGTATAAATTATGTGTACAGTTCAATGAATTTTCATAAAGTTAATACAACTGTATAACTAATAGCCAAGTCTAAAAATACAACATTATTAACATCACAAATTGTTCTCTGTGTTCCATTCTAATCACAAAACCTCTCAAGTACTCAAGTGCGTTAGATCAATTTTACTTTCATTTTAACTTAATGTAAATGGTATCTAAAGTATGTACTCTTTAGTATCTGACTTGCCCTGCTCAACCTTTGAGAAATTCTTCCATATTGATTTGTATAATCTTTATTCACTTATTTTCATTGCTCAACAGAATACTATTATTATACACTATCCTAATTCTACAGTAAATAAGCATTTTGTGTTGTTTCAACTTTTGAATATTATAAATTGAGCTGTTTTGAATATCTTGGATACATCTTTTGTTGAATTTATGTTAAATAAACATCACAGAGTTGGATTCTGGATCAAAGTGAATCTGTATATTTTGTTTTTTTAGACATTTACCAAACAGTTTTTAAATTGAGTGCCACAATTTATACCAATTCCACGTGCTAAACAATACTTGCAATTTTCTGGCTTTTTTCTACATATTTATTATGCTGAATGTGTAGTAATAGCATCACTTGTGGTTTTAATTTGCATTTCCCTGATGAAAATGAAGTTGAGAGGTTTTCATACGTTTACTGACCATTTTGAAACCCTCTTTATAAAGTACCTGTTTAAGGTTTTTGTCTACTTTCAGTTAATGTATCTGCTTATTTCTAACTGATTCTTGTTCATAGATGGGGTGTTCTGGTGAAATTCCCTGCTTTTTTTTTTTCTTTTCTGCAACATATTTATCAAAGCTATTTTAACGTGCTTCTCAGCTATTTCCAATATGTGAATCACTGTAGATCTGAATTTACTGTGGCTTTCTCTTTATTTTGGTCATACTTTTTTTTTTGTTGTTGTTATATTTAGTAATTCTGCTTTAAGAACTGGCACTGTGTTTTTGAAATCTCCAGATGTCTTCCTCGATAGATGATTAAGCCTCCTCTTTCCTAGGTAGAGTGGAGGCTGATCACATAAACTAAATAGAGGCAAATGCCCAGTCTACATGCATAGAAAACCCAGAAAAGATGTGAACAACAGATCGCCCAGGATTTTTCAACTCCAAGCCTAGTGATTAAGAGGTCCCTTCCCCTGATTGTAACCTAACTTTACAATTTTCTCACAATATTGAGAGAACTCTGCCTGATTTGAGAACTCGGCTTAGATATTAGGTTTCTTTCCTGTGAAAACCCAGATTAGCACATACCCTGTGTGTTGGAGCCCAAGTTCTCACCAAAGCTCTCTGTCCACTGCCAATTGTTTTCTACCAATACAAAGGTCCAGTTCTCTGGCACTTGTTCATGCTCAGAAATAGTAAAAACCTCCAGAATAAAAGTGGGTACAGATGTCAACTGAACTCTCTGAAATTATTTCATCTTTTTAGCCCCTTCAGATCTCACTGTTACTGCAGAGTCTGATACCTTCGAAGAGATGTTTTCTCTATTTTATAAGCCTTGTCTAATTTTCTTTGATTGGAATATTGACCTGATGCAAACTACTGCATCCCACTGAAAAGAAGAAATACTTAATCACAATGCATTTAAATACACACACACACACACATTCACACACAGAATCTATTTACATATATAGGTATTCATAAAAGTGTAGAAATAGGTATAAAAAATTTTTGGAGTAATTAAAATTACATTTAAATCAATATTTCGGCTTCAAGACCTTAGGAATAGAAGAGAAATGGACATATGTGAAATACAGAGGCTTATAGTTGAACTTTTTCCATGTGCAAATTTGAAATAATATGTAATCTACATTAAATAAATAACTTGTTATGTGTTATACATTAATATAGATTCTGCTTGCCTTCTGCAATGACAACGAATATTCTTTCTATTACACTATTTCCTACTCTCGACCAGCAATTCCTGTTTGTGAGAACAGATCCAAAATTGGGAGAAAAAAGAAAAAAAAATTATTTGGCTTACCATAGTTAGTGAAGTAAAACAGAAGTAAGAAACAAAAATCAAATGAAATCCTAAAGGTAGAATGAAATAGAAATGCATACAGGTAAAGTAGGAGAAAGAGAAAGAAAAGTAAATAAACCTATGAAATGAAAAATAAATTTGGCTAAAAAAAGGAAGGAAAAAGAAAGCTGTCTTTATTCAATGATTGTTTTTCTATGTTAAATGAACTTTGTAAATTTATGTTTTAATTTTTATGTTAGCTTGAAACTGGCAATGAACAAACATCTTGTGCTTTTTTTCACTCCACATTTTAAAATTCTGTTTTATTCTATATTTATACTTTCTTGCACCTTTATTCCTTCTGATAAAATTCTCTGCATTCCTAGGAATTTTGTTTTGTTTTGTTTGTTTGTTTGTTTTCAGGAATGGTAACATTCTCAGATGTCAGGTGCCACTTATTTCTTCTATCTGATCCTTAATAGATATATTATTTAACTCTGTCTATAAATTATTTTAAGCTTCAGGGCAGGTAAAGTACATCTTACCTTATCTTACAAATTGCAACCTATACAATTCTCACAGTGTGCTTAATTTCCTACAGAGTCACCATTTGATTTTATTTGTTTTCCTAAAGGAATACTACCTATGTATTTATAGCAAGCTGTAGGCTGTAAGAGTTAGAAACAAAATTCCTTGTTCTTCCTAATCAAAATGCTCTTAGGCAGACATTAAAGCATATTGCCTTTGCTTTATAATCTATCACATTTCTTTTTACATGGTAGGGTAAAATAAACGTCAAAGAGTAAACTTAACCCAAAGTTGTTTATTTGTAAAAAAGTCTACTCAGCAGTTTCTGGTTTGATGCATTTAATTCACCAATATTAAAACTCGTAATATATATCTCTATAAATGTAATATAAAGTTTGAACATAAATGTTATACTCTGAAGTTTTACATGAGAAAATAACTATTTAAAACATGTTTGTATACTATTGTTTTCCGTAAACCCATTATAATATTAATTCTTTACTATGATTATCATTGCCATGCATGTTTTGGTATTGATAATAGATATATGTAAAAGCTATTCACAATTTTACAGCCAAAACACTTATATTTGAACATGATAAAAGTAACTATTTTTTACTAATATTTTCATGCAATATAATATAAAAAGAAATGTGCATTCTATTTCAGAGTCAATATCCTCATTTTTTGTTGTTTACAGATATAAGGTAAATTAAATAAGTAGAAGAAAATTTCTTGACTTAAGGAACTCCCGAGTTTGAAATGTGACACAGTTATATGCAACTAATTACAGATCATCGGTTTAAGTTTTCAGATATTCCTAATTCACAAACATATTTTATAAGATTAAAGACAGTGAATTCTTGCAAAATATTATGATTTTATTTTCTACTTCTAAGAAGAAATCTCACTATGTTCTGGAATATTTAATGATAAAGCATACATTTTTCTAGCATAACATAGTCTACAAACCTGAAAATTCCTGAATGTTGAGTTTCAGAATCTGTTTTAAAAACACTTTCCTTATATAAGAATATTCTTTCCTTGACATTGCAAAAATGGTTTTTTACAGCTGAAGTTGCATTATGAGTCATTAGGATGAGTATAGAACCTGCTTAGTGAAGTCTTTATACATAGAAACAGCATTTACATCTGCATATATGATGCATAATGACAATTTTTCACAATTTTAATTTTCCCCTAGAAGAGAAACAAAAAATTTCAAAAAAAATAATAAGATAAAAACTATTTGGTATGTTTTTTCATTTTTTATTGGCTCTTAAAAAGCAGTACATTTAGTTTATGACTCAAAGTAGAAATTTCATGGTTGTTTTTGCAAAGCTGTCCTGTTGGATATTTGTCATAGAACTAACCCAACCTTACCCCTTCAACAGAAAACTTCTAATTAGTTTTCGACTATTCTAGTGTAGTAAGACAATTTCAAATTTTAAAGTTAGGAAAAATGAGACGAGTAAAGTCAAAGTTAGACATCAGAAACAGAAAGAATAGTGAGTTTAAGAGCCTCTATAGAGTTAAAATTCCTCAGACTGTAGAGAAACATTCAAGTATACATCTTCCTAAAGATGATTATACGCACAGAAGTGAACTAAATTTGGTTGTTAGAGGTGTTACAATTAAAATTATGAAATGTAGCTCACTAGTTTTCAAGGGAAAATCTAGAACTCAGCTTTTTGGAGTACCCAAATTAAAACCAAAATAGAAGGGAAAGAGGAAGAAAGTTTGAGGACAAAAACAAATGTAAAGTTTTCTCTCAATGTTCAAAATTTCATAGGGGAAAAGGAAGAGAGAGGGGCAGAGAATCACCACTGACCATATGGATTTTTCTTTGAAGATCAATGGAGACATTTAGAGTAGAATCTGTATGTGTTAAAGGAAGAGAGTGGGAAGAAAATGGGCACAACTGTGTAACTTCACTAAAAATTGATAGTTGCAGAGAAAAATACTACATTACAGAAAATAGCAGGATAAAATGGGCTCGCACTCAGTTTTCCTTCACAGTTGGAATTCTTGAAGATTTCCTGAGTTGAGCAATTGTACAGAATGTTATTAGTAAATCCATGATTAGCTAATTGTTAACTAGGTATTAAGTCATAGCTATATGAGATAAAATACTGCATTGTTCTCTCCATTGAGCTTCAGCCAAATGAGGCAGAATTTGTAATCCAAATTATTTTAGTACACATGTCCCCTCTGCCTACTCAGTGTCTTTTCAAGAACCAGAATGCTCAGGAGGTATCTTGGACCAAGACACCGTCAGTCCTCTCCTGGATTACTCAGAGTCCAACTAACTGATCTTAATTCTCTGCTCATCTTCAATTTAATATCAACAAAGTAGCCTAAGTGAGCTTTTAAAATCTACTTTAGATTATGTCATTCCTCTGCTCAAAACCTTACAAAGGCTTGTTTCTCTCCGAATAAAAGTCAAAGTCAAAAATGATTTACAATTTCTGACCTCATCTTATTCTCCAATTCTAACCACACTAGTCAATATGTTGTTCCTCTAATATGTCAGAGAGGTTCCTGTCTTAGGCCTGGAAAAATGCTATTATCCTAATATCTTCATGGTTAACTCTCATTTTCCGTGCAAGACCTATACTAGTATCAATTTCTCAGTGAGCCCTTCCCTAAGCATCATAGTTAAAGTATGCACGCCCCCTATATCCCAAATCCCTGTGCTCTCAAAGCATTTTCTTCTACTCTATTCTTTATTATTTTATGCAAATTACTTATCAACTTCTAAATATTATATACTTATTTTTATGTGTATTGTTTATATTCTAATTTTCTGAATTTATCTCCCTAACTCATGAGAACTGAAATCTTTGTTTCATTTTTCACTGATATGCCTATAGCAGAGGATCTGGCTCATTTTTGGTGTTCATTAAATACTGGCTGCATGTAGTCTTCGAACTGCTAGTGGATAGTTTATCCCATTTGTCTCAATTGTTCCCACCACTCTTCAGTGGTGATAGTATTAGACAGAACTAGGTAAGCTGAAGAAAATAAGAAATTATCCCTCCTTAATAATTCCTATGGTAGTATTTGTCACTTTTGTTAGTTTTATTTTCATCATTTGTTTGTTCATGAAACATAGAGATAAGGCTTGATTCTGAAGGCAAATGTATATTCCCAGCATATGGAAAAACCTCCCAGAAAATGAAGACAACACAAAGATAGATGCAAGCTGAGGGCCTGGGAGAGAGCAAAGTGGATACAGATCTCTAATAATACCTTTGCAATTACTGGGTGGTATTTTGCCACAGTCTAATTCTACTTCTTTACAAACCACTTATATGAACCAATACATAAATTCACATTTTTTACTCACGACAATTTAATATGGATTTCTGGAAATCATGTCCAATAAATCTCTGACTAACTGAGCAGAGTAGGGAAGTTTTATTTGCTTTGTTGCTGCTGTTTTCTCACAGTTATTCCGATAATCAGTCATAATGTGTCTAGAAAGTTCATTTTTTTTGAAAGTATAAATAGATTGTGATAAATCATGTCTAATTGATTCTATATTCCCTGTAAATTTTAGCATGACCCAAAAAGCTCGTTAAAATAATTTTATACGCTGTTTACATACTTTAAAATCAAAATTTCTTCTTGATCTGGAACATTTGAATCTGAGGTTTCTAATCTCATTTTCATTTCTTTGATCATCCATCAACTTTCCCTCATCATTTTCATTTAAAAAACGAGCTCATCTCTACTCATTTTATGTCTGTAAACATGCCTGTGGCCACCATTTTCTAGTACTCTGGAAGGTAAACGTTTTCCCTCAACTTTGACTTTTTAAATTCACATTTTTTTTTGCTCTGAAGTAATATGAACATATCTCAACTTCCTATTTTCTAAATTGTGCAAGAGCTTTTTTGAACAAATATATAATACACTAAATTTCATGTTTGCCTTCTCATTTATTGCAGATTTGTTTTTAGTTCCCAAACCATTTCAAGATCCAGTTTAAAATGCCTGTCTCTCTGAAATATAAAAAGAGACTTGCAATCTCATTTAATTTCACTCCCTATTTATCTGCTCCTTTGCACAACATTACAACTATTACTTATATATTTTCTGACCCTCTAATGATTACTTTCTTTGTCTTGTTTAATCAGCATTCTGCGTCACTTAAAACTCAAGGTAAAATATTTTTTTCTGTATTTCTTAAAAAATTTCCTTTTACATAGTTTTAATTATAGCATGCTTTAAATATTTAAAACTCTATAAAGTACACATATTCTACAATTTACACAATCATTGTAATAATATTCATTAGCATAGTTGCAATTTAAATAGAAACTTAAAAATTTCACCTCAGGGATTTTTTACATTAACAACAGAGAAGACACTGGTATTAACAAAAGTATCATTTTCACACCTTAATCAATATTATTCATGTGCTTTTGTCTTTGATAGTACTGATTGCATTAATTTACAAGGAAATCAGCGTGTCTAACTTGCTATTACTTGCTGAAATAGCTTTACAAATAGATTGCCTTTTGCATATTCATTTTCTATAAAATATGTTCGGATTTATAAGATTGCTCTAAAGTAAAAAGAGAAAACTAGATAGTATAATTATGATATTTTTACAAACTTAAATACATATGCATGCTTATAAATGGATTTTTGTTGACCAAACATAATTTTTCTATTAGATGTCAATCTTAAGATAATCTAATATCTATTAGTATTTATAGTAATATGTTTTGTGTTTGGAGTCCTAGTTCCAGTAAGAGATGCAGCACATCCTACCCTCACATGATGATGAAGGGATGCTGCTGAAAGAGAGAAATAGGTAGTAAAAAGTATGAGAGAAGAATTTAGAAATATATCTCTATTACCCTATGCAACTTGAAAGTAGAACAGATTATTTTGATTTCTGAAGTTTCCTGGAATAATTGATATGTAGGTCCCATTATAAAGTTAAGAAAAATGACTTTTGAATACTGAAACCTCATATCTCTCTGTTCTTTCAGAATGCTGGAAGCTATAATTAACTGAAAGAGTATTCTATTCAAAAATTGATCAGTCAAGAAGACTTAGATATGGTGAAATAAGAAGTTACCCACTAAGTACCTACTCAAATCAGCCTACAGTGAATTCCAAGTTTATCATCCCTCACTTGGTGTTTAGAATTGAATATCAGGTTTTAAAAAATATTTTCACTCTTAAATATAAGCTGACAATAAAAAATTATCAGACATCTGAGGAAAGCCTCCAACCTGACAGAAAGAGAACAAAATAAACAAAATAAATCAATTGGCAAAAACAGAAACTATGGAAGAATTAACACTGGTTGTTAATATCTTCAGAAATATAAGAAAAGATAATGCAATCCTGATGCTGTAATATAAGAAATAGTTCAAGAATTAAAAAGAATTATTGGTATTTGAAACGTAATAATAGAAAAAAAACAATAAAAGCATTAATAAAGTTTAAATACTAAAAAAATGAGCAAAAAATAAAGATGAGGAATATGGAATTAAAATTAATTATATTAGAAGAAAGATCACATGAGGAAATCTGAATGCAGAATTTAACACTTCCAAAAGGAGATTACAGAGAAAATAGAAGGGAAATAATCATAAACAAATTTTCCAAAACCACAATTGATGAAAAATAACTAACAAGTTCTGTTGCAAAAGGCACATGATTATGTAATATCAGAGCTTTACGTACAATGAAAAGATTTAAGAAGTTTCTAGAGAAAAAAAATAAAAATAACTGAAGGATCAGATCAGAATGACTTGAGATTCTCAATAGTGACTCTGGAAACAAAAAGATAATGGAGCAATATCTAATATACTATGATGAAAAATTATTTCCAACCAAAAAAATTTTATACTCAGTTTAGGTATGGTGTAGAATAAGAGTATTTTCAGACATTCAAGATCCCAGTAAATTATTCTCTTATGAAACAATTTTAAATAAGTCATTGGAAATTGTGTTCTTCAAGTAGAGTAAACCAACAAAGATAAAGAAATTGTGGCAACAAAATAGATCAAGAATAATAGAAAAGTGGGTAAAATTCCCAGTAAAATGGTGAACTGAGAGATCAGGCAAACCACTTTGCACCAGATATGGAGGACAACCAGTTCAGGTAGACAAGTGTGACACAGAAGTTAGTTAACATAAAGGCTTTCTAAGACCTGCAATGCTATTACATTTTTATCCTGAGGACAAAACATTCAGGTGTCAGGCCAAGATTTTTTTCCGCACCTTGCTTGTGTTGACTGTGTACTAATAAAGTCCAGATCTCATGACCCCTCGAGGTAATTAATTTTATCGTACAGAAGTATCTGCTTCTTCCTTCTCCTGAGAGATGAAAGTAAGCCATGGTGAATAATACAGTAATACTTATTTCCACTGATCATGTGTTTCATTCATGAAAAACATTAAAAAATGGTTCAAACTATATTCCTGCCCTGTGTTCTGAAGCCCATTTTTTTTTAACTACAAGAATATGTAGTTCCTACCATGTTTAAGGCTCCATTGTGCATAATTATGGGAAAATTAACTTTTCTAACCTTATACAGTTTCAACTCTGAAATGAGGATAATTGCAGCTCGTAATGCATAGGATTTGTGTTATTAAGATGAAATGAGACTACCTTTGACCCTTAACAACAAAGGTTAGAACTTCATGGGTCTACTCATACATGGATTTTTTCCAACAAATATACAGTGAGACTTTCATATCCCTACAGGTTTTATGAATTCAAACAATCACAGTACTAAAACAATATTTTTGATCCACAGTTGGGAATTTGCAGATGCAAAGGGCCGACTATATGAATTGATCTATAGCATTTTATATCAGGGACTTCAACATCCATGGACTTTGATATCAGCGAGGGTCATGTAACCAATCCCCCATTAATACCAAGGGAGGAATGTAGTTGTTTTGGGGAGTCAAAAGTTATGTGCAGATTTTCTGCTTTTTCTGCAGTGCAAGGGGTCTGCATGCCTATCTCACACATTGTTCATGGATCAACCACACACACACACAGACACACACTCACATACACACATCTCAAACTTGATAGTGCACAATACCATTGGGTATTATTTTTATCATTAGGCATAAAATGAACAACAAAAAAAAAAACCTTGATCTTTTCATTTTTATCCTTAAAATACTTCCAGGCTTCATCTAAAAACTACCCCCACTCCCACCTCATTAAACACAAATTCCTCAGAATATCCTGCAAGAACCTTCATTCTGT
The DNA here is from genome assembly GCA_030015415.1 of Cynopterus sphinx. Lineage (NCBI taxonomy): Eukaryota > Metazoa > Chordata > Mammalia > Chiroptera > Pteropodidae > Cynopterus > Cynopterus sphinx. The sequence continues at coordinate 28,109,740 of CM057381.1, forward strand.
GGACTTTAATATTTCTCCAAAGTCTTCTCTTAAGACATCGAAGCTGATCCCTGGTCATCCATGACTCAAAGGAAAGGTCATATTCATTTTTCCTAGAATGTCATTAGTTTCCTTTTGATCCCCTTAAGGAGCAACCGTGAAATACTGTTATTTACAACCTCAAACTCATATGAACATAAATTAGATGAGATATATACAAGAGTTTTCATATGCCCTGTGCAAAATCCTAATCCTACCTATTAGTACCTATTATAACTATTTTTGCCACCAAACAGAGCTTCCTAAACTTGAACTATTCTGTCGTTCTTTGTAATTTTCCCTATTTTCATATTTTAGTTGATTTCAGCATGTATTTGTTTGGTGTGTCTTGTGTTCCAGACTCTCTTTCAGTTGTTAATTTAAAAAACAACAACAACAACAAGAAAAAATGTTTCATTTGTTGTGAAAAATACTGTTTATATTTTCAAGCATTTTAAAAAATATAAACAGTACTCTTTAATGTCCTTTTCTTACTATCTCATTGGTTACTGTTCAAATCTTCTTCTCATATCTAGAGCTGAATACATTAATTGACGTATTCAGCTTCCAGTTTCAAAAACTGGCCCATTAATCCCTTCTGTATTCCTTTCCATCGTAGGTAAAAACTTTAAATCCCAGAGTGTATCATTTGCTTTTGGTTTCAAACCAGTATATCTGGATTTAGTAGTCGACTCTAAAGGTTCTATTTCATACTCTCAGATCTTTTTTGATGAGGTTTTTGCTGGGCATTACAATCTCTGAATAAACATATCACAATTCCTTACATATTGATAAGCATATGAATAAACTTGGGGTCTTGTTAAAATGCAGATTCTGAATTAGTAGATGTTAGTGTGACTGAAGTTCTGAATTTCTAACTAGTTCCAGGTGACACTCAGGCTGATAGTCTGCAGACAGGAGCTTAAATAGTAGGGGTGTGCTGGAGAGATCAGAGATGTGGGATATAATAGTGGTGGTAGTGATGAGGTTGGAGTGCTACTCTGGATGCTTCCAAAGGTAAGTTTTTATCATTGGAGCTAAAGAACTCCAATATTCTGGTGCTGAAAATATAGATTTATTTTATCCAATAGAGACAACATTGAAAGATTACATGTCTCAATATTTTTAAGCAAACTAGAGTGTTCTATTCTATAATATGAAAATAATTATTATTAACTCACTTTTACTGAGCACTAGCTTTATGATTACTGAGTCCTATGCACTGTTTTTTAAGTACTTTATATATATTTCTGATTTGATTCTAATAATACCTTTATTTTACAGATGAAGAAACTGAGCCATGAAGATGCTAAGTAAATTGCCTCAATCTCAATAAGATAAGTAGTGAAACTGTGATTTAAGTCTAGTAAGTCTGACTACTTTGCTGATACTTTTAACAAAGTTCTAGAAATTTTAGAATTTAGAGTCAAAATATGAGTAGGACTATAAGAAAAGAGAGACTTACCCCAACCATACAAGCCAAATTTGTATTACAAATTTATCTAACTCTAACAATTGTTTCTTACTTAATTTTAGGTTGTATTGTTTTCATCTCTGAACTTGAAGATCTTTACCATTTTTAAACGGGAAGTTTGAGCTGGTTATTTCAGAGATATGAGCTGTACAGCATTAAATCAGAAGTCTTATAAATTATTTGGAAGCTTCTTTTTATGTTGGATGTTAAAACAGCATGATCTCATTTTGTGTCAATCCTCTGGATTTACTTTAGAATTGTAACCTATTTAGAATAGCTTTTTGTTTTCTTGGTTTCTAAATGTCAGTTTTAAGGGCCCAAAAATTTTTGATACTTGCCAAAATAAGGGTTTCTGATTTTCACTTTGGCAAAAAAATTAAACAATTAAAAATAATAATACACATTTGATTTTTTCTGAAACATGTTTCTTAAGCAAAGGCAAAATATTTTATTTTGCATCAGTAAAAATATAGAACCATAAAAGGGGAATGCTATCTTATTTACATCCTTCATCTGGTGAGACATTACCTAAAGTATTATGTTCTATTGGGAACACATACTTTCAAAGGGTCATTTAAAAATTTAAAATTTCCAGAAAATGTGTCAAAGATGACAAGAAGATTGGAAACCTGTCACATTAAAAGTTTTTAAAAACATACACAATCTTTAAAGTGAAGATATAAATGAGACAAAAAGTCAATTTCAAATTTTTGAAGTATAGTCTAACATGTGAAAGAATTGTTTTCTGTGTGGCTTCAGAATAACAGAATGGGAATGAATGCCTGACAGCAGCAGGTTGTCTGATTTATGACTGAGAAGACAGCAATGTCCCACAAATTAAAGCTGCAAAAAGCACATATGAATCAATTTAGCTATTTAGTGATTCATTTACTCTTCCATGAACCATAAACATTTTCTGAAGCTTTCTCTGTGTTAGATATTTTATTGCCCCCAACAAGGTAAAATTAAAAAGATGTTTAAGATTTAAGTAGCAGATTGTTTTTCCATGGTGGCAGCAAACAAATATCCTGTCCTATGTGCTTTTTTAGCATGACATTGACAATTCTTCTCTTTGAAATATAGGCTCTACAGGTCCTCCTCTTGAATCTTTGGACTACACTGGAAGTGACAGCATATGACTTCCAAATCTAGGCAATATATAGAATTCACATTCTATTGGTTCTCTTGGATTGCTTATTCTTGAAACTCAGCCGTCATGATGTGAGGAAACCTGGGTCATATGGAGATGTGTGAGAGGGAAAGCCTTTGAGATCATTCCAGACCCAGCCACCATCTGACTCACACCACAAGCAAGACTCTGAGTGAGAACCACCCAAATAAGAACAATCAATCCCAAGGACCATGATAGAAAAGTAAAACAATTACTGTTGCTTTAATCCATTTATTTTCTAGTAATTTTTTAAATGCAGAATAACTGGCACAATCCACATTAATTCCTTATAAGTTATACCTAATTAGTAACATCTAATTTAGCCCTGTAAATATGTATTTTAAGACCCAGATGGACCCAGACACTTTTTAAAAATTCTTTGATGACATGAAAACAAATTGCTTCCAAAAATTATTTTCTAAAATGCTTTGGAAAGTTTTATAATTTTGATATTTTTTTTCTTTTGTCCATAGTTTTCTTTTAAACTTCACCATTATTATTTGGGGTTTCCTTTATGCTTTGAAGCAATTTTGCGGTAAATATTTGTTGTACTTCTTAGTGTCACTATATAACTTAACTAACTTTCCTGTAGCCATCAGCAATTGCATACTATAATCCACAGCTATTGATTACTTTATCCTGCTTTATGTACTATGCTTTTCTTTTGTATTGATTCTTGCCTTTTTATTGCTAATATGCTTTGATATGGTTTAGACTTAATTTCTTTCTTATTCCATACTCTGAATTGCCACACTACATATTAGTACTCAAAAACTTCAAATCATAAATATGAATAAAATAATAACATAAATGAAATGTTTATAACTCATTAAATATAGTTATTAAGTAGTGCTTTATATTCAAAGTATTTCAAAATTAATTTTAAAAGCAATATATATAACTCAAACCAAATAATAGATGTTTATTTTATGGTAAAAATAAGAGTCTCCTATAAAGTGACCAAAATGTTTGAAGCCAGTAAGATTTAATAATCTGTAACATTTATAAAATAATGTTGCAATTCATTGGCTATGCATTTTTAAAACTATGTAAATATAGAACATTGAGATCATATTGTTTTCTACTCCTCCTGGAAAACAAAACTGTTAATCATAATGACTCTGATATTCAAAATATATATTCTCTCTTCCATATAATAATATACCAGAGAAAATAAGAGCACTAATGATTGTACAAAGATATTTATAATCTGCTCTTTTCTACAGACTCACCCCAAGGAAAATATAATTTAGAATCTTGATAAGGCCACAATATTAGAATAAATCCAACTTAAACTTTAAGAAAACTCTTTCAGTAACTAAAATGCTAAAATTCAGATATGCCTGAAGTGAAATGGTCTTAAGGTAGGGATATAAAACAAATATTGAAGTCTAGTTAGAAAAGTTCAAATAAAGACTATGAAAAATATCTTGCCATATTTCATTTCTCTATAGCAACAGTTTTCAATTTTTTATTATATATTCATGGATCAAATGAGGGAAGTTTTAGTACTAATGCATGGGCCCTGCCCCCAAGGATTCTGTTTCATTTGATCTAAGTTGAGCCTGGGCATCAATATCAATTTTTTAAAAATATCCCAGAGTTACATTTTTAAATTATCATTGTTTCCCAAATTATAGCCCATGAAAATAGGATTCTAAATTTATTGTGAAAAGAAAAGTAAGTTTTATTTATAAATTAAGAAAATTCTGCTTCCAGTGTCACAGGTCTTCCTTCCATTCCCTTCTTTGCCATGACTTCACTGAGAATAAAGTGTATTTCCTCATGCCATTGATTTTGGGTTCTGATTCATGAGTATAACATACACCACATTCAAGCAGAGGTTTTTTTATTTGCCTGTGTAGTTTAGCATGACCTCTTGTCTCCTGTCATTCATCATGAAAGGAGCCTTCCCTTTGGTAGATTCTGATCCTTTACCCAGGTCTCAGAAAGAGTGATGCTTCAAGACTATACCTACATCTAGCTGACTCTCAGATCTATGAGTGAGAAATACATGTTTATTATTGCCAACCATTACAAATTAGACTTTTTAAAAAATGTAGCATTATCTTAGCAATAGCCAACCAACAGAAACTTAGAGTTTCTAACTAAAAATTCTTAAAATTGTGCAACAGCTAGCCTTTATTATGACTCTTTCAAGAGCGGTCAGTTTTATGCAATTTTGCAAACTTCTATTCATTACAGAACTTTTTATTGTAGGAGTCATCTCAAATGACTTTTTACAGCAAGGTTTACTTTGAGAAAATGCATAATGAACAGTTAACAAAATGCTGTGTAAAACTATAGGTGACCATTGATATAAACCAAAAATTTACCAATTAACAATAAGGCATCTCTAGTCTAATTATAAATAAAAAATTAATAACTAGACAAAGTCAAGGGGGAAAGTTGAATACTTGGTATTGCTGAAGGCTATGGTAATTTGTGTAGCCCATAACTTTGGTTGGTAGTTAAAACTATAAAAATGAATAAAGATGTAATCTAAGTTTTCAAAAATAACTCTATTAAAGACTCTTTTACATATCATGTAATTCACTCATTTCAAGTGTATAAATCAATAATATTTTTATAAACTTTCAAAATTATGCAATCATCATTATAAATCAGCTTCAGAATATTTTCTTCACTTGGATGTGTCCCTTATGCTGTTGATTTTTCTTTCTTCCATCCAATCGATCACCAAAATACTTTCTACCTCTAAAGATTTGCCCTTTCAGAGCATTTAAAATAAATGGAATAATATATAATTTCTTATATCTGGCTTCTTTCACTGTGCATGTTTACAGTATATATACATACTGTGTTTTCTAATAGTCAAATATTCTATTGTTTGGTCATAATGCATTTTGTTTATCCATTCAACAGTTGATGGACAATTGGGTTATTTTTCATTCTCTGGCTATTATGAATAGTGCCTACAAGAACATCTAGGTACAAGTTTTTGCATGGATATTCTTTTATTTCTCTTCGTTTGAAACCTAGGATTAAACTTCTGGGTGAAAAAGTAATTTAACTTCATGGAGTTTTAGTCCATTAAAAAAGACAAACACCATACATGGAAAGTTATGATAATGGCTATGATAATGGAATACAATAAATTTTATGGAAGCAAAGCTACAGGTTCAAGGAAGATGTAACTCTTGAGTTGAAAGCATTTGGGTAAATAAAAATTATTAAAGAAAAGAGGGTAGAGAGGGTTTTCCAAATAAGCAATGACAGAAAGAGTTAAAGGTGTAATTTGTGAAACATGACAAAAACCATAAAGCAAAGCAAGAGACACACTGAAGGATCAGGTAATGGAAGTGGGCTGCTGCTCATGACTACGCAGTTGCAACTGCTGCATCTGTTGCAAAGAAGCAACTTTTTTAAGCTCCAAGATACTAACTTGTAAGCCTGCTGTCTACTTGGAGTAACTTTCTAAAATCATCTTTTGGGGGCTAAGAGATATGTCTTTAAAAATTTGCACAAGCAATTACACAATACAGTTGTGCGTGGAAGGTCTTATATATTACTGAAAGGTCTTTGAGTGTTCTGGTTTAGTGCTTTCCACATTTACTCAACTCTAGTAATACATATGAAATGAATATGCTCACATGATAAACTAAGATAAGCATGCAGCTTCTTCTAGTTCGGGGCACTGCAGAAGATATGGACCCCTCGCTCTCACCCTGGGAGGGGAGGACATCAACATCTAAGCATACCTGTAATTCCTTCATGAAGCACACTAAAACAAGAAAGAAGTACAAAGTATATGTTACCAACAGAGTAGCATATTCTGTTAAACCAGCCTCGCCACAGGCAAGAAGACAAGTTTGAAGTTGGCAAGACATGAGGGGAGAAGATAAATCAGGAAGTTGGGTCATTAATCCAGGAAAGGCATGATGAACATCTACACCTGACAGCAAGTATAAAAAAGAAAAATAGAGACTGAATTTAGCACTATTTAGGAGACAAAATTGACATGGATTAATGAAGAAAGAGAAAGAGTCTAGAATGAGTCCTAGTTTATTTTATTTGGTAAGCTAAAGTGGGATACTATCACTAAGGTAGAAAATGGAGGAGAAAAAGACATTGAACAAGATAGTTTGGATGATACAATCTATAGTAAAAGAACAATTGTGTATATCATAGCCTGACTTGAATTATTAATAATTTTATGTTCAGTGGCAATGGAAGAATTTTAAAACATCAAAAACTAATTCATGAAGTGGTAGCGAAATTGCAGAATAGGTGTTTTCTACCAAAATCCTCCCCATAGAACACTGATTTTTGACAACCACCCTTGGAGAAGAATCTGGGAGTCCAGTAGAGAAATTCTAGCACAGAGAGCAGCATAAAATTGGAGAACAGATGCATTAAGGGGCATAAGAACAGTTTCACTTTGCCAGCTTACATTTCCCCATGGCAGCACAGCACAGTGCCCAAAGAGAAACCCCTTCGGCCCATGATTTATCCTCGGGAAAGAGAGAATGCTGGCTTCCTCAGGCCTGTGGAACACTGCTCAAGAGGTTCATCTTTTTCTCACCCCACCCAGAATACTGATGTGATCGGCATGACTGAGGAATGGAAGAAGTTGGGAGGACAGTAACCAGGACTCAATTTATTAAAGGACCACGGATCTTACTAACCACTGTGCAGAATCCATCAGAAAGCCTTCACACAAGTAGCTGGGGATACCTTGCTTGCATCTCTTGCCCAAATGCCCATGAGCACCCAGTGCTCCACCTGCCTCCCTTACCTCCTCCATGGCTGAGTCCCTGTGCACAGTGAGACGGAGCCTTTACAGACAGCCTGGGAGCACTTGCAGAAACCAGCCCAATCTGCAGGATTGGGAGAAAGAAACTCCAAAAACCTAAAAGGAGTAAAAAATGGTGAAATTTTCACAAAGTTTTGCTATATCCTAAACTCTGCCTCTAACCAAACTCACTTAACCATAATGTGTTGCTTGGCCAAAAACGCACTTTCCAGTTAACAAGAGCCATTTTTCTAAAAGAACAGTCAAAATGGACCTTTACTACATTATTCTAAAGATAATCTTGAAGAAATAGGTGGAAATAGTAAAATTTATTTTGAAAAATAAGTGCTATGAGTGATTTATATGTTCTCACTAGTTTTAAAACACATGTGGTAGAAAAATGCTTTTGAAATATTAAATGATTTCTTTTTGTCTCAGGTATGGATATGACAGGGAAACCATTAAACATTAAACAAGTCTCTGCTTTTCAATTTCCAAAAGCCAAAGCTATCACTGTCCGGAGGTCAAGGCTGATATAAAAGCAATGTTTTTGTAGCAGGTGACAAAGAGGTGTGCTATTTCACCCCATTCCTATCCGTATGCCTTTGGGACTCTGTAAATCCCTTGAACATAGCAACTGCACTAAAGAATGAAAAAAGAAATTTTGGGTTTCCTGAAATAAATTAGTCTGGAAAAATAATGTATTAAAATAGAAATGCAGTCGAGGGAAAAAAAATGAAGTAGTAAAGGTAAGAATAATTATTGGTGCAAATGATTTATTTTAACAGTCTTGCACCAAAACAGCACCCATGCTGTTAATTAAAGCTCAGCTGGTTTGTCCTCTTCCTTGACAATAGATCTTCCTATAGCTCACTTTCATTCCAGGTTAGAAACTAAGGCCCACTTTGGAAAGCTGGGCATCACCCATAATCTCACTTTAGCAAGAGTGGGATCTCCCTGCACCAGAACACCTGGTGAGAGTTTTTATACTCCAAGAAAGCTCCCATGTCAGGTATTTTCATCAGGTATGACAGTGACTTCTCCAAGGGTCTTCCTAGGCAGAAGACTGCAAACATCTCAGCTCCTAATTCATCAGTGAAATAGGTTTTGCTTCATGTGTAGCAATAGCTGAGTATTTATCATGAAGAATGAAGACTAGTCACAAATCGTAGGAGTAAACTTAAAAAAATTATTTTGTTTAACTCCTATGTAGTAAGCACACAAGAAGAGATTATGGAAAGGAGCTTCCAGAAACATTTTTTTAAAAAGCATCATGAATTCCTGTATTTCCTCTTGACTCCTACTCAACACTAATAGCTCATCTCATTCTTCCAAAAGAAAAAAAGAGACTTCTGCTATAAAAATGACTTTCCCTCTCTCACCTGACCTTATCATTCTTCACATCTAAATGATGCCAATTCTTAAGGACTCAATCTCTCATGTTGTTCTCAAATTCATCACATATTAATTCCCATTTCTCTACATTAAGCCCAAGCAGTCACTTAGGTTGTTCCTTCTCCACTACTTCCCAGCAAGCCTTCTATAAGTCTAAAAGACTTCTGTAAGGAAATTTATAAAAAAGCATTTAGAGTTAGTAAAGAGAACCTAAATAGAGAAAGAACTTTTTCAAAGAATGCAAAAATCAATATTATAAAGACTGAACATGCTTTGCAATTCATATACATGCCAAAGGCTCAAATCATGAAAATATAAAAATCTCCTGCAATGCAGTAAAAAACAGAAAAAGATATTAAAGAAATTTAGACAAGATACCTGATCAGGTATGCCATACTAAGGTTTCCCAAAAGCTTAGCAAGTATAAAAAGAAATGGACAATTCATCTGTAATTGTGAAAATATAAATTAAAATCGTGATGATGTACAATATACATTTATCAGAATTGTTACTATTTAAAGGATATGGTGAAGTAGAAGCTCTCATAAACTTCTCCTGAGTGCATAACAGTGATGCTTTGAAAAAACAATGTTACCTTATCTACTTAAGCATAGATATATACTCTAAGGCCTAGCAATTTTACTCTTGAGTGTATGTGTATGTATCCTATTGCAAGCACATGTACAGCAAAAGACATGTATAAGATTATTCACAGCAGTGTTATTTACAGTGTCATTTCTAATAGCCCCAAATAGTGTTATTTACAATAGCCCCAAATTTTAATAATCCAAATGTTCATCAGTAGCAGAATGGATGTATTTTGTTTTCTTTTCCCAATGGAACACTATTATATAGCAAAGAAAATTAATAAAGTATAGCTATAGGCTCAAACACAAGGTTGAGTGAAAAAAGCCAGACATACAATAATACATACTATATGATCCCACTTGTTTAAGATTCAAAAAATAGACAAAAATGACCTAGAGTTAGAGGTCAAAATAAAGAAATCTTATAGGCAGAAGCAGGAAGTGGGTAGCAATTGGGAAAAGGTGTGAAGTCTCTGGGGTGTTGGCAACATTCTATTTCTTTATATGTTGTAGTCACACAGGTGATTTCTTTGTTTTAGTTTATTGGACTGTACATATATGCTTTCACCACATTCTTACTTATATACTTCAAATAAAAAGTTAAAAAATAAGAAAATGCAGTTAGACAACAGACAGTAATATTTATATATTCCCACAAACATGAGTTTGAGGATTAAGATTTATATGTGCCACAGGTATCAAATGGCTGCAATAACTTATCCTCACTCAATTTTATTCCCTCCTGTTAAATGATAACAGTAATTTTAGATAATACTCGTTGAGCACTTACCGTGAGTAAAAGCACTATTCTAAAAACTTTATAAATATACACTCATTTAAAGCTCACCTCGGTCTAATGAGGTTGCAAGCATTATCTCCTTAATAGATTAGAAAACGAAGGTACGTTATGTAACTTCAGGGTAAAAACTTAATTAGCATCACAGTCAGAGCCGAATCCTGGCAATTTGCCTCAAGGTTAAGTTTACTTAACCACTATACTATTCCCTTATGTACATCTCCTAATCTGCTCTCTAAAAGTGGAAAAGAGAAAAGTGAGCTCTTTTTTTTTTTTTTTTTTTTTAATTCTCAAATTTTAATTCAGAGGGAAGCTAACTGGTTGAGGTGAAAAGCATATAATATGTGAAATGATTCTCTGGGCTAGATAACCCTTTCCAACCACAGGGAATGTCAGTGCCAGGAACCAAATATTTCTCTCTGACTGGGAGGTCAAAAATAAAAGGACCCTGAAAATGAACAAATTGTCTAGAACAACACACAACTCAGAGGAAGGCCTGTAAAGTATTTTTGCTGAAGCTGAATCAGAACCACAGCAGGAAGAGCATCTTAAATTCACCCCAGCACATGGTGTTAAGGTTCTTGCTACCAAAATTTTTAGAATAGATAATTCTTATGCTAATTGAATATTGAAAATATTTTTTAAAACCTTCCAAACTCATTTTATGGGTCTAGCAGAATAGTAAGCAAGATAGAGAATCCAAAACAAAATAAAAGATGATTTTTTTTACTGTAATAAATACACACACAGTTCACAATGCACCCATAGTCACATACAAAAGTCCATTATGATAAGTAATACCATAAATGTTAAACTACATATAAATTTAGAGCTCTTGAAAGTACAATAGTATAAAAAGACTTCATATGTATTAAATATAAAGAGCAACAACAAATAATTTTAAAGAAAATTTTAAAAATTGAAAAGAGGTAAAGATATGCATGCGAGTTTAAAAATCTATAAATAGAAGTAAAATATGTGAAAAAGTGTTCAATCTTAGTAGAAACAGAGTAATTAAAACAATAATAATAATGACCATATTGATAAAAATTTAAAAGATTGATAAAATCTACATTATCAAGAGTATAGAAATTGGAGCTTTCATAATACATTGAAAGGAGTACAAACTCTTCTAGCTTCCAGAGGACAATTTGGTAGTACTATGAAAACTAAAAGCAATAAAAGTCCTTAAATGTAACTACTTTTACTTTTAGAAATACATCCTAAAGATTTATTCCTGTGTACACTATGATATATAGTATACAGCAGGAAAGTCTGGTGGCACCTTATATAAGACTTAGGTCTAAGAGCAGTACATAAGGTGAATATCGAATAATAAGAGTATTATTTGTGAAAATATCAAGGAAGTTTTCACTTAAAGGTTTACACAGCATTTCTCAGCCAGTCCAGCAGAAACTGAATTTCCTTTGTTTTTTAACATATAGTTTTACATCTAGATCACAAAACGAATTTAGTGCTCTTGAATTTAGAAGCTCTATGATACTAAAAATTCTTATTTACAGAGAACAGAATCCTACTTATCATGATGGTAATATTCTCTTACTATTAGAGAGAAGTAGAATTGAGATCCAGTGAGGGGATAAACAATCCATATGCAAATGTATTTGCACATCAAAGGATATGTAAATACTTAGGTTGTAGACAGCATTACGTGTAATATTTAAATTAACTCTGACTTTATTATTAACATGTTATATAACTAAATATTAAAAATTGTAAATTACCTAAATAGATTATTGATTATTTTTAATTAATCTTAATTTAATTATTATTATTCATTACCATTAAAATCATGAAGCAGATAAAAGTAATGTTGTAGAATTATACATACTAAAAAAGAAAGCTTACCTCACCTCATCATTTATGGACTAAAACAAACTGTAGTTCAGTATATAGAGTATGATTCCATTTATGTAAACACAAATCCCAAAGCCCAAATCAAAGAGCCAGGGTAAAAGCTTAGCCAATGATTTGGAATTGTTAGCTCTCTGATGGGAATTGAGATTGGACAAGTTCACCATAACATTTTTTTCTTCTATATGTACTCATTCCTTTAGTTTAAACATTAAATGTTAAAAGTTTCAATTTATGTCTCTAATACAGTTCTCTACCCTAAGCTGTAGACTACTCTACCTAAATGTCTTTTGAAGACCTTGCACATGGCTGACTAATATGCCCTTCAAACTTAATGTGTTAAAAAACAAACTCAGGGGCTTCCCCTCAAACTTCATCACCTGTAGTCTTCTCCCTGCCAGGATATCAAAATTCTGTTTTTCAATTTCAAAGGAAAAAAATTTGGAAATAGCTCGGTCTTATCTCTTTCTTATTCTCCATTCACTGTGTCAATAATTTCTATTGGATTTATTTCTAGCCTGACTTTGAAAGAATTGTAGGTTCCTTGATTTTTCTGCTTTTTAGGGGTGTGCTATTTTCTTCATTCTCCCTACTCTACACACTATGAATGTCTTTCACTTCTTGTTTATCTTCCTTAATTTAGGACTCTCAACTAATTGTTGTTTGGGATTGTAGTGTCTTTCTTTGCACAAGAATTGATTGGGTATCCACTCTCATAGCGATCTGTGCTTCACATAAAAAAAAAAATCCGTTTCAGTTATTTGTTTCATATCTGCATTTCTTATTCCGCTATAAATTCTAACAGAATGAAGATCATATCATTTCTATTGATTACCATTTCCAGCATATGTGAAAGTCAGGTTTCAATAATTTCTTCAATTAATTGTTCCATTGTAACACAAATATATATACCACATATATATATATAATATTACATACTATATATATAATATATATAACTAATGTGTCACATATATATAATGACATATATGGTCTTTTATGCCTTCTAATCTACTATACAACTTATCTATTTTATATGTTTTAAAAAATTAATAATCCCTCTCCCTCAATTAGAATATTAGATTTTCTATGGACAGTGGATTTTGGGTGTCTTGATTATATATGAATTCAAGGAGCCAAAACAAGAATATACTCAGTCCACAAGAAAAAGTTTACTGAATATACAAGAATTCAACCAAATTACATTATATTAACTTTATAAGATCCCTATATTTTAAAAATATTTTTAATACATTGTGATTTTTAACTAGAATTATCTTTTCTCTTCATTTGTAAATCTCCTAAACTTTACAATCCTCCGGACTCAAATCAAACACAATGGACATAATATCTTGTTTAATTTACTTAACCGTAAGTAATCCTTTCTGAAATTCTATGATAATACATTATGAAAATTCACTATATTTCCTATACAAGACATAAAATAATTTTGATCTAAAAGAGCTTATAACAAAACTAGGAAGTAGGAATCAGAAAATAATGGAAGAAGCATAACTGAGAGAATAGAACACAGTATTGGATAATGGAAGTAGAATCAGGAAAGGAGTAAGGTCAGAAAGTACACTACTGCCTGAGTAGGCCCAGGAGCCAATTTGATTAAAAGTAATTGAAAAAAGTCAAGTGAATGATTTTCTTCCTAAATTTATTCTCTCCTTTCCCCAGAGAAATAGATTTTTATCTAGACATTTGACCAACCAGCTAAAACCTGTCTTTCCTCCTTGACCTCTTGCTGAGAATACACATGTGCCTTAAGTTTGGGTCAATAAGTGTGCGAGTAAGCATGTTATGTACATCTACAACTCCAACTTAAACTTTTCCTAAGTTAGTCACTTTCCCTGACCCATGGGGTGAATGAAGATGTGGAAGCACCTCAATTTTGACCATGTACATGAAGTTACTAAATGTTGATTATTGAGTGTTTTTGGAGAACAAAGCTGCCCAATATCCTGGACTGGAAAAAAAAATACTATATTAGAAATAGATTTTACTTAATTAATATGGTATAATTTTTTAAGGTTTTTTGTGTTGTTAGTTGTTGTTATCATCTCAGAAGGTGAAGTTTCACTTTAATAAAGGAGGCAATACCCAAATTAGAAAATACAAGGAAAACAGAACCATGCATGACAGATTAAAAAAAAAATGGGAGAAAAGTATTTTACTAGGTCCAGAACAAAAGGCTTTAAAAAGCAAACCTTTACCCTACTCTAACTATTTTGACAAGTTAAAACTTAACAGATTTTCAGATCTCAGATCAAGCATTAAGTACTTGGAAGAAATCTTTCCTGCCTTCTTTCTTCCAAGTTTAATCAGTGTCGTTAGCTAGCATTCCTCATTCCATATCCCAGCTTGATTTTCTGTCTCCGTCACACAGTTATTTTTTTTTTTATATCTCCTAATTAATTGGCAAAATATTTATCTTCTTTATTTGCAAGAACATTAAAACTGTTTTTCCTAATAAAAATTTAATTGTTAAAAAATAATTTAAATGTTTAAATTCCCCAGAATTCTCCATCCCTGTACTAAATTCAACTTTGTATCTATCTGATTTAGAAAGGTATTGATAGTGAACACAAGGGATTATTTTACCTTTCCAGATTCATCTAATTTCTGTTTTACAGCACTTTTGGTCATTCACAGAGCCTCCTTACCTCTCCCAAAAAGAGAAAGTAAGCATGCCTAAGTCTTCCCCTCACAAGTCCTTAATACAGAAATGTATTATATAGTAATTATTACTACTCAGTGAAAAAAATCATTAAAAAATACACAAGAATTATTTTAATTGCTATATGCTACGTAGTTCTTATATTCCTTTTCTACATTAAACTGAATTTTTAATAATGCACAGGATTAAAGTTCAATGTATTTTATAGTAAATTTCATATTTAATAACTTGAACATAGAATTAGAGATTTTACTTCATGAATATTTTTGAGTATAGCAGAAATATATATAATAATATGTTGATTTCTCCTATGGCAAGATTTGTTTATTGAACAAAATTTAATAGTAATGTCTAATTTGCATGATAACATACATTTGAAACTCTAAGAAAATATTGTAGTGACAATCTGTAGCCCTAGATTATTGCCTTCCTCTATGCTCCTTTTTAGCTCTTATGTAACTTCTAACCACAAGACTTGTGGGAAAACAAATCAGGCTTTGTGCCTGCTGACCTAAGGACAGCTACAAGCCTGTCTTCCTGGAATTCTACAAAGCGTATTATAATGCAACTAAGAGCTTATTTTATTTTATTTATTATTTTTATTTTTATTTTTAAAATACAGTTGACATTCAATATTATACTAGTTTAAGGTGTACAGCAAAGTGATTAGACATTTATATAATTTACAAAGTGATCCCCACAATAAGTCTAGCACCTACCTGGCATCATACATAGTTATTATTGACTATATTCCCGATTATATAAATCCTCATGGTTATTTTGTAACTGCCAATTTGTACTCCCTAAAACCCTCACCTTTTTCACCGATTCCCCCAACTCTCTTCTCCTCTGGCAACCATCAGTTTGTTTTAAGAGCATATTTTAAAATTACATAATTTATCTCTACATTGTGCATTATATTAAAATTGACAGTGTTACAGTTGTTTATAATTCAAATAGAGCAAATTCATAAGAAAATACAGTCTGAAAGTTTCAATAAGTAAGTATGCAGTTATATTTCAAAAGTTTTCAGACATAGACTTATTTATCTCATTCTGAAACCAATAAACTTATCTATGAGGGATAGTAATGTTATTTTTTAGGAATCCAACTAAAGTGCCATTTAGGCATTATATATGACTTGCTGCTCTAGCATTAATAACATTTTTATTTTTTATCAAAACTCCCAAAAGCTTCATGACAACTAATATTAAAGCCATTGACGCAAAGGTTTATATAATTTTGGAGTGGATTTTTAATAAATTAGTAGTGATTTTCCATCATTTTATCTACAGGTCTAACATCTTTTGAAGGATTTAATTATTTGAAGTCCTAAAGCTACAACCCTTTTCCATTTATCTATTCCTTTCCATTTTTTCATTAAAAAAATAATAATAATAAAGTCAGCCTTACATTTCATATGAAATAATACTTTCCCTCCTTCCCAACCCATATACTACCACCCCAGTTCCAAAAAATTGTATAAAAAGTGACTAACATACAATCGAATTTTTTCTCTAGGGAGTTTGGAATGGAAACAAAACAATGCCCAGTCCTTTAGTTATGCATGATTGATCTGTAAAGTTTATACACCCTCTCAAACTGAGATTCCCACTTTGGGTTGCTTTGATTTTTCTCATGGTAATTTTAGGCAACCATATACAAAAATGGGATAGGAACTCATGTACACAGAGAAAGAGGAGATTCTAAGAGCTTAACAGAAACACGGAAGTGTCTTTTCAGCCATTGAGAAAACTATATATACTTTATGAAATTAAATTCCATTTTATTTCCCACCATACTTACAATAAATTTAATTTAATTTGTTACTTTCAATTAGTACTTAAGGATGTACATTTAATAACTATATCTTGAAAATAAATTTTAACTTTAAAATAAAGAAAATCTTTTTAGTAAAATGATTATATGCCCAGGTTTTAGGTTGCAAACCAAATGGGGTACTAACCAGGAGGGAGCTGGAATGTGCTAACAAGGGGAAATAGTTTTCAAGGCTAAAATATAAAAACCTCCATTTTTGAGGCAGACTTATTTTCTAACTGTGACTCTGAATAATATTATAAACATGGATTTGAATTTCTGCTCTAGGTTTAACTACCTGTGTAAAAATGAGAATACATTAACTTCTACCAATCAGTAATCTTCAAATATTTTTAAGTGCCAATTATGTGCAAATCATGGAATTATATACTTTGAAAAATAAAAAGAAACAATATTATATTCATGTTCAAAAATTGTATATCTTAAATATTAACTATATAAATATCAAATAAAATTCTGAGGAATAAAAAGAATGACACAAACATGTACAACAGTGGTCCTCAAACTTCTCTACTTGGAAGCTCGCAACCTAACTTTATGAGAACCCCAGAGACCTTTAGTGTATGTGAGTTATATTTATTAACATTGTAGTATTAGAAATAAAATCTGAAAAATTAAAAAATATCATTCATTTAAAAATAATAGTACACACATAAATATAAACAAAACATATTTTGAGAACAAATATTTTCTAGAGGAAATGTACATTTAGTGAAAATAAAGGTTTTTTATATTTGTGTGAACCTTTTTAATGTCCAGTTTAATAGAAAACATCTGGATTTTCCACTGTTTCTACACTCAATCTGTTGAGATCTGTTGATTTTTGTTGAAGGTGTGGAAATGATCCAGCCTTCTATAAATGCATATTTGATAAAAGAGAAAATCTCCTAAACGCACAGAAAGTATCTCAGGGCCCTCTGAGGTGCCTCACACCACGTTTTGGAAAACGCTGAGGAGCAACATAAATTATAAATAATGAATGCAAAATACTTTTAGAGAACAATTAAAGTATACAAATTTAAGGGGAAAGGCTATCCACATTAACCTTGTGAATCAAATCAATATTATTTTCAGTTTGAAAATGAAGAATGTGAGATCTATGAGCCCAAATTAAGTGTTCATGGTGATTAAAAGATAGGAACTCGGCCTAGTTGTTTTTTGCTTGTTTGTTTTCTAGAGAATATATGATGGTGGATAGTGATTGGACTTTCCAAGACTCAGTGTGACTTCATGTCAACTGCTAATTGTATGACTGTAGCTACTTAAATTATCATCATTTAAGCTCAGTTTGCTAATAAGCAATGAGGGAAATTTCAATAGAACTGAAAAAACTTACACCACTTGTTAGTGTAGGAACTAATATATGATACATCCTTAATACATTGTTTAGGACATGGTGAATGTTTAGTAAATGGCAGGTGTTATTTAAAAAAAAATATATTTGTCTGCACATTTAAGGACTTTTCACTATATAACAGCTCCTGAAAAGAGGACTAGAGATTTAAAAAATAGAAAAGATAATCTCTATAATTTATATTTGTGAATGCCACTTCTGTCAATTTATCCAAAGAAAATGAAAACACTAACTTGAAAAAATTAATGCATTCCCATGTTCACTTCAGCATTATTTACAACAGTTAAGACACAGAAGTAGACTAAGTGTCCATCGATAGACTAGTGAATAAAGAAAATGTGGCATATATATACACAATAGAATATTATTCAGCCACAGGAAAGAAGAAAATCTTGCCATTTGTAATAACTTTGAGGGTTATTATGCTAAATTAAGTAAGTCAAACAGAGAAAGACAAATACCCTATGGCTTCACTTACCTGTGTAACATAAAAGCAAAACAAACAAACAATCCAAACTTATAGATAGAAAGGACAGATTGTTGATTACCAGAGGTGAGGAGAGTGGGTAGTAAAATAAGTGAAAGTAGTCCAAAGGTACAAACTTGCAGTTATAAAATAAGTAAGTCATTGAGATGTAATGCACAACATGGTAACTATAATTAATAATATTATATGTTTGAAAGTTGTTAGGAGAAAAGATTTTAAAAGTTCTCATAAGAAAAAATTTGTACCTGTGTAGTGATGGATGTTAACTATTAACTTGACTTACTGTAGTGATCATTTCACAATATATACAAATATTTAATCATTGTGAAAAAAATAATTATTGTGCCAGGCATCTGAAACTAAGATGTCATATGTCAATTACATATCAATAAAGAACAAAATCTTGAATTATTTTCTTGTTCATTTTAGTCACTATTTTAATCTAATTCCTGAGACTTTTATAGTTAATACTTATTAAAAAATGACTGCAAATTTAAAATTTTCAATATTGTACTTTTAATTTTGATCGATATTTAGATCTATTTGAGAACAAGTCTCCATAAAAAACAGCTTTTTAGATCAGTTGTATATTTTATTTTTTTATCTACCTCCACAGAGTGATTACAACTCAAAGCAGATATTACATTAACAGGAAAAAATAAATTGGTATTTTTTGTTGATAAGAATAACACATTTTGTCTATTTGATAATTTTTATTTTCATATTATTTTTCTGTTCTGGGACCCTAAATTCATAAAAAGAGAATTCACATTTCACATAATGCTAAACCTTTAAAGGTTACAACTTTTAGAAAGTACTGATCAACTAAAAATGCATTTTAATTTTAAAAAACTACCTTAAATACCAAAGTGTTTTAATATTGAATTTATTCATTAAATCTTGTGCTAGCCTATTCAATAAACTTTAGCTTATATACACGTAATAAATAAACATATATAAATCAAAACCAAGTCCATTAGAAGGAAAATAGCCATCTCAAACTAAGATGAAGTCAGGAAAGAGTTAATATTTTTTAAATGACTTCATAAAGAAATGAGGTATTAAATTTTGTAGTTAAAATTCATTAAGATCCTAACAAGGTAAATCAAAGAGTAAAACATAGTTATAAATATATCACAATGTATTTGATTTGAAATTCTGAGGAATTCAACAATTCTAATCATAATTGTTGATAACTGTAGATAGTAGGCTTATAGATTCAAATTTTTATGATATTGCATATTCTCAACAAAAAAGTGTAATAAAACATAGAAAACTATCTACATAAGGAATTAATACAAGCATGATGACTTATGCAAGAATATTATCCACCCAACTGTTCAACCTAAAATTCTAACATTTAAGACAACTTGGCCATTTATACTTCAGGAAGGAAAATCACATTGAATAATTTCTTAAAGGAGATGGCACCTGTCAGAGTCCACTACAGCCCACCCTCAGATATTACACAATAGCATATTGAGTATTTTGAACTAAAATCCCCTGAGAAGCAGCAAAAGTGGAAAGAGCTCTCTGACTCTGCTCTGTCCTCCTAAAAGAAGGAAATAAATTCCCACAATAGGTGCCCATCACACTCTTGCAGGACTGAGAGATCAAGAGACTTACAAAATCCAGAGGTGAAAAAGCAAGTAAACAAAGCTTCTTACACTTTTACTAATGCACTGCCCAAGTCCCAACTTTGTTTAGATTCCTAAATAATGAATACTCAGACCTGCTTAGATCCCTTTCTAATGAGCACTGAGTTTCTGTGTCTGAGCCAATTTCTCACAAATTTATAGTTTCTTTATTTAAAAACTATGAAAAGTTGCCTAGTTTGATCATTTCTTTGAGCCTCATTTTATAATCTGAGCATCATACTATGATTCTATGTACATGCATTTTTTAAATTAATTAATTCTTGTGTCAATTTTTTTCATGTTATAACTAGTCTAGCCATAAAAATTAAAGGGTTGAGTTAGGGAATTCCCTTTTCACCCCAACATTTCCACCTAGGCAGTTAGAAAATTATAAGAATGAGAGAAAGTGTGAGTACTTTGATTATAATAATATTTCATGGAACTGATTTCTGCTCAGAAAGAACAAGATCAAGTATAATCCTCTTTTAGGAAGAGGGAAGCTAGATGGGGAAGAAGGAGGCTGTGGGACTTTGGAATATTGCACAAGGCATTAATTTTCCTTTAGCTTTTCTTCTTTTCCCTAGAACTAAAACAGAATAAAGGTGGTTGAGAATTTGTATTTTATAATCTATCATTTTATTACAGTCTTAGAGGCATCATTTTTAGATCAAATTTCATTGATCTATTCGAGGTATACATATTATCTTCACTTTAGAAAACTTAGTTACTTATTCCTGAATGGTATTTTTTTTTCCTCTTAACAACACAATAAAATGAAAAAGTATCTATGTATCTTTATGAAACACCACAAAGTTAATTAAAAATCAAGAATAGATATTTAAAAAATCAACGAACTCTCTGAGCATTTGAAATAATCAACTCAAGTTCTAATATTTAAGATTCTCTTTAACACCCAAATGGCAAAATCCAACAGAGTAAGGATGATCTGTCCTATTTTGTATCTCCAGCACAGCACAAAATGCTTGACTCAATTAATGTTCTATGTTGAATAACAATTATAACATGTTAAAAGATGGATGAGAAAGAATAGAAGTCCACCTTGTTGTCAGAGCAACAGAACAAATTAATTTAAAGTGCTAAATTCATTTCTCCTAGATTGTGTCCTCATTAAAAGAATTTTCCAGGAGTGGTACATAATTTCTGTTTGACAACAGATTGCTTACCTTTTTAAGGCACTAGCATGTTTGGCTCACAAAAAACAATTTATTTTCTTTTTTTAGTGTATATATGAGTGTATATGTTTTGCTTTTTTGTTTTTTCTATCAAGTTCTAGAAAATTTCTAAATTGGCAAATGTTGAGATAACAGGAGCTCATAAAAATGTATTGATGAATGACATAGCTTTAACAGTTTCAACCATATATTCACAAACAATCCTAATTTACTAAATTTTCTTCTTTTATTTTATAAATATGAAAGTGAAAGAAAATAAATGATTCTGAGAACAGTTTCTCAAGGCTGGAGAGCAGACAGGCCACTTTTTAGTTAGAAAAACATCCTAGGTATTTCTTCAATTCAAATTATTTTATAGTATTAATTAATACTTTAAAACAAAAATCTTGGGATAAACTCCAAGTTATTTTGGGGATTTATAACTATAAAACCAAAGAGAACTTACAAATTAACTACAAGCACAATTACACAACCCATAAAATGAAAATTAACCACATGATTTTAAGGTAATGGATCATGATATTTTGCTAAGTTAATTTCCAAATTCAATTTGAACATGATGTATTTTCTATAGTAAAAATTTATTTTGAATTTCATGAGCCTGCTCAACCCTGGGCCATGCAATTATTCAATTTCTCTTTTTTCTCACTTTAACATGCTTACCAAACCTTCATTTCTGTAGTGTCCTATGGATATAATTTGGACAAATACACATTATATGCAACTTGTATCTCATTCTTTTTATTAACTTGTATCATTTAAAATACTGCTTAGAGCTAATGAAATCACAAACCCAAAGGCAAACATTACCTAAAAAAATAGACCTGTACTCAGTTATATAAATGGTACAAAATATGCAAATATAAAATTATAATTAAATTATTATTAAAATGAAAAAATTAAATTAAAAATTCTAGTAGAGAACTTATGGGATCTAAAAAATATACTCACAGACCTCTATATGTCAGGAGTAGCAAGTTTGAGAAACACTATGTGGCAGACATGAAGAAAAATATTATCTAGAACCATTTTAGTTGTTAGGAATCATTTTAATTGTACCAGAGAACATTTATAAGTTGATTAATTAAACATCTGAAGCTATTTTTTTTTCAGAAAAGAATGGTGAAATTATAATTTTGGACCTATGTCATAAAACATAATTTATTTTACCTCATAGTGTAGCTGAAAACTCTTCATTCTTAATAAAGATAGTAGAAATTACTTCAGCAAAGTCATTATTGTATTTTCAGTATATGAACATAAGTCATGTAAATTCCTTTACAGTAGTTTCTCAATATTCCAATAATGGTAATTAAATAAAAGCTCGAGTAATATTTGACTGGATATTTCTAAAATTAGTACTGAATGCAGGTGCTGAAGGAAAAGTAGATTTAATTATTGAAGGAAGAGGTTTGGAACTTGTCTGGCAATAATGAAAGGGACTCTGGTTACAGTTGGGGCCTTAAAATATTTACCTTACTAGTTCTTGATTACTCCTAATTTACTTAGAGACCTTTAAGTCTCTTTTTCCATAGTGTTAATATCTCCCATTAGCCTCCAGTTCATATTGATCATTTAGTTCCTAATCTACAAAAAAGGGAGAAATAGTATATGTCATATTTTGCTTAGTCATTTCCTCAAAACACTAGAGAAAATTTGCTTTTTCAGACATTTCAAATATTTCTGTTCATATGAGTGTTGTTTTCTTAATATCAAAAGTAAAATGTTTCTTATAAAAGTGTTAGTTAATGCAATCATAACATTAAATTAATGGAATTCTACCATCAATGGATTGTATTATCTCAATCTTACCATATACCGCAAGTTATGCCAAGATAGAATATGTAATCTCTTTTTATTCTTGATCAAAATCTTGATGTTGTATATAAGCGTAAATCTTTTCTGACTGTAACCTATACTTCCACAGGTCATGAAATTCCACAGGTCATTTTCCAAACTATTTTAAAAATTAAATCACATTTGTAGTAAGGACACATTTTTTACTGGCTTTTGTTCCCAGGAGCTCTGCAGGAAGTCTACAACTTTGCAAATTCCCTCCCTGTTTTCTTTTGTTTTGTTTTGTTTTTTGTTTTTATTCTGTTTTTGTTTTGTTTTAACTCAGGAGACATTTCCGTATGCTCACAAATATGTTCAAGAAACTATTGTCTCAAGTATTATGCGCTTCGTATACACTGCAGCTTCTGAGCAGTGCTACATCTGTTCAACTTTCTTACTGCTTTTTCTGCATGTACCATATTTTCAAGGCAAATTAAATTTTATGGAGAAGTCACTGCTTCTTCTAGACACAGCCACTGCTTACATTAAGGGTAATCATACAAATTATTCTTATCACCATGGCTGTCTCTGCCAATGTGGAATGTTACCTGAATCTTATGTCCCTATAAAACAGTGATTGTTAAACAAAAGAAAAGAAAAAACAAACAAAATATATATATATATATATATATGGCTTACTGCAAAGAGTCACTCTTCTTTATATGACTTAGATAAGACTCACAGATATTCCCCTTGTTTACTCATGAAAAGCCAAACATAGACCCTCCAAATTTGTATTCATTACGCTATAAACAATTAGCTGTTGAGTAGTCAGTCACCCATGCTTGTTTGATGAACTTACACTCCTATGTATTAACTTCTCTCAACAAATATTCTTAGGGAACAGAACTGAAGGTTTGGTACTGAATTCATATTTTTAGAACTGCATTTACTGTGTATTTCTCAGCATTTTTGATATATACTATTCTTAAGATGAGGGAAGATGTCAATAAAATTTAGTAATTTATAGTTTTTTCAAGTTCTATATCCAAACAGCTATTTTGAGTAAGTGGCATTCTAAAAGGAAGGAAAAAAATATTTTAAAAGAACAAGGGTGAAGGATTTTTTTGTTCTTTTCACTGCCATAGCTATAATTTCTCAAAAAAGATGAGGCACATTCAATAGTTAACATATATTTCAATGAACTAAAGAAGACACTATGTAAAATAATAATATGCTTCAAAAAAGAAAAAGACGAAAAAGACATCAATTATACGTTACAACTGAGAACATGTTAACTCTCCCAGTGTTAGGCTTTCTATGTCATGAAAGAGACAGAGACAAAGAGAGAAAGAGACAGAGACAGAGACAGACAGAAAAAGAAAGAGAGATGAAGCAGAGAGACAGAGACAGAAAGACAGAGACAGACAAAGCTATAGACAAATAAGTTTGTCTACAGACAGACAAATCTACCTGCTCTAGATTAAAGATGTAAAAGCCAAACCAACCAAATTTAATAATATATAATCTTTGAATCTAGGTATGAACAAATCAAATATAAAAGTCACTATTAAATATTTAAATATTCTCAAACATAGAATTGATATTAAATAATATAGATAATTTGTCTCTATTGTGTTAGCTGTGATATGATATTATGCTAAAAGAGAATTTTTTTTTTTATATAGGGGATGCAAGCTTGAGGGATTTAGGAAGTGTCAAGGTATCTATACATTTAAAAATGTAAAAAAAAAAAAGTATAGCTACTGAAGTAAATATAGACAGTAGTAACATTTGCTGATATCAGGAGATCTGCCTGATCACTGTACTATTCTTTTTATTTTTCTGAATGTGTAAAATATTCATGCTTATGAGAAGAAAAAATATAAAAAGAGAGAAAAATTAAAAAATTTATATTCATTCCTCAAGCCCATTTCAGAAAGAAACTTTATAAGTTCCTTTAACCAATCTACAACTTCTGAAAGATACCTAAGTGTCATTTCTAGACTAAAATGTGAGAAGGTGGCTCTGCAGATGCCTCTTTAACTGAAGGGATACACCAAAATACTTTAGCCTATTCACAATATACAAAAATTAGCTTTAGTAAAACTCAGAAATATTTAATACTCTTAGGCTAGCAAATATTTTTATAAATTCACTGTATCTTTATCATAAAATTTGATGTTAAAGATATGTGTATGTGAAAGAAACCTTGATCATTTTCTTAGGATAAGTTGCTACAAATAGAATTATTAGGACAAAGATCTGAACATTTTTAAAGTTTTTAATTAAGATTACTAAATTCCTCCCTAGAAAATATAGACATTATTGTAAACTGTAATCATCATAATGGTTATCATTTATGCAATTTCTCTTATATAGGCATTACATGCCTAATTTTCTTACTCTATGCAATAGCTTCATTAAGTAGATATTATTACCCCAATTTAACAGTCTGTAAAACTGAAGCTTAAATAGTTTAGGTTATTTGCAAGTGCATAGAGAAAAGAAATTATACAAATCCATCTTTGTTCATTCTTCCCACAGAAATATTCTTTATAACATTGCTTGGAATTTTCATATACACCTTTCCAATAAAGGATCTTATATTTTTTAAAGGCTAATATGACAGGTGAAAATTATATCTCATTTTTTTAATGGTTGGCCATTTTATTTGCCATTTATATTTCTTCATAATTGTCTTTTTCTGCCTTAAACACATGCTCTACTTGGACTTCTACCTAGTTCTTAGGAGTTGATAATTACAATATTTAGGTTAATATTATTAGACTTCTACTTGACTTATGACCTGAAAATATTTCTTTGTCTCTAATTTTAAAAAGTCATACATTTTTTAATGAAATAGGAGCTGTTCACCTAAATTAAAATGTAAATAGAAAACCATAAGGAAAATTAACTCTGGATAATTCATGTAAAAAGAAAATGTAGAAAAAGACTCACTTTGTGAATGGAAATTAAATTTGTTTTAAATTATTGAGTTTTTAGTCTAAGTAATAATTTTATAACCATCTGTTGCATATATTTGTGTAGATTTGTAAAGCTCATTTTAGAGCAACTTCACAAAATGCATTCCAGCTATCTTAATCTCCTAATGCCTTTCAATTTGCTTCATGGTTTTATCTTTCTGTAACAAAAATTAAAAAAAAGTACAGAAGAACAAATTGATAATATATTTGGTCAATGCAAATATTCTTAAAAGCTTGATTGCAAAACAGACTATTTTTGTTGTTGTTGTTGTTGTTAAATGAGTTTTAGAAATGCAGCTGGCTGGCTGTATAGAATGTGTAAGTCAAACTTGGCATCAATTTTTGCATATTTTAATTAAGGGGATTAATATAGTGTCTTGTTATGTAATCTTTTCTTTAAAGTATTATAACTGTATATTTTTAAACAAAACTGCACTCAACCAACCAGTTAATTGTAATGTATAAACTACATATGATTTCTTTTTCAGCATTTCAACCATGTTCAAGTGCAACTACAACTGTAAAAATTAGTCAGATAGATGCAACATGAAATATCTAAGCAACTTACTTAAGCACATCTATATTTAATAAATGTCCCCTCATTGACTTTCACAGTATATCAAATACTAATCTTATTCTTATGCTTTTACATATGGAACATGAAGTCTACAAATATGTGGGCAAAATGAAATAAAAGTAAAAGTAATGATTGAGCTAAATTAGAAACTGCTCCTATGTCCAGGGTTAATATTTCAAAGGTTTGAATCATGCAGATGTGTTCTTTTCTTTGAGAGATGACAACAGAGAGTGAATAGTAACCTAAGCCACATTTATTATAAAAACATACCTGAAAAGATTTGTAGTATTGTCAAAGAGCTTTCTGGAAATAGTCATCATTACACAGTATTTATAAGGGAGAACTAAAACAGCATAACCAAATGAATAGCATCCTCAGTTTAATGCTATCATTGGTGTATATTTAGCTAGACTCTTCTCATAAATTCTCAGAGAATATAAAATAAATCATATAAAATATAAATGATAACTCAAATAGGTTAATCTTATTTTATATTATCGTCCAAATTTAATAGAAACTGTTTTTTCCTAACATAATACCTCTGATTTGCAAGACTTATCCTTTGAAAATGGTTCAGTTGCAGTCAAATAGTAATAAATGTTCTTGGAATATTTTACATCTTAGCCTAGAAAACCACATCCCACTAGACTTGTCATTCACTTGAGTAATAAATTTTCTTAGGAGCATTTGTAAGGAGAGTCAAGATGGGGGTTATTCTTTTCTTTAACATTATTCAAATTTTTGCAAAAGTGAACTTCTGGCACTCTTTTGGTCAATTTTATTACTCTTTCAGCAAGTTGTAATGAATTCCTTGCTTCACATACTCGATCTGTAGAGAGATATAGAGTTCACTTCAAGACAAAAAAGCACGTAAATCTTGATGAAGTCTTAAAATAAAAGAAATGACTAAAAAAATTAAATCTACCAGAATTCAGTTTTATTTCATTAAACACTGCATGTGTGTCTTTTAAACTTGTGAGGAATAGATTTAGGGGTATCCTAAAATAAAATTTCAAAACAACATTTATTGTATGCAATTATTTCTTCAGAGGGAAAGAAAATAGGACTTAAAACAATCTTGCCTGTTTTATGTCAAGACAGTCTATGAAACAAGTTGAGTTCATGTTGTTTATTAATTATTAAAACATACTTTTTGCAACAACATTATTAAAACATGAAAGAAAGGACACAGAGAAATTCTGTGCATGTGGCTATTGTACTTATGACAGAATCTCAACCTATTATTCAATCTGTTACTGGACTGTAGTCAAAGGTAAGGAACAGTTGCACTTACTCAGTATTATAAGCCTTAACTTGCCCTTTTACACCTCCAGCATCTTGAAAATCCATCATTCTACTCATATCTAAATCCCATCTGTCAAAATTCTGTATCCCCCACAGCTTTGATTTCAAGGGACATACTTCTTTCTCTTAAATCCAGTAAAACTGTGAAAAATTTGGAGTATAAAAGGCATCCCTCTTTCATAGATGCTACCATTATTTGCTACAAAAGCAAATTAATATAATATGGAGATCACATATTTTTGTGTTCCAACTGATATGGAATCCTAATTACTATTCCTCTACCTACTAGTCTGTGACTTCATGTGTCACTACATTTGTATCAGACTGTTAAGATATCTACATGTTGTGGTTAACAACCCTATTCTCTAGGTTTGCTAAAATTTTTACATCTGCATTATTTCACCACTGAAATTACATTTGGTTTCTATATAGAACATCCAAATCCTCAATGAGCTGTTTTCTAGAGCTATAGAATAAAAAGGTGACAGCAAGAAGATACAGACAGGTAATACACAGACAGTATTATCAGCTATGGCTTTGGTCCAGGGACCAGCGGCTTCATGAGTTGGGTTAAACTACATGAAGCTTTCAGAATTTCTTTTGCCTCAACCACTGAGTTTATTGGCCCTTTTTCCACAGTACTTTGCTCTAATCATGGTTCTTTGTATTCGATGACTCTAATGGTAAAGAGACAGCAAAGAGCTGTTCCTAAGGAAGAACTCACCAAAGACAAAAGGGAAAAATCAATACTTCCCTAAAACCTAGAAACTCAGACTTAGTCACATGTTCTCAGTCTTTTTAGGCAGGGTTCCTTCCTTGTTGTGTTATAGAGCCAGCAGTATGTTCTTGGAGAGAAGTTCACAAAGAGGAAACTCTTAAATAACACACCCAATGGTCATGAATCAAATTTTTGAAGAGTTCCAAATTTGTACAAAGTGCAAAAGTTACAATGAGGTAGGATAGACATTTCCACAATAAATATGCAAATTAGGACAATTTAAAATGGTGGTAAATCTTATAGAATAAATAAATAGATTTTATGGGACGTAATAATGAAATCTGTATGCTGGATAGTCAGTGTAATCTTCTCTAAGAGAGATTTAAACAGAGATATAAAGGGGTTAGAGAACAGGGAGGTGGAAGCACCAAACAGAATAAATTTAATCATGAACTTTCTAGTATGTTAATCAAATACAGATGGTTCCTGGCTTAACAATGATTTGACTTAGTGATTTTTCAATTTTACGATGTTACAAAAGCCATATATATTCAGTAGAAACCATCTAGGCTAACCCGATATTTGATACATTAGGTGTACTAAATGCATTTCAAGTTACTATATTTTCAATTTATGATGGGATTATTAGCAGGTAACCCCATCATAAATCAAGGAGCTTCTGTAATATCCCTCCATTATTCTTCCTAATGAGCACACCTAATTCTCCAGTAAGAGAAGAGGAAAAACAACCTTATAGCATCTGTCCTAAAGGGTTTCTGCCTCCCAGTTGGCTTTCTGTAGTTTTTAAATTAACTTTTCTGTTTTTCTGTATTATTTTCTTCTTCAATGACTTTTGATAATCTGAGTTTCCCAAGGCAAGTTTATAATTTTTGATATTTTAACTGAGAGAAACCACTTACATATAATGGCCCCCAATTTAAAACCCTATACATGATTTTGCTATGAGTTTTAGATCAATTTAACCAATTTTCAACTTGCCATTCCCACTCAGCTGTCAAAGAATCATAAGAATATTAACATGTAAGAAAATAAATTCTAGATTTCAATTCCACTACAAGAAAATCGATTCTCTTTTTTCAGTAATCATACCAATGTATACCTACTTACTCAATCCAAAACTCTAATTTCTAGTGTTATAGGTAACATCTTGCCCAAGCCACTACCTTATGTTCTCTGGATTTTTAAGATTGTTTCCTAATATGGGCTTCTGCTTCCACTCTTGCCCACTCTTTCCAGTCTATTCTCCCAAAAGTATCAAACTTACAATTTTAAACAAGATTAGATTATGTCATTCGTTGAAGAAACAACTAGTTTTCTAGCAATTTCATTAATAATTGAATCACTAGGGTTGAGTTACACAGATTGCTGCCCACCTAAAAACTACATGTTCCATCTTTTTGTGTAGTTTAGTATGTCATATGACTAAGTGTTGTCTAATTAGAGGGGGATTGAAGTGATATATGCACTGAGAAGAAATCTGACAAACACTCCCCTGGACTTTTATACAAGCAGAGAAGCAGTGTCTTCTACAGTAGCCCAGAGATGAAAACTACTTTTTGAAAATATTGGAGTCTCAGTACCAGACTGGCTCTCTTATCCCTGGACTGTTATGATGAGACAAAACACACACACAAAAGCAAAAAACAAACAAATAAAATGCTTTGAACTTTTTAAAACCATTACTAGTTTGACTTTTTGCTATAGCAGTTTAGTCTAAATTCTAACTACGTCAGGTCGTATTTTCTTTAAAAATTATCAGATCTATCTTAGTTTAGGCCTGTGCCATTATTTGTAGAAATTACTGTTAACATACTCTGAACTAGTTTTCTTTATTTTTCCTGGTATCTGACCTATTTCGGGCATTGCTACAATAATAATCTACCTAATAGTCAAATCTTGATCATGCCACTGGGGCTAGATAGAATTTTTCAATGATCCCCCACAATATATTGAATTGTTAATTGATTTTTAAGCACTGTCTGCTAGAATGCAAACTCCTTAAAGGCAAACTCTATCTTTGATCTTCTACACAAGTATATGATACTAACAAAAAGATTTAAAAATGTTTATTAAAACAATATTTAAAATGTAGAGGGTATATGAATAAACTTGTTTTTTATAAACTGTAGAAATTGAAAGCAGTAATCTATGTTTTCAATACATTTTAGTCCATTTTTTGGCAATATCCAGAGTAAAATAAAACTTGAAGGTCTCACATGAATTCAAAATGATTATCTTTAAAGATTTCCTTTAAATATATTTGTACATAAGCCAAGAGCATACCAAATGCTGAAGTTACCCCCAAATTGAAAACCTTACTATTATTTAAATTCTGAAACCTGTAATAATATTTATCAAACATTCTTACAATAACCATCATTATCAAAATAAGTTAGGGAACAGAGCTCTGCTTATAAAAAAAATTGAAAAAAAAAACAGCAATCTAATAGATGTGAAAATCAGTCAGTAAAGGCATTAATAGTACTTAAAAATAAACTAGTCTATTAATTTAAGGAAAAACAAACTAATATTACCCATTTTGAAACATTGGTTTAAAAAATTTTTATCTTAATTTAAAACAAACATTTAAATTGCCTACTTGCTTTTATTTAATATAAATTTAAAGAGACAATGATTTCTTGGGTTTTTTTTCTTCTTGGTTTCTTCTTTTGCTTCTTCCTGCCTTTCTTTCTTACTTTTGTTCTTTAATAATAATAAAATGCTCTGTCTCAATATCTCATTATATTAATGGCAACTTCTAATAATAAATAAGTATTTGATCCTGAAAACAAAGGATAATTTACTTATTACTTTAGATTATTATGACAAAAATTAAAATTATTTGTTGAAAACCAACTCAATTAACACTGAAGTGCTCTATACATTTAACAAACTTTAATTTTATTACATATAACCACTGTATAATAAAAAGATTAAATTAACTATACAAATTCAGGAAAGAAGAAAATGATATAATGTCAATTTTAGTAACATAGTAAGACTGACAAATCCTTCAGAAATTAAATTAATTTTATTGATTAAAATGAGTAAATTAATAAAGTAATAATATTTTATATAAAATACTCAACATTACACTTTAGGGTAACTCTAAATAAGATTGTATGCAAAATTATTTAGAAAAGGAACTAAAATGTATTAACTTAGTAATAACTAAGCAAATAGTAATTAAACTAGATTGCCTAAGAATATAACCCTTTATCTAACTTTAATATTTTTAATTGTTATCAAGAGGAGTCTTTTTAAAATACTTATTTAATCTTCAATTTCAGTTAAGATCAAGACATATAAAACATCAGTTTTTCTCATTTGAGAAAGGTTATTAGTAATCTTTTCTATATAATTAATTTCTCAGTTGTTGCCAAGATAATGATTAACTTAGTTTTATTCTACCTTAGTTCTTTCAAATTTACATCTTTCTTTATAAAGATTAAGAAGAAGAAACAAAAGAGAGACTTATTATTCAGAAATACTGTGATTAGTGTCTGTGATATGCTAAAGGCATTACACAATATGTAGCCTCTAGGATAGTATCGGTATTATCTTAAACCTCTATTCCACCACCAATTGGATGATTTTAAGATGTGGTAATTTTTAATGTGTATATTCACATAGGTATGTGTATAGTTTATATAAGCAACTTATATGTATATGCATTCATGTACGTTTTGAAGAAGTATATGGTTCTATATTCAGCTCTTTGTTTCTAAATGAGAAATTAAAGAAGCCTCAAACTCCTGAACTCAGTGTTTACATTCTACAAGTTTTCTTAAAGTATGCAAATGTACAAAATTATAAAGGGCACAGGTCTCCTTTCGCTAGCCCATGAGACCACAGAGATGAAGTTCTAACGAGACTTGTCATAGAAAAAAAAGTAAATTCTCCCTAAATTTGAAAGGGTGAGGTTAGCTAAGAGAGACACATATTCATGAGCAGAAGTGAGAAAGTAGGAAAGTAGAAAGTACATTTACACAGGGTTTAGTACATTGTTTGTTGGATTCATATATGTAAGTAGTTGAAAGTAATTGTGGGCATTAATGACAGATTACGTAAGCACCCCACAAAGACAAATTCAGAAAATAATTTGAAATTTATCCATTGGTCAAACCACAGACAATAAGGTTTTTGAGCCCAAAAGTTGCACGATAAAAATCTTGCTTTGGGGGATCCATCTGAAGGTAATATATTGGATAGACTGAGTAAGAAAAGTTTAGAGGCAAATAAATCTGATACAAATTTACTGTAATTCTCTGGATGAAAGGTCATATGCCCCTTGAGGCTGGTTGTGGCAACAGTAATAGTATATAAAATAAATTGAATGAGCTTCATGAACAATTGAAAAAAATATATTACATGTATCCATGATGGTGTTTATGGGTGTATTTGAGGTCAGGAATGGCAAGAGACATCATCTCCTTATAATAACCATCGGCTTTCACAAGCCGTCCTAAATACTAATAATATTAATAATACTCCTAAATAATAACATATTATTTTTTCTTAGTTTTATATAAAGTAAAAAAAAATCTTGTCAAATTTGTATCAACTTCCATTGTTTTAAAAATAACATATAAAGTGGTTGCTATGAAAAAGTTTAAGAATAATTTCCTATCCATACTCCTCCTTCCTCCAACATCACTGATCCACTCTTTCTAGTGCCTTACTATATATAAATCTGGAGTATCACAGATCAGGAATAAGGCTAAAAGAATGAGATTAGTGCTAATAATAATAACAGGACAATTACAGTCCCAAGGGACTTGTGTCAAAGGTGTATAAAGCTCAAGATGATGAGATAGAAAAATATCTCACAAGCAGTTAGAGACACAGGACTGAAGTTCAATGTGAAATCAGAGGTGAACTAAGCAGTTAATGAAAGGATTAAGTGTATAAGCTGAATTCAGGGCATGAAAGTAAGAGGTGACAGGGAACAAATAACAGCAAAGCAGAGGATAAAATTTAGTAAAAGAAGCATGAAGAAAACCTTGAAGCATGAAGAAAACAATAAGTTTCCAAGAAGAAAATTTTAAAATGCTGAAATATTAATCAATATCAAATGTGCAAAGTCAAGGAAAATGGTGATGCACTCACTATGCTTATGTTCAACAGATGTTAATTGAATATGTTGAATTCATGAGCTCTTATAAATAATTTTTAAAAATGACTTCCAGTAAAGAGGACAGACAAGCTTATGTAGTAAAATAAGAGTCTTGGAGGTCAAGGATGTTGCTTAGCATCATAACTGTAGAATTAATGACTTTGGTGACTTGAGCTTATAGAAGTTCATGAATAATTGTAGATAATAGTAATAAACAAAGAAAATAAAAAGTTTCCTTTTTATTTTATAGAAAACTACCCTTACTAATAACTACTATGCACCAGAACTATGGTAGATGTTTTAAATGCATCTATTTATTTCTCATGAGTTCCTAAAATATTTTAGTTAAGGAAAAATGAGTTTACACACTAAAAGTAGTAGTAGTTCAAGATTATAAAGATTATAAATATTGAAATCAGATTTTAACTTTTTAAGTTTTAAAGGCTGTATTCTCTGTATTATACATGTTATATTTTCAGGTGCATAGCAAGAACTAAATGAAAAGATGAACAGTCGGGGGAAGGTTTTTGACCAGGTAATGGTGATAAATCAAGGGCTAAGGAAAAATGTAGCCTTCCAATAGAAAAAAAGAGGAGCACTTTTGTTAATAAGAATGCATATGAAGAAAAATATAAAATGGTAGAAAGAAGGAAGAAATGGCAGCCACCCTGCATGCAACTGTCAAAATTTGTAACCCAGAAATATTGGCATAATTATGGCATCCCACAGCGAAATTTTTAAAAACCCACATTTAATACATCCATATACGAGAAAGTTTAGGAAGAACATAATAAAATGCAGACTCTCAGAGAAAGTTAGAAAGAACTATTGTAGACAGAACAGCTAAGGGAATATGTGAGAAATTTTTAAAGGAAAAAAAGCATAACATGTTTCATGCATTCATTGTCATGTGATTTTCACGAAGTATGAATTTAAGTTAGACGTATAACTGAAATGCAAAAATAATGAATGAATATGCCTTTTGTTCCAAGCACAAACTAATCTATATCCTATACATATATACACACACACCACCACAATGACACATTTCCTCTGAAATTCATCTGCCTTACCCTGAAATGGTGAGATATTTACATGCAACAAGATGTTAAATAAAAATACATGTTTATATTAGTCAATATAAATACTACTAATAAACTAATTCAAGTATAATTTAGAACAAATGTAGAGAATGTTGGTACAGTATACCTATTTTAAAGATATTAATGTATAAAACATAAATCTGTGGATATTTACTTCTCTAAATTGCTATACCAACAATTATTTCAAGTATTTATATATTTTATAAAATTAAACAATCTAAATATATAATGAAATATTGTGAAATGAGAAAGAAGCAAATTAATTGCCATTCAGATTTGTAACTGTAGTGAGAGATGGGTAGAAAAAAACTCTACTTAAGAAACAATAATGCATTTTTTTTTCAAATTCTGTTGGATTCAATACTTAAATATTGCAAATGTCTATTATTTGGAGATTTCTCTTCTTTATGATTGCTGTCAATTCAAATTATTTTCATAAAATATTCCATAAAAGACCTGCAGAACACCTTAATGGGTTTGCATAAAATGTAAATTATTTTCTGCTTCAATGACATGTATTACATATTTATAATGGTAAAGAATTAAAACAATGTATTTATTAAAATATTATATATAAATATGGAATTTATATGTTATACATTCTGGATTCATTGAAAACTGATATCCACATATTGGTAAAGTGCCATTACCCTTTAGATGTAAAACTATTTTTAGAAGTAACTATTCCAGGCTACACTCAAGCCTAAGAATTATTTCAGAAACAACATTTTATTTGTGCTTTACAGTGTTTATACTCATCATTAAAAGAAATTTCATGGCTAAATGTTTAATTTATTTGTAAAATAAAGTAAAATTGTTAACTAAGTCTAAAAAATTATTAAAAGTTGATATTGTCTTAATAATGGTGAACTGTTAATACTGTTATTATCTGTTTTCCTGATGAGTATGGAAACTGTCTTTCTTCTTTACAGTTCACTAGGGTCTAGTTCAATTCCAATGCATGACAGGTGTTTTCACTTAGCTATTTTGAATAACTTTGGATTAGGACACTACAAAAGAATATTTTAAAGGAATTTTTTCTGATAAAAAGTTCACAGCTCTTCCAAATTAACACTACAATGAATAGTACAAGAAAATAGCACAAATTAAAGTACTAAGAAAAATGTCAATAGAACTAAAATTACAAGTCTCTGAAAGTTTTTCTAGTGACTCTCTACATAAATAATTTGAATTTTGAGTCACTTCATTATTTTAAAGGTCAAGAGTTTGGTTCAATAGACCTTTTGTTTTAAACTTTCTGGTAGACTTTAATATAGAGAATTAAGCAAAGTTAAAATAAATATTTGGTGGTATAATTTTCCATTTAGGAACCTGAACTTGCCAAAAATGTAATTTCTTTCTATTTCATTAAGGTTAGATACTGGATATATGTTATTGAATATTAACTTAAGACTACTAATGTGTATACTATTATAAGAATACGTGTGTGCATTACATGTTTTTCTGGTTAGGAATAAAAAGATTTATAGACTATGTGCTTTTTTCTCAAAGTTGTTTTGATGAACTTCAAAAGTTTGACTGTCATCTCTTTTGGCAGGGAAATTCTATCTATCTATCTATCTATCTATCTATCTATCTATCTATCTAATCTGTCTATCATCTATCTACCATCTATCTATCATCTATCATCTATCATCTATCTATCATCTCCAAACCTACAGACAGACAGACAGACAGACAGACAGAGAAAGAGAGAGAAAAATTACAACTCTAAATTTGTCAGTAGCCAGGTAGAGATTATTTAACTTGAAAAATATTTTTGAGTACTTGTGACCAGTGTAAATAAAAAATAGTATAAAAGGAGTTAAGCATATTTGACATCAAATACCTTATAAATTAGTAATAATTAGGCAACTGTACAATTATAATATAATATGAAGTGAGATACATTTCAAAAGAATTTCAAAATGAAATGATTATTTAAAAGATAAAGAAGCCACATGCAAGCGAATAATCAAAAAAGAATAAAGGAGGGTGAAAAGACTGATATGAGCATTGAAAATTACATAGCATTCACAGTGAAAAATAAAGGAGAAAACGTGCAGTTGGAGAGGACAACATGTTGTATGCTTTCAAGAACCAATCAATAATTCTTTTGGCTGTAGAGCATAATTTGTATAAGGGACACTGGAATAAAAGCCTGAAAAAAAATGTTGAGTCTATGTATTGGTTTGGCTTATATTTTAGTAAGGGGGAATATACAATACAATATTTATAAATATAAACATAGGATGATTTAAAGTAGTGATGAGGTCTATAAATGAAAAAAACAGGGTAATTTAAAATAGTGATGAGTTCAATGAAGGAAAATGCTGAGGCATGACTTGGGAAGACATAGTAGGCTAATTAGATAGGGCGGTTTAGAGAAAACCTTTCTGAGGATTTAAGATTTGTCTAAGACTTGACTGATAAGAACTAGAAAGTTTAATAAATAGCCAATATTAATGAATTATTCTTTAAAATTTACCTTTCAATGAAGTTTAGGTTATTGAATAATTTAATTTTAAATGTGAGAAAGCTAATATGTCTTTTTCTAGAATGCACTCAACATTTCATACAGTTCTGTGACTTTGGGGTCTAAAGAATCACAAAATAATATAATTTTAAAATTAGTTCACTCTAAATTAGGCTTTATTTTTTTTATTTCTTTAAAGTTATGAAAACGCCACTTGATAAAAAAAACTCTCAACTAAATATACAAACATCTGTGCCTACTTTAAAAGAATCACCAATAAAGTAAGACTTTGACTATTTTTTATCAGTATATATAAAAAGGTTAAGAAATAATCTTTTTTTTTTCCTCATGAGAAAGCAGATTAAAATGAAGTTCAATAAGCATATAATAATGATTTAGATCGATGAAAATGGAGTGGAATAGTCAAAAGAAATGGGAAAAAAAGTTATTTAGTATTTATTTGAAGCTCAATATTAAAGAACTTCCTTTTATCTTTTTGTGGTATGATAGCTATAGTTATCGTTAATTAGTTCTCATACCTAGTTAGGAATGTCACTAGTACAAAATAATTCAGGTAAAAGGTTGTAGTTGATAGAAACTATGAGAAGCTTTTATTTTTAAGTACTTCAGGACTACATTTAATATTAACTAATGTTTAATAATTGTTTACATAAAAGGTTAATGAAAGAATTAATGGATTTAGAATGAGAAGACTCTGGCAATGTCACAAACTAAGGACAATTTCACCAGGAAATAAAAATAAAAAGAGAAATAATAACATCTCCTCTGCCTCAGAAAGTCTTTGTTGAGAAAAAATGAGACAATGTATGTCAAAGTTTTGGTTATCGCCAAATCATTATATAAATGGAATGCATTGTCACTTTTATTTACACAGGCAAAGCTACAATTCTATAAAATATTGACACCTGTATGTCCAAAAAAATATAATTTTAGGGTCTTAGAAACAAAGAAATTTGAAGAGCTGAATTAATAAGTCATTGGATTATTTAAGTAAAAGTTCTATAACATTGCCAAAACTATTTCTAGATTTATTATTTTCAGTTTTTTCATATAACCAAATACTCTGATATGTCTTTTTTCCTAGAGAAAAAAAATAACTTATAAGAAGAAAAAAACATAACCATTTTGACAAATCTTCTGCTTAGTATAGTTTTTACCAAAAAGAGGATTTTTCTATTCACTTTCTTTGATCATTTGTCCAATATGCAGTCACCGAAAGGCTCAATATGAATCATAGAGGTATAGGGAAAAATAGAACTCATGTATATTTATTCTGTTAGATGTTTTTGAGTTTATTTTACAAATATATTTTGTAAAGTTTACAATATTTAATGTTATAGCTTATATATAAAATGTAGCTAATTAATATATAATAGTAATAAATAGTATTTAGATATATATTATCATACATTTTATTGATGAAGTATAATAAATAACACTTATGATCCTAATTTACAGCATAAGTTTAAAAATTGCTCAATCCCAACAATAGAAACTTTAGGACTTTAAAGTTCAATCCTTAACATGATTCCATGCCTAAGATGTTTAGATACAATAGCTAGACACTTATTATGAGTTCTGGTGCAAATAATGCAAATAAGATACAGTTCACCTGATGCTAAAGTCTTACATTCTTCTGGTGAAAACAGTCACATAAATTGGCAGTAATAGTGCAAAGTTATAATAAATGGAAAGATAGGAATAAACAGAGGATCCTGTGCTGTGCAGCTAGGTATTTTTTTACACAAACTGGGATACTTGAGAGGAAAAGAGGGCACTATTAGTAGTTCAATTAGGAAAATCGACATAAACAGAGACTAAATCGACATAAACACAGGACTTAGTTCACCCTATGATGTTAGAGTACACATAATCACCCCAGGTGAAGCCTAGAGGGGAGTCAAGAAAAGTTTCAGGAGGAAAATGACATCTACACTGCATAAAAGGATACACTGACATTTAATCAGAGAAAAAGTGAGTAGAATAGAAAAAGTGTTCCCAAATCTTGTCTTCAAACTTTCCAAAATCAGCAAGTGCAAAAGCCTAATAGTAAAAGAGACATCACCAGACCAGACAACTGTGAGTTACTCTGTGAGAATGAAATACCATGGCATAGAGTTTGGCAAAGGGCAGGTGGCAAGAGGGGACATAAACCTAAGCAGACAAGCAAAAAAGTAAACTGCTTTCTCAGATAAGGGATAAGAATGTCTCTCACAGTGGTCAAACTATCTCCCTAAAGTCACACAGGTCACACACAGTTCACAGGTCACAGGGAGTTGACTTAAAACTACAAGTGTATGTGTCCTGAAATCCAGGCCAAGGATCTTTTTTGTATACTGTAAGAATCATGTTACTCAAGTTTGTATCCCAAGTAACTGTTAAAAATAAAATACCACATTTTATGTTGAAATTTTGAGAACTATCATATAATATACTCACTTGAGTGTTATCTTGTAAAAGCATTATGTTAATAGTTGTTGAGAGTATGTAGCAAGCAAATGAGTTTCAGTTTTTAAGAAATCTTCAGTTAATCATAATGTTTATCAGTGGAGTATTAGTACCCATGATTTATAAACTTTGTGGGGTTTTTTCTAATAATAAATATCTTTGATAGTGATAAACTGTCACCAGAGTTTTGCCAAGATTTTTAGAGTTCTGAAGCTTAAAGTAGTCGTTGA
Organism: Cynopterus sphinx; assembly: GCA_030015415.1. Lineage (NCBI taxonomy): Eukaryota > Metazoa > Chordata > Mammalia > Chiroptera > Pteropodidae > Cynopterus > Cynopterus sphinx. The sequence goes on from CM057381.1 coordinate 28,149,783, forward strand.
CCACATCAATACCTTAGGGCATTCAGTTAAAACACTGCAGTAATTAAGAAGAGCAAGCTGTCGATGAAATCAGCTGTGATTAACCCAAGGGATCTTAGAAGGGTAAAGCCTGGATTTAGACAAAATTGTTTTATGAAGTCGGCAAATTTGATGAACATAACCCCTTTACTTTGTCCTTATAAACTTTTGCCAGCCATTTGGCAACCCTATCTAATCCACCTTATATGTACACCTTGCGCCATCCAATTACCTGACAGCTCTCTTGTGAGTAGGGAGATTTTTCACTTTCTGTGTCCCCAGAGGTCAAATTTATAATATCTAAAAAGTCTAAAATGCCCCATAATATTATTGTAATATAAGCAATGACAAGGAGGTCTAGGAAAATATATTTTAACAGGAATTTTTGGAAAGCAATAACAATATAAATTATTATTATTATTATTATTATTATTATCATTAAAATATCTAGAGGCATTGGACTTTTTGGCTTTTTAGATTCTACTGTCCACCTTTACAATAATGGTTCTTATTTATTTTGTATTCAGTAACACTGGCATGACAGTTTTCACTTAGTGAGAAAAAGCGGAAGTGTTGCTGCAACTACACACCATGGAGTGTTTTCAGTTGGCATCCCTCTCTCATTAATAAAGGGGGAAAATAAGGTTCCATGGGTGGTTTTATGCAATGGATATGTCTTAAGATGTCCAGCTTTCTAAATGATTACCCAGCTAAGAAAGTTCATCCAACAGGAAATCTAAAGAAAGAAATTCTATCAGCCTTAAGTAAAAAATGTTAACCATTAAATTATGTAATATTTAGCATAAATATTATAAGTACATTTAATAATTGCAGAATGACAGAAACAAAACCTGTACCTGGAACTGTAGCAAGCAGCTTTCCCCATCGTACACCTCAAAACTTAACAACAGCTGACTATCTGGCCTCTCAGGAAAACCTACTGTAGGAGGTCCTCTGAATCCTACTGATTTCACGATACTTCTGAAGTTATACTCCTGAATGACAGTGATTTAACTCCATCCAGGCACCTGGCAGCAAATGAACTCACTGAATCCTTTAACAGTCAATTAAATGTTATTTGACTAAATATTTATCTCTGCTTTTGCTATGAAAAAAAAGTCAAAATCATTCTGATATCTGCTTTAGGTTCAGAAAATAAAAAACTTGCCTAATGTTCCATACATGGTCAGTATACAATAAAAAGCCAAAATCCTCTAACTCAAACTGCTACTTGCTTATTAATATATCCAATTGCTCTTCATTACAGTCAGGCATTTTCTGTGCCCTGAGGTTTTCATTCTATTCCTCTCTACTCAGGACACCTAGATTTTATTAGAAATAGAATTTCTATTTCTAAAAGATTCCATGTCATCTGTAAGTTTTATAATTTTTGACGTATCTCTGGACTGTTTTACCTTCTGTAAAATATAATTGAAATATGCATATCTTTTGCATCTGAAACATTTTTATATTCCTATCTTTCCTTTTCTTCATTGTGTCAGTGGATTTTCAAAATACCCACATTGGCCTCTCCATATAACTATTGATCTAAAAAATACAGAGAAACAGGGAGCATCTTAAACGACACAGAGGGCAGTCAGTACAATCCAGATCAAGAAAGTGATCCAAATTCTTCATCAGATCTTTTGGAACAAAAAGGTCAGCTATATGTGAGAGACAGAGAAGGTGGGGATTGAGAGAGAGCAGACAGTTCAGTAGGATAAGGAACATGTAAATTAAAAGAGGCTTAAAGCATGTAAACAAATTGTTACATGCGAACATTATTCTAATTTGAAAATGACTAAAATTTTGTGGAAAATTTTAAACTTTGTTTACTTGATGCCATTAAAGTTTTGCTGCTTTTCAGTGTAAAATAGTTTTGTTATACTTTAAAAAATAAATTTTTATCTTAGTGATGAATGCTCAAATATTTGTGGGTGAAATAGTGTTGTGTGATATTTACCACAATATAAATCTAAAGATTGTATGGGTAAGGAAATGGTTAAAAAAATAATTATAAAGATATGAAAATTATGAAAAGCTATGGTACATGCTTAAATTTTTCAATTGTAAATATTAAAATGTGCTTATATCATTAAAAGTAAACATTGTTGATAAAGATAAGATATGAAATTTATGCCCTAAGTATAATTTCGATCAGGTTTAATAAATGGTGAATCTGATTTATCTGTGTAAAACTGACAGCTTAATAGACAAGGTCCTTTGGCACAAACAATGCATTCATATAAGTAGTCAGCATCTTGAGGGCTTCATATTTCATTGATCATATGTGAAACATGCCTTTTTATTTATCACTTTATTAACCTATTTTAATCATAATTTACTCTTTTTTGAAAAAGCCAAATAATTTTTACTGCCTTTAGAATATCATCAAAAACTTTAACTACCATCACTTCAAGATATGTCATAATCACAGATGTATTTTTAACCAAAACAAGGAAGGCTGCATTCTTTCATTTACATTCATTCAATAAAAATGTATAGATCTCTGGAGACAAATATATTTGTTAGTACAAAAATGAGAACTGGGTTTCTTTTTTATTACTTAAATTCTGGCATAGTCTCCAGAAATATCTTTCAAGAGAAAGCAAAAAATTTTATTTATGAATAATTAATATAAAGCTTTATTTTTATTAAAAATTCCATCCAAAATTATGTATTTCTAATTTATTAACAGCTTTATTTACACATTACATCTTGATATGATTTCTTAGATGCAATAAATAAAAAAATAATGCGAGTCAACATATGATAAACAAAAATATGCCATTGATACCAATTTCTTGTTCTGGTAATAACATATTTTTATGGCAATAATATGTTTTCAAATTTTAAAAAAAATGTTGCTTTACTAAATTTTTAAAAATTATATATTCAGTACAAAACTTTCAAATTTATAAATTCTAATTAATCTATATTTTTGTAAAACATTTTGTCATGTCATTCTACAAATTTTGTATTAATGTTATTGCTCATATTAATGGTAAGACTTGATGATATTCATGTTGAAAAATATATTATGAACCCATGTACATTAATTTATAAAAATCAAGCCAGGTTAATGTTTCAACAATCCCTTGGATTGCACCTGCTTGTCTAAAAGAATAATTATGATGGAAGATGTTTATAATTTATGTGAAACTTATCATGAAAGCAAAATTACTCACTTTTTTCTTTAGTAATTTACATGTGTTTTTTATGCAGTTGGAAACCTCAAGAGTTTTCAAAGAGGTACTGCTTCTTGCTCAGAAATACAATATTAACCATAAGATTTGTATATTATTGACATACACTATGAGCTAAGATTTTAATTAAAACATAAAAATAAATTGAGAAGACAGATGCTTATAAATTTGTACAATTTTATATAAATTTTTAATCCAAAGAAACTTTAAATTAGGCCCAAGTTAAATCATAGAAAATATACCAAGTAATATCATGCACTTAGAATTGTTTCAAAATTAACATTTATTATTTTTTAAAAAGTCCCAAATCTAGCTGTCACTGTATTCCTATACCTGGTTTTTAGGTCCAAACTGTATTTTAAAATAAACTTTACATGGTAGAATCTACTAAGAGTAACCTCCAAGATCAACCTTTTTAAGGCTTTTTTGTACAACATCAAGATTCATTGTCATGGCTATTGCCAAAACATTAATTCTCAAAATGGTTGCTTCTTTGTCATGATTTGTTTCACACCAATATCTGATGTGATCACTTAGTATCATCTAAATTAGCAAAGAGAAAAACACATTAGGTTTAAACAATGGACAGAATTTTGGGGCTAGAATACAAAGGAATTAGGTTTGAGCCCTGACACCATTATTAGACAAATCATTCAACCTCCCTGAGTCTCCAGTTTTCTCTTTTGTGAAATGGTGATAAACATATTTAACATTCATATCTTGTACTCTGAATTATTGAATTTTCATTCAACAAGTATTTATTGATCCTTTATCATTAGATACTGATATATGATACTTGATTTTGGAGACACAATTTTTATTCAACTTTAAAATTCAAATAATTTATGTTAGAATAAGGCACTAAGACAAATAAATCATTACATCCTGGTGTGACAAGTGCAATCACAGAGCTATGCACAGTTTCTGTAAAGCAAAGGAAAGGCAGATATAAATTTTATAGAAGGGTCAATGAAAGACTTCCCAGTGTTCTGATTATTTTTAGTTTTGAAGGACATATGAAGGACATTTTGAAGGAGGATTTAGCTAGGTTAAGATGTCGAGAAAAGGCACAGAGAAAGCTGAAAAGCATGTGAAAAGACATGAAAACCTTTTCTTCAGAGCCTGAGTATTAATTTCTAGCCTAGATTCAACTTACATATTTTTATCAATTCTAAGACACACATTTTTACATTTTTCCACCATGAAATAAGGGTGCATTTTATAGTCAATAGCGTCTTATAATCACTACAATTCAGATGACTAGTTTTGAAAAGTTGTGTAAAAACATTCACTGATTTCTTCTTTTAAGGTCATGCAGGAGCCAAAATCAGTATTAGGTTTGTTGAAACAGATGGAGATAGAGAAAAGAGAGGGGAAATGGGGAAGGAAATGAGAGGGAGAGAGGGAGGAAGGGAAAAAGAGATATATGCTATCTCACTATGAATTTCTATGAATTGTCTGCTACATTTCTCTTGTTCCTTCTTATTTATAATGGTTTACTTTTCAACTACCATCCACAAATAATTTTTAACACTTCCTGATGAACTTGTATGCTATTTTTATCTTAAAGTACTTACGCAGAAGAATTTATTGTACCCTCAACAAACTAACATGCTTCTCTACAAAATAAATCACACATTAATTTAAAATACAAATTAAAAATCTGTTTCTTCCAGAATGGCAACTTATAAGTACATGTATAATCAACAATTGACACATCCCCTGATGCTCACTGAGCCTCAAATGCTAGATGATTTCAATCCTGTTAAAAGTAAGGGCTCTTCTTTCCCAAAATACTCAATCCCAGAATTTCTTCTACATTAAATTTGTAGTGGAATAAAGCAGAATACAGAATATTCTGGTTCTTCTATTCATTAATTACTGAAACATTTTTCTTAATGTTTAGAATGTCTAATCAAGATTTGCTTAACTCACAGTCTTCTCAAAAGTATTGTCTTTTTTCATATTAGTTGCACTATGAGTATATAATTCACTCCATTTAAAATATTTATTTATATCTATATTTCTCCAATAGACTGTAAATTTCCTGAAGGTGAGATGTTCCTTCATGATGCTATTGTTTTCTGAAAATTGACAAAGGACCTCACACATGATGAGAGATTGGTAAATGATTATTAAATATTTAAGTATATTAGAGAATTCAATTTTTTAAATATAAACACACATGCAGTGCTACTTGATAAAGAGCATATTAGGAATTGAGAGAGTCCTAAATTAATTCTGAGAATTAAGATATTTTTATTCACTTCACAAAAACATTAATAGTATATATCTAATCGAATTACCTAACATTAAAGATATCTAAAGGTATCTGACTAAAATGTGGGTATTAATCAAATGTGAAGATACTAACATTTAAAAATTTCACAAATTTTAATTATGTAAAAATACATAAAATAAAACAAAATTAGAAAAATAGATAAAGAACCATTAAAAATGTAGATTTATTATTATTCTCATGAATAATTATAAATAAATCTACTTGTATATTCATATAACATGTTTTAAAAGATAAAGAAATGATGTGATCATTTAATATTTTTATTGAGAAAATGAAATAATTCTACATGTAATAATAAAGTACTTTTAATGGGAGGGGGGGTGTCTATAAGTATCATCAAATGTTTCTGTATAATTTACCCTTAAGAGTGAACTGTGAGGTTTTGAGAATAAGCGTAGGAGCTTTATATTAAGATCAGACAAGACAAAAAGTAAAATCTTCTTAGGACATGATCTTCTAAGTTAGGAAGTATCTATTTTTAGAACTCTTAGATTAGAAAGGTTAAATATTTGTCATTCCCAAAGCAACTAATTTTTTAGTGTATCTTGAATTTGACCAGTGAATTTACCCAAATTTACTTCTATTATAATCATTTTTGCTACTAAATTGTATTACTTTTGCTAATAAAAGTGCAATAAATTGTTTTAAAATAATAATGATTCATTTGCCTACTAACTATGCTTCCTCTTAAAGTGTAAATTTCTTTATATAGTCTGCATGTGTTGGCAGCCACCCAGCTCTTATTTTGTATCACACTATCGAAAGAGTTTTAAAACAAACAAACAAACAAAAATTCATTTTATAGTGTTTTATTTCCAGAACACATTCATCAGACTCTCCTAAACACTTCACACTGGAAACTTAGAAATTGCGGAGGACAGAGAACTTGGAAATCACCTACTGCTATTAGCAGACAAGGAAGAATTTCTAGAACAATTGCTCTAACAGCTGCCAGAGGTTTCTGCAGCCTTTTAAATTAGCACAGTGCAACTTTAATGGTCAGCTACAACCTGTCTAGTCAACCAATCAGGATGTACACAGCTATATATTTCTAAAGGGTTTATTTCCCCCCAAAAGCCCTCAAGATAGTTAAAGGAGTCCTTGGGTCCCCAAAGCTACAGGTACGAGGCCTCAGGCTTCACTTCAGCATGCTCAACCTCTGAGCCCAGGGTTATTCTGCCTTCTATAAAAACATGGCCAGAAGTGTAAGAAGTACAATTTTAAACAGCAAATTAAAAATAAACACACACATCTTTCAACTCAGGTTTAGAAAACAGCAAAGAATAGATAAAAGGTCTTAGGAACTATGCCTAAATATGACATTTAAATAGTGCCCTATCATATGGCCTTGGAATACATTATCAAAGCAACAAATATTTTATAAAATCTAAACCTCCAAAATGCAAAAAAATCTGAATCATTTGATTTCTATCAACAAAAAGTGTCTATTAACTAACATTTGAATATAATAAAAAATATTTAAAATGATGGACAATGTAGCAGATCATAACCTCTATGTGAAAGTCAGTCAACAAGTATCCTAGCTGCTGAGAGATATAAATATTAGTACCATCAGGGATTTTCAGGTAGTGAGAAAAGTTTATTTGCATACATGTAGTAACAGTATCTTGAAATTGGCAACAAACCAAAAAAAAATCACTGTGTTCAGGATAACATTCATAGTAAGCGCATTTATTATGCTCTGATATTTGAAAATTAGATACTCTACATAGGGTATATACATGTAGCATTTCACTCACTTTCTGCTAGTGTGTGTGTGTGTGTGTGTACGTGCACACATCCACGCGTGTGTGTGTGTGTGTGTAAACTCCACCTCCACAACTATGAGAGCAAAGTTATTATACAGATTGCCATCATGCAAAAATAATATCTCTGTGTCAAATACACCAAAATTAATCTTAGTGGAATTTTTTTCAAAGTATTTTTTAAGAAAAAACAAGATTTTTCTCTTAAATGTGACTTTCAAGGTCATAATCTTGAGCTTCAAAATTGCATTTTAATATAAAAAGTACTTCTTTAATAGGGCATTGAAAAAAGTAAACATTAAATAACAGAATTTAAAGTTAGTAAGGTTGTGTGTTTAAAATATAAACTCAGAGATGACAAAAATCATACAAATATACAGGCAAAAATATGGGTACATAAAGTAGCAATGAAAACATAACATTTCTGATATATATTTGCAAACATGCTGACAAAAATTAATAGTACAGCAGAGTAATAATTTTAATTAATGGTATCATGTATAATGTTCTATCTGCATGATAAACTAAGTAATTTACAGTAAAGTTTAATATTCCTAGTAACTTACATTGGCTGTCCTGTATTTTTCTATAAAATTAACCTTTAGTTTCATATCTATTAACTATTGTACTATAGGTTTATTTTAAATATATACAAATTATATATTTATTATGAAACTGTTATAAAAATTGCTTTATAATTTTTTAGTGTATCAAAGTATATTGCATATTCAAACCTGACTTAACTTCCCATACAATTACATTACATACAAGTTTTCATTATTTATGATGTTATAAACATATACAAAACTGTAGTGCCTCCTCTATTCTGTCCCCCAGAACTTTTGGAACAACGTATATGCATGAGTTTTACAAAATTAATCATAAAAATTGCAATCTGGAAACATTCCCATTTTCTTATTTCAGTAGCCGAAAAGAGCTGGTGAAATCTGCAAGCCAACAACTATTTAATCTATGGCGGACTCTTGGTGCTATAAATCCATAACTAATCAGAATTAGCTGCTAATGAATGCAACTTGTCCTGAACAATGTATATTCTGGGAAGAAAAAAAAAACTGGGCTGCAATCCTATGTGGCCTCTAACTCTTTGTTTCACAGCATAGACTCAAACTATGCTGGTGCCTGTAAAAACTAACAGCATAACAACAAAATGGTAATAAAAGCTAACACTTATTTAGTGCTTATAATGTACTGAGAAGTGTGTTAAACCTTTTGTATTAACTATCTAATTGAATCCTCACAACAAGTATAGGATTTATTTGAAATAAATAAATTAAGAAATATTTTAAGCAGTCACTAAAAGGCAGAGATGGGCTTGGGGTCCTAGGGAATGTTTATTAAACCCTCCACTTTTAATTCACTGTGCTGTTTGTGAAAAAGTCTATCGTATACAGTAAAAAGCTACAATGCAATAAAAGAGCCATACTTCTGTGTTTAAAAACATTTAATAATATATTTTAATAAAGAATTATTAATTTTAGAGGCAACAAAAAATGTCAGTTTAAACCTATTTTTTCCTAAACAATGATTTGAAAGGGGAAAAAAAGCTATATACTTCAGATTTTTGTTAAATCTCCTTAAATAAAATACTCATGCTGTATGCTATTTGAAGAACCATTCTGCATTTTAAGTATGTCTTCTGTTAAAATGCTATTGAATTCACCAACAAAAAATCAAAAACATGAACTCCTTACAGTGTATTAGTTGATATCAGAAAAGTAGAGATAGGAGTCCTTAATGAGAGCAAGAGTACCCTAAGCTTACCTAACTAACATGCATAAATTAATGCGCATGTAACCAAAATTATAGGACATTTTCATCACAGGCTAACTTTGTTTATGCCCATAAAGTTAACCACCCTTTGGGGTTTTTTTCCTGTCATTGAACACAAATGGTAAGACAACATTTTAATAGCTCACCTATTGCTCATCTAGTATGACAAAGTTCTTCAATAAACCAAGTGGACTTTTTATGACAGTTCATTCAGTATATGATGTTCATATGCAAATGTTGTGAAATGCTGCTAGAGTAGCATGGAATCTGAGGTTGTCAGTGCTGTGTTTTTATTCTGTGCTTTTCAGAATAAGTCAATTATTAAGCTGATTCACACTTATGTTCAGTCTAATTGGAGGACCTAATCTAAATCTCCAAAAATCAGAGGTGCGCTTTGGTTAAAACATTCATACTATCTGGGTCCTTTAAATTAAAATGTAGTATTCCATGATTCCTATGGCCACTGCCACTTTAAAAGTTAAATATAACTAAGTTTTCCATTTTTATTCATTATTTCTCATATCTACAATTCTAAAAACATACTCAAAACTGACATTTTAAAAAGCTTCTAATTGATTTTACTTTTAGATGTAATTTTTAAAAAATTTTCCTTGAGGTAAATCTTCAATAATTCACTAGGTTTTAAGAACCAGATCTTTATATTTAGGGACTATTGATCTGCTAAGTGACTCAACAATGAAAAACCATTACATTTCCAAATGGGTTTCTTCATTCAACCATAAAGTTGAATAGTTGATAAGCTAATTCACCTACCTCCATTTGGATCTCAACTAATTATTACAGAAACAAAGATTTATAACCTTTAAATTTTTTCAGATACTTTTAAAAAGTATATTAAGCTTAAAAAAGTGATTTGAAGTCTGAATGATTTGTTATTTCCATATGAGCAGAAAAAGTATATGGCTAAATATTTTTAGCAAGTAATTGTTTATCCTGAAAATAACCTATTAATATATTGGGATAGATTATTCCAAATCGAAAATTTTGTTTTCAAATGGAGCTTGCTTTTCTATTACTTTGCTCAGTCATATTACATATTTCAGGAAACAAAAATCAGTCTATTTACTTTTCAACTATAAATGGAAACACAAGATACCTGTTCATGAGTGCATTTCTTTTTCACATGTGCTTTACCACACTCACATCCATTACTGCTTTGTAAAGTTTGGTTCATGCTGCAGTTTCTATGATCTTAGATCTTAGGCACCGCTGCTAGTAGGTGTTGGCAGGTGTTTGCCTACAAGAAGTTCATTGACAGTTTATTGCAGCAAGAGTGCTTTCTCTGACAGTGAAAATCAGCTGCAAAAGCTCTGCAGTTTAAGTAATGCAGGACAATGATGCTTCATCTGTGAATGCATAATTATTCATTCTCAGTCTGGGAGGGATTTATCATTCTTCTGTGATATTTTTTTCCATGGAAGAACTAGTTATAAAATTCTAGTTTCCACAGATTTTGTCAATGTACTGGAAGGACTGCAGCTGTACTATGAGTCTCATGGACATTTAACTTCTGACAGCTGTGAATGCTTCTTTGTGAATGCAGACACAGCTCTTTGACAAAGTTTCTGGAAGAACTCCAAGATGCATTCTAAAGTTCTGCTGCAGGCTCTCTGAGTGCATATTAGGAGAAGGTGGTCAGAAACGTCATGGATTGCTAAAGTGGACAGATACTTGTATTCTTTCTTTTCACACACATACTTCAGCATAGTCATAAATAGAGAGTGATAGTCAACGATCAATCTAATATTTACAAATGTGGATCATTTAAAGATTCATAATTATGTCTGATAATCTCATGTATAATTTTACTTACCTTGAGGAAATATTGATATACCAAACACTCAAATACTTTTTTTAAGTTTTATGGAGATACCCATGTTGTATTCCTAATGAAATTAGACTATTTAAATGGATAATCAATAAGGTTAAGATCAGATGTTTAAACATAATAAAACAAAATGTAGCTATTTGGAGTAGATGTTAGTTATTTATGATTGACATTTTCACAACTAAAGTGATTTATCAATTATTAAGAAATCTGGTCATGAGATTATCTAATTGTGTATATTCTTTTGAAAAAGAATGAAGATATCTCATGTTATTTCAACATTAAATTATTTATTATAACAAATTCATGTCACATAGGGCTATAAAGTTGTGTCCCTAAATTTATGCATAAAAAGTTTGATGAGATTTCTCCTCAAAAGTACCATTTAGTATTGATTTTTTAGAAAGTACATAATGCTTGCTTTGACTACTGGTTTATGAAATAATAATTAGTCAAAATAATAATTAGTTAAAAATTCATAAATAGGAAAATATAATTAAAGAAATTTCCTACATTAGGGAAAAATATACTATATGTAGTCAAAAATATTGCTTTATGAACCTTATTCAAATTACTGTGACAATTTCTGAGAGTTAATAATGTCTTTAATATTCTTGAGGTGGAAAAATATAGAGTTTATAAATATATTTTATGACTAGTCTAAGATATATACATTATTACTATAATATTTAAAAGATGAATATTATGCAGTATTCATAAATTGGAACTTGGATTTCTACTGTTAACTTTTTCAGAATACATTTGACATATAAATGATGAATCACAGTGTATCTTTATTGAAGCTAATTACTAAAATATACATTATTTCTACTTTTTCTTTAAACTGAGGTAAAAGTCCAAAAGCATGTACTTAAATTAGCATAGTAAAATACAAAAATGGCTATTGATAATTCTTGTAATTCATATCATAGTCTAGATTTTCTATGTACTGTTTGAATGAACTACAGAATATCGTCAACTACCATGAAAGTCAATTTTATCATCTGTAAGAAAAAATAATAGCTCATGAAGCTGAAATAACTCATGAAAGAATGAGGCAATTTATTAAAATAGCTAGCACATAGTAAATGATTACATGTTGTATGTATGCACAGGTTTTACTTACCTTTAATTTTTAATTATTAATGATGTATAAATTGCCTGCTGATGTTCATGTTAACTGTGGCTGGTAAATCACATTAGCAATTGAAAATATTACCAAATAGATTTCTATTCTTTGTGAAACATCAATTTAGGCCTTCCTCTCTATATGTACTAGATTGCTTCTAAATGTTACTATTACAATATGAAATACTTTTAAATATAAAAATACCTAAAAATAAATTCATGAGTATCTTCATACCAGAAAGTGGCAGTATATTCATTGATCAAAGTCTATCTGCACAGAAGTCACTACTTACTTAATACAGCATTTAAGAACGCAAATTGATTGTATAATGAATCGTGCATCTCATATTGATTTAAATTCAAGTTGATTATTTGTTCATTGGGATATGTATCAGCCAATTAAAATTGCCGCATACATTGTAATATGCCATATAAAAAAAAAACAACTATGAATCTAGTATCACTTATAAAAGCTCCATTAGAGTAATGGAATGTTTTTGATCACAAGGTAAAAAATGCATCATATAATATTAAACAAAAACTGAGCTGCCAGAGACTTATTTCTCACAGAAGGTACACCATTCACAAGTTAACATCCGGTTGCCATTATTTGTTTAAATAAAGATAACTTTACATTTCAGGATGAAACAAATAACTTAAAGTCTATAATTTAAGAGTAATAATTATGTTATTTTTCTTCCAAGTAGATTACATTTTAATGCTTATCTTTTGATTAACCAGTGTGGTCATCATATGGCTCATTGAAGAGAAAGCACAGTAACTTCTTTATATATAAAATATGTGATCTATCTAGAGAGGTGTCTTCATAAATGCTAGTGCACAATTGATGCAAAGCCAGAGTTAACAATAGAGTTGAGGTCTCTGAGAGTCACTCTACTAGTCTGGATTGGATGGCTTCCTACTAATTTTGAAGTTAAGCCCTTAAGCAATCAATGCTCCTTTTGAAGATATAATGATTTTGCCCATAAAAGAAGTGTAATAGTGAAATCATAGGTCAATTTTATTACTAATATTTAAGATACATTGATTAAAAACAAATGAAACTTAATCACAAAAATTATAAAAAATTGTTGTAAGTGGGACAGTTTTTTGAGTTATTACATCTTTTTAAAAAATATATAAATATGATTTTATTTAAACTGAGATTTATTCAGATCTTCATGGAAATAAGAGGCTATTTTGCATTTTATAAATTTATTAATTACAATTTGCTGTCCAAACTCTGCCCACTATAATTGTACAAAATATCACTAAATTTCAACATAGAATTTTGTATTCAAATAGAGGGAATGCAATAGTTCAAGAGTAATTTTGTTACTAATTGCCAGACTTCTCAGCACTAAATGCCTATTCTAGATTATTCTTGAAGTAAAGTACCCTTTAGGACTTTCTTTTCCAATTCCACTAGCATCCCACTGTGTGATCTGGAATTAAGCACTTTGAAAGAGAACACCTCATCATACATAAAAAGGCACTCGTCTTCTAATAAAAGTCTATTGATAATAAAATAATCTACCTTTCTTTTTTGACAGGCTTGTAATGAGGATGTAATAAGGAATTTTGAAATGACTGTAAAATGCCTTGAAATCTTTAAAAGAATAGTAGATGCCCTCAACCAAATGCAATGTAAAAGAATCAGCTAGAGACCCTCAGCTGAATGCAAATCAGGCCCCTGCCAAATGTGAATTGTAACTGTCCTTATTTATTGAAGGTGTCATAATCACTATCATTACTTATGACTACAGCTGTTCATAGTCATTGAATTTTCAAAGTATTCCAGAAATTATACAAGAAACACATTTTCAGCCTGCAGGGATTTATATTCTAAATCTGTACTGTCCTATATAATCACTTCTAGCCACATATGGCTATTTAAATACACTAAAATTTTTTAATTTAAATTGTATTTTATCTGTGTCACACCAGGCACATTTCAATAACTCAATATTCATATGTAGTTAATGGCTATCAAATTGGACAGCACAGATATAGATCACTTCCATCATCACAGAAAGTTCTTGAGAACACTCATCTCAAGAACAGGCTAAATACATGATAAAAACATTCTAATATACAATGTATTCGATAGCATTTTTATATACTATATTTACTTCGGTTGGACTGGGAATGCAGGTGATTTGTCAGAAAGACGAAATGTCTCTGAAATCATCTAACTACCCTGTCATGAATCAATTAATTATTTTATCTCAAACATAACAGGGTTTGACACAATATTGGTACTAAATAAATATTTGTTGCATAAATGAATTCATAAATGGGCAAGTATTTTTTCTGTACACAGAGTTTTTTGGAGCTTATTTTTCTCACTATCAAGGGGTAACAAACACAATGAAATTCTTTTCTCAGTACAGAATAATAATCTAGGATGGAAGAAAATGATAACTTTAAGCAGGAATTAGGATACTGTGCTAGATCAAATGCTAGATAATACAAGAGAATGGTTAAGATAAGCAAGTTCGATGTTGGTCATAGTGGATAGAAAAGATTTTCTGATGAAAAGAATATTTACGATGAATTCTCAAGAACAATGGATAAAAGCAAAGAGAAAATCCAGTTAGATGAAGGGGCAGTACAAACCAAAGTTTTGGAGTTAAGGGAAAATCTGATTTATTTTAAGGAATTAGATAAATAATGAGAATCTCCTGTTAAATGAAGAATTCTAGTTGACATAAAAGTTGAAAAAAGTATGGTCATTTTAGGCTTTCTCATATAAGCAATAGTCCTTCTAAAAATTTTGTGATGAACCTGTCTTAGATGATGAATTGATTTTCTGTGAAAAACCAGAAAGAATACAGATAATACAGGCATAACCGTGTTTATTTGAGCTTGTTTTCTAAAAATGACTAAAGATATGCAAGAACCAAGAACTAGTAGATTCTAAGAGACAAATCATAACTCATAGAAATATTCATAGAAAATTTAAATCTATCTACATAAGGAAACTACCTTTTTCAAGTGGAATGTGCATATTTCAATGGCAGCAGTCTTTGTTCTAACAGGCCCTGATGATAGTTTGTATATTTAAAATAGGTCACAATTACACAATCACTCATTTTCCTGCAGATAACAGTAAAGATCTGCTGCTGACAATTTCAAGTATAATCACTTATCTTCTCTAGAGAACCACTTTGATCTTCCCCTTCACCCACCATTGCATTAATAAACCTAATGTTAACACTCTACAGCATGGTTCTGCATAGTGAATATAATGGAAGCTAGCTTCTATTAATTATTTTAATAATTAATATAGGTAGCTAAAATTAAATGTCACATATAAGAGCTATAAAGAGAACTCATTTAACTAATTTACATTCATTTATTTAGAAAGATATTCAGTGTCTCCATTGATAGCAATGTGTCATAAAAAATAAAATAGTTTTGAGAACTATGGGAAAGAGATTGATTTGGTAAAGTCATCTTTAACTCTTCATCACCTCTCCTATTTTTCTTCCAAGAAATATCTTTATTTTTCAAGTACATATTTTTTCTTTTTATTGAAATGTATAAGATGAAATTTTCAAATAGTAAAAAATAGAAAACATAGTGAAAAATAAATCCCCACTCTATTGAAAATCCCCATCTTTCCCGAAGAAGAACCACGATTACTTAATTTGTGTATCTTTCCAAAATAATTTCCTTCTCCCCTCTCTATTTTCTCAATAGATGATAGATGATAGATAGATAGATGATATAAATAGATGATAGATGATAGATAGATAGATGATAGATAGATAGATAGATAGATAGATAGATAGATAGATAGATAGATGATAGATAGATAGATAGATGATAGATAGATAGATAGATAGATAGATGATAGATAGATAGATGATAGATGATAGATAGATAGATAGATAGATAGATAGATGATAGATAGATAGATAGATAGATAGATAGATAGATGATAGATAGATAGATGATAGATAGATAGATGAAAGATAGACAAAGGTATATAGATGATATACATATAGATCTATTTCTATATAATTCTGAATACACTATTAATAATGACAGAATCTTATTCTTACATGCACTGATATTAAAGGCAGAAGAGTATTCCAAAATATAGATGAAGTGTGCCATTTTTTATTTAGTCAGATATGTAGGTTCTTAGTCATTTAACACAAACCACTGTTAAAATGAATATCTTCTTACATATTGTTTCATAGATTTTATTTTGGTAGACCTGTAGACTACATTCTGAAAATATAATTGCTCTAAAGACATATGCATTTTAAATTTTGGTAGATATTTCCAATTGGTCCAACAAAATTGTGTAATACACAATTCGAGCAGAATATTAGAGTATATTTACAAGGAACTGTATGAGACAAGGAAGAAAATCATCTATTTTATGGACATTTTTTTCTATGTCTCTGAGAGCATGTTTCTAAGCCTGTAAATAATTAAGTCTATAAAAAATGAACAATTTTTGGTGAATAATCTTAGTTTAGCTGGCCATTTTGAATTTGATAAATGTCACTGAATGATATGTTTGATCACTGTAATTCTAAATATATCAGACTAATCAAAAAAGCATACTATATGATTAATTAATTTAGAAATTACATAGAGAAACAATCAAATAATGACTCATGTTTTACCCTCTAGAAGAAAAGTTTCTACTGTTAAGGATATATGGTATATATAATTTCAATTTCAAAGACATAAAAAATAAAATTTAGTCCTGAAAATTAATGTTTAATAAATATGTATATAAATTTCTTAGCTATTACTATCACAAAAGTAATCAAATAGAGTTAATTTGAGAGGAATCTGGAATCTAGGCTAACAACAAAGAAATTCAAAGTCTACTAGCTTTAGATTTCAATCATGTTGATTAGTTCTTATGAAATCTAAAAATTATTGCCAAAAAAATCTTTATTTATAATGTTTGTTAGGTTGCTTTATGAGATACTATAATACTTGACTAAGCATTTTAATATTTTTAAAAAACTACACATTGATACATATAGTGTGATATTTTAAGAAATGCATTTAACATAAGAATTCTTCCAAAAAGTCCATACAATACTAAAACAATAATTCTGGATAATAATAAATGTGAATTCACATATTTCAATTTCAGATGACAAGTATGTTAATTGTGGTTTTAATTTAATTTTAATATACAGCTATTAAATTTTGTCTATGATTTACACTAATTATAGCCAAATATATTACCTTATATGAAATCTGTTTATTATGGTACTACATCATGAGCTAATTATAATATGGATAAGTATATTCATAAACATTGGGACAAAGATTAAAAGCCTTTCACATCAAATTCAATTAAATAATGTTTAATTTAGTATTAATGACTTTAATGCTGGAAAGATCTATTTGATCAATTATTTCATTTTCTCATTTCCAAGTATGTTTATGTAATCATGTGCATTCATTTAAAAATTGAGTGAAAGTAGACATCATATGACTGTATACTGTTTAGTGTGAAATGAAACATATACGTTTGTTCTTGTGCTTTAAGCTTTGACTCAAATTTGATCACTGATACATGATTCATGTATTTCATTTCTAGTCAATAGTCAACATTCAAAGATACAGGAGTCTACAGACTGATAAATGAGGCTTCTTCTTCTTTCTATAATGTTTTTCCTCCCAAGTTCTTCTGTGGTCTCTTCATGTCACAGTATTTTCTCAAAATTCACTTTCCTGCATAGCAGCTTACAGAGACACCTAGTGGATAATTGTAATGGTGGCTTCTCAGGCTATTCTTAATGTCGAGTTAATGATAGAAAGTTGCCTTCATTTATTTATTTGAACCACAAGAAATAAAGAAGAATATTTTTGGTGTCAGATTTTCTAACAAAACTATAACCTTAATTAATTGCAAACATGTTTAATACTTCTTAGCTCAACAAATTTTATTTTAATCAAGATAACATTTAAAATAAAAATAATGAAAGGCCATAAAATTTGATATTGGTTGCAATTGTGAAGATTTAAAAAGTAATAAAATAATTAAATAAAATAGCTATGCTCAACTATTTTGATAAGTCCAATAATTAAGTCATTTTATAGCCTTTCAGAACTTCTATAGGTTGTCAACATTGAAAATTATATCTGTGATAGAACTTAATATTTATATGGCAGAAGTTTTTAACTAATTAATATGTAATTTTGAAATTATGATATTTTAACTCTTCTATTTTGAAAATATAAAATTACGATACTTTAACACTTCTATTTTATACTTTAAAAAAATTTTCTAAAATATTTAAATTGTGTTAGACAATGACTAAATTCAAAATACAGTAATAAGACTTTTGTGGGTGCAGTGTAAGTTGTCTGTTTATACAATGTACATATAGCAGATGGCTATTATTCCTAGGCCAAATGTTTCTGAATTTTACAGAAAGTTCTATTATGATTTTATTTTCATTATCTGATATTACAGATTATTTTTTTCTCTCATACATTTCCCAAATCTAAATGAAATAGTTTCCAAAGTAGGTAGGCTTTAAGTAAAAAAATATTTGCAAACCAGATTCAGAGAAAATCTCAAGAAATACTGCAAAACCTCAGGAGACAAATATCCACCACCTTTGAAAACTCTTTTTAATTCAACATATTTAGAGAATGTGCGAGGATATATGTTTGGGGCTATCTATACCAGAACCTATTTTAATCCTATATTTAATCAGGATATTATCACCACAATATTATCCCAAACATTACCAAGAAGGAGACAGTTCCAATTATATTTAAGTTGATTCCAAAATATACTACACAATTAATTCTAAAGCAAAATGGATTTTAAAAAATTGAGTAGTAAAACTACCCAGTTATCTAAGGAACAGATACATGTACACTCAGCCTGAATTCAGCCACTTATTATGATCAACTTTTTTCTCTATACCTGGGGTGGTACTGACGGTCTAATGTTACAAACACTGGAAATATGCCTCCTGAATATAAAGACCTCTTTTGGGGGAGAGCAGTTTCTGGTTTCAGGAAAAGAGACAGGAATACTTACTGTAGAGATGACTCTAGTGGAGTTTGGCAGGTGACTCTTCAAGAAACTCGCTTTCTATCGATACTGCATGTATTTAGGGGTTTCCAGCTTTTTAGTACACACCGAATGTACTCAGAAATAGTCTCTCTGAAAGTCGTTCACATTCCTTTGTATCGCCCAGATATACCTATAGAACGTAATTCTTTAAAAAAAAAAAAAAAAAGCGCCCTCGTTTGCAGCTAGGATGAACCACTCCCTCTTTCATGGTCCTTTACAGTTAGTACGGGAGACAGCAACGGGGCTGTATTATTATAGATAGTAGGAGAAAGGCAGGCGACCAGCACAGGGCTGGAATCAATCTGTCCCTGACCACCACCAAGCCTGGCACTCGTCGGGGTTATTTCCACTCCTCCCTTTTTCAATCCGAGGATTGCACAGTCCCACGTTCGTGTTACGCACATGGTGCAAGACTCCTCTGTCTCCCCTGAGTGTGACATCCAAGGGGGGCTGGGGTTGCGCCGCCCGAGCCCAGCCTGGGACGCTTTCGCCCTCGGCTGCCATCTATCGGCCACAACGATCCCGCCTCGCCCCGGGCCCATCATGTCTGCTGCAGCTTGGCTCGCACCAGCGGCGCGACAATAAACAAGTGCCCTGGACTGGGCCCTGCATCCGCACCGGAGGAGATGTCTCAGCCCCCTGCGATGCTAACTGGGTTGCCACCTCCTCAGCGCCCAGGAGGGACGACGCGACTTTCTCGGAGTTTTTGAGAGTCTCCGGGATGCCGGGACACGCCACAGGCGTAGAACATTGTTCCTGCCCTCCCCCCAGATCCCCTAAAGGATGTCGAAGATAGAGTTCCAAATAATGACGATTCGTGCGGCGCATCTAGGGAAGGGATAAAAAAAAAAAAAATCTGCAAACACCGGGAGCGATGAAACAGCCAAGAGGATGCGTGAGCCGTACAAATATTAATTAGGGGCTGCGGCGGCGGCGGTAGCGGGCTCGGCGCGGGGACAGCGGCGGCGGGATCCCAGCGCGGGGGTCGCCGCTGCGCAGGGGCGGAGGACGGTACCGGAGCCGCTGCAGCAGCCGCGGAGCCGCCGAAGGGCCGGTGCCACCTTCGCCCGCCCCCTCACTACCATGTACAGCGTGCGCTGCAAGAAGAAGGCGGGCGATGCATGCACACCCCCGCGCCCCGCTCCCTCCGGCTCGTCCCCGGGCGTGCGCCGCTGACCGGGGGGAAATGTGGTGAAGACGGCGAGGAGCGCCGAGGGGGGAGGGGAGGGCCGGCCGGCGCGAACCCAGGCCGAAGGGTGCGAGGGACCGGAGGCGGCTAGAGGGGGCGGCGGCTGCTGCTGGCTCGGAGAAAGTTGCCACCTCTGCAGATGGCAACTGTAAGTACCCGCCCGGGGGGTGCGGCGAAGGGTGCTGGGGACCCCGCGGTCGCGCGGTGGCGCGGGTGGGAGCGAGTGAGCGTGTGAGCGGGTGCGAGCGCTCGGCTGGGCTGACCGTCACGTTGGCAGGGCCGGCCGTGCCAGGCAGCCTTCTCCGCGTCCCCCTCCTCCAACGGCTCCCTCCCTGCCCCGCCCGGTGCCTGCTCACTGCCCCTACCGCGAGGCGTCTCCGCCGCGGGTCCTCGCCGCCCCCTCCCCCTCTCTCCTCAGCCCGTCGCTCTCGGTCGCCCCCTCTCCCCCACAGCGCCGCTGCCCGCTCCGACTCCTGCGGAGAGAGCCGGGGAGAGCCGTTTGGGGAGCCCCGCAACCCGCGGTCGCCACCGCGGCGGCGGCGGCCCCGGGCTGGTGGCGTCCGGGCGCCTTTCCTCCGGCGCTCGGACCGCACTGGTCGCCGCCTCCTCGCCCTACTTGGGCTTCAGAAACCTGGAGCACACCCCAAAGAGGTATTTTTTTAAGAGTGGCTACAATGAGTGGGCCCTGGAGATGTGAGACGGGGTAAGTCGGCCGTTTACTTTGCAAAGAGGTTCCTGTGTGTGTGCCTGTGCGTGTGGCGGCGGGGTGGCTTTCTTCCCCTCTCCTCCCTCCTCTCCTTCCTCCCCTTTCCCATCCTTCGCTTTGGGGCGGGGTGGGGGAGGGGGAAACCTCGCGTCTTGGTACTCCGGGTGCTTCTGCCTGGGCCGCTGTGGGAGCAGCTGTGCCCGGAGCCGCGGGTCCGGCCTGGGAGCTGGGATCCAGTCCGCGCGGCCCCAAGCTGCTTAATGGGGATGTGCAGGGCGATGATCAAGGGTCTGAATTCTTTGTGGGAAAACAAATACAGTTCCCCTGTCTTCCAAAAAAAAAAATCCGATAATCTGGGAATGTGCCACGCACCCGCGAATATACATCAGAGGTGCGTTCCCGAGTCAGATTGTCCGCCTTCTTCAGCTCGTTCAACTTTATTTTGTCCAATATTCGGGCTTCTTTGATGGCAAGGAGGAGGGGAAAGGGAATGGAGTGAGAGGAAGCTCTTCGACCCTGGCTAACCAGAACTGAATTAAAGTTGTAAACGCTCGAGTTTAATATCGGCTGGACACGATTTGCAATGGGCTGTCAGAGGGGTGGGAGGTGAATGGGGGCGGGGAACCGCAGGGAGGGAGGGGGAGGGGATCCAATCTCGGCTGAATGGATCTGCAGATTTGTTCCAGTGGAGAACTGAAATTTCAAGGTAAACATTTTGCTTTCATAGAGGCTGTTTTTGACGCTTTCACCAGGTAGATGTTTGCCCGTTGCGTTGGCAAGTCGAGGATACTTGTGAGGTTTATACACTGCGATTCAGATTCGTCTCGATACGTCTGGATGGCCACACGTGAATGATTCACAGGCACACTTGCATATGTGCGTGCGAATGCGGGGGCTCTTAATAAGACGGGTTGGATTTGGCTGGGGATCAAGATCGCGGTCTCCAGGCTTGAACCCGTGACTTAGAAACGTATTGGCTTTAGTTTAGGGTTGAGATCCGACATCAAACTTCGATGGTGGTGAGGCATAGGCAAGGCTGACCAGAGAAAAAGGCATTGGTTCCCTGAGCCCAGCATTTCTACCAACTGTTCCCTCCCTCCTCCCTCCTTCCCCCAACCAACGCAACGCGCACTCACACACATTCACACACTCGCTCCATTTATGTGCTTTCCTTTGAGTGCGGTTGTCGCCCCGAAGTAGGAAGTCGAAGGAAGCCTTTAAGGGGACAAAAAGAAAGCAAGAAAGAAAAGGGGGAAGGGTCAGATTAATCCCTTGGGGAAATGAAATTAGAATATTATAGCACTGACCTATGTCACTTACTGTTCTCCCTTTCGACCTTTTTATTTTGCCTCTTAATCAGCCCAAGTGCCTTTTTTCAAGGGAAAAAAGGGGGGAGGGGGAGAATAAGCCATTGACAGTTAAATGTAATAAGCAACTCCAAAGATGGGGATCCTTGCGCGGTGGCAGTTCAGCCCAAACCTTGCTAATTCCAGTAGGGTTAGTTTTGCATACCGTGACAAACAGACGTGTCGTCCGTGGTAAGAGGCTTTGACGCTGGTCTTTGGTTTACTTTTAGCTGATTCCGGGTAAGCAGTAGGAACGTCCTCTTTCCTCTTTAAACTCTAGGTGTTCCGGGATTGCAGATGCCTTAGCAGAGTTCTTTGTAATCCATCGTGCACAACTATTTCAGTGGCTTAAAGATGCGTTTTGGTGGCGTCTCTGACATGATCAATGAGAAGTGGACACAGGGCGCTCTCTGGGAAGCACTGCTAAGTGGCTCCGTGCATGCAATTAGGATGCTGATGTGCTTAATAGCCTTGGTAGTGAAGTCCACCATCAAAGCGAACACGCTCTCCTTGTTTTCCACTCAAAGCTCCTGAAGAAAATTGTGATTTAAGAGCTTCTTTTGGCTGCTTTTGATGCATTATCTTACATCCTTTTTGCCTCTGTAAAGTATTCTTTAGGTTCCCACCTTGACATTTGAAGAAATGGTTTAAAATAGCCCAAGTATTGTGGTTCCTTGCTTTTCTGTGAAAATGGGAGACCTTCACCGTGAACTGTTAACTGAAGAGATTCTGAAAGAAAGACAGAGGGGCTGGGTATAGGTGAGATGGGAACCTTGTAAAATGGTGCTTCTTTTCTCTTAAATTAGAACCATGAAACTGAACTGACAGCCATTTTATGTATATTTATGAATTGGTTTTGAAAAGGGGGGAGCAAGAAAAGCACTAAAGTGAGACTTTATCTAACCTGCCCTTATCTTGTAAAGAGCAGCATTTTCTGTTGTACACATTAGGAATGAAATCAACATTTTAGTCAAAGTGAATATCAGATTTTAATAAAGTCTGGAGAGTGTCCACGTTTTACAGTGAGGAGGGGGTGTCATTCATAGCCCCTCCTTCTGGACTTCAGAGAAATAGTATTAGAGAAAAGAGAGACTTTCTGACTGATCTCTTGAATTTTTGTCATATTCTGTTATTTCCTTTTTTCCTTTCTCCCTTGCAGGAGGTAAAATGCACACTTGCTGCCCCCCAGTAACTTTGGAACAGGACCTTCACAGAAAAATGCATAGCTGGATGCTGCAGACTCTAGCGTTTGCTCTAACATCTCTCGTCCTTTCGTGTGCAGAAACCATCGATTATTATGGGGAAATCTGTGACAATGCATGCCCTTGTGAGGAAAAGGACGGCATTTTAACTGTGAGCTGTGAAAACCGAGGGATCATCAGCCTCTCTGAAATCAGCCCTCCCCGTTTCCCAGTCTACCACCTCTTGTTGTCTGGAAACCTTTTGAACCGTCTCTATTCCAATGAGTTTGTCAATTACACTGGGGCTTCAATTTTGCATCTGGGTAGCAATGTTATCCAGGACATTGAGACCGGGGCTTTCCATGGGCTGCGGGGTTTAAGGAGATTGCATTTGAACAATAATAAACTGGAACTTCTGCGTGATGATATGTTCCTTGGTTTAGAGAGCCTGGAGTACCTACAGGTCGATTATAATTACATCAGTGTCATTGAACCCAATGCTTTTGGCAAACTGCATTTGTTGCAGGTGCTTATCCTCAATGACAATCTCTTGTCCAGTTTACCCAACAACCTTTTCCGTTTTGTGCCCTTAACGCACTTGGACCTGCGGGGGAACAGGCTGAAACTTCTGCCCTATGTGGGGCTGTTGCAGCACATGGATAAAGTTGTGGAGTTACAGCTGGAGGAAAACCCCTGGAATTGCTCCTGTGAGCTTATCTCTCTGAAGGATTGGTTGGACAGCATCTCCTACTCCGCCCTGGTGGGGGATGTGGTTTGTGAGACCCCCTTCCGCTTACACGGCCGGGACTTGGACGAGGTATCCAAGCAAGAACTTTGCCCCAGAAAACTTATTTCAGACTATGAGATGAGGCCGCAGACGCCTTTGAGCACCACGGGGTATTTACACACCACCCCAGCCTCGGTGAATTCCGTGGCCACTTCTTCCTCTGCTGTTTACAAACCCCCCTTGAAACCCCCTAAGGGGACCCGGCAACCCAACAAGCCCAGGGTGCGCCCCACCTCTAGGCAGCCATCCAAGGAATTGGGCTACAGCAACTATGGCCCCAGCATCGCCTACCAGACCAAATCTCCGGTGCCTTTGGAGTGCCCCACCGAGTGCTCTTGCAACCTGCAAATCTCAGATTTGGGCCTCAACGTCAACTGCCAGGAGCGCAAGATCGAGAGCATCGCAGAGCTGCAGCCCAAGCCCTACAACCCCAAGAAAATGTATCTGACAGAGAATTACATCGCTGTGGTGCGCAGGAGCGACTTCCTGGAGGCCACCGGGCTCGACCTCCTTCACCTGGGCAACAACCGCATCTCCATGATCCAGGACCACGCCTTTGGGGATCTCACCAACCTGAGGCGCCTCTACCTAAATGGCAACAGGATTGAGAGGCTGAGTCCAGAGTTGTTCTATGGCCTGCAGAGCCTGCAGTATCTCTTCCTCCAATATAATCTCATTCGCGAGATTCAGTCTGGGACTTTCGATCCGGTCCCCAACCTCCAGCTGCTATTCCTGAATAACAACCTACTGCAGACCATGCCCTCAGGTGTCTTCTCAGGCCTGACCCTCCTCAGGTTGAATTTGAGGAGTAACCACTTCACCTCCTTGCCGGTGAGTGGAGTTCTGGACCAGCTGAAGTCACTCATCCAAATCGACCTTCACGACAACCCTTGGGATTGTACCTGCGACGTGGTGGGCATGAAGCTGTGGGTGGAGCAGCTCAAAGTGGGCGTCTTGGTGGACGAGGTCATCTGCAAGGCGCCCAAGAAGTTCGCTGAGACAGACATGCGCTCCATTAAGGCGGAGCTGCTATGCCCAGATTACTCGGACGTGGTAGTTTCCACGCCCACGCCCTCCTCCATCGCGGTCCCCGCGGGGACCAGCGCTGGGACGCCCGCCGTCCGGCTGAACAGCACTGGGACCCCCGCCGGCTTGGGCGCGGGCGGCGGTGCGTCCTCGGTGCCCTTGTCGGTGCTGATCCTCAGCCTGCTGCTGGTTTTCATCATGTCCGTCTTCGTGGCCGCGGGGCTTTTCGTGCTGGTTATGAAGCGCAGGAAGAAGAGCCAGAGCGACCACACCAGCACCAATAATTCCGACGTGAGCTCCTTCAACATGCAGTACAGCGTGTACGGCGGCGGCGGCGGCGGCGCGGGCGGCCACCCGCACGCGCACGTGCACCACCGCGGGCCCGCGCTGCCCAAGGTGAAGACGCCCGCGGGCCACGTGTACGAGTACATCCCCCATCCCCTGGGCCACATGTGCAAAAACCCCATCTACCGCTCCCGGGAGGGCAACTCGGTGGAGGATTACAAAGACCTGCACGAGCTCAAGGTCACCTACAGCAGCAACCACCACCTGCAGCAGCAGCCGGCGCCGCCGCCGCCGCCGCCGCCGCAGCCCCAGCAGCAGCCCCCGCCGCAGCTGCAGCTGCAGCCGGGGGAGGAGGACAGGCGAGAAAGCCACCACCTGCGGAGCCCCGCCTATAGCGTCAGCACCATCGAGCCCCGGGAGGACCTACTGTCGCCGGTTCAGGATGCCGACCGCTTTTACAGGGGCATTTTAGAACCGGACAAACACTGCTCCACCACCCCCGCCGGCAACAGCCTCCCGGAATATCCTAAATTCCCATGCAGCCCTGCAGCTTACACTTTCTCCCCTAACTATGACCTGAGACGCCCCCATCAGTATTTGCACCCGGGGCCAGGGGACAGCAGGCTGCGGGAACCGGTGCTTTACAGCCCCCCCAGTGCTGTCTTTGTAGAACCCAACCGGAACGAATATCTGGAGTTAAAAGCAAAACTAAACGTTGAGCCGGACTACCTCGAAGTGCTGGAAAAACAGACCACATTTAGCCAGTTCTAAAAGCAAAGAAACTCCCTTGGAGCTTTTGCATTTAAAACAAACAAGCAAGCAGATACACACGGTGAACCCTTTTTGATTAATTGTGTTGTTTCAACGTTTAGAGTGAAGTGCCTTGGCACGAGATTCTCAGTTTCGGCGGAAGATACTGAAAGGGTGTGCAATTTCCTTTTAATTTTACACGTGGGGAAACATTTGTGTAAACTGGGCACATCACTTTTTCTTGTGTGGTGGGGAGAAGAGAAGGGCTTTTTGGAAGCAATTGGCTACGCGGGTGACTTGAAGGTCGCAGTCATTTTTGTAGTGGTTGGAAGTGCTAAGAATGGTGGAAGATGGCAGCGCATAGATTCCACTCTTCCTCTTTTGCTCCCTTCCCCCCTCCACTTCTCCCCCTTAAAGCCATGGGTGGGTCTAGATGGCTTTTGTGGCAAGATTAGCACACCCCAACTTTAATAGAAAGTTAATTCGCTTCCTTTCCCCTATCCTCCTCCCCGCTTTCTTCTCTCTCTGCCTCTTTGCCTCCCTCCTCATTCCTTAATTTCTTTTTAAAGGATGTGTTTGTATGCATTCTGGACATTTGAATTAAAAACAAAAGTATTGTGATCTCTAAAAGGATCACCCTAGATGCGGACAAATCATTAAAATTACAGAGCTATATGATCCATAATTGATTAGTCAAAATAACTTATTGATGAAATATACAAATATTTTATTGTAGCACCTATTTTTATATGCACATTTAGCATCTCTCTTTCATTCACTATTTAGTCTATGATTTTCACAGAGGTGTCACACTATTTCAGGAGCTGCATTTCCAAAACTGAAGTGCTATCAGGAAGACATTTTAAATCGTTAAAACTATGGAGAATTTAATGGCAAAACTTTAAAGCCAATGCAACCCACCCAATTGGATCAGTAACTTAAAAAAATATATGTATCTCAATGTATAAAAGAGACAAATTTGGGCAATTAATTGGGCCATTTGAATGAGAATCGTGTGCAAGTTTCCGGTTTTATTAGAGAAGATTTAAAAGTATTTTTATTAGTAAACCAAAATTATGTATTGATTTGACTACTACTGTAGCCGATTTTTGATTGTTTAACCAAACCCAGTTGCACTTGTACAGATCCACGTGTACTAGCACCTCAGAAGACCAAATGATGGATTGTACAAATCTCTACATAATGTCTTTATCCCTCTGGGCAGCAAGCAATGATGATAACCACAAACAGGATCTCTGTAAGATGGGGCTACTGTTGTTACAGTCTTATATGTATCCCAGCACATGTAATTTTTTAAATAGTTTCTGAATAAACACTTGATAACTATGTCAAATATGAGGGATTGAAGTAATGATTACTTAAAGTACAAAAGAATTAGCTATGTGTGATTGAATCTCCATTATTAATAATTTAGGACATAGCAGGTAATTTATTCCTAATAGAAAAATGTTTCCCCTGTCAGATTAAAAAAAAATATATATATATATATATGATTATTCCTATGTTGGTTCAGGGAATCATGTTTTTCTAAATACATCATTTAAGGTGTTTATTAATGAAATTTTAATTGTATACTTTTTCTTACCGAAATATTCATCTAATACATGGAGCATGGTAAGTAATATATTGCATATTCATTTTTCTCCTAATATGTATTTTGTCGTGTCAATATTATTTATTCAGTCTACAAATTTCTATAGTTTTCATATTTTCACTTGTGTAAAACTACCTTCAACAATTGTGATGGATACTTTATCTCAAGTTGATCTATATCTTAAACATTCAAAATGTTAGTAGGAATGAATTGTTCATCTCTGAATAAGGTTTGCCAGTGAATTTAGATTACTATTTAAGGGTAGGAAACGTTTAAATTAATCTGAAAATTAAAGAGCCATGTTCTTCATTGCCGTTGGTGGGTCTTCCCATAATCTCACCTGAAATGTGTACAATATCAAGGGCTGTTCATGAACTTTATGTTTAAGGAACACTTCCCATGGCATTCTGCCACAAAGAGGCAGCATTCACCCATGAGTAAATTGGAAGTAACTGCTCGAATTCAGGTTGAACAGGTGGCAATAGTTTCCCTGAGGAATTAAAAAAGTATATATATATAGTAATGCTATATTAGCCAAGTGAAATAAACTATCCCCATTCTGTGCAACATTTTCTTTTCCAATTTTTTTTTAAAGGGAAAAGAACAAAATTGATAATGCTGTATGATATCATGAAAAATTAAAAATGTTTCGCTTACTTTTCATCTACCTCCTCCATATTAGATCCAAGATTAGAAAAGAAAAATAAATACTACCATTTGATTTCACAATTGGGATTGTTATTAATCTTTCTTCACAATGGGAGTTATTTTTCTTTTAAAGATGTCAAAATCACTTCCTCAATATATGTAGATATGGTGGTGTTGTATAAATTATAAAATAATAATGAAAAGTGGAAGCTTCCATGTAACTAAGTTTTATTTCCTAATTGATGCATAAAATGTGGGAGATAAGAATTACATGAAATTAAAAATGTAGTTCTGGACCATATAAATAGCTTCCAAAGAAAGATAATGTTGTACTTTCCAAGATTTACAAAATAACATTTTTGAACTAGTACTATTGCACATAATTTGTCACATATACTCTCTTTAGGTGGCTCATTTATGCTTTCACTCTTCCTAAATTGTCCAACATTTTTTAAATCTCAAAAATAACAATTATATGATATATGTAAACAGGTTACTTCTAAGTTCTAAATTATATTTTCCCAACTGTTAAGAGGATAAAAGCAAATTCATAATTTCTCTAAAAATCTTTAAAATTTTTTGACACATAGAATCATGAAACTGGATAGAATTAAAAATGAATTATTTTTCTCTTGTACATGTTTTCCTGTCAATACAGTAACATATACAATAGAACATAAGTCGTGTGGTTTTCAATATTTGATTTTTGTTTTTTCTGGTTGATGAATAAATAATTAAATTGAGTATGTCAGTGGTATATGATTGGATTAAGGGACTCTGCAAATTTTCTCCATAGAATTTTGGAGAACAGCAGTATGTAATGTTTCAGGCATCAATTAAAATTTGGATGCAAACTAAGCTTACTCTTTGTGCTTGTTCTATTTGATATGTTGCATAATCACATACAAGTATATTTACAAGTAGATACTATAAAATCTTATTTTTATCTATGTATGATTATAATGTAAATACTTAAATTATCTCAGAGAAAGTAAATGTATTCTATGTAAATGTGGGTGATTTGTATGCTAATATACTGAATCATTTACAGCTAAACTATTGATTGAAGTTATGAGTTAATCAACTTAACTATAAATGTCATACTTGGAACACATCTTTTGTTTAGGCAAGATTATCACCTTTACATATTTGAAGTGGAAATTTTTGATTAATGTCCTGGGTATCCTAGTCTGTCCCACATTGTTCCCTCAACCTCAATAGGAAAATCAAACTAGTGTGTAATGAAAACATTCATACATAGTGGGGAAAAGTTTAGAATTGAAGACCTTAATCTAATATACTAGTTCCTTTTACTCTATATCATTAATTCTATTTTTGTTACAAAGTTATGTTGTTAGCAAATTTTTTAAATTAAGTGTAACTTTCCACACTCTTAATTTTTTGACTCTCTTCCTTTTTTCTTACATCTTACTTTCTCCCTCCTTCCCTCTTCTCATTCTTTTCTCTTCATTATTTTTCAGTAGAGGAAGGGAAAGAGTGAGAGTAGTTCAGTCCCTATTTGAAATGCAAAAAACTACTTAATTTCAAGAGCTCAATAGATTGTCTCCAAGGTCAGGTGACTCCAAATTAAGGAGAATAAAGCAGACCACAAATATGTTTCTAATCCATTCAGAAAAATGCACTTGTACATTTCAGATGGCTCTAAATTGAGATATTTTCAGAGGTGGCAAGGTATTTGGTATAACTAATTTTAAGTATAAATTTTAGACTGTGAAAGAGGAACTAAAAACAGCAAAAGAACTGGTTTAAATGCTAGAACACAGGAACATTTAATTAATTGACTTTCAAAGGAAACAAAAGGTTGTGAAAGTAGTAATTAAACTGTTATTAAATTAACTATGTAATTTATGGATAATATTCTCCAAACCCTTTGAAGTTCTCTACTGTTTTTGCACATACAAATATATGACAATAAAATCAAAGTAGTTGGATAACCATTAGTCATGTGCATAAAAACAATTATCTAACATCTGTATCAAAGGAATCTTATATAATTAATATTTTATTTGACAACTGTGTTTTTTATCATTAATTTTAATTTAACTTAAAACTTTCTATAATATCATATACATTTCTATCAACATATGTAGCAAGTGTATGGTATAGAAAAATACATATTATCAAAGAGAAGATTCTATACTCAATTTTCATCTACCGCTCTTTATATTTCAATTTTTATAGTTATTTTAAATTATACTTTCATGTTCTATGGTTTAGGCATGTTAGACTGAGGTAAAGAGAAGAATTTTATACATTATACTGTTTGATTGTGATAATAATATAATACCCTTTTCTTCTGTTAGAGTAGACCATTTGGCTTACAAGACACAGGTCAAATGTTTCTCATGATAAGTGAACCAGTATTATGAAATGAATAGCTTTTGTACCCATTTTTTTAAAAAACAACATTTAACCTTAATTCAGTTTGAGAGTGATTTAAATTTTTTCTTATTAAAAAACTTTTGAAGATGAAAACAAATATTTCATAGAGAATTGGTGTAATGCAAATAAGAAATGATTTGACTTTCTCATTTTTTATTTATGTCAAAATAAAAATGTAATGATATATTGAATAATGCCAAGTATATCAGATATATTTTTATTAGACTTTAGGAAAGTTATTTTATAGAAGAGAAGTAATATTAATAGTGATATGTTCAATGGAAGTCTTCCAAAGAGTTTTTTTCTTAATTAGGTATCAGTGATTATGAAAGAATATTACATATTTCTAGTATAAAATAAACATGTACATGTTTCAAAATTTCATGTTTCTAAAACTAGTTTATGAAACAATGTTTTCAAGGATTTTTTCATTTAACATATGAAGAAATTAATTATGGCTTTACTATTTTTTGACACATTTTGTGGATCATTACATATTAAGAAATATTTTAACATTACAAAATAAACTCAATTCACATTAAGTTATAATTCTTCAGTATTGAATCATATGTATTCAAATAAAAAATTTGGTTGCATTTCTGCATTCTGGAATACACATATTTTAGCTTTTCTTACAAATTTATTTCTACCACAAGTAAAAATTTGTACCATTTCTAACATATTTTTTTAAGAATCTTATTATGTAGTTCACTAAAAACAAAACCTAATTTTGGGTATTGAAGCCAAAATGTGTGTATATTTTCAATTTGAACCTAGGTATGTGCCTATTTAAATAAAACATGAAGGGTGACAGAAACCCCATGTTACTTCAGTAAGCAAAGTTCTTTGTCAGATACTACAATAGAGACTTTGACCAGAATGCTTTATTTATGAGAGGTCATCCATCAGGCTCATGTAGACTAAATATTTTAATATTAAATGTAAAATTTATATGTAAAATACTTAATTATAAATATATTTTATCTGTAATGATATATCTATATAAACTACTTGCACAAAAATTATGCTTTTTTACATTACAATAGAATCTTATTGCTGTGTTTAATTAAGTCCAATGTCAAAAGGGTGTTTCGCTTCTGAAAACCCTAATAATCAAAACTTATAATTACCAAGTTTATTTAAATCCTGATTTTAATATCAACTTTATCTCTGCTCCTAAGTAAAAAGTTTCAGTACATGTTTTCTTTATATTACAGAACTCTGCCCTTGCTAAAGTTCTCTTAAAGTATACAAATACGCATATTTTTCATGCTTTTCTTTTCGTTTGACATTTAGGTAGCAAATATTAAAATAAACAGTTATTAATTAGTACTTGTTAAATTGCAAATTAAATTTTGTTTTACTGAAACAGGTCCTTCAATTTTATATTTATCGCCAAATTTTTTAAGCTAGTTAATAGAATATTTACACAGGTGCATTCAAATGTGGACATTCAGATCCAAAGATTAATCATATATGTCAGAGAATATTCAAAATCATTTACCCTACTATTATTTACATTCATTATAAGTACAGTGGTACTTTTATTTCTCATTGTGATTAAAGACCATTAAATTTTAGATGAAAATTGGGTATCTCAGTAGAAATTTTTATAAGAAAAAAGGTAAAAGGTGAATATTGAGTATTTTGATCATCTCCAAAGCTAATAATATTATATATACCAAAAACCATTTACAGAGGGCCTTTGTATAAAATTATATATTTTATGAAATGGGGCTAATTCTACATGGCTTGAATAATTTTTTAAATTTCAATTCAAACATGAACTCTTGTTTTTATTTAAGAATATTTATCTGAGGGAAGCACTTGAGTCATCTTGTCCTATTATGGCTTTGGCTTACACTTTTACTTAAAAGCTTTGAGCCTGATTTTAAACATATTAAAAAAGCATCTCTATTATTATGTTTGATTCCTGAAACTGAAATTATTTTCCTCCACCAAAAAATTGAAAAGAAAAAGTTGGTCTGTTTCCCCTCAGGTTGTTAAATTAAAAATATGATTATCCCACATCATTCCTAGTGTAACAATCCAACTGCTATGTAAGCATGACAATGTGTGAGGATATGGATATGAACTTGTCACTCATTAATAATCATCTTTAATACACAGTATCTAAATATAAAGGCAAAAATTTCTTTAAATGTTGACCTACCTAAAATTATATACTTTGATCAACTAGGCAGCTCATATATAGTTTACAAAATGCCTCTAATGTTTGCCAAGTGGCGATCCACAGCTAAATCCTGAAAATTCGGTTTTATTTGAATAGAACGATTTTATTTCCTTTTTGAAAAAATTGATTTGAATGCTTTTAGACTGGATAAGCATCCTCCATATTGTCTTAACCTCGCAGTTTTACATAATATTATATTATCTCCTGGACCATGAGGGCTTTGAGCTTTCAACCATGTTTAAATAAAATTTGTTTCTCCAATATTAAAATGTATATATCATAATCACATGTTTTTAGGCATTGTTCTCTAGAAGCTCCCAGTTTATTAATCCTTTATATATATTTGAAGTAGCAAATATAGATAAAAATATATATATATAAGCCAGGTAGGTTTGTATTATAAAGAAAGCAAAGTAAATCTAGAAGAAAACAAGAATGAATAATTTTACAACCAGAGAAAACTGGTTTACTTTAATTAAATATTCTATTAGAATTGTAATTTGTAAGTTAAATATTTACAGTGACTTGGAGTCTTCCAGAGCAGATTTTGTAAACTGCTGATTCCAACAGGCCCTTGGACATCCTAAGGGAGCGGCAATAGTAACTTAAGAACTATGTTATTACAGAGAGAAAATTATAATCACAGCTAACAACAGAAGCTTTTCCCAAAATTTTTAACTGCAGATGTACTTGAAAACAGTGAAAAAGGTCAATTCAATGAAAATTGGGTGTCAAACGTCAATTATCTTGAGAATCATTTCTAGGCTGGAAGTTGTAACTTGGAAAATCTGATCCAGTAAACATACCAAAATTTTTTTAAAGGGGGAGACAGAATTGTCTAAACTATTTTTTTTTCAGTATATTAAAACAAAATAATGAGTAGAGGAAATATATTCTTCAATATTGTTGATTATGCTACTAATAAGTTGTTTGTGATTTGATGTATATTTAAAGGAAGTAAGATAGAATGTAATGAGATTCCCAAACTCTCCAAATCTGTTCATTTTCTTTTAAAATACTTTTTTCAATTTTTTGAAACTGAACACTTATACACTTTGTAAAGAAATTTTAGATTTCATTTCTATTATTTTTCTAACAAAATGTGAATTAGATTTGCTATATAAATATGCTGTCAGTTGGATTATTTTTTTACTTCTGATTTGGTTTGATGGTCATTGTTAACTTTTCCTTTATTGAAATTGTTTAATAAGCTACGTATGAAATAACAAAATAATAGTTGCATGTTATTTGCTGTCATTTTATAATAAATGGCAGCCTTTAACAACATGGCAGAAAGATGATTTTAAAATTCTAAATTATGTTTCTTTATATATCATACATGATGCTTTCATTGGCAAGTTTTTCTATGTGTGCCTTATTTTCAATTTTTAAAAATTAATACAATGCACAATCAAATGAAGAGCTTAAAAGTGCAGATATTTCTTTTCTCCATGGGGAGTATTTCAATTGTAATTCAAAAATTAACATGATAATTGTTATTTACAGTATATACCTATGAAAAATCGGATTATATCTTCCAGATGAAAACATATCTTTATAAATGTATATATATGTGTATATTTATATCCAGATATCTTAGTTTGAATTGCATTTTTCACTTTCTCATTTAACAGTTTGTTGTTTACAAAATTAAATGATCATTTTCAATACTTCGCAGTAAATTTAAAAATACAGCTTTGAAAAGGAAGGAACTTAGTGTAGTATTATTGACTTTATTATATATTCTTATTCTATGAAATTATTACATTAAGCTTTTAGTATATTTTAAAAAACATGATAAGAATTTCTCAAAAAATTGAGGGCTATTTCTGAATTAATGGTATTTTTTTTACATTTGCTTATTTTGTTTGCATTTAACACATTCTGAAATTGTGTATGAGGTAATTTCCATTATTATGGCTTTAGTTCAAATAATCAGTCATACTTATTTTTATTAGATAAGATTTAATATTAAATATCATACAAAAATGTGTCAATAATCTACTATATGTAATATTTAAGGATCTTTCACCTATTTTTTTCAGAGTTAATTACAGAAGGTAGAATGAATATGCAATATTCATTATTTTAATATTCTAAAATTAACAACTACTCTCCTACTTAATTATTAACAATGTAGGTAGTATTAATTTTCTTTTATCTTGTAGTATAAATTTGTTAATTCAATAATGAAGTCATTTCCATTCTCAATATTTTCAAATATCATTACAACTACTATTTATTAGTCTCAGTAATGATCTGAGTTCCCCCTCAAATGCTTAAAGGAATCTTTATAAGTTGTTATGAATAGAGCACTCTAATGTTTAGAGTTTAAAATGATAAGAATGACAAATCTATAAATATAATAATTAAATCATTTTTATTAAGAAAAATTTAAGTACATTAAATATATTGAAAGATATCGGAATTGTAGCAAGCTGACATTGATCTCTAATAAAAAGTTCTTAATATTAGCTTACAACATTTATATTGTTCTATACAAATATGTTTCTATTCGATACAATGGAGAATTAATCCAGAAGTATTTTGATTATTATTTTTCTCTTCAATTACCGTGCTAAAATTTAACTAAATAAAGGTATAGTAGGAAAAAGATATTTGAGACAATGGCTGTTATTGTAAGATCCTAAAACTATACCTTGCACTCAGTAGTCACTCCCTTAACGAATTAACAAATATGCATTCATAAATATCTATAGACTAAGGTGAATTCAGTGTATATTTGTTGTTTATCACGTCATTTACCTTGGAATAAAGTTCAAGGAAGTCCAAAATGTCAATAGAATATTAGGAGACTGTTCATTACCATGGCATGCAAATTTATATTTGAAACCCGTCGGGGATGCTACTAGTGAATTTAAAATACATAAAAAGAGACACAGGAATATTTTTCAAATGACTCCATTCTTAATCCACTTTTAAAAAATCAATAGTTAAGGAAAAATGGAAATAAAACTTGAGCACTTAGACATAAAACTTATCCCAATTTTAAGTTTAAATTGTTGATTTTCTTCATTGGTACAATTGGCTAAGTTTTTAAAATAATTTTTGAAAAGTAATGATTGGTGTTTTTCACTTACATTACTACTGTGCAGAACCTGCCTTACTCAAGATCCTGGTGAAACGTTCAGGCATTTCAAAGATATGCTCCTGATGTGTTAAGCCTGATGAGGTGTTTATCTTTTTAGAAAGCTTTTCTGGGCATTGTGTGCTTTCCCCTGGGTATGAGATAATCAGCTCATCCTTTTAATGAGAATGTTACCTGGAGGGAAAAAAGTAATCCAGAAGGAATAATACATTCTCCAGGGCAGTTTCTTACACAAGGACACATTTTTCTCTGGGGCCTACTTATGTATATTTCAATGAGAGAGTTTTAATATTTTAAAATATTTCTGCATTTAATTACAAAGTACTGTAAGTATAGAAAGAGTATTTTTTAAAATATATATTGACATTTTTCTAAGCTTTTTTATACATCAATTATAATTTAGGAAATATTGTTAAAATTTTAGCTGTCTTCATATTTGAGGTATGATAAAATAGATGATTATTAATATGTACTTTATGTATTTTGTTAAACTTAGAGAATAGGCTTAAATAAAGTGGCTTTAGATTTTCATTTATGAACAGCACAGTTTTGGAAGTCTTTAAGCTATTTTGATACCAAAATATAAATTCTTTCTCCCCATCCAACTTTACTTCATTTTAACCTTTGTGAACACCTGAAAGATGAAGTAATTACTTCTTGACATCACTTCAGATATTTTGGAGAGTTTATGAGTTGAGAATGTGAGTTTTTTGATGTTATAGCCCCATGTTTTAATTTCTCAACATATTTAATATTCATATATTTCAAAATGCTACTCAGTCACTATGTTTGTCCACTAAAGATTATTAGAATATAATTATGTAACTTTTTGAATTTTAAATACTTAGTGATTTTATCTTTTACAACTCATAGTTTCTTTTCCAAAATAACCAATTATATTAAATAAGTAATATTAAAATTTTAGATATGTTAAAATTATGTTTTGTAAAATAATACACTTTCAAAACCATCAAATATAGTAGATAATGTTTTGTTTTATAAAGTATATCAGTACTCTCAATTTTTTTAATAGAAATCTAATGATAAATATGAACATATTTTATTTTATGAATATTAACCTTATGAATTATGATGAGGAATAAAAATAAAAGAAGATTTTTTTCAAAATATTTAGCATAATCAAAATGAAAGTTAGTTTTTTGTATTTGGGAAGATATTTTTCTCCTACTCTTTTTATTCATTTCACAATACTAAACAAGTATCCTGCTATTAATATTCATTAAAATTGCTCAATTTAAATTGTATTTATGTAAAAACAAAATCACTATTTTTATTAAAAATAAAAATAACACTGAATAATAAATTTTATTTCGCTATTTGTGCAAAGGACATTTAAACTAAAATTAATTCAGATCATTAAATTTATAATGAATTTCATAAGTTAGAAATGTAAAACCTATTATATACGCTAAATGTTAGAGCCATCCAACATATCTAGCCATCATATGCTAGAACATAGTGAATACTTTTAAATAGAGAAAATGAGTCATCTTTTAATAATTTGAATCTCTTTAAACATCTGAACTGTGATTTTATAAACAATACTAATCTTAATTTCTGGTTACATATCTTCTTAAATGGAGATGTGGATACTCATGCACGATTTGAATACTCTTAATAGTGTAAATTACATTTTTGTTTGTTGAATTGGAGAAAAAAATGGCAACTGATTTTGGTGACATTCAGAAAATCTAAGGTCATCGTATTGACAAAATTACAACCATATACACATTGGCACAATTGAATATATATATATATATTAAAGCTAAACAATGTATTCAAATATTGTATTCAAATTTTATATGGTTACATTTTTATTTGCAAATATTTTTAAATAAAATTACATTAAAAGTTTATTATATATGGTATGACTTATACTAAAGGCCATATTGCTTACAATGCCAGAGAATGAAGACAAACATAGTTTAAATAAGTAATTTTTATTTAAAAGTAACTAGAAAAAAGACATTTGTGTAACAAATCTTAACCTGTCTGATCTCTAGATATTTTGCATGGTGATTCAGTTAGAAGTATGTATTTTCACGTATTCTTTGTATTCACTTGTTTTAACTAATGCCAATATATGATGTACACGATAATCCTTTTAAAATGTTATTTCAGAATATCAAAAAAAGGAAAATATACATTTATGCATACTCTGCACCATAGCTATGACCAATTTGTAAATATTTTGGAAGAGTAATGTTTGGTTTAGTTTTGCTCCAATTTACTATATGTATATGTTAGTTTTCTCTCCATTTGAAAATGTGTGAAGCAGGAAATCTCCCATGTGGGATAAAATGTGACTATAATGAATCAAAGGAAAATAAGAATGTGGTTATGATGAAACTAAGATAATTTTTAAAATAATAAACCTTAAATTACATTTAAGGATTCTGAATTTAGTATCTATCAGGTAGTAAATTCATAAATATGATAATCATATTAGAGTTTTGGATAAATAATTTCAAACTAATTTTAATCCGATTACATCATAATCTGTGCAACATTGCTATTAGATTCATATTTGAAATATTGGATGTATTGGACAAAAATTTCATTTGAGGTGATTTTCCTCAAACGAATCATGTTGTTATTGCTGCTGCAATGTTTTCCCCATAGAATTATTTTCTAATTGAAACTCTATGTAGGTCTTATCATTGGAACTGTTGTTGCACTAGATTTATGGGTGGTGTGTGTGTGTAAAATATTTTTTTTTCATATTTGGGTAGTGCTATTGTTTTATAACTGGAATTGCACTATATATTAACTAGAATTTAGGATTTGGAGGTCTCACATTTTTCCCTTTAATTTAGAATTTTGGTATAAAAGT
Source organism: Cynopterus sphinx (assembly GCA_030015415.1). NCBI lineage: Eukaryota > Metazoa > Chordata > Mammalia > Chiroptera > Pteropodidae > Cynopterus > Cynopterus sphinx. The sequence continues at coordinate 28,189,014 of CM057381.1, forward strand.
CTCTATATAATGAATTACATGACTAGATTTATGTGTTTACATTATTTTTGCCACACTTTTCATAGTATATTATTATGATTTCTATTGTTTTAATTAAATGTAATTCATCGATCTTTAAAGTATTTACCCTTATGTCAAGACTATTTCTTTCATGGACTGTACATGAAATAGCATTTTTATTTGATTTTTTAAAATAATGCAATGAGGCATAGAATTGGTAACTAAATCAAATAGAAGAATATAAGGATATGGCATCTGTGTATATATAGAAATCAAAGATATTTTAAAATGATTATCAACCTACACTTTGACAACTTTAAATCAGTGAAAAGCTGTACATTGTGATTACTCTTTAAGTAGTTGATTTACATTACTCTGGGTTTATATTTACATTTTTCTTGTTGCTCAGAACATTAGTAACTGGCTCAATCTAGTTGTACTTAACTTAGGAAAACTGTGAAGCAGATAAACAATGTCTCCCTTAACAGTTTTGTTCAATGTTGGCTTTCTTTTTAACCTGCAGTTTATTAAGAGAGTCACAATCATGTTGTTTCCAATTTATTTCTTTTGAAACTGTTAATTTGTTCATGACATGTATTTCATGAGAGTTATATTATGATGAAAGTGCTTCAGAGATCAAAAAGGATTTCAAAGCTATTAAACATATTCCTATCTACGGAATCCCAGATTCTGTAACAATAGTGATAGTGGAAAATGTGGGACAGGAAATCAAGTTCAGTGCCAAAGACAGAAACTATGCAGACTAGTTCACTCATCTTACTTTGGGGATGGTTGGGAAGCTTGCCAGTTATGAAAAATATGTAGCCACTGAAGAAAATAATTTTGCTACCTTTTTGTGGTTTATATTTTCCATCTTAGGTTAAAAAAAAAATAGAGGTACAAATGAGACTAAGACAAGGCTATTTGATCACTAAGTCTAATTACTTTTAACTATTATCTGTCAATACTTTTTCTGAAAACTTTGTTTTCAACTGTTTGCCACATTTTTCATGTGGACTATTAAATGAAAAAAAATGAAATATATATACAATAGTTACTAGTTTCTCCACACATACAACAAAATTTATTCTGATATGTATAAAATTTTAAAAATTGTCAAAGATACATAGAAATTATGCATATTTACTTAATAAATTACAAACTTGGATGAAACATATTTTGTTACTATACTACTCAGTTATAAATTTAGTTCTAACTTAAATAGCTTCTTAAGTAAAAGCACAACTCTTCAAACAGTAATAGGATTCTGTGATTCTTTTCTGAATAAAGCAGAAAAATTTTGTGCTTATCTTTTTCAAGTGAAATCTAAAACACAAATATGCTTTCAGTCTTACAATTGGGATTTTTAAAAATAAGCTCAAACTCAGTGCATTATTTCCTGTAAGATCATCTAAGTAATAAAATGATTAGATAATCCTTATAAAGTATTTCAAAATCATTAGTATCTTTAAAATATCTTAAGATGCTCCAATAAAGAGCAGATAAAGAGGAATTTGCATAGTCAGCAATTTTAAACTGGTGTAATAAACTTATCTTTTGTGTCTGCAAATATAACAAGAAGCAAACAGTGTTTCCTTTTTGGTATGTTTTTTAGGTTATGGTATGTGTATAATGTGTTTGTGTTATAAAGTTTTACAGGAGAGGTTGCTTTTTTCATTCAGTTTTTGTTTCTTTTTTATATTTTATAAGCCATTTTCACAAGAACATGCTGAAAATTCAAAGGGACAGCAGAATCTTTTAATAATCTTTTTATCCCTAATGCTAAGATTTATGAAACAGAATTTCCATTGCTCATGTTCTCAAGACAGAGTGTGGCCCACTAATGTAGCATTGGTAGGCTGTACCTTGTTAACTGTGCATATGCTTGTTATCTGATTTGTGGGGATGGTAAACAAGATATTAGCAATATCCACTCATCTTCAAATTTCATTGTCAAATATATGAATATTTTAAGCAATTGTTTTGGTCTTGAAAAGATTTTCAGTGAATAAATATAGCAATGCATATCCACTTTAATTAGATTTTTAAAAATCTCTTTTTTTATCCCTTTTACAAATAATGTATAACAAACAAGGGGTCATGCAATTGAGAATAAGACAAAAAAAAACAAAACCAAGTAAAATACTGACCTTTTACTGTGAATTAGTCTCCCTTTTTTCTTGTTTTTTTTTTCTGGTTTGATATATTTCTTTTTTTTATTATTTTTTATTTTTTATTTCAGTTGGCATATGATATTAGTTTCAGGTGTACCACACAGTGATTAGACATTTATACAACTTACAAAATGATCACCTTGATAAATCTAGTACCCATCTGACATTATACATAGTTCTTATAATATTATTGACTATATTTCTAATACTATACATCTCCGTAACTATTTTGTAACTACTAACTTGTTCTTAATTCATATATTTCTAATGTGTCACAACACAATTGATTTTTATGTTCTTTCTTAGAATTATTTACTTGCATCTAAATTCATATCTTTTTAATGTGTCACAGCAGAATTATTTTTTATATTCTTTCTTAGAATCATTTACTTGCATATTTCTCATTTTTATACTATTTACCTAAAAGAGAAATGATTTCATTACTGAAGTATCAAAAATACTTTTTATTGCATAATTCCAGATCATTATTTGTTTTACTTTATACTTAATGTGGATAATAATTCAATGTATAAAATATAGGGTTTTTTTTCCTGTTTTGCATTTCAGTGTCCTACTTCCTATGTAATATTTTAGTTTTTCCTTTCTTTAATATTTTGCTTAAATTAGAGTCCACTTTTATTACAGGATTTTTATGATGATCTCAAAGTCCTTAATGAGTTAAATAATAAAAAAATCATTTTGGGGGATCATGAATTATTTTTTAATTACTTTGTGTTTATTCATGCGAATAAGTTTTTGTAAAACTAAAATTTTGAAAGTTTGGGAAATTTTATTTTTCATTTTATTTTTTAATTTTATTTGAGTACTCTTGAAGCTTGAAATAAGACTTAGAGAAATAATATAAAAAGTATCATATACAAGTGAAAGTTGTACTATGTGTTATATACAAATAATTTATTTGTGTGTTTTTTTCTCTGGGTTCATTTCTATTATTTTATTCCTCTAAACTCCTAAAGTTAGTTAAGTTTGGATTACAAATGGCTATTTATTTGTATAATTGATTTTTAAAGCTACACTAACCTGTGAACTGCTTAAGATCATATACCCTGACAATTTTAATAACCTGAGTCACTCAAAGATTTTAATATGAAATAGCTACATAAGAAGAGTCACCACAGTTCAGTGTTTCTGGACCCTGATCATTTTTCTACTTGTGCTCTTGAAATTTCCTGTTCCCCTCACTCTCCATTCTCAAGAATGCTATGTAGGATTCTTCTTTCACCCACTACACACTCACTGACTCTTTGGGTTGATACAAGGTGTTCCACTAGGGATAAAATGGAGTTAGCAGAATTAAATGGGAGTAAAGAGAAAGAACTGGAAAAGGGAACTCTTTCCACCATTGTTTTTGTCAGCACTAGGACTTGGTACATGCCAGGAGTTTCCACCGTCTGCTTCATTTCTTCATTCACAGTTCCTGGAAAGTGCAAGTCTGAGAACAAAGCTTTGGGCCTAGTTTCTGTGATTTTTTAAAATATTTCTTTCTTATATGTAGATAATTTTTGTCTATTTGTTTTTAGTCTATGTGTTTGCAACTTAGTATCTGTGTGAATGTGTGTGTTGTTTGTTTCTGCTATTCCCTGTCTATATACAAAAAGAGACTATGAGGTGAAGAAAAAAAATTAAATATTTAAATCTATCTTTGTTTTCCTAACACTACCAATGATAGTAAGATGGATGGATGGATGGATGGATGGATGGATAGATCAGATAGATAGATGATAGATAGATAGATAGATAGATAGATAGATAGATAGATAGATAGATAGATAGATGATAGATAGATAGATGATAGATAGATAGATAGATGATAGATAGATAGATGATAGATAGATAGATAGATAGATAGATAGATAGATAGATAGATAGATAGATAGATAGATAGATGATATACAGATAGATGATAAATGTACTGTTGATTTGTTTTAGGCTGGGGAGACACTATGGAATTGTAACTCTATTCTCTTATTTGGTACATTAGTGGGGAAAGAAACCCTGATTAGCAGTAAAGAATAATGTCAGGGGAAAGCATTAATAAAAGGAAAGAGGGTGAATGTAAGTCTCTTTTTATTTCTACTACTTGGAGCTGCTGATCTAACTCTGGTCCTGGAGCTGAATATTTATCTACAGGATTTTCATCTCCACTCCTCAGTATTCACTTTATCAAACTTACCTTGAATTTCTTCTGCAGTCTTTGAAAGGCATAATTACTTTCTTAGAATTAGAGAAATCCTTGTGCTTTATATTTGGAGAAGGCAGAAGATAATAACCTGTAATCTGGCTGGAAATACGTTCCTTGTAACAGATTTTTGAATTATTTTGAACATTGTCACATATGATTGTCTGTAATATTCACACAGTGTAATAAGTACTTAAGGGGCATTACCGAATAGATTAACTTGGTTGACAGTTATAGAAGCATGTTTTTATAATTTGATTTTATCAGAAAAAATTATAGAAGCATGTTTTTATAGTTTGATTTTATCAGAAAAAAATTAAATTTCAAAAAGGGATTATGGATGATAATGTTTTAAAATAATCCAGTTGTAAATTCATTGTTGTGTATTTCTTAATTAGTTCACAATTTTGCATTTAATCCAATTTATTAGTGACATAAATATATAAAAATATATGCATGTAGAATTAAAATTGCTAGTATTTGTTGAGTAAGGTTTTTGAAAATTTTATTGGTGACCAGGTAATGGAAATGATATCTTTAAGAATGTACATTATTGAAAATACTCTATCATTGTTAAAAGGCATAATTACAACATATTCTGCAGCTGTAGGTAGATTCAATTTGGATACTTGCAGTGGGTACCTTTATCTTTTTAGAAGCATACTATGAACAGTTTGCATGAATTTTGTTTGGTTCAGACTCATCTAAGTAACTAAAAAATATCGTGTCTCTTAGAATAGCTTTTTAAAATACCAATTTAATTTTTAAATGAACAATATATTATTAAGCACTTGTTAAGCCTCTGCCTCATCACTTCTTAAGGAACCCTCATGGCCTTGGACATTTCTAGTTAGGGAACACTGACATAATTTAGACATCCTTACCGTCTAATGACAGTCAAGTCACCAAAAAGGCAACCTGCCTTACAGCTGGATTGTGAGTGGATTTCTAGTTGTTTAATAATACTATGAAATTACATTGTTTCTATCATGTGAGTCAGAAAATTTTTATATGAACGTTTTTCAGCCTAATTTGGAGCAGAGTAGTTATGCCTATGACATGACAGCAGCAGACAGATTTTGATGACAAAAAGGAATAGCTGCATTTATGAAAAATCACTGTATGAAGACCACAAGACAAAGGAAAAAGTGGCAGAGAGTGAAATGATTTCTGAAAACGAGAAGACAGCCACCAAAGTGTAGCAAACTATGTAAAGCAGTAAACTATACATATGACAATTTAAGTGACTGTCATTATGACCACTTTCAGAAGAAGCAACGTGATAATACAATTAAAAGGTATGTTTTGTTCCTCTTACTGTTAAGAATATGTTTAGTTGGGAGGTGAGGTCATTGTGGGGTAAAAAAGTAACAAGGGACGTTATATTTGTCACTTCTTGAAAACTGACAGTTGTTCTTGTTACAAGTTGGCCAATTTTGGTTGACATCTTAATATTGTCACCATATTTTATATTATTTTTTTAATAAGCAAATGAGTAAACAGGTCTTATCTAATGAAATATATACTTACTCATTGGCATCACAGAGATACTTTTACAAGCAATGCATAATAGAACGAGGTGTTACTCTTGATATACTAGCTATCTGGATGGAGAAACATACAAAAAAATAGATAATTTCAATATACAAGAATATAAATTCATAATTTATTATCATTTTAATGTTTGGAATTTGGTAAAATTTTTTATGTTAAATATTAATCAAATATTAATTTGAAGATTGATTACTTTGAATTATTTTTATTTTAATGATTCTGTTAATTATTTGTATATCTGTAAATATTATTAAAATCACACTATATTGAAATCTCTAAATTTTTATCCCATCTCCTATTAGAATTCATCTTTGCTAAAATTTTGAGTAGCTTCATTAGTGCTACTATTAAAATCATTAAAGAAAACATTATTTATTTATTTATTTATTTTTAAATTTATTATCTTAGGAGTCATCATGCTTGTGTACATTTTAATTTTTTTCTATTATTCATAAAGAATTCAATTGATTGAGAATGTGGTGTGTTTTGTACTCAAAAAGTGATTATTAGAAACATAAGTGATCATAGTAATTGTGACCTAGACCTCATGCTAAGTTAACTACTATCTGGGAATCAACTAATTATCTAAGCAAAAGAAATTAGGTCTGTGCAACACTGCCTTTTTCTCTTTCTCTTTTCCTTCTTCTTCATACACTAAGCAACTGCAAATAATTAGTTAATTTCAGTTACAAAAACAGTTTACAACCAAATAAGACTTCAATTGATGGGTCAGGCTTAACAAAAGTGATTTCCTTAACATTTTACTGTAGCTAAACCATTTAAACTAAAGACATTCTAGGTTCTTTGTAATATTTTGTTTTCAATATCATACATCTCTAACTCAAGCTACCTAAATAGAGTGGATATATATTTTTTAAAATAAAATTTAACAAAAAAAATTTGTTGGTCAAAATATATGGTTATACTATTCAATGAAAGCTAAGATATTAGAAAATTGTCAATTCCCTCCAAACCTGAGAAAAACTGAATTTTCTGTAAATTCAGACAGAGTTAGCTAATTCTGAATGAAAATTCACAATGGTTAAAATTCAAGTTATTTGGGGAATCTTAGTTAATAATAGACAACAAACAGTTTAAATGAACAAAATTGACAATGTTAGAATTGTTTTCTTGGTATTTGGTAATCTAGAGAGAGATGAACAACTTATATGAAATATTCAGTATTGCAATTTTGACTGAACTCTTAAAATAAATACATTTTTTTTAAAAATATAAGTTACCAGAAACTGTTTTAAATTATCTTATTTAACAGTTTGTATTCAAAATTGTGTTATGTTCATAAGTGTAGACTACAATATTATTGTAGATATAATTAGAATACTTTGCTTTCTTTTGCCAAAAAGTGTTCATTTTTTTAACTCTCTGAAAATACTACACATTAATGCATTTATTGGCAGTGAAAATCAGTAGAGTAACAAAAGTGATATTACAGTAAGGTGAATTTTTATATTTATTAATATTTGTCCATACTATGTCTTATTTCCTTTGGATTTGGATAATTTCTTTTTATGAGATAAAAGAAAATGTGTCATAAAGTTAATTTTTATAACTAAATTGCAGGATTGTTGGTCCCTAAAAAATAAGATTCTTTTAATAAGAAATTACCTATAGTAGAAAAGCCTTACGGCTTTCATTGTAGCTAATTTTGGAAAAGTCAGAACTGAGGAAAATGATTTGAGGACAGCAACATATATAATGCAATATAGTATAGCTTGCTTATTTTTCCTGAATTAAAATAATATATCCTTTCCTAAGAAGGGGAAACCTGAAGAAGAATGAAAAAAAAATTAAATTTATTTTTATTTACAAGCATCTAGATTCCAAATTTTATGCAGATTTGTGCTTGAAATTTTGGGGTTTTACTTTAATACCCAGCATTTGTTAATCATGATGTACATTAGAAATAAACATTGATATAAATCAATACCTTTGACAAAAATGTATTATATGTCTAATACGAGTCAGGCACTATGAATATAGCCATGAAATATCCTAGCATTGTGTCTGTGCTCCTAGTGCACAGCCATTATTTCTCAAACTGTAGTCTACATGTGGATACAAGTGCCTTGTAGATTTCTACATGCATAATTTCTCCAAAATTATCTACCTTTACATTGCAGTGGGAAAATGAATGATAGAAGAGTTAAAATTTTCAAGATCACCAAGTAATGATAAAGTCAGAATTAAGAGGTTATCCCCTCCATCTCCAAATTTTTTTTTCCTCATCCAATAAATGCTAAAATTTAAAAATATGTAGAAAAGTAGATAAATAAAAAAAAATTTTTAATCTCTTTTAGAAACATAAAGAGAGTTTGTGAGAAAACAAATGGAGAAAGAAACACTATTTGGGGGGTTAGAAAATGTATGAAAGAGGTAATATCTTCAAATGCTTCAAAATGTTAAAATTTTAATAGGGAAAAGTGGGAAATTCTGATTTACAGTAACAGGCAAAGCGTGAAAGCCATAAACCTCAGGAATAGACCTGAGAATAGGAAGCTAACATTAGTGTTAGTAACAGTACAGCAGTGCAATATGCAGAACATTTTGGAAAAACAAACTATTTTCAAAAACGAAGAACATTAAAGCAATGGTGGAAAATTTCCAGACAATTGAGGAGCTGTGGAGCAGAGTTCTGACATAATTAAAATTTTTCTTTTAGAAAGAACAACTCTTGTAGTAGAGGGTAGACTGGCTAAAAAAGGAGAAACATTGAAAAAAAGAACACTGCTCGGGTAGGTATTTCAGCAACCCAAGTGTGAAATAGAGAAAGAGAGAAGACAGTAGAAAAGGAAATGAGACGGAATTTAACAAAGACAGTATAAAGAAAGAATTGTCAATTGAAGCCAATAGAGTGCATTTGCTAGAACTAAAAGTCCAAGAACATAGAGCATTTTCCTTTTCTTTCTCTCTTGTTTTCCTAGCAACTCAGATAAAAATCTGGCGCCAAAGAGGCAATCAGGAAATAATCTTTTTGAATTAATAAATATAATGGGTGAAGGTGAGAAACTAGACAAATATAAATGAACTTGGATGACAATGTTTGAGATATTTTTGAAATATCTTTTTATGGTTCCAAATAGTCCTCTCATCACTCCTATCACTGATTAACCTTTAAAACTGCCTTTGACCCTTGTCGGTTATGTATATCTCCATCAAAGATAAAGAGTGGATAGTGGTAAATGTTTTTCTGGGTTATTTTTATAGTTTTTACATAGTTAACTATTAACTGAAATATTTCATCACTGTGAATTGCAGATCAGCACAGAATTTTTAAAATACCTCTTGTATATGCTTGTAGTCATACAGCTGCTATAGACACATAACTGATCTTTGCATACATGTTCTTTCGTATAATGAAGAAAAGAAGATTAAAAAATAAGTATTTTCCAATGAGTGGAAAACACACTTAAAAAGTTTAATATAAAATCTACTTTAATAAATCACTTTTGCTTTGTGTGTGAGAAGTACAAGTCCTTACAGAAAGTGCACATTTCATTTTGCTACACCCCATAGTTAGCTTAATTACTTGAATCTACCAGTCTTCTGGTGTTAGCCTGAATAGGATTCCAATTTTTCACACAAAAGAAATTCTAAATTTCTCTAAGTCTATCAAAAATGTTGGCATACAGCCTTGGGTTTGCATGATTCCTTCAGTACTCTTTTGTGACTTATGGATTTAATGATTTCATTCCACAGAAAGTTTCAGGTAACATAATCCATGTTTTTCTAGTAGTAAAATAGACTTTCTGCATCAAGTTTTCAAATACTAATTTCCTAGAGCGTATTTTGTAGTTTATATTCAATGAGTCTTTACTTCAACTGCTCCTTTTCCTGATGAGGAAATGGACACACAGTGGCATCATTTTTTCATGGTGCTGAAAGTGAGATTTTTCTTGCAGGGTGCTTTTCACATTTCTATTATCCCTGAAGCACTCCTTAATCTTTTGTGCAACTTGTGTGTTACAAATGAAATGACAGTGGGATTAGGATTCAGCACCTGAAAATGAAGCTATCTCTGCAAGGACATTATGATTTCTTGTAGAAGATATTGCTGTAATAGCTATGCTCTGGCTAGCTGGCCCCATTTTAACTCCTCAGTTGGAGTACAGCCACATATGCAACGTTTCTTTTCTAAGTGTATGTATAGATGTGCCCCTAGGCACTCATCCTGTGAGAAGAAGCAAAATTAAAAGTGGAATATAAATTTTCCCAGGTTTCTATTTGAGCCTCAAATGTAGGCAAAAAAGACAGCAAACTTTGAAATGATTAGAAATGATTAAATGCTGAATTTCTGGAAGATTGAACTATATAATTTGAAGGACAATGTTAAGTGTTATCATAATTCTTGAGAAGAAAAATAATTATGAGCTGAAAAGTTTTCATTTTGATTGAAATCAGCGGTTTGGTACATAGAATAAAGAGGATTGAAAATACAGGAGAAACATTTGTTCAACTAAACACCTCCAGTTCAAGGTCATCATGTCTGCTTTGTTCTTTGGCTGTAATCCTAATGTTTCATCTCTCTTCTCCTTTCTCCTCCATGTATCTTTTTCTTCAACCCATCAATTGAATTTATGTTTCTACAATTGTTTTAACAATGTCCCTGTTAATGTCACTAGTAATGGCCTATTTTGATTCAGTAAACAAGGTTTTTATCTAGTGGACTTTCCTGCTGCATTTGACAAAATTACTCCCATGTTTTATGAACATGTCTGGCTAGCTTCCAACAACCCCTTATGATTCATCTCACATCTGTTTGATCATTTCTTCTATCTTCATATTGAATATAATTTGTCCCTTTCCCCCTTAATGTTCTTGTTCTCTAGATGTCTAAATTTATTACTCTAATCTTTCTTTTCTTTCCGACTTAATGGTTCTAAAACTTTGATGTGCTTTTAAGTCTTTTAGAGAGCTCATTAAAACTTGAGATGCTTTGGAGATCCCCAATTCTATCATGTCATTCTGATTCAGTCTGATCTGCAGATTCTACATGTGAAGAAGAATGCTATATATACTCTTTGGTATATATAGATTGCTACCATTGAAAATGTCTGAGGAGGAAGGTAAAACAGAACCTACCCATACTAAATAATTTTGTTTAAACTTCTCTTTCCTCATATGCTGCCATTTTATCTTTTGTATATTTCTAAAGTTATTTTCTTTTATCACCGTTAATACTATTTAAATTTAAGCCATCGATTTTTTTTAATTGTGGTAAAATATATATAACACAATTTTGCCATTTTAATTACCTTTAAATATACAGTTCACTCACATTAAGTACATTTACATTGTTGGGCAATCATCAGCAGTACCCATTTTTAGAATATTTTTCATCTTCCCAGACTTAAACTCTACACCAATTAAATACAAATCTCTATTCTCTTTTTCCCCCCAAACCCTGAAAATCACCATTTTATTTTCTGTCTCTATAAATTTGACTGCTCCAGGTACTTCATATAAGTGGAATCATACAGTATTTGTCTTTTTGCGATTGCTTATTTCACTTAGCACAGTGTCTTCTAAGTTCATTCTTGCTATAGCATGTGTCAGAATTTTGTTTCTTTTTAAGAATGAATAATATTTCATTATATACATAATGGAATATGTTATATATAATATGTGTGTGTATGTAATATTTCATCATAAATTAATGAAATATGTCATGCATACACACATACATATATATGTATATGTATATATAAACATATTTTATTATTCTATCAGTGGACACTTGATTTGCTTCTACCTTTTAACTATGGTGAATAATGCTACTATAACCATGGATGTGCAAATATCTCTTTAGGACCCTACTTTCATTTTTGGGGGTACATACCCAGAAGTGGGATCAGTATGGTAATTGTTTTTAATTTTTTGTTTTAGGAAATGTCATACTATTTTCTATATCAACTACACCATTGTACATTCTCACCAGTAAAGTACAAGGAATCTAATTTCTTCACATTCTCACCAACATGCTATTTTTCCTGTTTTTACTTTGTTTTTGATAGTAGCAATCTTAAAGAGTGTGAAGTCTTATATCATTGTGATTTTAATTTGCAATTTTCTAATGATTAATGTTGAATATATTTTCATGTATTTATTGGTCATATGTATTTTTTTAAAGAAATGTCTGTTCAAGTCCTTTGTCTATTTTTATATTGTTTTTTAACATTAAGTTTTAGAAGTTCTTTATGTATTCTGGATACTAATTCTTTATTCAATATGTGTTTTGCAAATATTTTTTTACCACTCCATGGGTTGCCTTTTAACCTGTTGTGTACTATGAGGTACAATTTTTAAAAAACTTCTATGTAATATAGTTTGTCTATGTTGTTACCTGTGCTTTTGGTGTCATATCCAAGGAATAATTGACAAATCCAATGTCATGAAGCTTTTCCTCATTTTTTTTTTTTTAAGAATTTTACAGTTTTAGTTGCTACATTTAGGTCTTTTATTCCTTTTGAGTTTCTTTGTGTATATAGTATCAAGTTAGGATCACACTTCTTTTTTTTTTTTCTTTTTTTTGACATTTTGTTGTAATGTTGTCAACCTCCTTCATCCTACATTTTTATCAGAGTTAATTTGTAAAAATTATAAATCTGATCACGATTAAAAATCTTCTGCTATATCCCCTTTTCCTATGAGAAAAAAAACTATAGTCCTTATGATGGTAAATTAAATTTTAAGTGTTCTAGCCCTGGCCTCACCCTAGCATAGCATTGACATATAATAGGCAATTTATTGCCTCCCTACTTTGATGCTGCTGCTCCTTTCCCTAGAATGTCAATTCTCTCTTCTTTTTCATACCTTAGGCGCAATTCTTCCTTATAGCTTATCTCTATCTAAGTTTTCATACTCAAATTAATGTGCACCATTAATGTGTACCATTAAATCTTATGTTACTTTCTTACAATGACTTTATCAGTTGCTGTATAATAATATCATTTGCCACTTTTCCTGCTAGACCATGAGCTTTTCTAGGGAGAGAATTGTGTTTTATTCATCTTTATATCCCCTCTGCCTTAGCATAGTGTTAGGCTTAATATTAAATTAGTGGCTGATTTGGTAGAAACTTGAGGCATATTTAGTTTTTGAGATGAGCTAAGGTAAAGGAAGTTAGAAAAGGAGGTAATAGAGGAACTATTTGTAAGGTAGGACTGTCTTAGGAAGAGCAACATTTAAGAATAAAGAAAGCATTTGAGAGTAGTTCAGAGCCTATGAGTGAGGATCTGGATAAAGGCAAAAGAATAGATGTATATGTGGAATCAAAGATTTGAGGAGGGTGATCTGATGGAGGTCAAGAACATCTAGGAAGTTAAGCATTTCTATCTGGGCTAAATGCCAAGTAGAAACATGTGTTCAAAAAGAAGCATAGCTACCACTCTATTAGGAAATAAAAGTTGCTGTCAGCAGCACTTGTTCAGCAGCAACCACCATAGGTGTATTACCTATAGAGAATGAAATTATGACCATAGGGGAAAAAAATAAATACTAACTCAGCCTTGAAAGTACCTAAAAGTTAGGACACACTGCCATTTTGCCACTCATCACCCATTGGGGTTGTGGCCCATTTGTTAATATATACATTAAGATTAAAATAATAGAGAAAAAGGAGCATCATAATGGAAATTCTTGATGTTTCAGGTGATTTAACCACTAGTAATCTCAAACTACAATTATTTTGAATAAAACTCTCTGTTCTGGAAACTCTGAACCAAATATTCTGCTGATAAACCAATTTAAATATAATGCCAAAATTCTGATGTTGATTTTATACACACACACACACACACACATATTATATATATATATATACACAGATATATATTTCTAATTTATTGAAATGATAGTCATTTTGTGTTGCTTTGTTTATGCTGAGACTTCAAATAATTATCTACTTCATTTCAGATGTTTTATACTACAATACATACTAGTTATGTTTTGATTTGTGTTTTCAGTTTTGATTTTGAAATCTTATATGGTTATATCTAAGAAAATAATCTCCTTCTGTATCTTTCTTAACTGATAAAAGTATATTTTTTCCTTTGTAGTTGGAATCAGGAATGGAATAGAATCTACAGTTATTTATTACACATATAATCTGGTTCTAAAATGAATTAAAGTTGTATAAAATTAAAACAGTTATGCTATAGCCTTCATCATAAATTTGATGTGAACAATAAAATCACATAAGTTAATATTATTGCATAGTAGGTCAACTATTTACTCTTCCTTTACCTGTCAAATCTTACAAAATTTCAAGAAGTACCATTCTTCATTAGACTACCTCCTTTGTACTTGGCTTCTAACTTGGAATATTTCCAGAAAATCATGTTCATCTATCATTAGTCTTCTAAAAAAATAGAACTATAGCACTAATGTTTCCAACATAGTTATAACAGTAATACAATAATATAAGTATATCTGCATGTCCCTTAATTTTTTAATTTCAATCTACAACATTTCCTTAATAAGTATTTTTTAATTGTAAAATCAGTGTCATATTTTAAAGACTGCTTATGCACTTATGCTTTTTTTTTCCCCCATGAGCATTATTTAGCTCATGTTACGTCTCATGCAAAGTATTAGGAATTAGAAAAAGAAATAAATGGTTATTTGAGACCCTAGGAAGCTTGCCTATTAATATTATGAGAGCTATAGGCAAAAAAAAAACAAAACATTTTTTTTTTTGACTTTTTGGTTAATAACATGGAAACCAAGTCTACTGGGGGTAAAGAAAAAAGGAGAGAGAAGACTAAAGGAATTTTGTGGAATAGCTGTCATCTGAGCTATTAAATAAATGTTAAATCTTAGTAGTTTGGGACTTCCATAAGAATTTTGTGCTTTCTACAATTTTAATCTCTTGCTCTCACTCTTCCTCTCTGTCTCAATTTTGGAGACATCGATGATATTCTTTTAGTCTCTATTTCCAGGCTGAAAAATTATATAATCATTTTAGTGTCTTAACATTGAGTAGTCTATATACTGAATGATTTTAATTATTTTCTTTAAAATTCTTTTAAATATGTCTTATTTTTAGTTTTGTCTAGGAATGCATTGTTAATAATGTTCAGATTTTAAGGTGTCAGTTGAAGAAACAAATATTACAATCAAGTACAGTGAAAGAACAGAACCTGTTATAAGCTGCCTGATATCTACAGGTGAATGATCCTGGAAAGTATGGGCCATCTTTAATTAACCCCATCCACATCTCTCTGATTTCTATGCTTGACTATTCAATGTAAATTTCATTGTGATGCCTTTCATATGATATCCTGAAATTTAGTATTTATTTTGTTATAGGTTTTTAGCATATTATCTATGTATCAATGAGGAACATTGAATGATGTTATTCAAAACTAACATACATTACATGCCAGGATACATTAATTTAGTTTTATGTACATATGACAGAGTGAAAAAAAGAGTATTAGAATTTTAAGAATGTTATATTATTAAGCAAATTTGTCATATAATCTTTTATATTTTACAGGTAAGTGACCTAACAGGCTTTGAGCATTTCTCATTTGCCAGAAATCTAGCCATAGGCCTTGCAAAAGTATTTCATTTTATCCTTACAAAAACACCTGGGAAATCATCTATTATCTTTATTTTGTAAAAGAGGAACTGAGGCTTAGAGAAGTTAAGCAACTAGAGAATCAAAGTCATAATGTAAATTAAGTTCATTTGATTGTAAACCCCATAATGATTCTGCTATATAACACCCAATTAGAAAATTGATGT
Organism: Cynopterus sphinx; assembly: GCA_030015415.1. Classification (NCBI taxonomy): domain Eukaryota; kingdom Metazoa; phylum Chordata; class Mammalia; order Chiroptera; family Pteropodidae; genus Cynopterus; species Cynopterus sphinx. The sequence goes on from CM057381.1 coordinate 28,204,710, forward strand.
TTCTGATTAATATGAAACCACTAAACATACTATACATAAGTGAGAAATTTTTTAAATTAAATATTAGATTTAAATAAGTTGGGAATAATTCTGAAACTGTAGTATCATGGAATCTTCCACTTTTGTTCGGGGAAAACTTACCTATGTATTTTGCAGTATCTAGTACATAATGCAAACTCAATAAATATTGAAACAAAATACCAATTCTAATTAACCAGCCTCCAGAATCTGGAAGAGACAAGGAAGTAATTCTTTCCTGGAACCTCTGACAGGAACTGGCCTTATCAAAATTCAATTTTAGCCCATAAAACTCTTTTGAACTTCCGATGAACTGTAAGAAAATAAATGTGTGTTGTTTTGTTACAGCAACCATAGGAAATTAATACATATTTAATACATATTGGAAACACTATTTCATTTCTAATAATTTTCCAATGTTAAATATTGGATAGTCTTTGCAGAATCCAATTGTTTGTTTGGTGGGTTTTTTTTTTTTTTATAAGTAGATGGGATTGAAAATTAAATCAAACTGTAAAAAATATCTAGAAAGTTTTATATTTAATTAATGTTATTTTCAAAGACTATTCTGCCTTAAGTACTAATCCTAAAGTTTAGAGGTAACAAGTGGAATTATTCATTGGAATAGTTGCCTAGTACATTGTAGAATTAACCGAGATATTTATATATAACTTCTATTCATTAGAATGGCTCCCAAACTACAGACTATATTTTTACATTTTTACTGGGAAATCTTCAAGAATATATAAAGTAATTGATGGAAACATAAAAATTATTAGAAATTATGCATGGTTTCATTAAGAATGAATTGTTTTTAATTAAATAAAATTCTTCAAAAAGATAAAATAACATGTATACATTTAATATCATATGAGAATATAATTTCAATTCAAAATTCTGTTTTTGGCAATGTTTTTAAAAGCTGCTTCACTAGTAGTCACCCTGTAAGTGAGAAAAAAATTTAAATTTGTTTTCAAAATGGAAAACTTACAGTCAGGAAGGAAATAGAGGTTGTTAGGCAATATGGAGCAGTTAGATTTTTGCAATGTGTAGATTACTCACACAACGTCTGTAAAATGAATATATAATGGAATTTTCAAATTTGAAGACAAATAGTGAAACAACAAATCAATAAGTCAAAATAAGAATAAATAAATAAATAAAGGCAGAGCAAATTCTACCAGGCAATATGTAAAGTATCAGAAATGTTATAAATTTAAATAAATTATTTACTGTAACTGAATTATTAATTAAACTCATGAGAAACATTAAAAGATGTAAAGAGAAGCAGTCTCTCAGATACATGAAACACATTTATAAGTGGAAAGGCAACAAAGATTTTTTTTTAAAAAGAGTAAAGACTGATTAAATGTATTAGAGATTCACTAAAACTAAACAGAAGAAAAATATTCATCTACAAATAGTGAATTATTATTATATGTACATATACAGGTACAAAATAAGTCAAAAAAGAAAAGGCCCAAGTGTTTATTAAGAAGAATGTATTTCAATTTACAACCTATACCCCCATTACTTTCTCATTTAACTTAACTGTGGTTTGTATTTATATTTCTGTGTTTCATAGTAAGGGATTTGGAGATATCAATATCTTTTATAAGACAAATTTAAATGATTAATACAAAGAGCTTCATCTTGAAAAGATTACATGACAAGATATCTCATCAATTTTCTTAAAGAACTAGGCATTAATTCAAACTGAAAGGGTTAAAAGAAGGAAGAAAATTTTAAAAGGTGGTACCAGAGGAGCTTTTTGACAATTCACTCAATCATCTTTAATGTCCCTGTGAGATCGTATTAAAAATAAGATACCCAAATTCAAGAAGGGTAATTTGTATTAGATAAAAGTTTTGTTAATAAGGTCATCTGTCATCCATTCAACATTCTTCAAACAATTGTCATAAGTTGGTTAACATTAGTAAGGGGTATGAAAGCAACAATTTAGAAATCAAACATCTTACTAAGTGATAATGCGTCACAAAATCACATTTAGCAGTAACACATTTTAGAATTTTTAATATTTAAAGTATATTTATAACAAAATATATTTAGGGAATAATACCTAAAAACAATTTGGGAAACATCAGCATGAATAATTTGTTTATTCTTCTATGAGAAAAACTAGTGACAAATATTTAAGATTTATTTATAAGTGAGATTTAATTGTCTATATTTTTTCAAAAAGTAAAATTTAAGAATGATTAAAACACAGTCACTCAACAAATATGTAGGCCTTACTTGTAATATACTAAGCAATTTGCTAAATATGAGGGTTTAGAAACTAATAAATAACAAAAAACATAGTTTTTAATCCTAGAATCTCAATATAGTGAGGATCTTAAAGTCTATTAATATATCAACACAACCTACAATAATAATTAATTTATTAATATTTATATTTCTTGCCTATTAAATGGTGTGTTTTTTTTAAGTGCATGCTAATAAACTTGAAAACATTTAATGCATTTTAAAACATAATTACTAATTTGGTTAATAGTTGTTTGCCAAATGCCAAACACCAGACTAAGCATTTAAATTCACTATACAGTTGTAACTTATTAAGAAAATAACCCAATAACAAAAAGAGATATTATTATTCTCATTTACCATTAAACAATAAATAATTTTCTCAATTTCACAAAGAAATTAATAGGCAGAGCCAGTGCTGGATACCACATCTGCCAAATGTTTTGCTTTTAAATACTTCATTATATTAACATCAATCTTTTTGTTTTTATCGTCCTGCCTCCATAACTATTTACTTTATATGGCTACCTTTTTGAAACATAAAATTTCATTTTATATATATATATATGAAGGAAATAGAATTGATGAACTGCCAATAAGGTTTATGTCAAAAAAAAAAAAAAATTCTCCCCAAGTATGCCTTTTCCTGGGTTGTCAGTGAGTATTCTTGTGATCAAGGGGATAAGTTGGAAGTGGTTTGCCTCATGTATATTGAAGTTAATTATTCTGTCAATAGCTATTGAACAGTGAAAAATTAACATGCTAGAGATCAAATATAAAACTTTAGTTATATTAACATCATACCGTAGTCTACAGAATTTTTTAGTATATTCACTATAAGCGAAGAAATAAAGAATTGCTTCCAAAGCTAGCTTAATTTGAATTTATTTGAATCACAAAATGCATATATTTTAGGATATTCAAAAAGTTATCAGATCACTTAATAAAACAAGGATTAAGTGTGTAGGGTACACACTACAGAGCATTATTACCCATAGGTCATTATTTTCCATATACCTCCACTGTAGTCTTCGATAATTTTTTTTAAATGCCAGAAAGATACATTTTGAGGATTTGCATGACTTTTATATCAGATATCAAAATAAAAGAAAGTTTGGTATATTTTCAAAGCTCTTAAAATTTAAATTTGTTTATATAAGTATGTTTTATGCAAGACTGTAAGGTTAGTTGAAAATATGTTTTAAAAATTCAGGTATTTTTAGTGATTTAATATTTATGGCTTAAAATTAAATGTTCAGTTTAAATGCTTCATACTCCATAGAGATTTTTATAATCCATACATTGCTTATTATGTTTCTGCATTGCATAAGACAGTCATAAAGAAAACAACATGAATACATATTGGTCCTGTATAGCCAAATAATTCAGTTTTGCTAGAAAGAATTTGTGCCTCTAAACTGTCAATTAATTATAAAAGTTTTCCTTAGTTTATTAGAGAACCATGACACTGAAGGTTTTAATTTTACCTTGAATAGTTGATTTGAACCACTTTGAATGGCAACAAGTTTTATAATTTACTACCTACTCTATTAGATATTTGTGGTTCTCCTTCCTGAAAACTTCAAGAAGTTTTCTTTATTTTCAATGTCACTCCCTACACTATGTTTTTTCTTCTTAGCCAGTTTTTTGAGATTCTGGAATTTACATGAAGTATTTATATATTCTGTCAGGACTTGTCTGTCTCTTCCCACACCTGTCACTTGTCTGATTAAGTGAACAAATGACTTTGTCTTCCCCATTACCTTCTAGAACACCATCAAATTCTCCTAGAATAACCTAGTGGATTTGCATCAATCATAACCATGTACAGTTCTGCACTCAGCTATTTTCCTCTAATTTTCTCCTTTACCACTTATTTTCATTTGTATGTTCCCTGTATGAAGTCTATTCTTTCCATAAATCTATTCTTTCCATAAATCTATTCTTTCCATAAAGACATTACTTACTCTCTGAATATGTCTCAGGTCTTAATAATTTAAAAGCTTCCTTTTTTCTAAAATTGAAACTTTGAAACAAAGAGAAAAAAATTAAATTCTCTTGAAAAACAATATCTTATTACCAATTCACATGAGGAAAGGAAGGAATGAAAGAGGGAATTTAGGGCAGAGAAATGTCTACCATGATTTGATATAAAAACCAAAGAACAAAGATCTCAAATATATATGTGTGTATGTGTGTGCATATTCATTTACTATTGCTGGTTCTTGATTTATTCATCTATCATCTACCTATCATCTATATCATCTATCATCTATCTATTTGTATCTAATCAGCTTTTTGAAAAAGAATACAAGTCAAACAACAAAACATAAGAAATATACTGGTTTAATTGGAAACAAAGTTATATATAATATTAACATACTTCTTCAAATATATATTTCTTATTTATTTATTCTAATGATTATTTTTCAGATTGCAATATATTTTCTCTCTCCTCATGTTTTTAAAAATTAATCATAACCTAAGTAAAAAGTAAAGTAAAAAGTCATTAAGTGAGTAAACAAAATTACAGAAGCAGATCAGCCAGCATTTAGAATTTATCAGTTTTCTATGAGATTATTTATATTTAACTTTGATACAGTCATCACAAGTAATAACATAAATCAAAGTAAAAAAGTTACACACATAATATTCTCAGATAACTTTTATGACCAAGATACAAATATAAAAATTTTTAATAGGCACTAGTAGAATAAAATCATCTTAAAACTAGAAACACTTTCTAATGATTTTACCACTTTTATTGGCTTAATTTATCAAAACAATATAAATTTACATTTAAACATTACATTAATTTTACATGTAATATGAGACTATGAAGAATGATTTTCTCATGGGGATGTAAAGTATAGCATATGGAATATAGTCATAATATCATTATAACTATTTATGATGTCAGTTAGGTACTAGATTTGTTGGGGTGATGACTCCATGTTATATAAATTTCTAATCACTATGTTGTACATCTGAAGCTAATATAATATTGCATGCCAATTATAACTGAAAAATAAAAAATTATAAATAATTATTTTATGTAATTAAACTTATAATTTATAATTATTTTTTCATATGGATAAATGTAATACAATGATTATAATTTTATAAAGTTTACTGTACTTTTGCATGAAAAAAGTCAGTATTTGAGCAGATTTAGAAATACATATGCTTTCAAAAACTGTATTATATTTATATTTATACCAAGAATTTTTCTAAGGCATTTAACTAAACTATCAGTGCTAACTATGGTCTGCAATTAGATAAACATAGTATGCATTTTGAATTGCTCACAATCTACTGAAAAAAAAATTTTATATTCTGCTATGACACTGACACTATACCATCAGCTTTCATAACGTAAATCACCTAATTTTATCTAAGCTAAATGTTTTTTGGCATAAGATCAATTGCCAAAGGAATTGGCAAAAATTATACTTCTTTTTTGCCAAGGGAAAAAGAAATAAGATACAAATAAATAGAGAAAGAAGATGAAATGCTGACAGGTTTCAGTCATATGAGAATACTCGCAATTGATATGGCCAGTAATATGGTAATAGGTGGCTAAAGTGTATATTGGAAAACTATGGGTATCAGCAATGCATAATGCTGAGTATTTGTGAGCTAAATATTTTTGGCATCAAGGTCAATTGCTTCTGTTGATCCCCTATATTAATGTGTTGCTATTTCATCTGAAAAATGATGGATGTTCACATCAGGAGCTCCCCTGACTGGGAAAGAGAAAACTGAGATACCAGGTGTTAGAGTATCCAATTAAAGCAACAAATCAAAAATGAAAGAGTTAAGCCTTTGATCACTTGCTGAAATGGTATAAACAAGACTCAAAAACTGAGAAAGTGCCAACTCCCACTGCTCCATTTTACTCCGTGGAACAGCATATAGGTTTAGGGTCAGATGGATTAGCAGAGATGTGGTGGTCATCTCACTGTTCAGAGTCCTAAACAAAAGGCTTCAACATTTTACGGAACCTGAGGTCAAGACAGAGGGTGGTGTCAATGGAGAAGGGCTAAGAGTGGAAAAGTACTGGGTACTGAGTAAGAAAAGGAAAAAGTATCTTCAGGATTTCCTCTCTTTCCCCCATAAGGAGGCCTCACTCAGCAGAGGAGACCAATAAGAACCTCTGCCCAAGGCCTCTGATAAAGAGAATGAGGAATAAAGTCATAAGGCCCAGGAAGGCAAACATGCCAGGAGCATGCATGACTGGTGAAGGACCTGGGTCCTTGATTGCATCTTCTCTGAGAGACTGCAAATGAAATAGCTGTGCACCAAGCCTGGTGTGAGGAGGGCAGCTTTTCTCCCTGAGGCCTGACACAAGTCCTTTATAATTGCCCACATTTGAGTCTGAAAAATCACACAAGTGTTTTTTAACCAGGATCCAAATTCCTCAGTTTGCATTGTGAAACCCAATTCATTAATTGTAAGAATTATTATGCAAATCACTGTTAGCACTATAGAAGAATGTGGTTAATAACGTGCTTTAGAAACATTAAAATAATTCTTTACTATTGTGGGCCAAGACTCAGTTCTTACAGATTAAAAAAAAACAGCAACTAAATAGAAAGTTAAAGATATCAAGTAAGTTGCATATTTTTATGTTTCTGGATACATCTTGTCTTTCAATATGCTGGAAAATCTAGGACTCTCAGTAATTACTACACAGTTTTCGAGAAACAGATGAGGGAAGGAGGAGGGAAAGGAAACACACCAAGGGGATGTGAAAGTGGATTAGAAGGCTGCTTAGTGGTAATATTAAGGTTATGTAACAAATTGTTTCAAGTTTATCTGAAGGGAGGACAGAAAGAACCATGGCATGCTAGATTAGATGGGACTTATTCCGAGGATAAATGATAGTGCAAAGAGACTCTGTAAAAATAAATTTCAAGTGAGTGCCCCTGAATACAAGGAAGGTATTATAGAATTGCTTTTGTCCCCCTTTTATAATAACTTTATGATGCCCAAGGGAAATTCATTAAACACAGTTTCAATTGTTTATTTCTTATGCTAGGTTCTTGGCTATTTTATAGTTTAGCCATAGGTGGAGAATCAGTCATCCAGACATAAGAATCCTACAGAATGAGAATAAGTGTACATTTTTATAATTATATATGCATGTTTATAATTATATATCCTGGTTTCAATAGCTCCACACATGGTTGACTTAAACAAAACAAGGGACCTCTGGCTTCTGCTGGTGGGATGTGGATTTTAGGAGAAAAGAGCCAACAAGGCTGTCAAGGCATTCTTTGAGGCAGGCCAATACAAATTTGAATGAACTCTGTTTTGAGGAAATGGGGGCAAGGAAATAGTCCTTAACAGGCAATGCAATTTAATCCCACCTTGGAGGACATTGCCTACCTGCACTCGCTGTTGCCTAGGTGAATGACTCAGGGTCAGGAAGTGGCTCATCTTCCCTGAGGAATCTCCACTGACAGATGTGACTAAATTACAGAGAAAAGACAATCTAAAATGAGATTAGCGTGAGAGAATTTTTAAAAAATAACGTTTCCACAGAAAATCAGGGGAAAATATAGATTAATTTTGCATTATATTTATAATAATCAGACAATACATTTAGCCTCATTGACTGTAACCTAAATGCATATATAACATTATTGGAAACCATATTTTATAAAATAATTTAAATGTTTTGAAATGAATAGAATATATATATACGTGTGTATATATATATATGTGTATATATATATATATATATATATTGATAAGTACTTCATACTATGAAAGTGAATCTTTATGTAATGAAAGTACAATTTCAACATATTTAGTCTTTGTCAGATCAGCCTTATGAATAACTTCAGGAAATGAACACTGATATCTCATAGATTTCTATACTTTAAATACCCTTAAGTATCCTTACCAAGAGTCTTGGTCCTGTTCACCATCTCTGCAGAAGTGAGTATCTGCCTGCTTGTAGCCATTCCCTAAGTTTATCTCAAAACAGTGCATGTAACATAATTTGATTTTTTTATCTCTTTCTTTATTTTGCTTTCTTTTTGTACCCTATATTAGGCAAATTCAAGTATATCAGGTATGTATTAATCAGTGGCTTGAAATATTTTTGAAGAATTTACTTATATAATATATGAAGCTTTCTAAGTGTAAGATACCTGAAATATTTAGAAAATTGTATGCAATTTGAAATATTTTTTGAAATATTGTTTGAAGAATTTACTTATATATGAAGAGCTTTCTAAGTGTGATACCTGAAATGATATTTAGAAAATTGTATGCAATTATATTACAAAAGTTTCAGAATTATCTTTAAACCGTAATTTAACAAGTGTAGCAGATATACCAAAATAGATTTTAAATTAATAAATGACCTAAATTTTAAATGTAAAATTATTAAAATAACAGAGGGACACAACATAAGCATTATTCTAGTTTTTCTAAGCATGACTCCAAAAGCAAATGGCATGAAGATAAACTACATATAAATAAAAATATTATTCCTATCTATCTGAGAAATAGTAAACTAAATTAAAAAGCAAATAAAAAATCAATTGATTTGAACACACATTAAAAGTGGGTATGTACTCAATATATAAAAAATTCTGCAAATCAGTAAGAAATGGGCATCCCAATAACAAAATACATATTATATGAATAAGCTATTCCTAAAGAGGACTATATAAAACAGTATCAAAACAAATTAATCAACAAAAGTAAAATAAATAATAGACAGCATTTTTTCTTTCTAATATAGTACCAGATATTAAATATATTTGTATAATAATATATGGATAATAATAATATATACTATATATAACCATATGCTGGGTATAGTTCAGGTAAAGGCTCATATTCAGATATAAACATCAAAATTTGAATACCAATATAAGCAAAAAAAAGTTTGCATATTTTTCTATTTTCAATTTTAAGACTGTTATAAAATATAAATAAATGGGTACAAAAGCTTAATTCTTAATTTTGTTCTATCATTATTACTATATAGCAAAGAACTGAAAGTATTTTGAACAAATTTGGGGGTAATTTGTTAAACAAATAGTGGTATTTCAAAATCATACTCTTAAATGATGTAGTGGATTAATACACTTTATATGGAATATTTTAACTTATTTTACATCTATTTTGAGTTAAAAACATGACAAGAAAGTATAATTTTTTATATAAATATGACATACAGTGAATATTGGTAGTGTTTTTATAGGCTTATGCTGATTTTGCTTTTTTAATCATTTGTTTTACAGTTTTTCTATGCCATTATAATTTAATTTTTAAACTCCAGGAATTTGATAACTATTAAATGACATATGACATAGCTAATATATAACAACTCACTACACTACTTATATTCAGTATATATATGCAATCACAAAGAACACTCATAATATCACTCTTCAACGGAAAGGTGACGAAGATGAGTCTTCTGCAAGTTTTAGCCATCTGGCTCAAACAATTATGAATATTAATTTCAATAGCTAGTTTTCAAATGTGACACTGGCTTTGAGCGTGCCAGCGGAAGAGAAATAAATAAATAAATAAACAAACCTGTTAAGATAAATTGTAATTAGATATAAAAAATAGATTATTTTGTCGAAATAAAATAAGATACTATAATTCCAATATACATGTTTTAAGTATTAATCATATTTTACCATTAAAATATTTTGTTGATTTTTCTAATTTTGTATAAGATATTACGTGCAAAATTTTTTTTTAATGAATCAAAAAGAAAAATAACTCAAGTGCTCATTTAAGAAAAAAAACATTACACAGCATGATAAAACTTTAAATATTATTTCTTATTTTACTTTTGGTCTACATGTCATGATTAGGAATATTTCAAATAAAATATTCATTCATTTATTCATTCATTTATACCAAAACTTTCTAATTAAGAGAATATACATATTTCTTTTCTGGCTATTTATCTTGATGTAATGTAAACATGTCATTCCATATCTGATTGATGAATAAATATAAATCCAAATGTGGTTAGGAGAATCCCTGTTTATATCTATTGGAGTAGTCAGAACCATAGGATTTAGCATTTGTCCTTTTTGTTTCCACTTTTAATTGTCTTAGTATTAAAAATTGTACTAAAATAAGCCAAGCTGGGTTTGGTAGCACCCCAGTTTGTAAAGCTAGCTTCTTCCATAGTCTTTTCTAGGAGTCTCAACTGAAAATTTAGCTGTATATGTAGGATTACCTGGGACCACAATTCTTTCTATATATGACTCTTTCAAGTGAAATGTTACCAACACCTCTCTATAAAATATGGCCTATTTTGTTGCTCACTGGTAAAACAAAATGTGGACATGCAGAAAAAAAAAATATTTGGGGTACTAGTTTTTCAATCAAACATAAATAAATCCATATAAATAAATATTTTTCAGACATAAATATTTCACAGTAATATTTTATTTTTAAAACTTGCTAGATTTTTAAAACTTTGCTGGTTGATAATAAATTATATAGTCAACCTACCTATTACCACCATCATAAAAGCACTGTCTTCTTATTGTACCTGAAGTTCTGTGTAAAAAATCTCTCATAAATCTCTGAACACTCTTCAATAATTAAATGTCAAAATTTGTTTAACTCTTTGTATTATCAAGCTATGTAAAGTTATTGGCATTATATTACATGTAATTAAAACTCAAAATTACTTATTTATTCAGATCCTTCTAATTTATTTTATAGATTTAAAATATAACTTGTTTTTTTTCATAACTTTTGATATTAATTGGCCAATACACTAAATGTTTTGTGTTGTCTGTTCTTTTGTATGATGGATGGAACTGCACTGAGACCACTATTTTCTTTCTTTCTTATTTTTTTTTTTTGATGTCTTTAAATACAGGGGTAGAATCAAGACACTTTATCTTTCAATTGTGTTTTTATGTAAAAATGTTATTAAATTTGCTTTTATTAATTTATCTTTCAGCATTCATTGCAAATGAGCACTGAGGTGATTAAAAGCTAGGTGGCAAGGACAAGACAAAACAAAACAAAGTAAAACTAAACAAAAAACAGGTTCTGATTTCACCAAACATATCTTTTTATATTTTCAGAAGGACTTTGCTCTAAATATTCCTTTTGAAGCAAATGATAGAGCAATTTAGAAAAGCAATTCAAATGAATTTCTATGACCTCTAACTGGCTTTAAAGCTCTAATTCAAACTTGAAAGACTTAAAGAGAAACAATATAAAGCCTCCAAACCTTCACACTAGAAAAAATTGATGCTCAGGAAAATCTAGAATTGATGATAATCTGATGCATAGGATGTATGCTTAATATATTTGCCATTTCCATGCAGGATATTGAAAAGACACTGCAAAAGCATCAGTGTGGGTGGAGAAGAAAGAAGAGGTGGAAAATGAGTAGCATCATTTTCAAGAATTTAAGCTTCTGGAATGACTTAAAGAAAAGCAAAATTAGCAAGCTATTATAGTAACTAGGCCTAGTTTAAACAAAAAATCTTCCCATGGCAAGGTTTGCAACTGAGTAAAATGAATATTAGTTAGATACTATATTTTCTATTATTTTTGTTACTAAGTTGCTATTGTCATCTTCCTTCATTTTGGAAAAGCACGCTGAAAGTTGAACTTCTACATTGGGGTACCAGTACTTCTGTACAAATCCCAATAGTAATTAAAGGTTACTATTTTATGTATCTCAAAAGATGTTTTGGAAATTACATCTCATTTAGAAAAAATACTTTCTTTTTAACCTATTAATTATACTTATTTTTGTTTCTCAAAAATAAAATAAAATAAATAAATAAAATAAAATAAAACACACATTCCCTAAAGATTAAAAGCATTGTTCCAAATGCTCTTTAGCTCATGATGGATTTTTTAAATGCTAGTGAAATTAGGTGGCATTTTGAAGCATTACTGATTTGTTGAAGTGATATAATACAAACTCAGATCTATTAATAACTTAAAACATAGTATTATCATCAGAGGGCTTCCTTGGAAATATCAGAGAATCAACTCCTATGACCAGAAATCAAACACAGCTGAAGATAAGGCACCAGACTTAATAGTAAGAGTGGAAGAATACCAGAAAAGGGTGGGTCATTTTCTGTCCAGATAAGTTTGCTGATAGGAAGGGAGTGAGACTGAGATTCAAAATGGGGTTATCTGTATATGCACTTGAGAACATCAAGTCCACTGACTCTTCATAACCTTGGTTCTTCAGAAGTGGCCCATTACACCTTATTGAAAAATAGAGGCTTTCTTTGCTTGAAGACTATGGAGAGGCTTAAAATAAGATAGCTCTTAGAAAACAATGCTTTTCCTTTCAGAGTCTGTCCCCACTTCTTCTGGCCAGTAGATCCACATTTAAGGTCAAATCTCAGCATTACCAGGCTGAGAAAGTGCTGAGCCTGCTAAGGGAGGAGAGAAATTATACACAAGTGACTTTGGTACCCCCAAATAACAACAACAACAACAACAAATAAATAGATGAGATTGCTCTTGGAACCTTGAAAAAACAGCCCCAATTAAATGAAGCAAAGATGCCAAAAACTCCAGTCACAAATTCTGAGAGAAGAGATCAAAAAACAGAACTGAGTATGCTAGAATGGGCTTACTCTAGAAGCAAGAAAAAATATATAAAAAACACAAACAAGATGACCACATTCCTTGATTGATTAAAGAAAACACCACATTTAGCAAGACACTAAAGAATGCAGTGCTGAAAACTCAGTAAGTCTGTCTTTTGCAGATCTGGATGGATGATATGAGATATTATTAGAGAACTGGACTCCTATTAACAAAGATGGTAGCATTTAACTTCCAATTGAAATGTTGGTTTAATTAATTAGACAGCAAGGTTGAAATTATACAGATATTTGCTATAAGGATATACAAATAGCTAAGGGCAAGTTAGTGGGCATCAAATAAGTGTATGACATATATGTATTTGTGTGTACATGTATATGTATGTATGTATGTGCATATTTATTTATATTTAATAAATGATAAGAAAGCTATCAATTACCCAAATGAAAAAATCCAGATACCTTTTTTAATTTCTAGGCCTGATTCTGTTTTCAGAATCAGAAATCATGACTGAAAGATAGAAGAGGAAGTTCTCATGAGGAAAGACACTGTAATCTATCAGGAAGTTTATAAAGTAGTGAGCCTTTTTCTTAAGAGACAATGGTGTCATATACCTACATAGCCATACACTGGATAAGTCTGAATTAACCACATCTTTCAAGGGCTGGTAGATGCAGTATGGGAATTGACCCTGACACCTGAGGATATAAGACATCATTATACCCATTAGAGTAGGGGAGCATGGAACTTAAGTAATAAAATGTGTCCTAGAACAGGCCTAGGTTTTGAATATACACCTAGTGATGATTTCCTAGGTTCTAATATGTCAAATTGGAATGAACATACTCAGTGGCTGACAGAGAGCTCACATTTTCTTGACCTGTAGAGTGAGAATTATTATAGCGGGAAAAGTAAAGCGGAAGCCCTGATATTACCCAATCCCCACACCCCATCTCTGATCAAGATAATAAATTAAAAGCAGTACTGCATTCAAGGAAAAATGGTGGAAATAATTGGCACCCTCTCAGACTTAAAGGATGTAGTTGGTTACATCTAATTCAACAATCTGGTCCATGAAAAGTCAGGGATAATGGCAGGGGATAGTAGATTACCAAAAGTGTAACTTATCAGTATACTTGATTATAATTACTGTGCTATGCCAGTTGTAATATTTTTACCAAAGTAGAACAACATAATTTGTGGTGATTGGTCCAGTGAATATGTTCTCTTCCATACCCATTGAGAGAAAGACTAGAAGCAGTTCACCTTCACTCACTATACACTGATTCTCTTGCTCCAGTGCTATGTAATTCTTCTGCTCTCTTTCCTAAAACAAGGGAATCTTGATGTTCTGGATACCCTGAAGACTATCACATTGGTCAACTATACTAATGACACCATATTAATTGTAACCCATGAGCAAGAAATGGCAAGTGTTCTAAATGACTTGGTAATAAAACTATTCTACAGCATGCAGATAAACCCTACAGAGATTTAAGCGATTGCCAATCAGCAAGGTTCTTAGGGTCCAATTGTCTGGGGCATGCTAGAACATTTGACTCCAAAGTCAAAGGGAGGTCATTACGCTTTGTGCCTCCTACAAAAAAAAAAAAAAAGTACAATGTTTGGAAGGCATATTTATGTTTTGATATCAATATATTTCATACCGCAGAACACAGCCATAACCCATTTATTGGTGTGTAAAGCCATTATATTTGAATGATGGAAGAACAGAAAGGGGTTTATAGAAGTTTTAGGTTATGACATAAGAAGCCCCCCCCATTTGGGCCATATAATGTTTCAGATCCCATAGTACTTTAGATATCTGTGGTAGAAAAACATGTCATGTGCATTTACTAAGTATTAGCTAAGTGACAATTCTTAATAAAATAGTCATAGTGTAGACAGACACTAGAGCTCTAGAATAAGGCAATGCCATCTGCAGCAGACAAGTATAAAATCAGCTCTTTGGAAGCTCTTAGACCCTAGTAGAAAGAGCATCTGACTATACGATATCAAGTGATCATGTATCACAAACTTTCCATTATGAAATCAGATTCCCAAAGTCTTAAGTGTGGGTGGGCTCAGAAGCAATCCATCATAAAATAGAAATAAGGTCAAGCATATTTAGAGAAAGAGAGAACATCTCTTTTCTCTTGAAAGTACCTCCCAGAAAAAAAAAAAAAACACTTGAACTGGGATTGCCATCTCCTGTTCTATCAAATCCCTTTTATCTATCAAATCCCTACCTATGTCACATATCAGTTAAATTGCCTTTTATTTAAGGAAGGTTTCAAATATCCAGTCAGATGCCCATTTTCTCTCTTCACTTTCTAGGCCTATCTCCATGTTTATACTTTCTCATTGAATTATAATTGTTTTTGTCTTCTGCCTGAAACAATACTGATTCAATCATTTTTCTTTTCTTTTTTCCCTAACTTCCTATGCATTCTTCCTTCCATCTTTCCTTCCTGCAAATCATTTCATATTGTAAAATATTCTTCTTATAAATTGTTAAAATAATATATTAAATATGTAGTGACTTTTAGTGGGAAAAATTGGTTACTTTTATAATTATTAAAAAGGCAATAACAGATTTTACAATTATGATTTAGCAACCTCCTTTTGAGATATCAATTACAAGAAAATAGGCAGAAATTCACAATAAAGATTCATGTTCAAAGTTCTCAGTGTCATTTTTAATTGCAAAATGTGGGATCCAGCTCATATCTTTAATACAAGAGAACAATTAATGAATGATGGAGCATTCAAATAATATAATATATTAACTATTGTAAATACTTTAGAATGTAATTAATAATCTTAGGAATTGCATACAATAATACTTAGTGAACAAACAAAAGCCAAAATTAATAAAATTTGGTCAATATTCTTATTTTAAAATATTGCCTATATACATATATTAAAATTGATGATAAATTAAGAGGAAAGAATGAAAATGACAAATTAGCTTATTGGGAAAGTTCTCCAAGAAATATACAGGTTAAGACAATGGAGAAATGAAGAGGAAGACAGTGGTTATGCAAATCAGAGTTATCTTCCTAGAACGTGAACATTATAGAGATGCTGAGAAGTTAAGTAAGAGCTCCTAGACAAATCAGTGTTCTTAGGGTCAGGAATATAGTGAACATCATGACATTTCAAAGTCCTCTCCTCACCCACATCTTTATCGAGGTGTCCTAAACACTCACTTTCCTATGATCCTGAAGAAATCTTCAATAAAATTACAAATATAATGACATACTCGGTATGACTAAATTTGGTGATGGCCAGAATTATGATATGAGCTGCAGTGTGTGTGTGTATGTTGAGTGAGTGGGGAAGTGATTAAATTCCCTAGGTAGATATAGAAGAGTGAGGTAGCCAAGTGGGAATTAAAAAAAAAAAAAAAAAAAGTCATAAGAATTTATAAAATTTGAGGAAGGACATTGAAATCTCTCTGCTGATGAAATTAGAAATTTGAAGCATATCAAATTAAATTTCCCAGGACATGTAAATCCCAGAGCAACATTTGAGAAGAGAGAAAAAATACACATAATATACATATTTACTAAGTATTAAATCCTTTTTGTAATTCTTTACACCCTGGCATATTGGAACATAGTGGTTGATAAGGTTATAAATGGAACTTCTACTTTGAGTCAAGTGGGCTAATGGTTTAGATATGCACTGGATTAAACTTAATCTGTTGATCTAAGTAGAGACAGCTAGCATAGGGATTTACTTAAATCTTATAAAATGTCAATGTTTTCAGATGTTAGGTAGCCATTAGTGTTTACCTAGTGTGTTAGTTTGCTAAGGCTGCCAAAATAAAATACCACAGAATGGGTGGCTTAATTAAATAACAGAAATGCATTTCTCACAGTTCTAGAGGATAAAAGTCTGAGATCAAAGGGCTAGTAGGTTTGGTTTCTCCTGAGGCCTCTCTCCTTGGCCACCTTCTTACTGTGTCCTCACATGGCCTTTCCGCTGTGTCTGTGTTTGTCTTGTGTTTTCCTTTTTTCATAAAGACATACCAATCGTACTGGATTACCCCATTCTTACAACCTCATTTAACCTAAGTCACCTCTTTAAAGCTTCTATCTCCAAATATAGCCACATTCTAAGGCACTCAGGGATAGGACTTCAACATATGAATTTGAAGAAACACAATTTAGTTCATAACACCTATAAAAATACATTGGAATACAGAAATTTTATTTAATAAGAACAGAAAGATAAAGATGATGACTTCAAACAGGCATCAAAACAAAATTGTGCAAACCCTTAATTTGCAAGGTTGATGGCTGCTCTTCATTTGATTAATTTATGACTCTATTAAGTCCCTACATTCAAAAATTAGTTCATTAAATTTTCATGAAAGTATAAGTATGTATTGTTTCAAAATCTTCATTTAAAAAAATATTAAAAGTAAATCTGCCAATTTGTTTTTTAATTAAGGCAGTGTGAAGAAAAAGCTAATAATAAATATAATATTCCTCTGGAGAAGTCCCTCAAGGAGCTTGAGAATAATTTCAATTGGTATGCAGCAGACATTGGATCAAGTCCTTACCAGAAATAAAGGAGTTAACTATTCCGGAAATGACAAGACCATCTGGGAAAACACCTGAAAGAACAGGTAAGGTCCTCTGAATATGCAGCTTTCCAAATGAGAACTGAAAGAAAAATAGGAATTAGCTCATAGAAGAGAGTGAAAGTGTTTCTAAAAAGATAATCAGATTACTACCTTAAAATTGATAAAACAAATTGTCTGTTAAAGCAAAGCATTATTTTTCTGTTGCAAAGAAAAATGCTGATTTTTATCTTTTTGATTTAAGTAAAGAGAATAGAAACCCCATCCCCAACCCCTCCTGTTTTACATCATTTAAAAACCTGCAGTTTGGAGTCTACATTGTTTCAATTATGACCTAAGTAGTTTGACTCTAAATTTTTTTGTGCTTTTTATAACATATTCTTAAATAAATGAGAATGATATATAAAAATATATTAATCTCTTATGTTTCCCTAGTGCTATGTATCATTAAACTTTTAATATTAATACAAAAGGATTAAAATATTTGAAATTAAAGCACTATTGCTACTGAGCCAGGGAACACATACCCTCTGACAGTTCCTTAGTTTGATAGTATGTTAGGCTGGAGAACATCTTGTGTGCATCAAAGCTGTGAGCAAACTCAAGTGCTTTCTTTTTGAATAATGTGTCATGGACAGTTAACTATTTATTAAATTTAGCGTATTGGTGTAACTAAACCAATTCATTGGATACTTTGAACGTCAATTATATTACAAGGTCATGGAGCTACAGAACATGGCCAGGAGCATGGCAGGCAGTGGTTGGGGGTGAATTGGTCGTTCACAGGAGACCAGAGTTTCATTAGTTTTTTTAGGCTTCTCCCCGCCTAAAAAATAGAGCTTCCTTTGCCTCATTCCTTCAACATAAATACACTCCAAAGGGGGGAAGGGGTTGATATTTTTTTCTTCTGTTTCACTAACCATTAGCACATTTACAAAAGTAATTGGATCATTTCCAAAAAGTTACCTACCTCACATCTTTTTAACCTATACAAGTAAGATTAATACTGGACTTAAAAAATGCATTAGGATTTTCTCATTACTGCATTGTCTATCAACAAGTAGCCTCTGGCACAATAATAATATAGTTTGTCTTCAGGGCATCTCTGATGGCTGCCTCATTGACTCATTGACAGACTTTATAGCCCCACCCCCTAAAGCACAAATAATCTCTGTTCCTCATTTTTAGCCTGCACCTGAGGTTTAAAATCTCAGAGATTCAACATGGTATCAGAGTTGGTGTGTGTGTGATGCCAGTACAATATCCTAGAGCAGTAAATATATCTGTAAGGTTTGGGAAGTTTATTTGCACAGAAGTTGAGGAGATACTAGGTTTTTGGATTTAGGTGTTACTGTATTGACTGTTTCAAACTGAGTTCCTCTTTTTCTTGTTGTTGATAGGAATCCTGTTTCAAAAAGATAATTGTAGTCAGGGTAGCCTCTAGGAATTCATCTAGCTTTCCAGAAACCTTTCTGAGTTATCCTGTTCCTTTGCTATGTGAACCCAACTTGACTGAGGCCTGTGTTTTAAATCAGTGCCAAATATAGCAATGAACTGTAGATTATGGGTATCGCTGTGGACATTATTAATTAGTATACATTTACTGGTGGTCCTAATTATATGGGAACTTTCCATATGCTTCGAATAGAGCCCAAATTTGTGAAGAAGCCTGGAATGTCTTGGCTTTAAGAACTCGAAATACCTTTGATGCACTTGTAACACTGTTGATGTGAGTCAAACTAAGGATTGAGGTACATTTAAAGAAGGAAACACAATGAGTTAAGTTAATTAATAAATAAAAACATAAATGAATAAAATAAATTTATATTTTTTACTTCAGTCTCTTATAGGAAATCAAAGGGATTTATTTCATAACACCTGGAAATATTTTATATCTGGTTTCCTCTTCTCTCAGAATTTGTTATACCCCTCATTCTCTTAAGCCTCTCATTTTTCAACCTTCCTCCATTATAAATACTCAGATCTGGTAACCCAACCCAATGACTAACTTTCTCTTTCCCTTCCTCCCCTCTCTTTGCTTTGGTTCAGTATGTTATTCCTTCTCTCATGTCTGAGTATTATCTTGGCTTATTCTATGATTTGCATCAGGAATAGTTGGATATGGCAGACTCTCCTGAGTAGAAGTAAATTTAGGGATAGGTCAGGACTCTCATGAACATTGTTACCCAATAGTCAGCAACTTGAAGGAAGAGGGGATTTTTTTTGCCCTAGTTTTATTGAAATATAGAATTTTAAAGGTAGAAAATAACTATTCTATAAGTGAAAATACATGTGGGTACTTTAATCTTGAAAATAACATAAATTATAATTTTTCTAAAAGAGGGCTTATTTATTGAAAATTTTTAGAGAATACAAATACAGATGTGAAAGGAAAATAAGAGATACTAAAGGAAAAGTAACAACAATGAAAGATGGTCTAGTGTTTTAACTATGGGGTTGGAAAGAGGCAGATATTTAATTGTAATTTGTGAGCCTTTTATTAACAGCATGTTCAGAGAAAATTCTGGGGGGAAAAGCTATTAAACATAGCCAGATGAGGTCAGAAATCTTCTGGGAAACCAATTGTAATGTAAAGCCATGAAAACATCTAGGTAATTTTCTTACTATGGAAATTGTCTATAACACTGAGTAGAATGGGATTTATTGAGAATCAATCAGCTATGCTGTCTGAATACAGAGATTCTAACATTTTAGATGTAACTTTAGTTTCATTATAGCCTATAAGAAAAAAAATTAAAACACTACCACAGTGAACACAGACATCAATTGAAAGATGTATCACAATTTCAAAAAGCTAATTACTGGAAAAAAAGTGACTTAAAGAAGAGAAATAAATTTAGAAAATAAAAACAAAACCAAAAATAAAAAGATTAGATTATTTCCACATACCTTAAAAGTAGGTAGACTCCTTAAAAAGCTCAGTTATGCTGTTTCTCATACTTATACTCCAGATGATGGCAACTTATCGTAGTTCTTGTAATTTTATTATTAGTATTAGGGTTTTTATTAGTTTCAGGCTTCTTGGAATTTATGGCTACAGGGGGGTGAGAATACTCAATTTGTAGAAAATACTTTGTATATAAGTTGGGCAAGATTCTCATCAATCGAGTTAATTATATTATTTGAGAACTATTTAAAATAAGTTTAATTAAAGATTTTGCCAATAGGTTAAGATGTTCAATAGTCAGAAAGTTTCCAGTTGTACCAGAGGCGTAAGCCTGTTTATGGCACAGAAAGGTATGGGGTGAGTACTGAAATATATATTTGAATAGTCAGCCATCCAACAGACAGGAAATCCCTAGGCCCCAGACAAATTTAAAATAAAATAGGTATTGTAGAGTTATTATAATTCACAATTCACTTTCTATAAAAACGAAATTATATTCTCTCCCATTGTCATGAGACTTATGATGTCCCTAAGCTATGTAGAAGTAACACACTTTCTCAATGATTTAACATTGGTTTTGACCTTGTGCCTGGATTTTATCAATGTGATAAGAGTATATGTGAATGGTGTCACTGTCACTTACAGTTAAAAATTTCTAGGATCATTTTTTTTTTTTTTACCACGAGAACGAGGGGCTCCTAACAGAAGCTTCTGCTTCAGCACAAGACAAGAAATGAGGCAGAGCCACAATCGCCAAACCACCGGTCCTGGCTTTATAACATGAGTGAAAAATACTCTATGTCATTATAAGGCTTAATGTAAGATATAATGTAAGCCAGTGAAAACTTTGAATCTTCTTTTTTTTTTTTCACAAGAACAAAGCTAGCTAATAGAAGTAACCTTTAAACAATTGATAAATATGAGCAGGTTAATTGCAGTTAAAAGAAAATAAGGTAAATAACACTTCTTTTAAATTTTGCACTGATGTAGTATGGCAAAATGAAAACCTAATGATACATAGATGCTTATGAATGACTATAGTGAGCCTACAAAGTTACCAATCCCATTAGCCCTTAATAGAATAACCTAAAAATATCCACAAATGTGGGATCCTAGCCAATGTTTCTTACTCTCTTGAATTGAAAATGGCTTCTACTACCTATCTTTGAGAGAATGATGTCAGTGCAATGTTGTGTCACATTGAAGATAAGCAAAGGACATAAAGAATTTCATTAGAAATCGTATCCAGTTACATGGACATTTTCAAAAACAGAGATTTTGTTTAGTTCATTGAGAGTTTTGATGATTTCTTGTTAATACTCATTAGCCAGAAATCAGAGGAAGATTAGAAAATAACCATCCATACGTTAAATGCATTTAAAAAAAAATAATTGCTCTTCCAATTTGTAGTAGCCAATCTTCCTCAATGAGAAAATAAGCTTGACTTCAGATATGCAATGTACTAAGTTTGGTTAATTTCGGTAATAATAAGTCATGGAGAGAAAAACATCAGCTAATATAGAAATTAGTCAAAAGGACTATAGTTGCACTTTTTCTTGGCCTCATTAACATTTGATGTAACTTTTAACCTTCATACAATGGTAATTACCAATATTACGATCATTGTAATTAAGTGTATGAGAGAGAAGACAGACACCTATGGTATATTTCTGCTGAAGGTTTTGCTGTGTGAAAATGAAGTACAGGTGGTAAAAGACT
Organism: Cynopterus sphinx; assembly: GCA_030015415.1. NCBI lineage: Eukaryota > Metazoa > Chordata > Mammalia > Chiroptera > Pteropodidae > Cynopterus > Cynopterus sphinx. The sequence continues at coordinate 28,226,804 of CM057381.1, forward strand.
CATTGCTTATTTTAGGGAGCACTATAAACCTAGAATATGGTTGATGGTGGTACTGATAGTGGCAGCAAACTTTGGAACTAATGTTATTACTAATCTTAATGGCATAATCTGGGTGAATTTTTAGAAGGACCAATCTGTAATAACTATTGCCTAGTGAAGATATCTATATGAAACTATTAGAAAAGGCTATTGTCTGGCCAGGGCTGTGAACACATGAGAATATTTGCACCCTACTATAAATTCAATTTATTTCATTCATGAGTAGAAAAAACCTTAGCCAGGTTTTGTAGAGGATAAATAGATAGATGGCAAAATGTGCTGATAAAGGTTCAAAATTTGATGAGAACATAAATATTTCAGAACTTAGTGTAATTAAAATTTCCAGGAAGGAAATCGTGGACCTCTGGAATTTAGCACGCTTGGAAATTATGTGAAGAGACTGAGTTAGGTGTCCTTGATACTTTGGTACTAAACGAAAACTACTCCTGATGACTATAAAAGTTTCTATGAATGTAGGGGTAAATTAAGTGCTATTCTTATTTGGTGAATAGATAATCAGTTTCTAACCTAAGACAGGTTGAACATAGGGAGTGCTGATATAGGATATAACTTCAAAATCACAACAAAATACAAGATGTAAAAGTTATGAGTAATGTTGAAACAAGGTGTGGGCAACAGAACATTCATAGAGCAGCTTTTTGATTGCATGAGAAATCTTAACACTCCCAGGTTTGTTAATGCAATCCTCTCTCACTAGCTGTAATTAAGTCTGACCTTGAGTCTAAAAAAGGGTTAAATATTTGGTGACAGAAGGAAGTCGAATTTTGAATGGTGAACACACAATCCAGCATGTAGACAAAAAACCGTTGAATTGTACACTTGAAACATTTTATTTTAATAATCAATGTCACCCCCAATATTTTTTAATAACAAAGTAGTAGACCCCAAATGTGCCTCCAACTGTGCTAGTAGCAGTCAATAATTAATCTCCAGTTCTTTGCAAGGGAAAAGTCATGTGATCTAGAGATACATTGTTAGATCCAAAATATTTCCAGATTTGAAGATAAATGTAGGAAATGAAACCTTTAAATATTTGCATTAATGGGTTGTGAGGCTGGGCCAGGTGAGCAGATAATCTAAAGTGGGACATTATATACTCTATGCAACTTATTAATTTTCAGCCAAAAATAAGAGGACCTGAAGCAAGAGATTCCAGGACTCTGGTAACAATAAATTAGACCATCTTAAAGGAGAAGAAGCATATATCTAGTTATACCATTTTAATTTTTATGCCAATTTGAGACCTAGAAGAAATCCTGCTATTCACTTTAAAGTCTTTTTGAAATTGCTACCACACCCCTTTTGTTCTTTATATATTTGCAAGTCACAGAGTCCTATGAAGGAATGTATCCTAAATTTATTTAACTTGATTTATAATACACATGAGAGTATGGATCAGATGTATGAGTGGTATGACATAATATAAATGGTGATTTTACTTTCCTAGGTGATGGCATACACATTAAAATATAGGTTTTAGGGAATTTGTCTCCAACCCAGGTGGCAAAGAGAAAATTTTCCTTGAGTTATATGTGGCTACAAAAGATGTCTATACAAGGTCATTTAAAGCCATATAAAAGTCTATTTTTGTAGTCTTAAAGCCCCTTTCAGTGGCTGTAACATCCCTTGAAGAGCTTTTGAATCCACTGAGTTGACAATTATTATTTTCTTAGAACATGTATATACTATTTACTCAAGATATATATAAAATAAGCATAACAAATATTATTTGAATCAAAATAATACAGATTCAGAAACTATAGCAAAAATATTTTATCAACAGGCCAAGCAAAAATTGTCCATAGCCTTTTGGGAGAATAATATAAATTCAATATAAATTGATGGTTTTGTAAGCCATAGATAGAGTGCTGTTTCTCCTTTCTTCCTTCCTTACTTCCTTCCTTTCTTCCTTCCTTCCTTCCTTCCTTCTTTCCTTCCTTCCTTCCTTCCTTCCTCCCTCCCTCCCTTCCTCCCTCCTTTTCTTCATCCCTCCCTTTCTTCTTTTCTTCTTTCCTTCCTTCCTCCCTCCTTTTCTTCCTCCTTCCTTCCTTCCTTCCTTCCTTCCTTCCTTCCTTCCTTCCTTCCTCCCTTCCCTTTTTTTTTCTTCCTATCTACTTATCTCACATTTTCTACACCAACCTATGATTTCTTGCCTTCCTCTTTCCTTTTCTTCCTATTGAGTTTTATTTTGTTTTGATTTGTTATAAGGTGGTAAATAATGTGGGGTTACTTTGGGGTTACTATTTTATCAAAGGGACCCCAGATCTTCAAAACAATTTAATATCTTTATGTCATTTTATTACCTACATCTAGAGATAGAATAGTGCTAGTGACCAGAAACTCAACCTCTGAGATTCTGAAACCTGCTGAGATTTTTCTGTTTTTTTTTTTTTTTTTTTTTTATATGTATGTGTCCGTAAACTATTTAAGGAGAGATTTGCACCTTTATTTTCAAATAAAGCAGATTAAAGTCTAATGGTATTTCACCATGGAAAGCTTGAGAGGAACATTCACCATTATACTTTAATTTTAACATCAAGAAAGTCATTAAAATATAAAAGAATCAACTTTTTCCTTTCATACTTTAGTATGTTACCTAAGAAATTCCGTGAATATACTAATTTATTGTTTGCTGTAGGAATATATTTTATTAAATGACCCTAATATGATAGAGTAATGCAAGTTCTGGGTCCTGAGAGTACTCAGTCAACTGAACTTTCTCAAATTCAGACATAAGACTAAAATCGATGAGGGTCAATCTAATTTATAAAATTATTTTAGGCATTGCATTTAATGAGAATTAAGAGTGACATAGTTTAATTAGTTTTTGTCTTTAATCTTTTAAATTTTGTGTCATTTCTTTATCGATTAATATGAAATTATACTTAGTCTAGTGTTTTGAGTCCAGAGTGGTAGTTTCTAAAACTATGAGGGAAAAAAAAAATGACTTTACTACATCTGCTAGAATGGTGGATTTATGGCCCTTTAAATTTGAGGAATTGAGTAGTGAGTAAAACAAACACCATTTTGCTATTGTCAAAAAGTATAGTCTAATGGAAGAGCCAGTTATTAAAAATAGTATGATAAGTGCTAGCAAGGACAAATACAGTGTGCTATAAATGAAAAATCTAACCTAGTCTAAATAAATCTCCTAAGCATTTTTCTGAAAATAGAAACTTTAATCTTTTCATTGAGATCTAAAGGATGAGTGGTTAGATGACAAAAAGACAGAATGCTTTGGGCAGAAGGAACTGTGTGTGGTAGCCTAAAGCAGGGAGAAGCATTGTTCACTAGAAGAAATGAAGGAAGATCACAGTGAAAAGAGAATAAGAGAATGTTAAAAAAACAAGCTTGAGAGTGAGGCAGAGACCAGGTAAGGATGGGTCTTGTTGTACAAATTAAAAGAGGGAAAGCCAGTGAAAGAAAATATACAAAAAAGACATTCAGATTTGCATTATTAAGTGATTGATTTTCTTATACTCTAGAGAAGAATTTGCAGGATGAAAGGAAGTAGGACCAGTCAGTCAGTCAGAGGGAGGTTGTTGTACTAATTTAGGGAGCAGATGGTGAAAACTTGAATTAGGATCCTGGTAGAGAAGATACTGAGAGATGCAAAGTCTGAGAGCTATTTAGAAGGCAAAATCAATAGAACATCAGACTTCACTGATATGGGGAACAAAGAGAGAGGAGACTGTCTTAAAGGACCCCCAAGTTTCCAGCTGGTGCAATTGCTTGTATATGGTTATGGTTCATTCAGATGGGAGCCAGTAGAGGAAGACACAATAAATTCATTGTTGAAAATAGAGACATACAAATAGGCAGCTGAGAATATGGGGCTAGGATTCAAATGAGAGGGCTGAGATGTAGACAGATATTTATGTATTTAGAGTTAGGGTTTACATAACAATTGAAGCCATTTCTGCTTGATAAGAATAATGCCAAAAGAGTATGATATCAAATAAAACAAGGCAACATGGCATAGTTTTTTTTTTATTACTTGTTAATATTGTTTGATTTAGAGGTAGTGGTCTATGTTATTATAAATGTAGTATAAAATGCTTCTAAAATATCAGAAAAGGTGAAAAATATTCACTGGATTTAGTGATCAGTAATTGTGAAAGAAAGCTTAGTAGAGGGCTCAGTAAGACAGGATGGAATGAAATGAAGACTAGGAGTGTGATAGAGAAATTCTGTGAAGAAGTTGGGCTTTGAAAACAAAAATAAGGATTGGTCACTGGGTAGGAAACTGGGTTTGAAGGATAGGCCTCTTGTATTTTGTATTTTGTTTTTTGTTTTTTTGTTTTTTGTTTTTTGTTTTGGATCATTTGAGGTTAGAAAAGTTCCAGCCAGTTTCAATGATGATGGAAAAGTTAAAGTAAATAAGTAGAATGGAATATATACAAAAGAGGGTGGTGATCAATCTGGCCAAGAGGTGGCAAGAATGGCTGAAATGCAGAACCTCTTTGTTCCTGAAACAGAGCAATAGAAGCAGATGCTAAGAAAATGTTCATAACACCCCAAGTCTTTTCTAAATGTTCACATATTAGTTCACTTAGTCCCTAGCCAAATGAATATTAGAAACCACTAATATCCCCATTTTATAGATAAAAGATTAAGTAAGTTTCCAAAAGCCAATTTTATGCAAGGCAGGTCCAGTAATCAAACCTATAAAGCCTAACCCCGGGGTCAAGGCATTTAACTACTATCCTATACTATCTCTCCATGTACTCTTAAGATTTTCTGGTTTATTTTTGAGACACTAAGGGAAGGCTATCTCATGACCTCTGTTGTTTTTTAGTAAAGACTAATTTAATCTTAATAATAAAACATATATGCTTATTACAGTATTTTTAAATAAAGAACCCAAAGTTTAGGAGGATGAGAAATGACCTTGGTTTTATATATAGTAAATGGTAAAGACCAAATTTGAACCCAAATCTGTCTCAGTTTAAAACCATTGACCTTTTCCCTTGCCAAGATGAATGGTTTTCAGATTTCTATGGTTGAAAAGCTGCTATCCTACTGATCACAGTTACTCCAAGATTGATCCCTCAACCCCTCTTTAGAAGAAAGCTTTTCTTCGTCTCATTTTTCTTTTTCTTTTTCAACTCTAGAGCCTACTGCAGTAATTCAAATTTGTTGCCTTCTTCAGTGCTTCAATAGTACCCCTTACTGACTTCAATCACAGCATACTTCTTTGTACTATAATCATCTATTTAATTATGGAACAGGATAACTGTTAACACATCTTTTTATAACGAGAAAGGCTACCAGCTGCTAAAAAGTAGCCTTGCTGAAAGTAACCTGGAGCAAATCTTGTAGAATTATCAAACATTACTTATGTCTCAGATTTATGAAGGCATTGGATAAATTGTGTATGCAGCCCTGTGGCTTAAAAAAAAAAAAAAAAGTAGGAGGGTTACTTTGAATTATCGCACTGAGATCCAATGTTAGAATAACATTTTGTGTGGGAAAAGGGTGTCATGTTCAATGTTCTTCAGTAGAGCAAGTACAACCCAGGAGGTCCATCGGGTGGGTGGGGTACTCTGAACCAGTGGCAGCAGTTGCTGATTCTGGTGTAGATCTTAGCTTCTTCCATCTAAGGTTGGAACACTTGTAAGGCTCGCTAGTTATATTTGTCAGATATTAGCTGAACATGAGGAAAGTACTGAAAAATATTTAAATGAGTCCTCAACTGTGGGTAATATTGTTCTGGGTACCACAGCTGCAATAAACAGACTTCATCTTCTTCACTATGCAGGACAAGGTCTAGCAAATGTGCATTCTTTGATGGTGAGAAACAGTGACAAACTTCTAGTTCTCTTAGCCTGGCGTTGAAAGCCACACCCTTATTCCCCATATACCAACTAACTCAAGTTTTTTGGACTAGCCATCTCAAGACATCTAAAAAACTGAATATTGAATTTATCTATGGAGAAGCACAAAGGGTTAATTGGGGGAAAAGGATCATTATCAATTTGTTTCTACATAGTCAAGCAATGCAAAAATATGTCCTTTGCTAACTCCTACTGCAGTGTGAAAAGACACTGTTCATTTACTTTTGCCACTCTGGTATTGCAAATGTCCAGTCAAAGTGGAACTTAATAAGAAAACCAGGAAGAAGCATAGTATATGTATTTTTCCCTTTGGTCATAGGCTCAGATAAATTTGGCTCTATATAATTGTAATAGCTAATTGTTTTATGGTACTTGTAGCACTATACTAGGAATGTTGTAGAATTATTTCATTTAATATTTAAAGAACTCTAAGGTAGCTACTGTTATTTTGTTCAAAACTGAGACTTAGGCACTAAATTACATAGCCAGCAGCATATAATTAGTAATTGACAAAATTGGTATTAAATCAGGATTGAAATACAGTTAGTTATTACAGTGTGAAGTAAACTTTCCTTCAATATCAATTTTTAAGCATAAAAACCTTGTATTTTCTCATAGGTAAACTATATATAAATTATGTATAAAATGATGAATAAAGTAATTAACACTAAAATTTTAACTTTTATTAAGAACCATAATTTTTGAAAATATCACAGGAACTCCAATAACCTATTTTTAATTTTGCATCAGTAATTTTGAAAGACACTATGGTTATAAACTGTGTAATTTGAAATTTGAACTTAACAGATAATGAATAAACAACATTTACTGAGTTTTTCTGAAGGAGTACAGTGTTATTTAACTTGTTCCTTGGCCTCTCATTTTTCTAGACTATAAACACAAAAGTAGAGGAATTGCACATATAAAAGTTGTACAATAACATAAAATTTTCACAAATTGAACCAGGATAATAAAATATTTTTTGTTAGGATCTGAAGATGTTTTATATTCCCCAAATTCAAGATATAAATTTTTTTGGGGGGAAACATTATTTAAGTCATAACATGATCAAATTTGTAATTCAATTTTTTTTAAAAATTTGAATAAATTAAAAATGATGTCATGATCTTTGGATCTTTGGCTTCTCCTTATCATATGGCCAATATATAAGCATTTATGCAGGCAGAATGTACTTTTTACCAACTGCAAAATATTATAAGATATTTTTTCTTCACTCTCCCATCATATTACCTGAATACCAGTAGTTCAGACCTGATGATTTAATATGTGATATGATATCCAAAAGGTTTTGTCTTGTATGTTTTGTTTCTTGGTATTGGGGAAGAGGAATGATGGTTATTGTGGGTGTGCTAACAGAACAAATTACATTTTAATTACTTTGGCCCCTGAAGATTATTTTAAAGTGTTATTATCATCCTCAAAGTATTTTATAGAACATGTTTTGCTATTTCTCACCCCATCCAATCCCCACACTCAGATATTACAAACTATCAAATGCGGAGTATAAAACAAGTAATAATTCTCAGTTTATATCAAACCTCTCTTTATACAATTCTAATTATTTTTGTTATTTCTACCATCTTGAAGTTATCATCAAAGTAGCAGAAACTTTAATCATTGCCAATGTATCTCACAGGGTAAAAATTAAATATAGAATTTATTATTCTTAAATTTTATTTATAATTATATTCAATATTTATTTAAATCTTTTATTTTCTTCTCTTTATTTTTCAATGCAATGTATCTTGATCACTTTTTATATATTTAAAACATTTCAAAAAACAGTCTTTATTACAACTCAATTAAACTAAAGTAATGACAAAGTACAAAAATTAAAGCATTTTCAGTGTGTGTGTTGGCTTCATCCTGTCATTAACTCAATGTTTCTTTTTAAAACACATATGCTTTATGGCTGGATCTCATGTAATCTCAGAGCTGAAAGTATACATAACATAAATGTAGAGTGATATAGACTCATGTCAGAGAACCTGTCGGAGATAAGATGGAAATTTTACACATTCAATAGTTATTTTACTATAGACAAATTACTCACACTCCCTAGATCTATCTCAGTTCTGTTATCTGCTTCATGAGAATAATAGTAACGACCTCATAAGTTTTGTTGGCACTTAAGAGAGATGGCTAATGTAAAGTGCCTTAAACATTGTGTTTTCTGTAAATGACTAATAAAATCAGCAACATTATTGTCCATGCAAAGATTCTACGACTGTTCTTCCTATCTTCCCAATACAAACTGGCTAAGAACATTATTTTTAGCAATAAACTCTTTTATACCATATCCTAACATGTAAATTAGCTTTGTACAGTTTATTTTCACCCCAAAGCCAAGTCTTAGCTATCTTTCTTAAAACTCTGGGACTTTGAACTAGTACTTATCTCCAGACCTTCAGTTTACACATCTATAAAGTCGGGAAAATTATCATGCTTATCAGGACCACTGTGACTGGTTTTGAAAGTAAATTGAAAAGCATGATACAAATGTTTCATCTATTGTCAGTTTTGTATCAAAATTGCCACTTTTCTATATTATCAAAATGGAGTTCAAATGATAGATACAGCTAGACTTATCCAGAAATACTAAGAAAAACATCAATACTTACTTAACTAGCAAGCATAAATTAACAGGACAGTAGAATCTATCCACCAATAACTGAGATTTTCATCAGGTGTTATTCTAGTAGGCTTAAAACAATTTAGCATTATAATTCAAACTATGCATGTTTATCTATATAATTATGAACATTTCAAGGTTAATTCCTCCAAAATGACATTTAATCTCTCATATTATTTTTTAAATGTGTAAATAATTACCAAATAAATAGAACACAAATTAGAGCCTTGCCCCACTTTGCATATCAGGCTTGGAACCTTGAGTCACTGATGTATACATTAATCTAATATGTAGGAATATAAGACATTTAAAAAATAAATGCTCTTGTATTTTTAAATACTCAACAGGACATCAAGTCATTTTTATTATAGGCTGAGAATTTGGGGAACATACCATCTTTCCTAAAAATGGGGAAATCAAATTTTCTTAATGAATATAAGAGCTATTAAATATCTTCTATTTATATGTATGTATATTTAAACAGCAGTTTGGAAAGTCCTTCAACAGTTCCACAATAGCATTTCTAAGATATACATACTTCATAATCCATGAAGATAAGTTGTGATTGATCTAAGAATTAAATGCAGAAATATCTGGCAAAAAATTGTGAGAAATAATTATATATTTACAGTGATTTTATTAACCTGGTTAACATTTTTTATTGAGCAAAAGTAGAGTTTTCTAAGATTCAGTAAGAAATATATTCAAATATAGTTTATATATAAACTAGTATAAACACTGAGAATCAAGGAGACTGTAGGAAAAAAGTAGAGAGCAAACTGAAGAGTGTAAAGATAAGAGCAAGACAGTGTATAGAAATAGAAGAAAAGAGATTTAGTTTTAGATGGCTTATAAAATTAGGTCAATTCATTTGTTAATTGCTTTTTCTTTTAAAAGTCTTTTGAGAGAGTTTAATATGATAGTTATTTTAAGAATAAAATACCTTTCTTCTCTCATTCTCAGATGTGATCATTAAAATTTTTACTATCAAGGGAAACTAAAACCATATTACACTTTGAGTCAGTTAAATTATATGAATAAATTATTTATCTGTAACAAAGAGCTCACATGTTTCTAGGCATAACAATGATCAAGTTAAGGAATCTTAAAATAAAACATGATTTGGAATGTATATTATATGTTATTTACTTTCTCTTGTTTTTCATTTGTCTGCATGGGATTATTAGTAGACTAAATACGTCCATAAACAGAATGAGTTGTTTTAGAATTTAACATAACATGCTTAATTGACATGCTGAAGGAAAGTATTAATCTTCTACTAAAATCATTGAGAATAAACATAGGCAATAACCATAAGGAAGCAAATGCAGGTGTTTATATTAGTAACTTCTCAAAGATAACATATATAACACCATTTAGTATTAAAGTATAAAGTATACTGTGAAGATCCATTTTGTATTATCATTATAATGAAGATGTAAAAATAGTGAAAATAACTAAATTTATATACTATATATATGTTTAAGTTTACTAAATTGTAATTTCATATTGTGTCATTAGTAACATATCTGCTTTAAGTTGCTCATCACTTCTAGTATTTAATCAACATGCTAGCAGAGATTCTGCTTTGTCTTTTGTTGTATATCCCAATCACATCAATTAGGACCTGCCTCTAGTAATTGATAAATAACATTCTGATTGTCAAAATTAAACAAAAAATTTATGGAATATGAAATAGGAAAAAGTGAATTGTTAAAATTATTTGCTAGTATTAATTAAAAATTTAATAAACTTGTTATTTAGGAACATATTTCATATAATACACATGTGTTTATTTATTTATTTGTTTTAATTTTAGCCATATTACAGTACATAGAGAATGCATTTGGAATTAAAATAGAATTTATTATTGACCTTAGACTTGTCTTATTTTGAGCCATATCTCTTTTTTGTTCTCATTACCCCTTTAATAGTAGGTAATAAAAGATAATGTTATTATTTTTATCATAAAGGTGGCTTCTCTTGTTATTTGGGTCTTTTCAGTGACATATGTTGTACTGTCTAAATGAAAATGAATTGTCTTTGAAATTAGTGAGATCTTTTTACTGGAACTGTCAAAAACAAAGTTGGAAAATATATAATTTTGTCCTGGATATGCTATAGAGAGGATGCATACATCAAATATAAAATGGTGTAAAACAGTAGTTTTCAAATTGCATTCTATAAATTTTAGGGATTCTTTTCTGGTTGCCAAGGGTCTTCTTTGAGAATAAAGAAAGAGCCAAGCAGACAGTGCCCCCGGGCCTGCATTTATGTTTTGAGCAGGGCAAATTGACTTTAAATGCGTTATATATTAAGCTTCCATAAAGGATTTATCCTGAGGAAAGTAGTACATGGTTATTTAAGCTTAATAGCTGCTGTATTAAAGACCCTTTGAGGTCCTTTTTAACTTTCAGCTTTCATAATCCCATAGATACACAAAATAAAGGTATCACTCAGTTGCATACATAATCTGTTATCTCTTCCCTCTTTGAGCATATATTCCCTTCCCTGCAGGAGCATTTTATTACCACTCTCCTGTGAACTGTAGAAAATGTAAGGCTTGATAACACTGTAAATTTGGAAGTATTTTTGAGAATATCTTTTTAACTATATTCAAGAACATTAAATATCTGTACAGTAGGTAATGTATAAGAATGTTATCTTAAATGCATATTGTCTATAGTAAAACATAGAAATATGTATGCATTAAATACCAAATCAATAAAAGGTGAAGTAATTATACAATGCCTATTATTAAGGTACACCGTGAAAATGCTATGCATTTTAAATGGTTTGTTTTAAAACAATCTTAAAATCATAAAAAAAGTTGCAAGTACAACACAAAGATTGTGGGGTATTTTCTGAAACATTAAAGTGTACTTTAAGTGTAGATTTCTAATCTTTCACTCCCAAATTCTTTAGTATCTATCTCCTGTAAGTAGGTAAGCACTCCCACAAAATCACAATAGAAGAGTCAAAACCTGAAAATTAAAATTGACACATTATAGCCATTTCTTCCTTAGATCTCACTCTAGTTTTGTCAATTATCCTTGTATTGTACTTTATAGCAAATTGATCAGGATCAGAATCACCCATGGCATTCAGTTGTTATGGCTCTCTGGTTTCCTTCAAACTAGAATACTTTTCAGTATTGCCCTGGTTTTCAAAAGTTTCAAATTTTGGTGTATAAGAAAAGAATTGTTTAAAGTTTTAATCAGAGTTTATCTGATGTTTCCTCATGATTATTTACATAGGTTTTGCATCTTTCCCAGGAATATTACAGAGACTATGCTTAGTTCTCTTTGCAATTTATTAGGCAGCATATGACTTCTATTTTTCTTGATACTGATGATGACCAGTTTGATCAATTGATTAAGGTGGTATCTGTAAGGATTCTCCTTTTTCTTCTGAAATAGACAATTATTTTGTAGACAGGTACATTCAATAAATGTAAATAGCCAAATCCCTTATCAAACAATTTAGTCAATTCATTCATTTATATCAATATGGATTCATGATTATCTATTTTGTTCAATGAGTTAAAATCAGTTAATTCTGTTTGGCCAGGATGAGAGACCTTGAAGTTCCTTCTTTAACTTTCACCTCCTATGATCTCTCTGTTCAAGTTCCAACACCCAGATCTGGTAACCTGTTCTCATCCTCTGTGCTTCCCCAGCTCAGACCCACCAGTATACATGCCTTCACTACCATGCACCACTTATAGGTTTAGAGCTGAATTGCTTAGAACGGTAAAGGAAAAAATAGTAAAGAAAAACAATGTTTTTATTTTTGTAATTAAAAATGCTATTTTGTTGCTGATTTAGAAAGTTAAATACTTTTTATAGAGTTTTCAGATGTTTCAAATGTTCCTTAACAAAACAATGAATATGATGGTGGTGGTGGTATATGGGTAAATAGATGTGTAATTTTCCTGAAGGAGGTAAGTGCGTCATAATTACAAATGTTTTCCTTTAAAGATTTATAGAGAACTAAAATTTGAAATAATTAAAAAAACACTGTGTAACCAAGTTTAAAATATTAATCATATACCTACTTCTCCTATGATTATAGAACCATATTCCTACTCATACTCAAAAAACATCAGAATCATCTTTGAATCATCTTCCTCCTTTTTCTCCCACAAAATTCCATCAATTTCATACTTGCAGTATTTTTTATATTTATTTATATTTTCATTTACTTGTATGTTCTCTTTCTGAGCTTCCACACTTTCCCCTGGTTTGCTACAATGTCACAAAAGGTGTCTTCCTACTAGTCTCTATGTCTTTATTTCATATTGTGCTGCCAAATTAACTGTATTCTTCTTCCTATTACTAGGAAAATAAAAAACATTCAGCAATGATTAGAATCTCTTTTCTAAGCTACCTTTTCAATCTTGTCTTTCCCACCCTTCTCTTGCAAAATTGGTTGCTCCAACTCAAGTAAAGTCTTATTGTTCGTTTTGGAAACCCTTGGATTTCCAAGTCTGTCCCTTTTATCTTCTTTCACACATAGCATTATTCTTTAATACTCTACTTGCTAAATTAGTTACCTACAAGGGAATTTCCATAAGACTGTCAGTCAATTTCTCAACAGAAACTTTGCATGCCAGAAGGGCTTGGCACAAAATTTTCAAAGTGATGAAAACCCAGGACTTACAACCAAGATTACTCTACCCAGAAAAGTTATAGAATTGAAGGACAGATAAAGAGCTTCCCAGACATGAAATGCCAAAGGGATTTATCATCACCACGCCAGTATTATAGGAAATGTTGGCAGGGACTTCTTAAGAAGAAAAAAATATGTATCAAAATATGAATAAGAAATGGTAATAACTATGTATCTATCAACAAATACTTCAGGTAAAAAATAATTAAATGCTCCAATCAAAAGAGAGGGTGGTTGAATGGATAAGAAAATAAGACCCTTGCATATGTTTCCTACGAGAAAATTGCTTAAGATTAAAAAACACACAGAGGCTAAAAGTAAAAGAATGGAAAAAGATATTTCATGATGGACCTAGAGGATACAGCTGAGTGGCATAGGTCAGATAAACATAAATGCCATATGATTTCATGTTCATGTGGAATCTAAAGAACAAAATAAACAACAAAACCAGAAATAAACTCATAGATACAGAGAACATTTTGAGGGTTACCAGATAGGAGGGGGATTGGGATGGTAAATGAAAAAGTGAAAAAGGATTAAGAAGTATAAAATAATCATGGAGATATAAAGGAGAGCATAAAAATATAGTCAACAATATTGTAATGAAAATATAGGGTGTCTGATGGTCACTAAATTTATTGGGGTGATCACTTTGTGAAATATATACGATGTCTAATCACTATGTTATACATCTGAAAGTAAGTAAAAAATATTATAAAATATATTCTACTTGCTGAAATCTTCTCCAGCATTTCAACATTTAAAGCCTTGGCCAAATGCAACCTCCTGTATTAAATGTTACTTGAGTCTCTGAAGAAGAATTATGTCCAGCAGCTACTTCCTAACCAAATAACATATGTTGTTTTCCACCACATATTTTATTTTTTAATTTATTAACCACTTCACATTTGCAATGTGCCAAACAGTATTCTAAGCTCTTTATGAGAACTAATTTAATTCCCAAAACAACCCTAAGAGATAGGTACTGCTATTACTCTAACATTAAAGGTTAGGAATTTAATCCACAGAGTTTATAAACAATTCAAACCTACACAGTTTAACTCTTGAGACCATGTATTTAAATTTTATGCTGTGTGGCTGATGTTACTTATACACAATTTTACCTCTTTTATAAGTACACAAATGAAATACCTAGATATCAGTCATTTTCCTTCAGAGAATCCAGTTCATTGCATTGCATTTATAAGGCATTCTATAAATACTTGTTTAATAAACAAAAGCACTAATATTTATTGAGCATATATTATGAAGTACTATTACAATGTAATTTGCCTTTATCAATTTATTTAATCCTTTAGTAATCTTCATTATATGTACTAGTACACTGTATAACATTCTAAATATAAAAAAGTGATTTCCATAACTTATTTTTTCACTACATGCACCAGGAAGTACAGATTGGGAATGTTTGAATATGTGATCTTGAAGTCATCTGACAGTTTGAATAGATTGTCTTAGTTCAGGCTGGAAAAAGCCTAGCTAAAAAATTGGGGAATGTTGGCTTTATTTATCAATGTAGAAACTAAATCCCATAGAGGTTCCCGAAATTGCCCAAGATCACACATTTATAATAATACAGCTTGAATTTTAACTCTCAAATCATTTTGCCCCCTTCAACTCCCACATTTGCTCCATGAAAGAATAAACAAATGGAGAAAGAAATTGTGCTCTCACAATATAGTTTGCCTTTGGGAAACTAAAATCAGAGCCTGAGCAATGAATGCATTATCAATCAAGAAAAACATTCTACCTTGTTCACATATAAAAAAATGTGGTCCTCACAGAGTGCAAAAATGTTAAACTATCTTGCCTCCACATACTGAACATCAGATAAATATTAAATAGGCAAGTGGTCCATTCCTACAGGATGCTGGAACAAATATTTTATATACTGAGCCTATTAGTTGTTTTAAAGGAATAAAAATAAATTATATCTAAAATAATAATGGAAGTAACTGTGAAGATGTGATTGGATATGTAAAGTCTCATGTAAAATCTCAAAATTTTATCTTACAAGTTAATTGATGAACAGCAAATGCCTGTGTACTTCCTCAAAGATAGTCTTTGGAAAAAGAAATGCATACCCAGACAAATCAATTTAATTGTTAAAGAAGAATGAGAACATAAACTCAACAAATAGTTCAGCCAAAAATAATAGACTCGAGTTGTAAACTTGATTAACTTTATAGCTATCATAATCAAAAAAACTAAAATTAAGGTTATGGCCTAGAGATTTTTAGAACACAATATCAACATTTTACAAGTATTAAGTATGATTTAACACATCATAAATAGTAGTTAGCTTTTGCATATATTACACCCAAAACAGAGGTTTATGATATACTAACATTAAAAACACCCCTTTCTATGGAAGTAAATCTCAGCGAGGGGATGAAAGCATTCAGAATCAGTTATTGTGTATTATATCTTCAATGAAAAAAGATTGGCATTAAACTTTTATCTACCTATCCACCTTTTTAAGAAACTGTTAGTGTTTGTTTGGGACAGAAGCTTTCCATTACCCTGAATAATCTTCCTGTCTAATCTATCCCTGCTCACATGACATATTTTACAAAATGGGGGTGTTTCCTAATTTTTTTGCTGCCAAAACTTACTGTATTGATCATTTCATACCTATATTATAAAGTACATGAGCAAAAAGTGTCCATAATTTTTCAATAGATGAAATTTAAAAGTCAAATATATGAACATTTAAAATGCTCTTTCAAATGTATTTTTAAATATATTCTAATAAAGTGCATAAGTGTATTTTCAACACATTCTGCAACATTTAATGACATATAAACACATTTTTACTTTTGAGGGACTATTGGGTAAAAAATTATATCTTGATATTGTTTGAAATTCTGTTATCTAGATTATTAAGTTAAATATTTTTATAAATGTTTGCTATTAAATTATATTTCTTCTTTTGGGAAGTACCCGTGTATCTATAGCATTTAATCTACTTTTGGATTATTTGTCTTTTTCATTATTTCTCAAGCCACATTTATAATTTCTAGATATTTCTATTTTTTAAGAAAAAAATAAGATGTATTGAAAGTTTATTTTTAAAAGGATATGGGCCACGCTGAGGAAGGCTGCAGCCCTGTGGAATTTGGAAGGTGAAAAGATAAAAGGATAAAAGACAAAGTATGCTCCAAAGAAGAAGTGGCTTTTCAGAGACAAGAGCTGTAACCTAGATATTTCTATTTTTAATTTATATATTACAATTATTTTTTCTTTTTAATTTTTATAATAGACAGTTGTATTTTGTGCAAGAAGTGAGGTTTTGTCTTTTCTCTTCTAATATTTATGCTCCTTAGTCATTGTTCTTGTCATATTGCTGTGTATGGTAAATTACTGGGTGTATCTGTTTGTAACCATAGTGTCAAAGTAGCACACCTTATAGAGTATGTATGTATTTAGTGTCGGGAGCCAAAACACCCCTGCGGCATGACAGAGTCACCGGGGGACAGTCTCGGCTGCAGAGCAGCGAGATATGTGGGCTGGCTTTCCTCTCTCTCCTTGCATGTTTTGTAACTTTGCTATTAATATCATTAATATGGAATAGTGAAGGAATGGAATTTTTACAATGATAAAATAGGGGACTGGGAAAGAGAAACATTAGTAGAAATCACTTAGAAATCTTACAGGAATTAACCACATTCTGTTAATCATAAAACTTGTAACAATGAGCTCAGACGCTAACTGCCTGAGTGACTCTGCTTACCTACATAGCATGAGAAACAATCACTTGTGTATAAGCTGAAAATTATTGCTTGGCTACCGTCATGGGAACATAGACTATTAACTATAATCATTCTGCTTTTATACCCCCGCTTGCACCCCTGGCCAGTGGGTTGACAGGTAGTGAATAGAAGAAAAATGGGTAGAAGGTAATCTCTAACAAGAACGAGGAAAAGAACAGGAAAATAATACCCTGGTGATGTGGCTACCCGCACATGCTTAGGGACAGAAGTCATTGTCTTAAGCAGCAAACGAAAGAGATATGATCAATTAAACCCATAAGTCAACCATTGTAATTATTATGTTTAACAACTTGCCCTGGGTGATAAACTGTTTTTGCACTATATAACGGCTTTGCAAAATAAAGATTGTAGCATTCCACCCACCATCTCGTCTGAATGCTCATCACTTTTTCGCCGCCCCTGTACCTCCCTCCGGGACTCTGGTCTGCTGGAGCTGGACTCCGGCAATTTAGCATATTTTTGGATAAAAAGGAGGCATTCTGCCACAAAAATGTTGTTTTTCAAAAAGTGATATAACTTCTCAAGAGTGTTATAGAGAAATATCTTTTACTAAATAGTTATATGAGGTAAGCCTGCAACCTAATATTTTGCAGTTTTTGAAATTAACCTCTCCCCCAATACTGAAAATTTTATGAATAAAATTTGGAAAATTCATTTTCAAAATAGAATAGTATGAAGTATTAGTTCTTAACTTTTTTTTAAAAAAGTGACATTTAGAATTCTAATAGTTTTCTGGGTCCAGATATTAAATTAGTTGAACATTACATTAAAAAGTTTGCATTGAACTTTCAGCTAATAATTTTAGGATATAAATTATTTTTACATGATTCAATTATTTTATTAGGAATTGCAAAGAGCTTAATTTCTAACTCCAAATTTCAATAAGAATTTATTATCATTACTTATGTGTTTATTTCAAATGCAGTTAATTTCAGAAAGTCAGGATAGATGTCTAATTTTTAAAAACATTTTTAGAGTAACTAGTTGGTCCCGCAAATAATCTCTAATTTTGACGAATAAATTAGTTGCTTTCATGTTATTGTTATTGACTTGTTTTTTTATGTATTTGTAGTACTTTAATAACAATCACTGTTATTTTTTGTTTAAATTATACTATTTTAGGAAAGCTGGAGTTCCTTCCAATTGTCTCATGTGTCCTATGAACACAACTCTTGTGGTTTTATAGCTTTCTTACCTACTGACATGAACGCACGCACACACGTGCGCACCCACACGACCCGGGATTATCTTGTATATTCTTTGAAACAGATTTAACCAGGTAGATTTAATCACTTCCTTAAAGAGCCCTGGTTTCTTTTGAAAATGAGATTTAGAATCTATAATTTGGGTATTGAGGGACGAGGAAGGCTCATTTACTGTTTGGTTTTTTTTTGTTTTTTTTTGTTTGTTTGTTTGTTTTATTGCACAGACATAGAAAAGATGTTTCAAAGAGAAACTCAACACAAGTTCATTCTGTTATTTCTAGTTCAAATGTAAGAATTAAAAAACGTAACTTCATTTCTCTAGGACCACAGGGTAAATTATTTTATTGGTATTACTTTGTTGTCAGTTATTTGAAAATAAGGACAACAACAGCCAAAGGAAACAATGACAATTGGGTGTATAGTCTGCTGACTACAGCACAAATAGTCCATTGCTTTAATTATTTCTATTCTGAGACAACAATCCAACCTTATAAAAAGTACTTTACTATTATGTTAATTTTAGATATTCCTTAGGTCAAACCTAAACTTCTCATATTATTGAGAAGGTTAAAAAGCAAATTTTCACATATAATCTTATCTAGTATATGTTTTCAATATCTAAAGATAAAATATATTTTTTAGTAACATACCTAAAGATTATGTTATTTTTCATATATGCATAATGTGCCTTTCAAGTCTTTAAACTACTGAATTCTTTATTGTGATAAAATTTTATACAAAAATTCAATATACAAGTGAATAAAAGCAGAACTACTCTAATTGAGGAGGTTTTTATGTAAATTTTGTGTAAATAAAGTTGCCTAGAACCCTTACCACTCAGAGAATCATGTTACCAAAATCACTTTAAATAGAAAACTAAAATAAAAATGAAGCTTTTGATTTTCCAATTACAATGACTATGGCCTGACTTGTTCATTATATTTTCTAGCTCTATAAATCAAAAAAAAAAAATAATAATAATAATAAGAATTCACCTATCAGGGGCATGGCTTACTTATGTGTAATTTTAGGATCTCTGAAAAGTGAAAACAATAAAATCATGGTTTTTAAAGTATTTTGTAGATGTTGTAAGTTACATGTAAATGAAAATTGTAATGTTTATAAACTGAATTCTAATGTTCATTAACTACATACCTTTTTAATCCTGATCTTCCAGGACTAAGAATCTTCCCTTATTTCTCTTCAAAAGAAATCTTACAGGATTGTCATACACACTCAGTTCCCAATTAATCTAAAATAATTTTAAATATCTAGGGCATGTATCTTTTAGGTGAATATGTGAGGAATTATTTGTAAAAGATATTCACTCTCATCACTGACTAAATCATTCCATGTGAGTTGTCTAGTCAGATGCAGTACTGTATCTATTGATATTTTAAGACCTCATATATTTTATATATTCCTATAAGTTCATAACACCTCCAATATCTTATGCAGCAGGCAGCATATGCTTAAGCTATTAAGAAAACTCTGACCCACAAGATAATTGTATCCTCAAATATGATTTAAATCTTTGATAGAGGATATATTCTGCATAAGATAATAGAACCACCAAAGCTTCTTTTAGGATAATTTAGTTTCCAAGGTGATCTCACATTACAGATTTTGAAGAAAGACATTATAGGGAGGCGTCCTTGTCAATGTTATTTTAACTACATCAATGATATAGGATAGATGTGTAAAAGTTTGGTTAATAAATACATCTAGACATAATCTGGATACTGGCTCCTATTCATTGTTTTATGTCTAATGTCTTCTTTGCTTCTTAGCACAAATTTGTTGAATTAAGAAAAAGTAGAAGTAAAATTACTCTAAATAGAAGTTTAGAAAGATTTTTTGGGATGTTATATTTTGGAAAGGTGAGAAGAATAAGGGATTACAAACTGAAAGGTCAACAAACATGAGTCCTACTTTACAGAATATTTAGCATGCCTACATGTAAGTACAGATAGTTGAAATTATTTTATTACTAAAAATATTTCTAACACTTAAACAGCATGGTATTATTTAATAGTTATTCTTTCTTGAAGAGGAAGTGGGTTTAGAATATTTAAGTAATGAAGTTGGGACATTGTAAATGTAAATATAGTCATTTTTAAAAAGATGATGTAGAAGTCTGTTTTGACATTTGATGTAAAAACAAATAGCTACTTTACAATGTTATTTATCTCATAATATCTCTTGGAAGACTTATGCCTTAAAATGAAGTCTTATGTTAGGTTATAATATGATCCCAAGATTAAAATTATTTTGTTTGTACATATCTGTTTCTACAATATACTATTATTATTACAAATGTTTTAGAAGGTAGCAGGAAAAAAGTTTGTGTAGTAAACTATGTAATTAAGCAAATAAATACTTAACCTGGAATCAATACAGTTCATTTGCTTCTAAAATGAAAACACAACTTTATTTTCATGTTTATTTTTGAATCTCAAGATTTGTTTCTTTGTTAATTATTAAATTTGTTAAGTAACTGTACAAACTTGTAATCACTTGATATAAACCCATTAAATAAATACAACAGTATTTTTGGTAATAGTATAACAATGGTAAAAACAATACAAAGGGATAAATATTATTAATTATCATAATTTATTATAGTCTTTCTTTTGACCATATCTGATGCCAGGTAAACATTAAGGGAATACTGAGCGATCACATGTGTAGAAGAAAAAGTATGTGAATAGAAAGGGGACTCTCTGAGAAACAGGAAACTTCTACTTTAGCAGATAAATAGCATGTTTCTGAAAGGAGGAAAATAAACTAGCTTGGTTGCTAAGGGCAACCCTAAATGCTACTTCTTCAAGCATGACATTGTATTGGAAGATTCATGTCTCTGCCTCTGCTATTTATCTATCTGCAAGTGATTAAGATGATGCTATTTTAAGTCAGGTGTTCCCATAACTGTCAGCAATCATGAGTTGTGGAGCAGAGAGCATAAGCACATTGGCTTAAATTCTATACCTTATGTGGTGCCCAAGGCAAAAACGTGAAAGAATGAAGGCTGGGAACATGAAGAAATGGAGGCCTCTTATCAAGTGTAATGTTGCCCTTGTCAGGTAAGGCTGACATTTGCTGGAATGTAACAGGACGCCCATCTGTTTTGGTCAAAACACAGTTGCTGTGCAATGGAAAATTACCTGAGATTAACTTGACAAATTTGTTTTGCAGTTCTTTGCCCTGCTACCCTACCTATACAAGGTTTGCAAAGTAAGTTACAGATGTAAAAATAAATCAGCTTAAAGTTATAGTAAAAATATTTATAAGGAAGCTTCCAATTTGTACAGATATTATTATGACTACTAAAATTTTGTAATGTTTGGCTAAAGATAATTTTAAATAATATTTACAATTTATATTAGATAATACTCCATGGCATGTAAACATTTATAACTATAATTTAATTTTTTTCCAGCTTTTTTGACGTATAATTGAAAAATAAAATGTACATACTTAAAACATATGATGCCATGTTTTGACATACACATACATTATAAAATGATTACCACAATCAAGCTGATTAACATATCCATCTCCTTGCATAGTTATCTTTTTAGTTTTTTGTAGTGGGAACACTTAAGATTTACTTTCTTAGCAAATTTCAAGTATATACTACAGTATTATTAACTATTGTCCTCATGCTGTACGTTATAGCTCCAGAATTTACTTATCCTCCAGAAAGGCAACTTGATGTCACTTACCAAACCTCTCTCCATTTTCCCCACACCCCAGTGCCTGGCAATCACCATTATACTCCCTGCTTCGAACCATTTCACTTTTTTAGATTCCACATGAAACTGAAATGATGCTACAACTATAATTTTAAATTATAGTTGTTCTTATAGAAGTCATGATGTTGATCTGTGCTTAAAGAAAACAAATACCAATTTCATTTTTCTAATGAATTCATGGTTATTGGAAAAATGAAGTTCCATTATAATTTTGGCTTCTGGTATTTTCTATTTGTACAAAAGATTTGGGTTTACACAATGGAATAGTAATTGTCTGTAGACTGTGCTTTCCATTCAACCACTAGAATGTGGATAATTTAAAGCAGGACCCCTTTTCATTTTTATTTTCCTACCACCATGCTACAAGTCAATGCCTTTAGACAATATAGTTTAATTTGTAGTGCTCAGTTACATTGCTATAATATAGATATTAAAATTTCCAAAAATAATTTGACTCCTTATTCACTATAATCTAAAAAGCAATTCTGAATTCTTAATATATAAAAAAATGATATAAGGAATGCGGATAAAAAATAAAGCTTAGACAGTCTGTATTAGCATAAATAAACTTAACATCAAAGCCATCATCATTTTGCTTTGCACCTGCAAACAGATAAGTTGCCAGCAGACCACTGAGCACAGGTGTTATATATGCTCTATTCACCTGAGACCCCTAAACAGAATAAACTGCTAAATTTACTTCATGAAGATTCTGAGTGGATTCTTATGAAGCTCTTGACAGTGAACTTTTCTACATTCCTAAAAGCAGTTGGTCCAAATTCAGTCCCACTGTTTGTGTCAATGAAATATGAAAAAAGTCTGTGATGTTACTTGGTACATCAAAATCAATGAATCTGTCCTCAGAAAGCTGATGCAAGAAGAAAATTATAAAATAATGTTCTGTACCTATTAATAAAAGAGGTGGCTATATCTGGTCCCAGTGAAACATGGTGAATTGATTTTCTTTAACAAGCTCAGCAGGCATCTCTGGTCTTCGAACAATGAAACAAAAGCTTATATTAGAGCAGACAGAGCCTTGAGGGGTAATTTTAAAAAGTGTGGCTTCTCAGGAACCACACTCAGATTCTTTTTGAGTAGGTCGGTTGGGGACTAAAATTTGAATACTTGACAACCCTAGGTCCCCAGGTGTTTCTGAGTAGTTAACCTATAAATTGAACTTTTTCTTCCTTCCTTCCTTCCTTCCTTCCTTCCTTCCTTCCTTCCTTCCTTCCTTCCTTCCTTCCTTCCTTCCTTCCTTCCTTCCTTCCTTCCTTTCTTTCTTTCTTTCTTTCTTTCTTTCTTTCTTTCTTTCTTTCTTTCTTTCTTTCCTTTCTTCTTTCTAACTCTAAATAGACCTCAATGACTAGGGTGTGTTTTAGGACTTAAAGGTTGAATGGTGTAGGCCATAGGGACAGAACGAATTAAACTTTTTATTAAAAGTAAGGTTTACTGAGGTATCACATGCACCAATAAAAATTCCTCTAAGAGTCCAGCTGGATGAGTTGCATAACTATCAACTTTAGAAATACATAGAATGGTTTCATTATCCCTAAAACTTGTCCCCCTGCCTCTTTGCTTGAATCTATTGACATAAAGATGTTTTTAATAATCATCTATTATTTTAAAAAAATGTGTAGAATTTATAGTAATGTCCCATTTTTGTATTTCTGATAATGTGGTAATTTTTTCCCCTTAATTTTGTTCCTAATAAATCTGGCTTGAGCTTCATCAATTTTTTCATTATAACAACATTTTGATCCAGTTAATTTGTTCTGCTGTTTTTTTGATTGAGATCATACTGATTTTTTAAATAAATGTTTTATTTCATAACAGTTTTAGATTTAAAGAAATATTTCAAAGTAAGTATTGAGAGTTCCCATATATTACAGACTCAGTATTCCCTATTATTAATACTTATGTGAGTATGATACATTTATCACAATAAATGAACAAATATTGATACATTATTATTAACTAAAGTTCCAATTTCATCACTTTTCTGGTTTAGAAGCTCACCTAGAATATCACATTATATTTGGTAGACATGTCTCCTTAACTCTTGGTTGTGATGGTTTCTCAGATTTTCCTTGTTTTTGACGACCTTGACAGTTTCAAAGTCTTGCTCTGCTCAGCTATTTTGTATAATGTTCCTCAATTAGCATTTGTCTGACAATTTTCCCCATGAATAGACTAGGGTTATGGGTTATTGGGAGAAAGATCACTGAGGCTAAGTGCCATTTTTATCACATCACAGCAAGGGTACCTCACTTATTACTTTAATGTTGACCTTGATCACATAGCTGAGGTGGTGTTTGTCAAGTCCCTCAACTGTAAAGTTAATTGCCGGCCTTCTCCCCTCCAACATACAGCATACCGTACTCTGGGAGAAAGTCACTATGTGTAGCCCACACATAAGCAGTGGTAATTTATTCTTCTCTTCCTTGAGGAGTGAATATTTACATAAATTATTTGTAGCTAGTGCTGGGTTTAATAGTGGCCCTTCCAAATTCCTGCCTTTCTCAGAACCTCAGAATGTGACCTTATTTGAAAACAGGGACATTCTTGTTGTAATTTAGTTAAGATGAGGTCATACTAGAGTAGTCATCCAATATGAGAAGAGACGCAGAGACAGAGACACACAGAGGGAGCACAAACATGTGATAATGAAGAGAGAGGTTGGAGGAGCGACGCATCTACAGGTAAGAATCTCTGATTGCTGGCAATCACCAGAAACTAGGAAGAAGCAAGAGCAGATTTTTTCTAAAGTCTTCAGAGAACACATAATCCTGCCAACAGGACTGTGAGAAAATAAATTTATGTCGTGTCAAGCCATGCAGTTCATTGTGCTTTTTGCTACAGCAGCCCTAGCAAATTAATAGAGTTCTTCTGAATGAAAATTTGCCTCTTCTCTCATGTTTATATATTTATTCAATTGTTTATTTTTAAATGAGCTCCCCAAATGTTACCGTGGTAGCTGAAGTTTTTCAGGGACTGAAAGTAAGGGGTTGGATGGTGAAAAAATGTGTGCCCTTCACCTGGTGGCAGATAGTTTTGTTTGTTGGAAAAAGTCCTATAATTTGTACATATACTGTAAATCAATCACCATTTATTCACTATTGAGGCAAGCTCTCTCAGATAACCTGCCTTGAACCCAAACATTCTCACGTGCATCTGGTGGAAGCCCATGGAAAAGGGGTAACAAGTACTTGAAGACTGTTGTATCTGTAGGTAAAGGGTGATAGACACAACTATCCAAACCACCAGCATCTAAAACAACACCCAAATCATCACATTAGCCCATACTTGGCCTTTAAACTTTTGGTAATTTGTTGTTGTTGTTTTCTACTTCCCCTCCATTATAGCTGCCACCCACCTGCTTTCAAAGACAAAACATGTCTATGTGCCCTGTGTCTCCTATGAGAAATTTGTCAGCCTTTGGGTTATGATTTTATAGATTATTTGGCTTTTTCTCATCATTAGAGCGAGGTCGATCTTGTCTTGTGGCTTTTAACATCTTAAATGAAAATGGAATCTAATGCAGACAGAACTCTAACAAATACTTTTCTCAAATGGCTTGAAGGAATTGAGCACACTGAAGAAAGTCGTGAAGTTCCATTTCTGTCAGTGGTTATGTATGTGAAAACTTAAGATAATTTCGGATGCATTACTAGCTGAGAATAGTGGGTTAACTGATGAACTAATATATATGAAATTACTTATTTCAGAAATGTAGTGAAAATTGTATCATTCAGCCACTTGCAGAAGCTCTAGTGCCTGAGGGATCAATGTTTCAAAAAAAAGGAAAGTCAGGTGTGGGAGGAAGGGACTAAAAATAAACTTCAAAATCACAGATATTGTCCTAGCAATAAGAATTATATATCTTCCTCCATCTTAAATGATGTTTATATTCAAAATATACATAGATTAAAGAAGTTTATAATCAGAAAGGGCTTTCTAAAAGCTTCCCTTCCTTTTTTTCTAGCCTATCTTTATCATGGAATAATATTTACGTTTCTTTATTCTCCACAGGGAATTTCAAATCATTAACACAAATACATTAATTTTAAGTAGAAAGCAACACTGAAATGTTTATTGAGATTTAATAAAACTTTCCTGAAGCTAAAAAGTGAAGATGCCTATCATTTATAAATAAAGTACCCTCTAGGCCTCAATGCTGACCAGAGATGAAATTATTTCATGCAATAAGTAAACAGAATGCTTATAACAATTGTGGGACTTTAACATTCTTGTGTGCATGTACTCAAAGGTGTTGAAAGTTTTTAGTAATTGAAAAAATAAATAAATGCATATCCAATTTTTTATTCTCTCAACAGACTGATAAAACAAAAACTTAGTTTAGCTAAAAGTAATGAAATGAAACTGAGCCAAGAAGAATTTAAACACCACACAAAGAGGAAAAGACAGTAAACAGATTTATTAAAGTATGCAATTGTTTCCCTAAAGGGTATTAAAGACCTGAGCTGATTAATTTTAAAAGGGCCCGGGGAAACACAAACATACCAAAACATAACATTAAGTCATGTGCTAGAAGGACTAACCTGTACTAACTGGCAAACCATCTAAACTTTACTTACCTTCAATATTTTGAAAAGCCATGATTACAAATATGTTTCATATCTTTAGAAAGTAAATCGAAGGATTAAAGAGTTAAAACTATATAAGATGTGAAGAAATGTTTGATACATTTACGTATCATATTGGAAATGAAAAGCGTTTTTTATACCAGTGCCCAAAAACTATAGGTCATCATGAAAAAGTATGGTAAACTTCACTAATTTAGATTAGAATTATTCTCAGTAGTTAATGTCCACAACAGGAAGTAATTAGAGAATATGGTAAATATGGCATTCAAAATAATCAATAGGAACCACTATTTACTGGACAATTATTAGATGCCAAATGATCTTCTACCTACTTTACAAATATTAGTGCATTGAAATTGCCTAACAACCAAATAAAGTGCATAATATTACTCTCTGCGTTATACAGATGTACTAACTCCTGATTAGATATATGGACCTGTCGGTGTTCTCAAGGCCATTGAGTATTCACGCAGTGTTATAAGATCAAAATCTAGGCCTGAGTACCCTAAATCAGAGCTTCTTGGATTTTAATGTGCATTTGGATCAACCAGGGATCTTGTTAAAAAGAAAATTATCATTCTGAATGTCTGGATTTGGGCTCTGGAGCCTGTATTACTAATAAGCTCCGAGATGATGCTGGTGTTGCCTCTCCAAAAAGCACACAATCACTAGCTAGGCTACAGAGTACAACATTTTACTACTGAAGTATACTCCCTCACAATGGATATAAATTAAATCTATCATAAATAAAATATGGAATAATTATGGAGCGGTGAGACTCCATTATATGTTTATGTGTGATGATGAATGGGGAAGAATTCTGTATACCAGGGGTCACCAAACCCCTGGCCATGGACTGGTATCGGTCCTTGGCCCATTAGGAACGGGAGAGCCAGAGATGCTTCATTGGTATTTGCAGCCACTCCCCAGCACTAGTATCTCAACCTCAGCTCCATCTCAGATTATCAGGCATTAGATTCTCATAGGAGCACTGGTCTCTGGTGCCAAAAAAGTTGAGAATTGCTGCTGAATAGGATAAGAGCTTAAATTGATAAAAAGATTTTGGAGACACTGTAGCAAAAGCTTGCAAAATTTAAAGCACAAAAATGCAAAACTCCTTTGTAACCAATTACATATCTATACCTTTGTTATAGAAACAGATTCTTATATGTATTTAAATATATATATATATTTTAAAGTATTGATGGCACATTATTTATAGTAGCCAAAAATGGAATTTTCCAAAATATTTAACAGTAGGAAACATGTTAAATAAAATAGAATAAATCTTCCAATTAAATAATAAACCACATTTTAAAAAGCCATTTATAAAAATGACCTTATTAGAAAAGAACTCCATTTGGTTTGTAAGTCAAGTGTATGTAAGGACTGTCCTATGCATGTCTGTAACAGTTGTACAGATGAAGCATGCCTTTTACATAGTGGGTGTTCAAAACCCAATAATTTCTTGTTTCCTGAATAAATGTATGCCTTCCAAGATACACTATTGAAAACTTATAAAATAATATTTATAGACTTTTTGGGGAAAGTCTATACATTTTGGATAGAGGTAGAATTGTACTGTTATTTTTATTTTTATCTATGATTTGATTATTTAATGTTGGCAAATTAAGGTTTTGCTATTGGAAAATAAAATTAATTAAAATATTCAAAATGGAGCATAAGAAATGTCAATAAGTTAGCATGTGAGTCCTCAGATTCTAATCTCTTTCTTTTTCAGTGGTTCAAAAAATGAACATAAAAGTTAGTGTCTTAACCACCTTTCAGTGTATAATTTATCAGTGTTAATATTTGCACATATTTGTGAAAGAGATCTCCAGAAATTTTTCCTCCTTTAAATCTGAAACTCTAGACCCATTAAACAACAACTACAGACTCTTTTAAAAGAAGGGCTTCAAGCTACTATGTTGAATCAAAGACAAATTTTCTTCTTTCACATATTTTATTCATACATTTAAGTTTGCACAGTCAAAATTAGCCTCAAGGCTTTCCCTTTGTCATCTTTTTAGGAGTCCACTTTGTTTAATGCTGTTCCCTACAATATAAGTATAGACCAAGAAAATTAAATGTTATTAAATTGATTTGGACTACTGTTTAGATCTGCATACCAATTTTACAATATTAAATACATGCTGCAGAAATTGGATGACAACTGGGGGATTAAAAAGGGAGATACAATCAAAAGAAAATATCCTACCATATTTTCTAAATCTGTTTGAGTGTGCTCATAGTTAGGGCTACTTTCATTCTTCAATTCTGCAAAATTTAGTTGTAAATAAAACAGAAACTGCTTAAAATCTGGCAGAGGCTAAATTATTAATCCAGATCCTAGGGCTTTATAATACAATTCATATATCAACTACCATACTTTTTTTCAGTTTTTGATTATGTAAGCACATCTACTGCTGGAGATTGAGCCAAGTACTTCTTTTATTCTTTAGACTTTCAACTATTCACTGGGATATATGGGTACTGAGATGTTTCAAAACCCATCCTAAAGCCCTGATTTATGTCCTTAAACATTTGAATCTTGCATTTTTTTTTTTTTTATATTCTCCTGAGATGAGTTCACCACCAGATAATTTGAAGAAAGTCACTCCAGGCTAACCACTAACACATGATATGGTGATATGGTCAGTACTCATGTATAACTAGAACTGCTTCTCCATTCATTCTATTTTCAATCTGTCAAATTCCTTTTTTTGTGAAATGTAATACAACTGCAATTGAGGTATACTTGTCACAGAGAAGACCTTTGGCAGGAAGCAGGGGATGTGTAATAGGTCGAGAATATAAATTGATAGCATGGTCTTAAGTGAGGGCATGGGATGTCAGATATCTCTGTGGCCAAATTGGTTGACTTCACAGAGATCTTTTATTGATAATCAGGGTCTTGTTTTCAGCTAGGGTGCAATGGGTGAGGGCTATCTGTAACATTCTCTACTGGTTGCTCAAATTAACCTTGAAATTCTTTTAATATTTTCTAAAATTTGTAATCTGCCTTATAGCATGCCAATTATTTGATCAGTGACTTATATAATCAGCAGATAAGCTAAAAATTTCTAAAACCTAAATGTCAGGTATAAAAGAAAGGGGGCTGAATTTTACCTTTATTCTAAATTTTTAACAATATAGATAAATCTGAAATCTTTATTTTGGAATAATAATATGACACAGAAAATTATCTGGAATAACATGGTCATAAGTCAATATGAAAGATTTGTAACTAAAGTAATATAAGAAATAAACAGTTTTAAATCAGCAAAAATAAATTGAGTTTGCAAACTAAAGATGAATTAGATTAACCAATCATAGAACTATACTTTCACAGTACACATTAAAAGTAGTTATTCTCCAGGTGTGGTCTAGGGTCCAGAATCATCAGCATGACAAAATGCAAGTGATAAGGCCATTTGCAGACCAACTCAATCCAATGATAGAAATTGCCCACCAGCTTCTTTTAAAGACTGTGCCAGGAGATTCTACTGCTTCAGTTTTCAAATTACAGCTAAATCATAGCATAAGATACAGTACACCATTCACCATTCTTTCATCAGTGCAAGTAATCTTAAAATAAAAGAAGAAAAAAAATCCACTGCTTAAATTAGACATTTCCTTTTGTAGACCTAGTACAGTTTTAAGTGATATCTAATTTAGTCTTTATCTCAAATTTTTATAGCTCAACTTGTAGCATTGATAATAGTTCAATGGACTTTACTACATATTCATATATATTCTTAAATTGAGTATTAAATGATCGTGGCTTGTCAAGATTAATTGTGACATCAGTAATTTCTATTTCAATTCTCATCACTTGTGAGGCTGCAAGCATGGCTGGTGTCTGACAGCACTCCAAGTGCCGAGAGCCCTTCTCCCTCTAGCTGAGACCAAGATGCTAACAACACAGATGCAGGAAGAGGTCATTCTGCGAATTTAATTTCAGGTAGCTTTGTGAGGTAGTGATTCTTTCCACAAAGTGTCTAATTATGGATACTATGGAATTATTAATACTCTTATTTTTCCAACTGTTACCTTGCCTTCATGCTTGTGACCACATAAAGCCCTAGTATTGCTAATTGGAACTTGGCATGAGGAATTTGAATGGTTCAGAAGAAATGCATCATTTGACCTAAAATATCCATGAAATTGATGTAAAAGCCAATTTGAGAGTGGGCAATTTTAGGCAAATGAGAATGTGAAAATAATTTTTGTTATATAGTACAACTCCAATAGTAGTAGATCTAGACTAGGATTTGAGAAGGTTACATGAGAAATTATTTTCTAACATCAGACACAGGCTGTCCAATTACCATTCAAGGCTTAGAACAAGCAGTGGTGGTATTTATTTAGTAAGTGGGTATGTGAGAGATTCTGTTGTATGGATGGGATTTTTTTTTTTTTTTGCCTGCATGCATGTTTATACATTCACAACACTCATAATGCTTACTTTTTTTTATGATACACACTTTCAGACTTTCAGCATCTCACTAGCACTCACAGTGGCAATTGTATGTTTTCCTAGTGTTATTATTCACATAGTTTAGTTTGGAGTACATATTATGAATTTGTGAAATGGCCATGTGGGATTAGACTTGTTGAACTTTTAAGAAGATATAGACCAAAGTGAAGTCACTTATGCAATAATTAAACTGACATTATTTTCATATTACAACACAAGTATTTCATTGAAATATAGGATCAACCATTCACTTGTTGAATTCAAAGTCATAATATGTCTTGCTATTCAAAGTGTAGTCTGGGGACCAGCAGCACCAGCATGATCTGCAAGCTTGTCAGGAATGCATAATCTCAGGAACCTCCCCAGACTAAAGTGGAATTTATATTCTAACAAGATTCCAAATGATCAGTATATTCAGCAGAATATATAGTATACAATATTGGAGAGAAATGAATAACATTTGATTTGTCCAGTATATTGTTCTTGGCCACCAAAAATGAACATGCTTTTTGATTTATTGAGGTTTTGGCATCCACTGTGGGACTTAAAATGCACAGAAATTATCTTGCCATCAGTATAAATCTCGCAGATCTAAGCATCTCTTATACATATATAACCAATCCATTGTTTTGTTTTGTTTGTTTGTTTTTAAAGCAATTCATAATAGGATATATTTCTGGAATGAGGATAATGTTCTAAAAAATTAATGTTGAAAAAAATTTAAGATATACACATGTAAATTTCTAAATTAAAAAATAAATATTGAATAACAAAATGAAGGAATATATTTGTTCTAAATATGATAAATTCAAAATTTCCACTAAATAATAAAAGACATATCAATCCATTGTTTTTTAATCTATTGTGCTAAGACTCATTTAATAGTTATTTAACATTGAATACATTAATTTTTCTGTTCTTTAATTTCCTCATCTATAAAATGGGGACAATAATAATTCTATTATAAGACCATTATAAGGAGCACATAAATTATACATATAAAATATTTAGAAGAATGTTGGACACATAATAAACACTCAATAATTATTTACTCTTTTGACGTTAGGCACAGATGTTGGGTCACTGGTTACCTGGAGTCTTTAATCATAGGCTCTGGAGAAATTGACTTGCCACCCCTGAGGTCAGCCATAGCTCAACCAAGTTCAGCCAGGGCAGCAGAAGGCATAGCAACAACATCCATAGCAACAATGATCAGTATTATACCATCATTCACCAAAGAGGTAAAGCAAATCCCAGAATATTTGCTGATGGTATTCAAGACAAAGCATAAAAGAAGTGGAACTTTCTCAAGGGTGTTTTTTTTTTCTAATGGGAATTTACAGAAAGAATGGTCTACTTAAGAAATCTGGCCAGAGGGGATAAGCTTCATTTGGTATTCTGGCCACACCGGGTATTGGCTTATCTTTTGATTTTTAAAATAGAGTGTTTTTATTTAGGATCAGTTTTCTAGAACGTTTACTTAAGATTCAAACTTCTAGAAATATGATTATTTTAGGATAAGTATATACTTTATTTAAATGTAATAACAGAAAAAAATTTACAGACTGGATCTTCCTTGAAAAAGCAATTTTGGATAATGTTTCACAGAGATTTTAAATCAGTGTAACACTGCTTCTTAAAAAAGAAAATGAGAAAGAGAAGAAAATGCAACTAAAAATGACTCTGAAAATGAGGGCACTTTTTAAAATTTGCCATGTGGAAAGTGAAAATAATGTATGGAATACCCAAGACAGTCTATAAATACAAAATGTGTAATAATAACAATGGTGATCACAGAAACAGATGTTATTGTATATTGGACTTTTGTGAAGTGCAAATGATTATTTGTATTGCTTCTGATTGTGACAGCAAATGACAAGATAGGTACTATTGTTATCAGGTAGTATTATTTATATTTTAAGAATGAGAAATATAATGTTCAGAGAAGTTACATAATTTGCCCCAGGTCTCAGACAAAATACTACAAAAAGATAATTAGATTGGTTGCTCCCATTAGTCTACATCGATATTTTCCATGAGCTAGCCAGAGAAACTTTCCATTGAAAAAATATCATTTCTGCTCTTCCCCAAACTATATCGTTGCACTAATTCTTATATTGATATCCAGAACCTCCACTGTACTGGTAACAGAGTAAGTAAACATTCAACCCAGGTGTGTGCTTACTCTTAAAAACATATTCTCCTACAATTGGCCATAGTAGATATTGGCCATTGATGATATTCTCATTTGCTAGACAACTGTTTTCATAGAGAAAACAGAACGTCTATTTCTGTTAGCATCACCTGTACCCCAGCGCAAGGATATGTGTAACAGCATTAATAGTTCCTACTCATTAGAGATGATGTGATCCTCTTCCAGTTTCCTTCTGAAAAAATCTGGCTCTCTCGAATATAAATAGTTGGTGTTTGATATAGATTTGCTATTGGTTGAAAGACATGGTCAAGTTTCTACCCTTAAAGGTACACAAGGCTGCTGAGAAAGGGATTTCCCATTCCCAAAATTAAATAAATGAAAGGTAATGGTGGAAAATTTATCTTTATTCTTAATTTTAACACAATCTCTTTCTCTCACAGGAAATCAAAAAGGGAAAGTTGAGCCCATTACACTTGAATATGTTTTCACATTTGCAAATATGAGCCATCACAGTTCCGTTTGCATCAGAACAATTAAATTTTTGTTTCTAAGACCTCATATGTTTCTAAGACAAAGTTTATGATGGCCATTTTGCTAAATCTATAGTTTTTATACAAATCATTGTCTATCTGCTGTCACTTATTGCTCTGTGACTTTTCTAAATAAATTTTTTTCTTTAAAGTTTTCTTTATTTTTTGCAGCCTGTTTTATTTTATTTATTTATTTATTTATTTTATTTTATTTTATTTTTTTTAGGTTCAAACCCCAGATTTGGCAAAGTTCAAAACCCAGAACTCCCAATTCACCTGAAGGCAGAAGAAAATGGGAAGGCAGAAGAAAATGAAATGTGTTACCAAAAATGCGATGTGTTACCAAACACAAACTGCATAATATCCACAGCATGTAGTGAACGCGTACTGAAGGTAGGATTCCTGTACAGGGAGACACAGAAAGAAGATATATAGCTAACATTTATAGAAACTACTTTGAAACCTTGATACATGTCTCTAGAACAATAATACCTTGGGATTGACACTCCTGTGCCCATTTCCTAGAAGGTGTCACTGTGAGACCCGGAGAAGCTGGTTTTGGTGCTATGACATAGGGGACAGAGTTCTGCCAGACAGGCACACGCACTGCGGGACACACAGCACTGTTTTGATATGTTCATGCTCTGTCCCTGTGTGCAGCATGCTGGACAAAGGGGTGAGGATGTGCTCTTGACGAGGAAACATGCCTCTGAGATAAATATGACTCAACATTGCAGTTGTACTGAAACAAAAGAAATGAAAGAAGTGCAAAAGAAAAGCTTGATAGATTTGGCCACATTATAAGTTTAAAATGCCTACATGTTAAAACACACGAAAAAGGGCATTTCCATAGAAAAAAAATAGAGTTAAGAAATAAATATAACCTGATAACAATACTCTCGACATAAAAGACAAGCAATAAATAAATCTGGAACATATTGAACTTTACTTGTAGTCAAAAAAAGGAATAAAATAACAGTGGAGTGCTCATTGAAAAAGGCCAAAAGAAAAAAACACTAGCAACAAGTAGTAACTAGGCATTTTCCTAGATTGTTATTGAGGATGGAGGAAACATGATAAATACATTTGAAGGAGAAATTGTCTACCTTATCTCTCTTAATCTTAAAATGTCTATGATTTTGATATAATAATATCATTTATCAAAATTTGCCACAGAGACAATTAAAAATATGTTGAATAATTCATGGCTAATTTTCATGATAATATATCAAAGTATTCAAAATCATAATTTTAAAGAATATGTAGGATGTGGGAGAATAATTATAATTACTATTAATTAAAAATAAATACTTTGCAAGACATAATGTACCTTATAAGGTCAATTATGTAATTATACTGAAACTCAACACCAAATATAAAAAATAATTATGTCATGATGATGAAATTATAATTTAATTTTTTTCCTTAACATTTTTATCAAATTCATATAGGTAAATGTCTCTAATATACAGAAAGTTATGTAAGTAAGTACAGAAATTTTTTGAAATGAATCTCCTAACCTCCAGCTTACTAGCAGAGGTGATAAATAAAAATAAAAAAATGATCTTTGTTTTTAGTTCTAGGGAATACATCCATAAAACTAGATAACATTCTTACATCACTCTCTCACTGCTAGATGAGGATTTACCTC
Source organism: Cynopterus sphinx (assembly GCA_030015415.1). Taxonomy (NCBI): domain Eukaryota; kingdom Metazoa; phylum Chordata; class Mammalia; order Chiroptera; family Pteropodidae; genus Cynopterus; species Cynopterus sphinx. The sequence continues at coordinate 28,262,199 of CM057381.1, forward strand.
ATTTATATTCCACTCCACCTACTCAGTCCTTTTCCTACTAATATAATCATATCATTCAGTTTAATTTTTTAGTTGGTTAAAATACTGAAGTAAATAAAACATTTAAGCCATACTTCATATCATCTCAACTACAGAAATTATCTCTTGGCTTCTCACATTGTTTACATCTCTTCCCCCCTTGTACCATTCAATTTCTGATATTTATATTGTTTTTACATCTGTAGGACAACAGCTATTCTGTAATCATGTTATCTTTTGTAATTTGTATGGGAATTAATTCTAATATTTGAAAACAATTAGAGAGTATTAACTAGATTACTGACTATGCCATATTTTTAATTTTAAATCCAGGTGGTGTGATTCTGCTTTGACTACAATGTCATGGTTGTGGGGCAGTCAAAAGAGAATATTCCCAGGATCAAATATTTTTTTTACATATCCTGGTAGTTACATAAGAAGAGCTCTGTAAACTTTCAACTGCAAGGTATGTGTTAACCAAGAACCATAGCTGCTGTGCTCTGAAATACGTGCTGGGGTTGCGTTTGCACTGAGGTGTTTTAGGGGTTGTTCCCAGCCAATGGCTGAGCATGAGAAGGTCACTAAAGCAAGCCCAATCTTGGGCCACATGAATGCTCCTCATGCCTGCAATTGACTCAAGGGCTCCTTGAAAACCTTATTGTACCTTCTTTCTTAGACTGCTCAGAACTGTAGGATGCTCCTATTCTACTTTCCTTTTCTCTCTTCTTCACTGGGAATCAGACTTCTATTGCCCTCTGAAAGCTCTCTTAGACTTCTAGCATCTTTTCTATTTTCTCACATGATCACTTACCCTAATAAAACCCTTGCAAGTTAATCCTACCTTGGCATCTGCTTCTCTGGCCAGGGGACTCATATAGTGTCATTAATTATTCAAAACCATGTAATATTTTAATTTGGTGTATATTTTAACCCTTTGTCCTATACATTTTTATTAATATTAATTAATATGTTAATTATTATTTTATATGTCAATTAATATATTGATATAGAATCAATGTTAATAATTATTAATCAAACATTTTTCTTTTAACCTACCATTTTATTACATAATTCTTTTAAAATTTTAATTATACTGTCAATTCTGGATGCATACTATTTTCTTCATGTCCATGACCTCCCTCCCAGAGAACTGTCTTTCTATTTAATTCTTATCCTAGAACTTTCTTTCACTAATCTCCAGGTTTGAAATCATTATTGATTGGATCTCAGGATCTTTCCTTGACTTCATCATTTTTTCTGAGGCATATACTCAACTATTTTCCTAAGAAACGATGTACCTGAAATATATTTCCCAGTTTTGAAGTTATTAATGCCTTTGCTGTGACTTAGATACTATTGATAATCTGTCAGAGTTTTCATTTCTAGGTAAAAATACTTTTCACTCATAATTTGCAAGTTTTTGCTTCACTGTCTTCTAATACAGTATTCAATACAGTATTGCTGATAAGAATTATGAGACCCGTTTGTTTTCTTTACCTTCTTGATAATCTTTTCTCTATGAATTCTCTTATAATCTTTTCTATATCATTCACATACTAAATTTCATAGCATTACATAAAGGTATAAATTTTGTGCATGTATATGATTGGTAATAGATCTGTTTTCTTTAGCTTTTAGTAATTTTTATCTCTTTAATAATTTCCTGTCTTTTTTTTCTTTGTTTTATATTTCTCAAATATTTTTAGCTTGAGTTTCAATATCCTGAGTTTATCCTCTGTATATTATTCTCATTCCATCTCCATTCTCAGTTTAGTTTGTATTTTGTCAATATAGAAAATGCAGCTTCTATTTATTTATTTCATAGCTGATCTGATATTTCTCATGAATTTCATGCCACTGGTAAGAAAGCAGATATTTCAGTAACAATATCACAGTTGTGTTCTTTTAAAACAGTTAATCTATTCACAGTTCAACTTTCTACCAGTGGTGATTTAAATAGTTCTTTTATATAAATGAGTATCTTTTAGATTGTGTTTCGTTTTCCCAAAAATGACAATTGTGTACATGTGGGGTCTTACTGTCTTCTTCTAGTGGTTAAGAATATAGATTCATAAATGTCATCTGTGCTGTTTTCTACTGTGAGGGGCTGGTCTGGTATGAGTACAAGATAAATAACTACTGCCCTTAGACAGGTCTAGTTGGGCATTTTGTAGGGCATGCAGATGCCTATGCCAGAATCTATCATTCTTGCCTATTTGTTTTTCATCTTAAAGTCCTCACACTCATAGGTTTGCCTTCTCCAATCCTAGGTCTTTAACTTTTTACTCGTGTATTAGACACCTTCTTCTTACTTTGTGAATTAGGCAAGTATTACTCAACTGCCTGCTCACTACACATAAGTGGCATAGAGAATTATCTCTGTATTTTAACTAACTGCTTCTCTCAAGTTTTCATTCTTTATCCGTATAATTTCTCTGACACCTTGGCAGGATGTGCTGGGCCCTGATGTGGAAGCCAACGTTCTTCAGTGCACCCATGACTTTCTCCATGTTATTTCAGTGGCAACAGGACACTTGTCCTATATGCTCAGCTTCCCCAGTGCATGTCTGGTTGCATTTAAAACTTATGCCTTGCTAAGATTAGGACCAAATGAACAAAATGACAATGAAGTAGAGAGTTATCATCATTCCCGTTCTTTGAGGTCAGAAAGGAGCAGTCTATTTTATTTCTTTCTCCTAAGTCCAGTCTCATGACTCAGTCTAGTGGCAGGTAAATTCAGGAGAGAAACTAGCCCTGTGATAGAGAAATACAAATTAAGAGGCATTTCAAGAATATTGTATTTACTATTAGACTTTTTGGTAAACCCTGAGGAATACGTTCATCTTCCCCTCCGTAGTTTAGAATTTATTAAGAAATAAAACTAAAGGAATCAGATAGATGGGGAGAAAATGGCATCATTATTACTGATAAAGGTGTTTGGTCAATGCACCTTTAAGGATATGACCACTTGAACTTGAAATAATTTATTTTAGAATGAAATAGACTGGATAACCCGATACTGGCAAAGCTGAACAAAGATGGCCTTCTTGACCAGGGAAAGCTTACCCCTTGAAAGAGGGAAAGTAAGTGTCCTGCAGGCTAGGTAGTCTCATAAAAGAACTAGGAGTACCCTGAACCAGTCAAGCAAATGTGTCACTTCTCTATACTTGGCTAGAGAAGGAGGAGGGAGCAGAGTGGAGTTAGATGTGTTCTTCCCATACATTACTCCTCAATTCTAAGGTAAAAATTTCTTTCATTTCCTTTTCTTTTCTTATTTTTTCTTTTTACTTTTTTCTTTTTAATATGAGGCATGGGAAATAAATATCCTTTCCTAATACTTCCCAGATTTTTTTCTTATGAGGCTAAAAAGTTAATTCTATGATCAGTCCTGATGTAGCTGCTCACTTTTGTAGAGGAGAGGGATCATTGATCAGGCTAACCCTGTCTTGAACTTCATGCTGCCACTCCCCAAATGCCAGGTGGCTTCTGTATTAGTCCTCCTGCATTCACTGGCAGGAAGTCAGCTTCTACCCCAGAGGGTTTTGAAATGGGTTAGAACCTTACATTTCAGATCATCAGCATCACCTGGGAGCTTGTTAGAAATGCAGTATTTGTTAGAAATGCAGAATTTCAGACCCAGTCTAAATCTACTTAATCTATACTTAACAGGATCCCAAAGTGATTCATATGTACATTAAAGTTGGAGAAGCATTGGTTCAGAGCAAGTCATTAATTAAATTACCTCAAAGTCTTCGTTAAACCCTCAACTGAATACTTCCTTCCAATTAGCATAAATTACCCACATTGCTATCTTCAATGTACTTCACTAGAGATAATGGGATAAAATCAAATAGTAGTGGATGAAATAATTGATGAAATTAAATAATAGCTACTAATAGCAGTCAGTCACACGTTTTCTATATTTGAATTTAAGTTCCCTTCCATTCTGGAGTTCAAAAGAAAACATTATAATCCAAAAACTGAATCCTGAGTGTGAATATAAAGCTTGAAAATATATTAAAGTCCAGAGTTTTTGTCAAAGTAAAAAAAAAAAAAGAAAGAAAGAAAAAAAATGAAATAAAAATTAGACTCCAGTATGATGAGCTAAAGTCGCTTTCTGAGACACAGGCAGATAACCCACTCTGAAGGCTGAGCAGTGGATAGCTCGTCAGTTGCTGGTGCCAGTCCTGTCATCCACTTATTCATACTGTCTCCTCACTCAGGAAGTGATATTTGAGGCATATGTGCCTTTTAGCAATGTGTGAAAGTTTGCACTGATAGCGGCCCAGTTCCCAGATCTTGAGATCTCTTTTTTTCCTGTGTTATTGGGCATTGCACAGAAAAAGGAAGAAAAGCCTCCTTGTGACCAGTATATCTTCACCATACTGTAAGGTCCTGGCCATCTTTCTTCTTTCATCTTTTGAACAATTTAAGCCTTAAGTAGCATTTCATTCTGCCCTCTCTTTCTCTGCAGTAGGAAGCTATGCCTTCATCTACTTTTTCTTTCTTCTATTGCTTTACTTTGAGGAAGTCTCAGCTGAGTTTTTAGGAATTTAAACTGAGTTTACTTTTTTCCCCCCACATATAGGGCCGGTAATTCTACTAGGTATAAAAACTTATTCTTCCCTTTCCTTGGTGGCATCAGACATTTGCATTTCCTAATAAATTCTCTAGGTTTTTGTTTGTTGTTTGTTTGTTTGTTTTAATAAGATCTCTTGGTTAGATAAAGCAAATGAAAAAATTGGAGGTTTTCAAAAATTGATAAATATTCAGAGAAATATTCTATATCATTACATTCCTCATCTGGATATTTGCACTGTTCTGTTTGAGACCAAATAAAGAATTCTGGTTCAAGAGAATGTGCCTGTTACTAAAAATTAGTGCCCTAAGATATTTTTCTCTTAACCATTAATGTGGTTAAGCACCACATAAGACTAACAAAATGTGGGACATCTGATTTGACACTATAAAGTTCAAATACTGGTCACTCCCTAGACTTCTCACTGAAAATTTAAAACTGCCTTTGCAAATATAAGTTCTAATCTCAGGTAATGGCTGAGAAACACAAGAAAAACAGGGAAAATGAAACCACAATTTAATGACTTAAAGGGTAGTTTAATTAATTTTTGTTTTAAATCAGCATAAAGTAGTCAAAATCTCTTTTTGTTCAATATAATTTAGCTGCTAGATAAAATCTGTGTTCGTTTAAGTGGGGTCATGTTTAGTCATGAGGGATCATTCTATGCCTTAGATCAGACCAGGGTCAACTGCAGAGAATTCTATTCCTGCTTATTAAGGTCTGTACACATAATAAGTCAAAAGCTCATTAAACACAGCATTGTACCTCTAGAAACAGTGAATCTCCAATGGATAAGCCACTGTGGAAACCTGAATTCAAAATTCCATATGACCTATAGTCTCTAAAGTATTTCATTAGTATTATGCCAGAAATTTCAATTATATTTTGTCCTCAAATATCAATTTTTATATATTCTCAAGCCTTTACATTAAACCATAGGATGCTGGGCTCTTCTAGATCTAATAAAAAACCTCACTTTCTACTTTTCTCAAATTTGAAATGAGACAGAGAATGGAAAAATGAAAGGTGAAATGCTAGATTAATTATTGGTAACACTGAGTATTAAAGAAAGAGATCTCAAGATCTGAGTAGAGAATAGGACAGTAGTTAATTTTGCAAAATGTACTTGCATATCTTTCACCCTAGAATTAGGTATACTTAGTCATGCAATCTCTAATGCCCTTGGGCATCTCCACACCTCTGTAGGGAGACTCTCTAAATTTACTCTATGGAGCAGGGGAGGACACACATGTCTTGCCCAGTAGCTCGGTACAAAAGAAACCTAGGAAACACTGAGTCAATCACACTCATTTCTTTTCTCAAATGCACTTATCAGATGTATTCTCCCACACATTGATCTCCTAGGAGTGAGAATAAAGTCACTCCTTTCTATGAAGGCAAGAGCAAAGGGGAATAAGCACACTCACTATATTATGTAAATGTGGATGGAAGAAATGGTTTCTGCATTCAGTTGATTATTCTTTTCCTCTACTTTATAGCCAGTTATTTTGGTAAATAATTGGAAGGAGTAAATATTGTCCTCTCCAGAGCAGGAAAATATTTATTATTCTTGTTTTGGCAATTTCAATCAATTCTCATTGATTGTTGTTTTAGTTTGTGCTCAATGAGTGAAGAATTGAGTGAATTTTTGATAGGCCAGCTAGATTACCGAGGAAATTTGTGTTTATCTAAATGAGATTGGAAAGGAAAATTTTCTTAATGAGGTAAAAAAGACATGGTTCCAGTCCCAGCTCTAGTGCTTGACTTTGGGCAAATAAAAATCTTTTTATGCTTTTTTATCTCAATTCTTTAAAATGAATATTAAAACCTTATGAGATTGTTATTATGATTAAATGATAAAATACATGTAACTTGCATAACATACTACCCAACATAGTACTTAGGTAAAGTTGGTACTCTAATTAATAATAATTACCATCATCATTAAAGACACAAAGTTGCTTCACAATCTTCTATTTAAATGTTAATATTTTCATATACATAAAAACTGATAATTATTTTTAAAATGACATAATTATCTTCTTTTAAAATCTGTACAGTTGTTTTGCAATTTACATTTTTCTATGTATCAATATTGCTATTAATCACTGACCTGCCCTCCAATGAGAGTATTCCTTTCTGTATTTCTCTGTCTAGGCAGGTAAATGATAATAGTTAAAATAGATCTCACCATACATTTTGTCTATTAAATCATTGCAAAAAACATATAATAAATCTGCCAATATTCATCAGGGCAGCTGTGGACCCAGGGGCACGTGCTACTATGACAGAATGTGTGTCTCTGTGTCTCTTTGAGGAGGCAATGATAACTGTATAGATGAAAACAGGACAAGACATTTAAAAGAAAGAACAATTTAATCATGGTAAAAACAAGTAAACAATTTTAAAAGGATAACTAGAGGATAATAATCCTAGTATTTCCTAGTTACCCTGTTCAAACCAGAGGCAAAATTTCCAAAAGTTATTACTAAACTGCCAATTAGTTTGACAATAATTAGGCAACCTTAGTTTGAGTACATCTACCTGGAGACATGAGAGGGCTGATGAAGTAAGAATTTGAGAGTAGGATGTGAACAGAATTCTGAATTTCTTCCAGATACAGGATTATAAAACATGATGATTTTTTTTTTGTCACTGCATGAGCCCTGGATATTCCTGAGTAAATATTAGTTGTAGAAGATTGTGAGGCAATGACTTCTGTGATTATTTTGAACCTGTGGTAAAGTCAAAGGTGTTGTATTTTGTAGTGAATAGGTAAACTCAACACTCCTTCAGGCACTCATGTTTGCTACGCAAATAAATATTAGCCAAAAACTAGAGAACCTCTTTCAGAAATATCAGGGTGTCTTTTAGCAACATATACTTGGAAATTTGTGCATTATTAAATTTAAAAAAAATATGACTCCAACTATCCTTTAAAATGTATACTATTTCATATTTTTAAGTAAAATATAAAATTTACTTGAATAAGTACATATATTTGTTGTTAATTTGAGAGATTTCAGAAATCAAAGAACATAAAAATAACATTCTTTTTTTTTTTTGCTACTTTTTTTTACACTTTTAAAGAAGCTGGTAGGGCTATTTGTCTCATTATATCTGCCAATGATAGCTTATAATGGAAATAATGGTGACCTAGTATTATTTTTCAAAATCAAGATAAAAAATGCAGATGTAAAGACAGTACACGCATTTATAGAAAAACCTCCATTATGTACAGGCATTCTGTTTGAAAAGATTTGAATCCAATTATAATAATCTAAGGTTCTTATAGAATTCCATCAGAAAAAAATTAAACCTCTGTCAAAAATCCTTGTAAAGCTAAGCATTTGGATGAGGCATCATGAAATAATTGTATTGTGATGAGAATTCTCTTTAATGGACCCTTTTCTGAGTTTGTCCTTTCACTGAAGGTACATATATTTTTGCCATTATTTGGTGATATATTAGGAAATGTAAATCTTGGCTTGGTGTTAGTCAAAGTTTACAGTTCCAAGACTTACCTAATTTTGTTTAAAATTAGATTTCAAATACTCAGATGCAGATGACAAAGCATGTTGATAACACTGCCCTTTAGCTCTAGTTATTGTGCTAAGGAAATAAATCATCAAAAAAGTAATTACTTTGGATAGAGAAAAATACACCAAAATCTAGTCTGTTACCTCTTATACAAAAACAAGTTATAAAAACACTTATAAAAATACTAAAACTATTAAAAATCATATAAGAAAACAATTTCTAGTATACTAGGCGATTTTAAAATATGACATATATGGAATGTATGTTTTAGTCAAAATATTTTTGTTTTCTAGCAGAATGTTTTGGTAGTATGACAGAGAGGCCACTATTTGTTCATTATTGTACAAGGTTTTGTATAAATAAACAAAGCTGTAATTGAGAAAGCTATCTGTAATTCATGGATTTACATGAGAAATTTTTCCAATGGTTAAGAACAGCGGGTGGCAACCAAAAAAATTATTTTTTGATTCATTTATGTACTTGCCATTAACCAAATATCTATTTTGAGAATGTTATAAATTTTCTCCATTAATAAGACTGGCCCAGTTTTAGGTTAAAGTTGGCATATAACAATGACACCTAGAAAAGTTTTAGTTGAAAACCAGGGAATGTGGATGATTCTAGGTCCATTCCAAAGGCAGTGTAGCCTGCTTTGAGCTGCACCACCAAGCACACTGGGGCCAGGAGAGTCAGGCTGTCCACTCTGATTGTACTGAACACCCAGAGGATGCTGGAGTAATTCCCACAGTATTGCCCAAGGCAGGATATAAACCTGTGGCTGGTCTCTTAATCGTCCTGGCTACTAAAACCCTGGATAATGTTTCAGATGTTTTCCTTAGGGTTTGGACAAACTGAACTTTCAGAATTACAGTGAAGTTAACAGGCATCTGAGCCCCTGAAATAAATTTTTGTTGGAATGAGGAGATTGCAAATATACAAAGAAGCTCTCTAGCTTACAGTAGCAACTTCTCCCCAAAGAGGTTTTTTGTTTTGTTTTGTTTTGTTTTGTTGGTGGATTTTTTAAAAAATAAATCAAGGACAAGAGAGAACCCAGGATTAAAACATTGATATAGAGCAAAATGTAATGGTCCAAATATTCTGTAATGAATCTACCCTACCCTAATATTTATAACTTATAGGTTCATCAGAGAGTCGATTGCCATTGCTCACAGATCATTCTCAGGATGCTCTCTGATCTTCATGTCAGCTTTCTGTAGATCAGTAAATTTAGGTCTACCTTTTTTATCTATGCTTCACAATGCCCAAGATTAGAGGCTTTTACTTTTCCTTATGAGGCTCCTCTTACAGGAAGACCATATATGTCATAATTTGTGACAACAAAATCTTCGAAGCAAATGGGGAGATAACTTGTAGAAAAATCATAATGAAATACATTTTCTTTAATAGTGACTTCTAAAGTATTTTATCTGACAAAGTGGACATCTGAAAAAGATATTAGTTATGATAATTATGATCATTAACCACAGTAAAGATAAATTATTTTAAACAACTTCATTTACTCATAGAATCTTAAAAACAGCCACAAGCAGTACAGAATTCTACAGCAACAGCAAGATGAAAAAAAAGGTATAAGTCACAGGGGCAGTCTTATTATCATGTTCAAACTAATCTAAACAATATAAACATATAGGCGAGCAGTAATATGGTTTTTACCTGGAAATAGAGTTGTGTCATACTTCAATGTCACAGATATTGATTACAAGAAAAGCTGTTTTGATGAATCCCATTCCACTCATTAAACATTTAAAAAAAATTTTTATGACAAAAAGAATTAGCAACAATATGTGTTTTTATTATTCTTGAGAATACATGTAATCATATTTGTCTTTTGTTTTAGCACATCACTGTGTTCTTAAAACAAGGAATCACCTTTTAAATAAATAGTTGTATGTATCAGCATATCAGTTGTAATGTAGTTTTAATAAAAAATAGTGACCTTTGAAGACAATATATAAGTAAATACCCTTGATTATTAAAGAAGTTCTCTACTTACTAAGAACTTGTAGGGAAACTGATGTCTTGATTAATAATGTGAGATTTAAATAAGAATGGTGTGAAATGCAATGAAACAACAGTATAACTAATTACATAATGCGGATAAAAATATGTAGATGTTTTATTAAGGGAAGAAAATGTAAAATCATACAGCATTAGAGATTAAAATTAATTTTGAAGTAAAGATTTATTCATCAGATAAAAATTAACATTTTAAGGGCACTAAAAGATAGAATTCATGTTTGCCAGGTGATTCTGAGAGTATGATTGGAAAAAAAAGAAAAAACTGCGAAATGCATTTCATACAAAAGTCATAGAAAACTAGGCTGTGTTATCTTTTCTGTACACTTACGATGTTTAAGCATAGTTTAATTGTTTCAATACTTAAAATTAGCAAGTACATAATTTTAAAAGTCTAATATTATTCTGGGTAGCAGTAAATTGGGGATACAACACATATCAGGACTTCAATAGAAACTCTTTTCTTTTATATTTTGATTTTGTGTGCACCAGAGGAAATGTGTTAACATTATTTTTTCAAAACCAGTTTTTACATGCGTTTTTTGAATTATTCATACAACAACTCTCAAAGTAGAAATAACTCTGCCACCATTCAAACAAAGAAATTTATGTTGAGAGCAACGAAGTGTTAAATAACTGAAACTCAGGTATGCTCTAGCAAGAACATCAACAGATGTTAGGCTCTTCAAAGTTTAAATTCAAGGAGGCTCATTCACTTCTCTGATACCTTAGCAAGCAATTGAACTTCTCTTTTGGAACTGACATGAAATTTAGATATAATATATGCCAACACACCTTCTCAGACACTTCCAAAAACAGCAACTGCTGATTTATTGTAATCCCAAATCTATTGCTTCCTTATTGTGCTATCTTGGCAAAGCTGACATTTTCTCAACCCTAAGAATAGGAAAATAACGCCTATCTTTTATGATGAGGTGAAGATTATGCAAGGTAGCATGTATAAGCATGCCTGGCACAAAAAGAGTGATGTCCTTTCCCTGGGTCATCTTGCTGATCTTCCATCTCTTTATCTATTTCATGTTCATAATAATAAAAAATATTCTTCTCTTCTAAAACACTGCTTCCCTTCATTTTTTTTCTTTAATTACTAAGAAACGAAGCCCAAACTAGAAAATACGAGTGGCTTAAGAAGTCTGTTATAGAATAAATCACCTTTTTTTTTATTCTATGTTCTCTGAAAGTAAACTGTGTTAGAACAGGAAGTAAAATACTAATTAAGACAATTTAATTCTTGTTTCATTTGCCTCTGTCTTAAATCTCTAAGGTATGTATAACATTAAACAGGACACATATATTTCCTTGGATGTGGGTGAATCTGTTTACCAATCAGTTAAAATAAACTGATTAAATATATGATCTTTAAGACTTATTCTAATTCTAAATTCTATGTTATCAAAAAATCAATCTCCATATCAGTAGATATCTATTTTCCTCTTCTGTTACTCTTAACTTCTCATCTGATACATTGTCCTCAATTTTGTTAGCTTCCATAATAAAATTCTGACATTAATGAAACCGTGACTGTGATTTTTAACCTTGCACAGACCAGAGATTTTGCTCTATTCCAGAAGCAACCACTAATGTATCCTTTAATAAAAAAGACAGGTTGATAAAATATGACTTTATCAGCAAAAACTTATTCCCAATTCTAGAAAAACAATGTCAAGTGCTCACTCTGCTTATATTATCATCATTTATGTAGAATTATTGTATAATCATTACAAACTCAGTAATTTCTCATAATAGTGCTTTGTAATATTTGGAATCTAACTCTAAATAGTGTTCTTCATAAATATAACAATAAAATTGCTAGGATATACTGCATACACATACATATATAGTAACACATTTACCAATTATTCTCAATGTATATAACTTAATGAGGAGAGATAAATGCTTCTTTGGATAACTTCAGTACACAAACACTGATTTCCATTTCAAGTATACTCTGAGGACATATATACTATTTGATGGTTATTATCAATAACATTTTTCAGGAAACCAAATATTATATTCATATTCATGCAAAGATATAAAAATTGCATGTGTTAAAATTATAGGATTGATTCCTAAACCCTATTTTGATAAAATCTCGTGAGTTTGAATTTTGTGTGGCTTGATTTGAATCTTTTGTATTTAGAAGGTGCAAAACGTAATTAACTACTTGTTGAACTTGCTAATATTTCAATGTCAGAAAAAATATATATAACAGGGGTCTTGATGTTATTTATTCAAGGATTAATGTGAGAATTGTTCATGTAAATAAATGACCAGGAATGAAAACAAGGCATGGTTTGTCATCACAGCTGAATGATTACATTAACCATACCATTCATTCATCTCAATAATTTTCTTAAAAAATTTAACCATCTATATTCCAGGAACTTTGCTAAGATAAATGCAAATGCTCTCTTAATAATGCATTTCGGCATAGTTTGTAGAAAAAATATTCGTATCCCAGTTTTTAAATTACTTTCAGAGAAAGACCTGTTCTTATTTTGATAAATTAGTACATAAAGTTATGTAATATAAATCTAAATAAAAGAGATACCTAGAGTGAAAAGAGTCATAAATAAATGCTGTATTGTGAGGATTTAAGAAATATATTTGATGAAAAAATATAAAAATAAGATTGTCTCTGTATCATGGATGCAGAGTCCTAAACATCTGAGAGCTAAATTGTCCTATAGTTCTGTAGAGTTTATCTAGCTTTCACCACATGCTTGAGAGAATCCAGGGTGGTTTTGTCTGTTTTCATTAGAACAGACTATAAAAACCTGTTTTTCGTGTGAAATATGGGAGAGAATTAAAATTTGGATTACAAAGCAAACAAACTGACATTTTCATTTGTATTACCTCAGGTAAACTTCATAATAAATGCATGTGGGTAGGTAGTTTTCCCCATTTTTTAATATGAGAAAATAATGACTTATCTCTATTGCATATACTACATCACTGATAAAATTAAATTATAAGTTTTTTGGGTCTAAAGCCCATGGAATTTTGCATTCTACTGACTTGCCTCATTTGACAAGAGTGGAATTATAAAGTCAAATACATCATGAACTCCATTAAATAATTGTACTGCATTTCCTAACAGATATATAAACAAAATATCCACATTACATGGTATTAAGTTCTGAGAAGATTTAGGATAAAATTATATTTTATTTAAAAAAAAGATGTTTCCAAGAGACAAAAAAATGAAAATCAAAGAAATCAGTCCAAAATTTATATCTGTGTACTCTTAGTTGAAATATTACTGAAGTGTGCCATCAAAATAAAATATAATAAATATAATATAATAAAATATAATAAATATAATATAATAAGATATATTCTAAATGATTTAATACAGTAATTGGTATTTGTTGAAACTACTAACATATGTTTTTAGGAGACTCTGCACTGTGTTGAATATAAATAAACTGAGAATAAGGAAATGCATCTAGCTTTTTTACACAAAAACTTCCATAAATTATTCTTCTACTAGCTTTGAATGATGCGTAAATAGATATATAAAATTTCCAATAGATTAAATAACATATTTAAAGCCAGCATAACTGATAATGATATATTAAAAAATAAAAATGTGTGTGTTCTTACACCCTTTTGCTTTATCAAAATATTAAAAATTCTAAGAATTTCCAAAGCTAACATGTTTCAAAATATGCTTTATTAACATACCTAGAAAATCAAACTAATGACTACATGGTTCAAATCAAAAAGATAAATTTCTAAGCACAGAAATTTAATTAAATGTAAAAGTTTTTATGTGCCAGTGCTAAAAATCCAAAATTTAATTGAAAATTACATATATACATATATAATTATATACTTTTAAGTTAAATTGTAAAAATAATTTTTATTCATTTAATACATATGGTGATAAATAATGGATGTTTCTCCTTGAATTTTGATTGCCTGAATGAGTAATCTATCAAATTGGGAAGGCAATGATAATAACTTATGGCATATAATTCTTTAATGCTTAGTATCTATACAAAATATATAAATATAAAAAATAGTTACTTTGAGAATTCTTAATCACTAGAGTGTCTGCTTACTCTGCAGTAAGATGTCATATACTCATGAATTTGTAATCCAAATTGGTATTTCGGTATACAAAAATTGACACTTTCATAAATAATTTAGTTTTTTAGTCTTATAGATACAAAGTCGTTTGCACAATATGGAATATAAATGTATTTCCTGGCACTATCACTTGATGTTAGATTCTCTAATTTGATTCCCAGAAAAGGAAACATTTTTATAACATTCTTGACTTATTTATGAGATAATAATTTTGTTGATCAATCATTGTCCTAAGTGCATCACTATATTTAAGATGAGACCTCTAAAACAATACCAATATATATTTTTCTAGTTCATAATTTATGAACAAGAAGTCCCTCTTATGTTTTGAGTTTTTTTCTAGGATTTTGTAAGATCAGAGTCTTTTGATGCACCTGATAGGAAAATCCCATTTTGTCTCATTTTATCATTACAAAGAGTCTATGTTATTAGTCATACATATGCCCATAATCCAGACTCATAGTAACTATTGAGGTTGTTAGAAGATATGGCAAATAAACTGATATAACAAATAATCTTGGAAAGGAAGGAAAAGATTTACTATGGTTCCCTTAAGCATGATGTGTAAATCTGGTATTAGTTTATCTATTGGCGTAGTAAATACCATGTATGCATATGTGTGTGCATGTATGCATGTATGTGTGTATGTGTGTGCATGTGTGTAAATATACCGTAAAACTCAATGGTTTAAAGCATAAACATTTATTTAGCTTCAGCATATGCAAGTTCGCAATTTAGACTTATTCAACTGAGCAGTTTTTTTGGTCACAACTGAACTCATCCAAATGTAGACAGTTCTGAAAACTAGTTTAGAATCAAGGGGTCAGTAAGGCTATACACCTTCAGAAAACTGTAGAAAACTCATCCTTGCCTCTTCAGGTTTCTGGTGTTTACTGGCAATCTTTGCCATTTCTTGGCTTGTAAATCTGTCACTCAAATCTCTATTATCATAGGGCTGTCTCTCTATGTATTCACTCTTCGCATGGTCTTCCATTTCTTTGTCTGTGTCCAAATTTCTCTGCCTTTTTTTAAGGATAACAGTCATATTGAACTAAGGACCCGCACTGCTTCAAAATGACCTCATCCTAATGAATTATATCTGCAGTGAACCCATTTCCAAATTAGGTTGCATTCTGTGGTCCTGGGGGTTAGGACTTCAACACATCCTTTTGAAGGACACCGTTTAAATAATAGTAATTATGTCATTAATGTAAATAAGGTGTTGATAGGAAGAAAACATTATTCCAGGAAGGCATGAGAAAAAATGAGTTTGAATCAAAGCATTCCAAATCCATGTGTTCAGAATAATATCCAGTTTACAAACTGAAAAGTTTAGAAATGCAAAATTGGTTTAGAGATGAAAGTAGGGAGTAGAGAGAGAAATATGAAACATTTTCAAGGCAAAGTTTTGAGCATTAAATCTAAAGACTAGTACAAGAGAGTAGATATATAAATCTAGAAGAAATTTTGTAGAAGAAAGCATAGTAGTAGGAAAAGATACAAAATATGTACTACTATAAAATTAGGAAGAAAGCATTTTCCTTAGTCAAGTAAGGACCAAGCACAATATCTGAATAAACTAAACATTACAGATTATTCAGGGTAAGCCAGGCAACAATTAAACCTACTATAATCTTAATAATTATTAATTTTAAAAAAGAGTCTAAAAATTTAAAAATCTAAATGATTACCACCAAATTAAGTAATATTCGATTTGTGAAATTTAGAATTTATGCATCAGCATTTAACATAATTTGACCAAAGAGAATTTCAACTAAAATTTTTATAAATAACATTTATCATTTTTTCAAGTAAGGATCTTGAAGGATGGGTGTAAAGAAGGCCAAGTTAATTTATTCTAATTATAGAATTTTAGCTCATGGAACATATGGCAAATTTTGAAAATTAAAGTAAATATTCCCTTGAAAGGTCTAGTTTTATTAAAGTATTTATTGGAACTGAAATTGAAAATAACAGATGAAATGAAGTACATTTCATCATGCTTTTAAGAAAAAGCAAAAGTTTTGGAAGAAGGTAGTAATCCTTTTCTGAATTGTTTTAATATCTGGAAGATTACTCAAGGAAAATAAGGACAACAAATTTGATGCTGAAACACAAATAAGTTTATCTCCTAGAAATACTTAAAAAAAAAAAAAAAAACAAGCAACTAAAGTGAAAAGAAACCAAGGTAAGTAAAAGAATGCCAGTCATTTATGTGAAAGTTGATATAAGTACAGCCATTTTTAAATGAGGCCAGAGCAGCCATTCCAGAACTGCCTCGTACATCTTGCTCCTTGCACCTTTGGACTCTGTGAACTGTCAGAGCTTTGGATTGGGCCAAATCAAGATGGTTTGTAAAGGCAGGAGGACTGAAGAAAGCCTGACCACAGGGACTGATGATTATGGACTCTATCTGAAGAATCAGTAACCAATCACATATAGCTAAAGAGTAACTCAGCTTGTCAGCACCATTAGGAATTTCTTTCTTCTTTTCATATAATTATTCCTTTCCTTTTGTCATAAAAATCCTTTGCTTTCACCCTGCAGTCAGAACACTTTTTGGGTTTCTGCCAAAATCTGTGCTTCTAGGATTGCAATTCTTTGATACCAAATAAATATTTGTTGCCTCACATTTCAGATTTTTGATTTTTGCTTAACACTCAAACTCCCACCTCTGGAAGTGATTCGGTTTTACAACCTGTCTTTTCCAAACTACTCCTTGAGGATATTAATAACTGCAAGGGTTTTGTTTTATTCAAAGCAATTTTATTTGGAATGCTGGCACCAAAATATGGCATTAAGGGATTAAAAAGAACGATGATACCAGTATTATTTTTTTTAAAAAACTAAAAAGGAATTTAGTAGTATTTAGTGGAAACACATGAGATTAACAGGCTGCAGAACTAATGAGTTACCTAATTTGGAGCAAGTTAATCTCCTGCTTTGTAAAATGGAAATGCTAAGAACTTGCTTACACTATTGTTTAACTGAATGTCACAGTTAAGTGCTTGATGGTATAAGCTCAACATTTTTGTTCAATTTTTACCTTTTAACTGAGAAATATCAAGTCTCTACTTGCCAACTTTATACCAAATACAATAAAGTTATAGAATTTATTCTATAACCTATTTTTGTGTCTGGTCAATTATAAAAGTAGGTTAAAAGGTTATAATTTATTTAGTTTTATATTATACTTTGTTTTACTTATTATCTCCCAAGATTTTATTTAGAACTTCTATAATTTCACATGCCTTTTATAACTCGATATTCCATGTTAGCTGTAGTTTCGTTCTCTATCTAGTATTCATATTGGAGTTTTGATATTCTTAAGAATGCCAAAAAAAAGTCCTGCATAAAGTCATTATATTTACATCCTCTAAGTAATTATATATATTATTGTTATATAAATTGGAAAATTAATAGTTGTTTGCCTATAAAATTATGGGTGTAAAAAATGATACAAAAGGCCCAAAGATAACCAGAATTCAACACATGAAAATTCTGCGTAAAAAAGAAGCTGTATTTGCACTTGTACCAATTTTCTTGTAGCTACAGGGTTTTCTGGGGATTCTGCTGTTGGACTAGAGCCCAGGTCACTCTTGGCAGCTGCCCCATGACTGGGGCGGCAGCTGGTTCATATGCTTATATATTGATTACCCTCCAGATGGAGTGAAAAGATGAAGTAATTATGAATTATTACAGAAAATTAGGTTTTAGATTTTGACAACATGATGAAAACAAACTCTAAATCATGATATTTTTAATTAAAATGATTAAGGATATAGTTTCACTTAATATCAATAATGAATGTATTTTAAAATAATAACCCAAATCCTGTAGCATTTTTATTCAGTGCTATAAAATTAAATTGAGCGCCCTACCAATCTGCGTGGAGATATGACAGATGTTCACGCACACTCCTCCCAACTCTGAAAGCCTTGTGTTCCTTTCTGCATTGGAGTGATCACGGAAGTTTACTGCCCGAAAGTTACAGTGAACAGGAAGTCATTTCCTCAGATTTTCTCACTCCATAACTACTTAATAAGAGTCTTGTAACATGTCTGCATAATAGTTTCTCAAGAACATATCATTAAATGGAAGCAGGGAACTCACAAATTCATGTTAGCTTTACAAATTTAAATAGCTTATCATTATGTTCAAGGTTTTATCCACATATCCATTGTTTCACTAACTTGAGGAATGGTTAATATGTATTAAACAGTATGTAGGTACTTTGGGGAGCGAAAGTAAATAAAACACTGCAAGAATTTTCCTATTTTTAGTAATAAAATATACAAACATGATACAACAGAATAGCAATTACTAATCAGAATATGAACAAGAGCTGTGTAGTATGTTGAAAAACTTTTTTCCCATTTGCTAAAAGCATCTCAGTGACAAGAAAAAAGTAAATGATTGAGTAACTGTTTCTCAGCGAAAGAAAGATTGATGTGGCCAAGTAGAGAAGAAGGAATCATAAGATATGTCTCTAAATTTATTTGAATAAGTCACATTTTCATTCAACTATTATCTAATTTCTATGAGATGTCATAAAATCTGTTTTTCAAAACATTTTAAAAATAAATATTTCTATTTTGTAAATATGCAACTTTCCAAAACTTACCCATTGAGTACCTACTGGATGAAAGACTAAGTCCAGGGAACATATAGATAAATAAGATACAACCTTTATTTGAGAAGGTTGATGTCTGATAAAAAAGCATTAAATAATAGACTCAATACTAATGCTAAAAACACAAATATTTGAAATTATACACATATTCATATACATATGCATATAAAACTGTTTACAAGTTTGAATTTATATATTCATATATATCACAATAATTATGGTGACATTTCCTCAGATTTTCTACATACTTAACAAATTGCTCAGTCTTGATTATATCACAGGTCCAACAGTATTTCTCCGATAATTACTTTCTAAACATGGAAGGGATGCAGTGATCTTACAAATGCACATCAGTTTGTTCTGTTCAATTGCTTATGATTAGGGATCTCTTACCTTGTTGATCAGATTTCAAAGACATAGATTATGGCATAAGACAAATATAATTAGTATTCAATACTTCTATTTTCATTTTCATATAAAAATACCTGATCAAGTTTTACAAGCGGGACAGAGTTTACTTATTCTGATGATAGTGGATCTTCCTGGTGAGAAATAATCTGTGCCACAAAGATAATTTTCGATAATTCTTTTATAAAGTTCTGTGCTCACGTAACACCCTAATAATCATTTATATTCTAGAGATAATGGATGTGTTGAATAACCAGTTGATATCAATGATAATTATTCTGTTCCTTATGTAGACCAGGTAGAGTATGCTAAAATATTCTGCTAATATTTGCCTTCTTGGAATTACAGGTACATTAACCTCATATTTTTGTCTAAAAATGTAAATTTTATTTTATAAAGTTTATGACCTTATTTTAGCATATTTAACACTGATTTTAAACCATATATATATATATATATATATATATATATATTTCATCAAAAATATCTATATTGAAAGACACTTTTGTGAACAAAAATGATAAAAACAGAAAAAAATTTAATTATTTTGAGCTTTTTATTCAGGTTCTTATCTCACTTTATAGGAATAAATTATATATACTTTACTTTTAATATAAATATATTCTATATATTCTGTTCTAAATACAAAGTCACATGATGGCATTTACTACAAAATGTCAACTTTTAATGCTCTAATACAAAAACAATTCAAAGAAGATATTAAAATAATTAAAATATCCAAGTAGAAATATCCTGTAAAATTCCAAGTCAAAAACACAAAAGACAGAATTCACTAAGAATTGATTAAATGTTACTTAAAATTCTAGTCATTGTTTAATTTTCTTATAATGAACTGTTTTGACATAATTTTACTAGCATTTTGTAGATTTTATTTAGCAGATGTCATTTCAGCTCCATATGTAATATTTGTTCTAAACTTTGAGATTTTACATACATTTGCCTTTTAAACACCAGCCACTACTCTTACCTTGCACACTTAAAACCGCTTTGAATTTACATTATAAACAATAGAATATCATTAAATAAACACTTAGGTAGTTTTTGTTAAATTTAGAAAGAATCCATCTATATTATTGTATTATTAATTTTAAAAAACTTTTATGAGAAACATTTCAGGTTTCTAATTCAGGTGGAAACAATGCTTGCTTTTCTTACATGTGTGGCTATATTTACATAAGTTTTGAACCATTACCACCAAATATTGATATACTGATTATAGAAAATGGCATGCAATTGAAAAGCTGTGTTAAATAATGACACATTTATTAACTAGCTTTGGTTTAAGACTTGGTAGGTCATTACTACATGAAGATTAAGTAGACCATAGTAAATAAGTTTTATAAAGATATTCTATTGATGACTTATCATATTTCCCTAGAAAATTGAAGCAGCCCATTAAAGAGTTTTGCTCTTTTTTTTCTCTCACTCCTGCAAGGTAGCCCCATCTTGCAGCCAAAGATATCTTTGTAAAATATACTTCAAATAATGTCACACTTTGAGTAAAATCTATGGATATCTCTTCAAAGTTCTAAAGGTATACTTTATATTCTTAATTACGGCTTACCAACTGCGTTCTCCTCTGGCTCCATTTTCCCTCTCCAGCTTTTATCTCTTGCTTCTAGAGTATAGAAGAACCTCATGGGGAAAAAAAAATGAACTACTGTCATTGTTCTCTCCTGTCTCTAAGCTCTCGCACATTATTCCATAGGCCATCAATACTCTTTCTTTTTCATAAATATTACTTTTTACAAAAGTCTTCCCTAATCCACCAAGTCAATTCAAATGTCCTGCCTAAATTTACTTTCTGCTTAAGAGTTTCACCTTGCTCCTGAGGTCCGTGAACTTGGAGCTTTAAAATACCTGTATCTGTCTTATAAATAAGAATATCAATATAAGGTTATTATAGGTCATAGAATGCATACAGATTTTTTTAATGACACTAATTTGGAAGAGATGCTCATGTAAATTACAAAAAATGTAGAGGAGGAAAACAAATTTACACCAGAGTATTTCAGAGCAGAACAGCATTTTACAGTTAAATCAGTTTAGTCAGCCTTTATTTTGTATAATAGGAAATAAAACTACAAAATTGTCATCTAAATGTCTAGGGAGTTATACCTTTTTTACTATCTAGGTGGTTGCTGCTCATTCTATAATGTCAATTAATTTTTTATACCCAGTTCATTGTTATATTGACATCCCAAAATATTTGCTATGTCTTACAGTAAAGCATACCTTATAAGATTTTTAAAAAATAAGAAGAAATTTTTTGAATTTTCTGAAAACTCATGTCCAAAAAGATATTTACAGTATTCACAGTGGCCAAGACATGGAGACAACCAAAGTGTCCTACAATAGACGATTGGTTAAAAGCTGTGGTGCATATATACAATGGAATATTACTCAGCCATAAGAAGAGATGAAATATTGCCACTTGCAACAACATGGATGGACCTTGAAATAATAATGCTAAGTGAAATAAGCCAGATAGAAACGTTGAAAATCACGTGATATCACATATATGTGGGATATAAACCTAAAAGCAACAAATGAACAGGACAAAAAAACAGAGACTCATGGACGTGGACTATAGATGAGTGGTTACCAGAGAGAGAGTAGGGGGGAGGTGGAAGGTAGGGAGAAAAAAATAATTAAAATAATTTCTTCAATAAAAATTAAAAAATAAATAAATAAATAAAAATTTAATGAGGACATAAGAAAATAGAATAATCAGGGCAATGAAATATATAAAAATATTTGCAGTGTCAAAGAAAAAACTGAAGAGTGCAAAAACAAGTATCATTTTTTCAAGTGAGTAGAACCACTGGTTATCGAATTCCTAGAAGGTAAAGTAAAATAAGAATTATCATTCATAATCAGATTTTTGGTGTCCATTTAATATAAATTTTTCAATAGCTTAGTATTTTTTTAAAGGTTTTTCATATACATTCTATTTCATAATATAGAGGAGAATCTATTCCACAGCATTCTTAAAGACATTGGCAAGTATCAGAGTTTTCAGCCTGATAAAATTTCTCAAAATAGACTTTTGGCAAACAAAGATTGGTAAGTGCACACTTGCAAAAGTCCTATACAAGCAACTCTGTTTTTTACTGCTCTGGTTTGAAACAAAATTAAGAACTGATAGCAAATGGAAGGGCTATATATCTTTTAAAAATTCTCCATGAATATTAATTCTCACAAAAAAGATTTGGTTAAGAACTAGATGGACTAGACCCAAAATGTAATATGAACTTACCAAAATACTTACACAAAGGAAACTGGCAATTTCTAAGATTGAAACTTATTTGGATTAGAGAATAGGGAGTGGTAATGGCATAACTTTGCCACTAATAATGCTAAATATTTTCCATATTACCAAACTTGCAATTAATGAATAGAAAATATGTGTGTTGCTTCCCCTCCCGCCCCACAGGCAGAAGTTTATTAGGAAGTGAGGTTACGATCAATGTTTGGGGAAATCAGGAAGCTGAAATGGGCAGATGGATACTTTAAACCATGATGCCTCAGCTGATTCTATAGTACATTAGCTTTTAAGATTTCTGAAGAATTAATACATTGTGACTGTGCTTTACAATCTCATGTAAACTCACCATCGGATATAGGTAGGAATTTTCTAACCTAAAATTTTAATATTTTTTCATAAACCAATATATATTATTCACAAAACTGTTTAATATTCTCCATATCTGTGCAAACTTTCCTGCTTTAGAGTTTGTGTACTTTTTTCTAGCTTTTTATCATCTGAAGTTGCTTTTTTTTATTAAAAAAATTGTCTTTTGATTTTTAAGTTACTTTTCTTACAGTTTTTATTTATATCTGCTACTATTTATTTTTCTTGTTTCAGTTTCATTAATTAGATTTACTTTAATTTTGGCTAAATTAAAAAAAACAGTTTATGTATTTTATTAACCTGTTTTCAGCAATATTTATTAATGGTACAGCTCAATTTTATTTGAGATAGTTTGTTTTTCATATTTTAATATATTTATGAATTATATCTCAAATTTTAAAATAATAAAATTGGTATTGTTGATGCTCACTTAAGTTAAATTTGACTACCTGATCATACTTTAAAACAGAAATAAAGACTTTAGGCCGATATTGTTAGATAATTGTTTTATAATTTTTTAGTTTCTCTTTCAAGGTAAAAAAATCCCTTCATTTGAGTTTTGTATACTTTTTAAGGCAATTCTTTAGTTTTAATTAATTTTATTTTTATACTTGAAACTTACTTTTATTTGTAATTTTAATATAATTATGGCCTTATTTCATACCTCTTATTTTGTTTTGGTTTTGATGGACTTAGTATAAAAATTTTTTTCTAAGGAAAGCAGAAAATTAATACAGGCACAACTACAATGAATATGATATCAAACACATACATATATAAAATATTACAAGGTTTAAATAGGTCGTATGATTTCTGACATTTTATGTGAGAATTTTTAAATTTTTAATACACAAGAAACCATTGACTGTAAAAATATTGAGTCCTATAGTTCTTCAACTCCATAGTAATATTATTTAGTGTATAGATGCTACTGGGTGTTTTATCTCGGTAAACTTATTTTGATTTCTCCTGTTTTTCTTTGTAGAATTTTTTATTTAACTTTTGCAAGTCCAAAAATTTGCTATGATATATCTGGGTATAGGTCTAGTTTTCAATTGTTGGGGCACGACGCAATCTGCCCCAAAATACACCACAGTAGCATATTGATTATTTTGCATTAAGGTCACATAAAAAACTACCAATTCAAGAACATTGACCTCTCTTTCTCTTCTGATGAAAGCAGGCGATAAATCTCTAATGTGAATTGTGCCTTTCCTGCACCTTGAGATACCCTTACCTTGAGAGTTAAGGATTCCAGAGCTGAGGAGCCTGACTAAACAAACTTTTTGCCTCTTTTAATTCACTATCCAAGTACTTTGTTCAGATTTCTCACTAATGAGTACTCAAATCTTGCTTAGATTCCTATCTCATTAGCACTTTTTAAATTTTGTCCTGTCAGTTCTTCACAAATTTAGTGTTTCTTTGTCTCAAAAGCATAAAGGGCTGACTGGTTCATCATTTTTGAAAACATCATTTATGATTCTCTAATTGCATGTATTAAATTGTTTTCCTTTTCCTTCTGTTAATCTAGTGTTAACTTTATTATTAGTCCAGTTGTAAGTATTTAAGAATTTCCCCCTCCTGAATATAACCATGTTTCCTAGATTTAAGCTTCTCTCTTTATCTACATTCTTTCTTCAGGAAACATTTTTTCTATAATATCTAATCATTTAATTTTCAATAGTTCTTTGACCTCTTCTAAGGAACACCTATTGTATCTACAATGGAAATGCATTCTTTTTGGCACAAATCCATCTCTTTGCACAAACCCAATACATTTTCTCATGGATGTAAATTGTGTTCTCTTTATTTGGATACTAAAAAAGTTGGGCCTTTACTTGTTTTATAAGTTTTAAAGGTTCTTTTAATAAAGAGACAAAATGACTCATGAAAAGCGGATTTTGTGTGTGTGTGTGTGTGTGTGTGTGTGTGTGTGTGTAGATTGCCAGGCAGGGCCACACAGGAGGATATACCATGGGACAGGGTGATAGCAAACTATAGCTGTTGGGGCAGCTTATATATGGCAAACAGAGTAGGGTTAGTTAGGGTTTGATGGCTTCCTTTGGATTGGCTAATTCAAATAATTTCATAGACCCTGGAGTACAGGGGCTGTTCTTCTTCTCTGGTACCTGGCACTGGGGTAATCAGGGTGAGTGCGCAGTGGCCCAGAGTGTGAAAGCCCAATAGGGAGAGTGCTTGATGTGTGGATTTAATCAGTTTCTCAAATGGGATTGACCAGATTCTAGTGAGAGCCTCAAAACCAGGTCAAGACACTATTTTAAAAAATGATATTACAAAATGACTAGGTAAAAAACAAAACAAAAATTATGTTTTCATCTATCTTTAATGTAGATTTTAAAAATTATTTATATTTTATCTTTATGAAACCTTGCTATCTTGCTAATACCTTCTTTTATTTTATTGCATATTATTTTCTCTTGCTTATTTTTCATTGGGATCATTTCTTCAGTTTTATTATGTATGCCAGACTATGTTTATTTTCAGAACCTGTGCTGTACATTTGTCTATTAATTTTTTACTAATTCTAGATATATTCGATATAGGAAGAAAAATGTTTTATCATAATAGTATGTGGGAAGATATTCAAAGGTGGTAACATTTGAGAATGAGTTCACTAGATATTTTATTAATAAATTTAGAATTACAAAAGTCCTAAAATTGCTAATTTGTCAAATTTTTTAGTGAATTTTGTGATAGAGAATCTTTCATATGAAATTAAGTTTGTGAGTTATATACATTGTTATTTATTTCTATTATTTACTGTGTTCTGTCACAGATAAAAATTAAATACTGTATAATCAAGACAGTAAATAATGAAATGTTACAATATGTTGAAAAGTTTACATAATTACATAAATTGCACATTTTAAAGCTCTAAGAGCCAATTCAGAGCATCCTAATACACTGGTCTAAATTAGAATATTCATGTGAAAGAAAATTATTTTGCTATTTGTAGTGATCACTGAAATCTTGTACACATGAGCAAAGTATTTTAGACAAATTAGTGAATAAATAGACAAAGTATTTTATAAGCTATAACTCTGTCATACAAGTATTGGACATTGCTTATTTTCTTTGGCACATGTAAAAAATTTAGATTTAGCATAATTTGCATTTAATTTAGGCAGTAATAATACTCTTATTTATATCAAAAAACACAATGAAATAAAAAATTTAATGCACTATCATTTTCCTATTGTCATTACAAATGTTCTGTCAGATAACTTGGGTGTATTCCAGGTTATACTACTTAGTAGTTTATTCAGTAAACCATTTATCATCTGTTTTGTTACAGCTCCTCAGAGATTTAATAATTTCAGAGTTAGCAGAGATTTTATAATCAGGTAAAAACTCACCATCATTTTCCAAATGAAGTAACCACAAAATGGAAGCCTAAATTGGACGAATCAAATGTGACAGCATTAGTAGTTACTGAGCTGAAGCAACTTATCCTCTTATCTTTCCATGTTCTATTGAATACTGTCATTTTGTTTTATAGTCAGACCGAGATGCAATAGAAAAAATATAATGTGCTATACAATTTAATGGTTTATTTGCATTAATAGTGATAATTTGATATTCCACAAGAGACATTCACCCCATGATAGTATTTCTTTAGTATTTTTATTATTCTGATCAATACTAGTCAAATAAATATTTAATATTTTAATATTCATGAAAGAAAATCAAGTTTTGGAGAGAAAATTTACACAACTAAATTTTAAAAAAATCTAATAATAAACAAAGTTAAATTTGTTCTTTAATCATGAATACACTTCAGTTATTATACATATACTACTCTATATTGATAAATGATAGTTCTAGAAAACCACCTACAACTTTGTAGGAAAGACTCATAGTCACTCACATATGCAAATAGATAGTGACAAAAAATAAAACTTCTAAGTATAATGAGAAAAACTGGATATATTTTAAATCTCCACAGCCATACTTAAATATGAATAAGAGTAAAATGGATTGTAAATTACTGATGGATGGAGTTCATGCTGAAAATGATCCCTCATATTTTCAGTGCATATTTAAAACTTTTATGGAAATCTACAGGCTGAACATCAGCTATAAATATCACATTTAACTCGTGTAAGTTAGCAACTGCTGATCCTATTTTTTAAAATTGTATTTTAACAAGCAAACCTCTTTTCTGTCGGAAAAGCATTTTCTTCTAGCATGTACTCTGTATGCTTCATTTCTTTCTTTACACATTTTCAATAAGAGTGACCCAGATGTGAAAGTTTTAGCATTATTCATATATATGTATATATAATATACATTGTATAATATGTTTATTTAAAAATCAGCACAAATTAATGGCTGACTTGAATAATTTTTATTTATTCTTTATTTCGGTGTGTTATATAAAAGTCCATCTTTTATATTACTGAAAAGATTATTAACAATTCAGGTTTGAAATATGTTAAGGCAATTATAATATGTAAATCATATTTTTGTGTATGTGTGTATGTGATTTCCCAATGTGTTGAAAATACATATTATATTTCAAAATTTTGAAATATTTAAACTCTTTCTTAAGCATAGCAAACTCAGAAAGTAAAACTCTCTGGCACATTGGATCATTTAAAATACACAAACCCAAAAGGCTTTAACAGTCATAGGAAGTCTGAAAAATGTACATTAAATCGAAAACCTAATTTTACCACTACTTACCATAGCAATACATATTCAATACCTAATTCTTACATCAACTGACTTTTTCCAAATGTTACTAAAGTTTTAGAAAATGTTCAGGGCCCTTTCAATGTTTAGAATTGTCGGAGGATTCAGAAATGAAAAAGGCCATTCATTCCATAGCTGTCTATAATCATAAAAAAAAAAAAGAGTAAAGGAGAAATTTAAAGCATAGAATTTCTAATGTATGGTAAATAGAACTTTGGTTTCAATCCTTTTTATCTCTTTCTTCACTTCTTTCGATCGATAAAAAATTTTGTGTTGTTTTGGCTTACAAATGAATAATCTTTCAGAAATACATTCCTATATAAGAAAGTAGGTCTTGGTATTCATTTATTAGTCATTTATCATACATATTTTTTGTGGCAGGCCCTTTTGGGACCAGAATGATATTAAAACATTAAAAAAAAAACATTAAAAATGAGAGGTCTTTGTCCTGAATTTTTTCTTTTAGTGAGACAAACATCAATTAAATAACTACAAAAATACATGTAAAATTATAACTGAGAAAAGTTTTCGAAGAAGTGACTATTCCAACTTCATTGTAAATATATTTGAACAAGGAGTCAAGAAAAAAAATTACTTTCTTAGAGAAGTAATGATTGAGCTTAGTTCTGAAACCAAAACAGGAATTAAATAAGTAAAGAGCAAAGAGTTTAACTAGAGCAGGAGGATAGGAAATAGTTCATGCATAGTACCCTCTATCTTTTCTCCCATATATCTCTCTTTCTAAAATTCCCATTTATATATATCTCCACAATCTATCTCTATCGAATTTGCTAAAGGTATTTTCACTGCCACTTCTTTTATGTAAGTGAAATAGAGAGTTCAGGTGCTTCTTTGACATTGACACCCTTAAATGTTATTTCTGATATTCAGCTTTTCCAATTCTGATGTGACATTTTGAGTACGTTATTAGCATACTTTTGCAAGTATTTGTTGCATTATTTTCTTTGAAATTCTCTAAATTAAAAATCAGGAGGCAAAAGTAAGAAATTTTATTGGTTTTATATAATTAAATATAACATCTCAGTTTAAATAGATTATTTTGTATATGGAGATGTGACTTTGAAGGATAGTGGATCTCTTATCACAGATTTCATGGAGTGTCAAGATTTTTAAAATAGTGATATACATAAACTACATCTAGGTTAGGGGACATAATTTCTTTTTTCTAACAGTTTTTTACTAACATATATACATATTTTTAAGTAGTAATAAACCAAAGGATACATTAAAAAAAAAAACAACTTCAGTACTGAGATTCTTAGACACCACTTCTCAAAATCCTAATTAAAAATATTAAGATATATTTTATTATATAAACAAATAAACATTATAAATGAATATAGGTAAAGAAAGCAAACTATATAAACTTTCAAAGTTCTTGTTTTCTCATCTACAGTGTTATAATAGATAAAAATAGTTATAACATAACTATATTTATATATATCAAATATTTCAATATTAATATTTACTATATAGTAAATATATGTTTTATATTCATTATATACAATATAATATTTAAATTAGATATTTACTCTAAAACCTTATTGTTGCATATTTTCTAGCAAAAGTAATCTCTCATTATTTATAGTCTACAATATATTTATAATTCAATATATAAATAACTTGTGTTTTAGTACATTAAGGCTGCTATAATTGAATGCCTTAGAGTGGGTGCCTTGTAAACAACAGAAATTGATTTCTTTCAGTTCTGGAGGCTGGGAAGTCCAATATCAAGATAATGGCAGATTTAGTTTTGGTGAAAACTCACTTTCTGGTTCATAGACAGCCATCTTCCCTCTGAATTTTCACATGGGAGAAGGGAGGAGGAAGCTTTCTTGGGTATCTTTTTACGGACACTTATTCCATTCATAGGGGCTCAGCCCTCATGACCTACTCACCTCTCAACGGTCTCACATCCAACTTCCATCACATTGCAGGGGTAAGTCTCCAACTAATGAATTTTGGAGGATACAAAATTCTGTCTATAGCAACTCATAATTTATATTATTATTATTATTATTATTATTATTGATATTTCTATTTATAATTAATATAAAGTCTAGTATAATTATTAATAAAAACAGAAAAATTCTTGTTAATATAAGAAACATAAGCATTTTATTAATTTAATATTAATTTAGACATTCTAGGCAATGGAATTAGATAAGCAAAAGAAATTGTGATAGTAATATAAAAACATCAAACGTAAATTAATATTTTTGGCAGATAAGGTATTTTTGTATGTAAGTATAATAGAGCTGCTTTTTAAACTTAACCATCACATCATTTCATTTAACTCAGGTTTAGCCAAAATTTACTATATATCTGACTATAACAAGTGTCCATTTCAAGTAGTTAGCTCTTCTTAACTCTAAGTTCATGACTTCATAATAACAGTTTGGAATTACTCATGATATGAGTATTTACACTAGGAAAATTTACATATACCATAAATCAATGTACACCCCTCAACTCTAACCTTACAGAGCATGTTGTTAAAATATACCAACACACCACTAAACTAGACTCCTATTTAGTCAAGAAGAGTATTCTATACATCTTACCACTGTAATTTGTTTACAGGTGGGATGTGACCAGAGATCCTAAGATGTCAGAGAAATTCTTGGAATTTTTTTTCTTTTTTGCTAGGGCTTTGAGAAAATGTGATCTCTTTTAAGATACCGTTTCTTAAGCAGAATGTTTGTAATCTAGGCTACTGGTTCCCCTTATCACTATCTCATGAAGAGATCCTTGCCAAGAGATGAAATATAAGATTCTAATAATGCTGTCAGTCTTCCTAGGTAAAGTTACACTTGAGGTCAAACTGTCTTCAGACTGTCATACATGTGATCCATCATTTTTTTTCTTTGTTTCTTTATAGCTATCAGTAATGGATTTATATCTCTTTTAAATAAAATTTTCATGAATATCACGTATGTATTAGAAACAAACACTGTAATGTTACTGCTCCAAGTCTTTGTTGAAAAAGATAACATTGTAAACTTTTTCCTGGCACACCCTCAAATAAATATCAAAGACCACTATTTGCCACTTTTCCGTTCTGGAGATAAAAATCAATATATTCTCATTTATATTATTTTTTTGTATGAAGTATAGATTATGGAATGCCCTTGAACTCAAATGTTTAGTTTACATATCTGAAATTTTCCTAGATTATTTTCATCTCTGCCATCATCTTTTCAAAACTCAGATTTCTTATAGGAAATCAAAGTAGGTTATTTGTGGGGGAGAAAAAGTTGCTTTGAATTATTATTCCCTGTTGATTTTACATTCTTAACACAGTTTCTACAATGGCTAACTTTTTCCCCAAGGAACAACTAAAACCCTCTGAGAAGCTAGCTCTTCACACAGTAACATCATGATTTTTTTTTTTAGCAAAAGGAAATGGATTGTGATTATTGAAGCATTGTTTCCCACGAGTCCTCAACAAGATGCACCAGAGAAAGCTAATCAGCAGAGTTGTCTGTTTCTTATTATCAATGTGATCAGATGATGTGCGGAAATGTAAAGGTTGCTTATGGGGGGAAAACGTGACATTTCTCTGGGAAAAGATTCTACTTATAGGATCTTAAAAAGTTTATTTGAACTTACAATTTTATAACCAATAATATTGCCTTGGAATAAAGTAGGTTATATCAACAAATAGGATTTCAATTCACATAAAACTAAATGCATGGGCTTTATGATTTTGGGTTATGTGATAAATTTAAAATAATTCTGAAAAAAATAATAGATGATATATATTGTGGATGATTATCTTATAATATCAGAATAATATGGTAAAATAATTTGTCTCTACTGAATTATGGAGTATAGGCATACTTCAGAGATATTGTGGTTTGGTAATAAACTAACACAATAATGCAAATTTGCATCAAGTGAGTCACATGAGTTTTTTGGTTTCCCAGTGTGTATAAATTATGTTTACCCTATACTATAGTCTATTAAGTATGAATTAGCATTTTGTCTAAAAAGAGCAATGTATGTATTTTAATTTAAAAATACTTTATTGTTAAAAATGCTAACCATATTTGAGTCTTCAGTGAAGTGTAATCTTTTTGCGGATGTAGGGCCTTGTCTGATGGCTGCTGACTGGTTTGAGCGGTGGCTGCTGAAGGGAGGAGTGGCTGTGAAAATTTCTTAAAATCAGACAACAATGAAGTCTGGTGCACTAAATTGACTCTTACAATTTCTCTGTAGCATGTGATGCTGTTTGTTAGTATTTTATCTGCACTGAGACTTCTTTCAAACCTTTTAAAATCCTGCCACTGCTTTATTAACTAAGTTTATGTAAAATTCTAAACCCTTTGCTGTCATTTCAACAATCTTCACAGCATCTTCACCAGAAGTAGTTTCTATCTCAAGAAACCATTTTCTTTGCTCATCCACAAGAAGCAGCTCCTCTCCCCTTAAAGTTTTGTCTTAAGATTATAGCAATTCAGTCACATTTTTAGGTTCCTCTTCTGATTCTAGTTGTTATTTTCACCACATCTGCAGTTACTTCCTCCGCTGAAGTCTTGAACCCCTCCAAGTAATCCGTGATGGCTGAAATCAACATCTTTTAAACTCCTGTTAATGTTGATATTTTTGACCTCTTATCGTGAATCATGAACGTTCTTAATGCCAGCATGGCTAATCCTTTCTAGAAGGTTTTCAATTTACTTTGTCCGTATGTATCAGAGGAATCAATATCTATGGCAGCTATATCCTTATGAAATATACTTTTTAAAATAATAAGACTTGAAATTCAAAATTACTCCTTCCTGAGTAGTAGTTCTCAACAGTGGGATTTAAATTATATTGTAAACAAATATGCTGTCATTTAGGCTTTGTATTCCATTTATAGAGCACAGGCAGAGTAGATTTGGCATAATGCTTAAGGGTTTTAGGATTTTTGAAATGGTAAATGAGCATTAGCTTCAACTTAAAGTCACCAGCTGCTTTAGCCCTTAACAAGAGAGTCAGAACTGTTCTTTGAAGTTTAAAGGCAGGCATTGATATTCTCTCCAGCTATGCAAGTACTAGATGGCATCTTCTCCCAATTTAATTAATTAATAATATTACAAGGTAAATCCTCCTGATTTTAATAATGTAATTGTCTGTATTCATTTGCATGATACATTTTCATATTGAAGTAGTAGCCAAATAGTTAAAAGACTGCAAGTTCTAGTAATAGATCTGTATTTAAAACTTGGTTTCTCCACCTATGAGTTATGTGGTTTTAGGAAAGTCCGCATCTCTGCACCTCATCTGGAAAATAAATACAACTCATAACTTACAGTGTCATTGTGGCTGTTAGCTGTATAATAAAGCATTGAAACTGACTTAAGATTAAAAATGTGATCTACACTCTTGTCTTAGTATTCAGTGAGACAAGCAGAGCAAGATTATATTTCTGATTTACCAATGAGACAACAAAACTTTAAGCAGTTTTTCTGGTTTGCACTAACGTTATCTACTAGCTATTCTCTCTTGATTCCTAAACAATTGCCCACAAAACTCTAGCAAAAGGCCTGAGAGGCATACAGGATATATAATGGAATTTCCTAGCTGGAGATCCAGAAAAGTGGCATCAGCACACTAAGAGTGGGAGACATACCACAGTAAAATCTAATGAAGGTGATGACTTTTTCTATGTAAATTCAGTAGGGAACCAAGTCATTGTTAAGACCCTTAAGCAACACAAAGCATAAAGATAAGAAACTCTAGATTAACAGATCCCAAATGGTGGCTTGCAGACCCCTGAGTGTCTTTTTAATGTTCTGCATGACAAAAGGCTAAGTACATGTAAAGGACTTCTGTTGCATACCAAAGTACAACAGTTGACTCTAGGAAAAACACTTGTGTCATTATATTTGTTGTCAGCTGAACTAGCTGCTTTTTAAATGAAGCAACATTTTTACTTGAAAAAACAACTGTTAAACTATGGTTATTATAAATTGGATAATTAACAGCAGATACTTTCTTCAAAATGAATGAAGTGAGTATTACTAAAAGAAAATAACTGACAGTATTTGTTGGCAATGATAAAGTTTGAGCTTTTAAACAAAAATAAGAATACTAGAAATCCTGTATTCTTTCCCGTGAGTAAATCAGCTTTCCAGTCCTTAAAGCTTTCCGATGAGGTTGATGGTTTTAACAGCTGTGGGTTTTTGACATTGTATAATGAGAAGATCGACATGTGTATCTACTCCATTTAAAGTGCAAGGTAGGTCAATGGATTTGAAGGTCACAGTGTATGAGAAAT
Organism: Cynopterus sphinx; assembly: GCA_030015415.1. Lineage (NCBI taxonomy): Eukaryota > Metazoa > Chordata > Mammalia > Chiroptera > Pteropodidae > Cynopterus > Cynopterus sphinx. The sequence continues at coordinate 28,296,190 of CM057381.1, forward strand.
GTTTCTTGATGTGGTTTTAGATTTTTCAGTACTACTAATCTTTAAGAAAATACAACTTGTTGAGTATTTCAGTTATCTGCAAGGCTAATATAAATACTCTCCCTTTTCCAAATACACATTTGTGTAAGGCTGAATTTTTCATTTTTTTTTAAAGAAAACTTTAAATCTCAATAAATTGAATATAGAAGCAACTATCAAAATATTGCCTTTTATTTAGCTAGATATTAATAAAATTTGCAAAAATATAAAACATGCTCATCTCACTACGTTATTTCATTTTGGATGCAATAGTTCTTTTCCACAAAAAATATGTTGATATGTGTTTATTATTTTTTTAAATAAAGTAATAAATTATTTTAAATTTCTCCAATTTGATTTCTAATATTATAAATATAAATTTACTTAACCACTATATGCAAAAGTTTTTGGCATTCTCAATTATTTTTAAGAGTGTGAAGGGGAAAAATTTGGGAACTACTATTCTATGTGAGAGTTGGCAAACATTTTTCTGTAAAGGGACAGATAGTATATATTATAGGCTTTTTTAGTCATAAAATCTGTGTTGTAATTACTCAGTTCTACAGTTATTATGCAAAAGTAGCCATAGAAAATATGTAATTAAATGAATATGACTGAGTTCCATAAATCCTGCCCTATAAAAACAAGTGATAGATTAAAAATGGCCCACAATTCCACTATAATTTGTCAATCCTTGCTCTACTTTAATAGGACTTCTGTATAGATAGATGTAGGCCTTAATAAAGACATTATTTAAAAAAAGTAGAAAGTTATGCTTCACAGAGCAATAAGAAAATTTTACTGTCAAAACGTGATTGAAGAAATCTTTGACAAATGATAAAAGATAAAGTTAAATAATGCTTATTTAATTGACTATTTAACAGATATTTATAAATTATTTTCTGAATTCCTGTCTTGTCCTGAGACTGATCCACTCTCCTCCTTGAGACAGTGCACATTAAAGTATCAGTAATTAAATGAATCAAATAATTACTCCTCCACTGACTGGGCCATGTTCAAAAGCAGCAACAACAAAACATGAGACAACAAAATAATACAAATTGAGAAGAAATATTCCTAAAGAATTCTCTCTGGGAATCATTATGATGAAATTGCAACAGTTTATCAAAAGATATAAAGATATCTCAGTAAATAGTGACTCCTATTTTTGCTGTACATTTTTAGTATTGCCATTTTTTTCTTTGAGGAACATGTATTATTGATTTAATAATAAATATATGGATAATATATTTGGCAGCCAGTGTCACACCTAATAGTAAAGAAGGAGACATTTTAATAAATAAAAGGATGGTTTCTTTACCATTATTAATAAACATATTTTATAAGTTCTATTTATGTAATCAATAAATAGAAATAAGTTTCATGATTGAAAAGGGTGAGGCAACAATTAATATTTTTTAGCAGCATGTGAAACAAGAATTATCTTTTTAAAATATTTTGAATCATCTATTAATTTTACTTCCAGGAGATAATCATGTTATAACAAATTCAAACAAATGCAAAAAATACCTTAAAAAGTGTTTCATACTCTGTCATGTTTGTTATTTATAATACTAATGAAGTCAATGAAACCAAATTGTCAACAATAGCTTTATGTTTAAATTGTGATCTCTACTTATTATCTTATTAAGTACATTATTTCTTTAAAAAATATTCCAGTCATCATCAACAGTCTTTTAATACAGAAAAAAAAAGTAAACATGAAAAAATTTAAAGAAATATTTTAGCTACCTATGAACCACTGGGATTAAAGAGATTTTTTTTCTATTTTTCCTCAGATCTCATACAACTGACACTTCTCTTTCAACTCCATTCTTCACTTCTGTGTAATTCTCTCTCTCCTTTCCCTTTTCTTTCACATTCATCTGCTTTTTCCTTTCCTTTCTTTTTTTTTTTTTAATATTTTCCTATCTTTCTTAATTGCTACAGTGTTAGGAGAAATAATTTCCATGCATTAAAGCAAAACAAAACACTTACAGATTTTTAATAAGAGAATTGTGGATATTTAGGAAGCTATTGCCTTAGCTCAGGTGTGAGATAATTTGTTGTAAATATGGAAAGAAATAGATTTGAGAAATATTTAAAAGGTAACATTAACCTAAATTAATGACTGATTAAATATTGAAGATTAGAGAGGTGAGGATGTTCGAAATGACACCAGAAATTTCCTTTAGCGTGGAGCATCATGTGAACTGTATAGAGTATTGGATAAGATGTAAGCATGGTGGAGGAGGTTGCTTGTACTGCTATCCTTCTAAAATTCTTGCTATGTCCTTAAAAGTGTCTCAGAGGTCACTCTTTCAGGAGAAGGTGGGTTTGCATGTCATCTACCTCTCTCTTTTCTACCAGTTATTTTTTGGAAGGTGTCAGCCTTAAAATCGAAGACTAAAACTTGCTCATGAGGATCCTGTGCTATTAATGGCTTCACTGACTCTAGTGAAAAGCAAACATACTTTTTGATAGACAGAATTATTTTCATATGTTTTGCCCCAAAAAGAAAAAAGAAATTTTAAATTTTATTGAAGGAAAAGAAAGGGTAAAAGTTTTAAACTATAAATAAGATACATTTGTATATAGAATGCAATTTTAAATTTTTCTGTGCTTGCGAGTGTGTGTACAAATAAAATATGCTCTAATAATGTAAATAACCATCTCTTGGCAAGGGGATTTTGGTTGAATATTATCTCTCTTTTAACTTTTCTTTATTTTAAAAAATTCCTAAATTGGTGTTTCCATTATAATAAGAATAAGCCAACCACGCCCCAGATACTTTCTTACTAATCAGTTACCAGGGACTATTCCACTAGTCTCCAAGCCCTAAGGTACTCATCTATAAAAGGAAGATAATCATAATATTTCTATTGTACATTTGTTGTGAGAGACAATTTAGATTCCACATGTAATGCACAAATCTTTGCTGACTTACAAACACACACTAAATGATAATTACTGCTATTTCTGATGTTTATTATTAATACTAATAATATCATTATTATTCACTTTTTTTATATGACTTTAGCTTGTTATTCTATAGCTTAGCTATGAAATCTGAAGGATTTTAACCAAGGCCTCCCCTTGAGATATGAGAGGAAGGTAATTTTAAGCAATTTAGTAAGCAAGCAGAATATTTTGAAAAACCATTTAGTATTATTTATCACAGGTATATATATTTGATATACATGGTAAAATATCAAGAGACATTTTATGGCAAACAGAAGTTGTCAAAGATATCTCCCATTTGCAGTGTACTGCTTTAGACTCTAGCTTGAATAATGAACATTTCTTTTTGTATTTGTGAAATAAGCGTTTTTGCATCTGAGTTTTTTTTATAAGGTAAAGCTATGATTATGTTACTCCCTTTCTTCAATAATATTTTCAATGACTTCCAAATTCCTAAAGAATAAAACCCAAATTCTTTAGTGTGGAATTTAATGTCCTCCAACTCAACTAGCCTCTAGTGCCATATCTCTAATTATACTTAACTCGACATTCTTTTTGCTTTCATTATAAAAGCCTGGTACATCTTGGTCAGTATGACTTTCTTCTAAAATATTACCATATCTTCCTAATCTTTGCTTATCAACATCTTACTTGCTCATCAAAGTCTAGATCAAATGTTGCTTTCATTGCCAAATACCCCAGAATTACCCACCATAGGAATAAATATCTCTAAATTCAAATAGTCCTTTTTATTTTTCTATTATTGCATTGTTGACCTTAAACAAATATCTGACCTTAGACAGATATCTCTCCAAACGATTTTTTTTTTAATTTTTTCCCAGAACAACAAATCATTGCAATTTGGGACATTCATTCTAATGGCAAACCACATGCAAGTCCTGAGAAAGAAAGGAAAGGAAACTCGTTCGTTTATAGAAGAAAAGAGGAAGTTTGGAGAGCTGTTGTTAACAGAGTTCTTCCTGCCAGCCTTTGTGTTCAAGGTAACTCATGAGAGCTTCCCCTACAGGCCCTCCCAAATCCAATATCAATGAAATTTCATTGATCTTCACAGTATGTATTGTATGTATTTTACCTTGTCAAATAAAATATTAGATACATTGTTTTTCTTAACTTCATTTTAAGCAATTTAAAATTACCCCTCTTTCTCTGTGCAAACATATGCATGCTGTTTTGCCTATTTAGACCTATGGTTAATGTTTGTTACATTATTTTTGTAAGTAATTTACTCATTTACTTTATCTTCCATCTTCATAATGAGAGAATTGCAGAATACCTCTAATGCTCCTTTCAAATTTTGTGTAACATCATAGAAATAGTGAGCTGTCCTCTCTCCAAACAAGAACTGGGTAATAAGATTGCCTTTGAGAAGTGAAGCACGACACAATAGATGTAATTAGCCATCTGTTGGGAGTGACTGAAATTGTCTTTAAATGTATTACTGAAAAGTTTTGGAATTCCTAACCCCCCCATCAAAGTGGACTGTAATCATCTCAGGAAGCAGGGCTGGAATGGGACAGTAGTCTAAGTAGAAAATTAATCATCTGTATAAAATTTGTCTGGAGAAAGTCAATGCATACTTGTAGCAACTAGGTATTTAGAAAAAGTAAATTCAGAGAGTCAAATCCTAACAAAGTGGATAGCATTTTTAAGATCAAGCTTGTGAATTTAATATATTATGATATGTTATTATCAATATTGATAACTTAAAATTTTTCTTTCTTTTTTAAAATTCCATTTTCACCATGCCATTGAATTGTAATACAGATTTTCATTAAAGGATGAAATGTAATGGTAATACTATTAGAACTACTAAAACTATTTCAGTTAGTGAAGAAACATTTATATTTCAGAAACTTAATATGCAACTGGAATTAATATAAGCATCTGCTGACAAATTCAGTTAAACATCTGCAATCCCTCTCCTCTATTGCCTCGCCCACATGAGGATCGGCATTTACCATATGGCAGAATAGTCTTGAATAGCCAGGTATTTTCTTCAAAAATTTCCCTTTGGTTTCTTCTTTTTTTTTCCAGGTGGTTATGTCCAGTCAGACATTTCAATAACTGCCTTCAGTCAAAATGCTGAAAGTATTCCTGAAATTTTGGGAAAGTCCCAAAAAATAAAACTTATTAACTCCACAAGTTGGGTATTGTTGGGAGGGGGAGAATTTCCTTCTTCCCTGCTTTAGTTCTTACATCTGGAATAATGATAAAATAATAAAATTGTTGCAAGACTATATTGAGGAGAAAAACCAATTTAATATGTGTACACAGGAGAATCATAATATGAGGCTCAGATCATAAAACAAGGCTCAGAGAAATTATCAAACCAAGCAGCTTTTTATATTTGGGGGGCAAAGAAACAATAAATTTGTGAAAAATTGACAAGACAAAAAAAGTTAGTTCTCATTAGAAAGGAATCTAAGCAAGGTTTGAATATTCTTTAGTTGGTCAGAAATTTAAACCAAGTTTGAACTTGCATAGTCAATTAGTAAAGGTGTAACGAGGCTTGTTTACGACAGCTTTTGACTCTGGATTTTTTCAGCTCTGTGATAATACTGTCTCTCAGCCCTCGGAAGATTTACCTTTTGCTTTTAGAGGGGACAGAGAGGTCAGCGTTTTCTTTTTGCACAGGTTTCTTAAATAACTTTAATTCAAAATGATCAATATACTATTTTGAGATATCTTGGGGCATTCTGCCTGGGCTGTTTGAAGAAAAAAGAAAGACAATTCTCTAGAAAACAGATATCAAACTTCCTCTTCTACTGCTCGCTTAAGATTTCTATATAAACAAGTTCAATGAAAGTTCAAAATGCACTCCTTTTAGATAAGCTTGAGATCATACATTTATTCTTGGCTAAACAAGGGTAATAATAACACTCAAATTATCGTGAACCTCTTGATCTATGTTGTTCCAGCTTAGGCGAATAGTCTAAAACCCGTAGCATCATTCAAATTATAATTAAATTTATGGTTATATTCTTGTGATAAATAAGAACGTTCTGGCATATATATGTTTGTTGTAAATGTATAGCAGCATCAGAGAGACAAGAAATCAATATCCTTAGCTTCATATCAATATCATTTGAGAACTACTGTCTGGGTCCTGGTGAGGACTCAATAAATATTTGCTAAATGAAGGAATAAATATAAGATTTTTTTTCTATAACCCACTCCATGAGATATTAAAGTTGTCCTTTAAAAAAGTATTTTACAACAGATAAGAAAATTGAATTTTAGAGGAAAAAATAGAGTTTAGGTAGTCAGCCTTAGAAAAAACAACTACAAAGTGTCAGGGTGGAATTTCAACCCTAGGTCAGCTGGATATGAAATTTGCTTTCTTTTCTCAGTGCCCATGTTTCAAAATTACTCCTTTGAACCTTTCTCTTCAAAACACTCATCTCAATAGTCTTTTAAATAAAGCTGGTATTAGGAGATAGTAATTAACAAATTATTTACGTGCTATTTAAACATCATTATAAATGGCACCGAATTCAGTTATCCAGCAAATCAGGAGTGATGCAGAGAAGGTGAAATTAAGCTGTATCCAAGGTAAATCTCTATTGTCATAATTTTTGAGCACAGATTAATGACATAGTCATGTAAATGTCTCAGTCTCATCTGACATCATCATCATCAAATCTTACATATATTTATTGTTTACCTTTATAATTAATAAAGTTATAAATTTTTTATAGCTTATGAAAAAATTTTACAGACATTTGATGTAATTCTTACCATAACTCTGGTTCAGAAAAACAGTCTCCACTTTATAGATAACAACTTTGAGATTCAGAGAATTTCAAATGCTTAACTAAGTTTTAAGTTAGATTCTTATAAGGTTTCAGAAACTCATTTCCCCACATATTCACTGCCTCCCATTAGTAGTACATGAAAGATATAATAATATTTTATAATTTTTCTTAAAAGACATGATGCTTAAAATCTCAACATTTGCATTTTTATGGACAAGCGAATTTGGATATAGATGAGACATTTAAAAGATTAGCCATTTCATGTAATCATGAAAAATTTCCCATGCCTGCTAATAGGGTAAAGTCTGAGTTCTCTATGTTTCCAAGTAGATATATTTTTTCTTAATACTAACCAAACCAGATTGTTAATTGTGGGGGTTACACTTTTTTCATTTTTTTACTTTTTTATGAGGGGCTTGAGTGTGAGGATGATATGTTCTTATCCATAGGCCTCAATGTCTATATTAGATCTTCTGAAATTACTTTAGTAAAAAGTTGAGGCTACTATTGAGAAACGTTTCCTCCAACAACGAATGATTAATCACTAGTAATGACTTGTGCCCCAAATCTCCAATGTTTTCGCATTAGACTGTGTCCAAGATTCCTGTCTGCATCTTTTTTCTGCTCCTCTCAACAAAGAATAAAGAGAAAAGGCAAGTGATGGAGGGGGATGGGGGATGGGGAATGGTGACCACTTAAGTCAGAGTATTTTACCTCTCTAGTAGCTATTCTTCCTGTGTAACAACTTCATTCTTCCTGTGTAACAACTTCCATTCAATTGTCATTTTCAAAGATTGAAACCCTAATGCAGTTTGATTAGGGAAATTTTCTTTCAAAGCATTTTTATCTGAACCGGTTGCTTTTTCTCATGCATTGTATATTGCCATGTTTCTTTGTATAGAGGGTACAGCAGATTCATCATACTCATGCTACCAAATATGTATCAGCACATGAAAGTGTAATTTGGCTAGAGCTATGACTACATTGTCATATAGGGATATCTGTCAGATGCTATATGTTCAGCAAGACAGTTGTTATAGGTAGGAGGGCAGAAGTTCAACCAACTGAAAATAAGAGGTTAGAGACAAACTTAACACGAACCAAAGCCAAAGAGTTTCCTGTATTTGGCAGCAGTCATTATGACTTGCCTCATCAATACAAAAGAAAGTGATACTAATTCAGTAATAGATTTACTTTAAGAGCTGCCTATACAAAAAGGCCGCAAGGTGAACATGAGATCACGGTAAATGTCTTTAAAAATATGATGAGACATGTTGTATGCTATAGCATAGTTCCTTCTGTCATCAAATACTAAGTAGTTTAGTATTAACGTTTCCTTATTTTTTAAGTACATTGATAGAGTATTCAAAATGAGCTGCAAATACTAGTGTTATTAGGCATTATAAAAAACTTCGTTGTAAACTAATGTTCTATTTTTAGCTGTACATTAAAAAACAAAATACAAAATAAAATGAAAACACCAGAAATGCTGGAGAAATAATTTGTAAACAGAAGAAATCAAAGTAAAGTAGTGATCTAAATTATGGAATATTTTGAGGGTGCAGGAAATTTTCTCAAACACCATAAACGGAAGTTGTTATAATCTTTTTAGAAAGCCAACTGGCATATTATTTTTTAAAAACTGACAAAATATTCATTTTTTTCTCCAGAGTGTTCAAACTTTCTGAATTTACCATAAGGAAAAAATTAAGATTATATTCACATTTTCATGGATGATGATTATGTTCTCAGAATTATGCATAATAGCAGAAAAGTAGAACTAATGTAAATGTTAAAAAGTAGAGGAAAGTTTGAACAAATGATATAATGATTACATAAATGACTATCAGGCAAAAATATCATATTCCAAAAAATATTTCATGATATAGGGGAAATATAATAATAATAAAGAAAATGATATTTTGTAGTGACATTTAGAAAATTAATATTTCTAATACATTATACATATGTGCACATTAATATATATGTCTTCATAGTAAGATCATAACTAAGTTAAATTTTCTTTACATTTCCCATATTTTCTAAATTCTATAGAGACATGTATTCCTGTTAAGAATAGTAAATATGGAGTGATTTCTAGAAAACATTTACATGTTCACATGATCATGAGCTAGATAGTCATAAGAATGACTCCAAGGTACAAGTAACTGAAAATATCACAGTCCATTAACTTTGGCACAGGTGGAGAACCAGAGGAGAGAAAAAGCAATCACGGGGATTGTTTTATAAACTATACAAATGTCAAAGCAATATACTGTATACTTGAAATCAATAAAACAAAATCTAAAAAATATCTAGAACAATATTCTTTGGTGGTTTTCTGGTTATTAACTGGTTACGATTCCTTATTTTTTATTGTCTAATAACCTCAAACCTTGAACTGATAACACTCTTGAATATTTAATTACCTGTATACTCAAGCATTGTTCTTTAAGTGAAGCAAGTTGTTAGATTCAGGACACAAACACTATTCAGTCTGAACAGGTCTTGGACCTCCTGCAAGATCCCAAAGCAAACATTTTATTTATTCTGGTTCTATTCAAAAGAAGAACACATGGTTTAGGTAACACTTGTTAAACTATAGAGATAACAGGTTAGAATAGGAGCCTAATATATCACCAGAATAATTATGATTCGGTTATGGTTTTATAGAGACAGAGTAAGATGAGTATTAAAATCATTTTGAGGTAGGATCATTAAACCTAAAATTGGAACTCAAAGTAAGATAGAAGCTGACATATTTTGAGATATTAGAAATATGATTACATAGAGAATCAGTTTATTAGTTTGGATTTATTCCTAGAATGACATTCTTTCACTGTCTTGAATAGTATTATAAAATATTTCTGTTATAATCACTTCAGAGTAGTGACTAAGAGGCATAAAGTGTATTTAATATAATAAAACACACACACATATCTTAGGTATTATTGTATCATCCCAGATAATATTAGACTATTCTGGATAATATTGTATTTTCTGGAAAACATGTATTATTCTAGATAGCATCTGTAAAATTTAGGTTTTTCTTTTCAGAAAAAAATACTGGCTATAGTTGCTGGTAGCCATGCTTTCTTAATATGTAATAGGATAAAATTAATATTTGTGCTCTTGTTTTAAGTTAGGTAAAAAATATAGAACAGGTTGAAAATTTATCAACACAATGTTGATTATAATTAAAAGACTAAAGACAAGTGCTTTTTACATTTTTTTCCTTCTTCTAAGAGATAAATATATATTCATGTGTTACGTGTGTGTAGGCACATGTGTAAAACACAACTGAGGAATGAGAGATAGAACACTCTAATTCACCCCCACCTCCAAATTCACATAATGCAACCTAATCCCCAAAGTGATTGAGTTTGGAGATGGGGCTTTGGGAGGTGATTAAGTCATGAGTGTGAAGCCTTCCTGAATGGAATTAGTGCCCTTACAGGTGGCTAAAGGGACCAGAGTTCTCCCTTTCCACTGTCGGGGAGCACAACAAGAAGAGAGCTATCTAAGAACCAGGGAGTAAATAAATCCTCACTAGACAATTTATCTGTCATGACCTTGATCTTGGACTTCTCAGCCTTCACGACTGTGAGAAATTAATGTCTGTTATTTTAAGCCACCCATTCTATGGTATTTGGTATAGCAAAAGATCATTTTGACACATCACATATAAATGTATTCTCTTACTCCTCAAGAATGGTATTGTAAATAGGAAATCTGAACTAAGAAAAAGTACACAGTTTTGTCTTAGACTAACAATTAAAACATGTATTTTAAACACACACACGAATCTGAACAATAAAGTTATTTTGAAATTAATACACTGTTATATTTTAAAAAGCAAAATAAATGTTTAGTTTTTTTATATTTTTATTCTGAATTACATATGTATATGTGAATATGTATGTATATATAGACAAATATATAATACATGCACATTCATACAGAACCACACAAAGACATAGTATAAGAGAAAGGAGAAGAGAGAGTCAGAGGTAGATATTAAGAAATAAAAATACAAAGAAAGAAAAAAATATGTTTCTCTGTGCTGATGGATTTTCCCTAGGAGGAAAAGACTCTCACATTTATTTTTCCATATTCATATGTTCATTAATTCACTCATTCATTGATAGTATATTATAAATTTTATGGTAAGTGATGACTCAGGCTTTGGGACTATAAAGATGAATAAAATTTTACTTTTGCAGTCAATACATTAGTTATAGTTCTGAAAATCAATGTGCAAATTAAAATTTCAAATATTGACTCATGTTTAAATTATACAAATAAAATATCATATAATTTCAGTATTATTTACTTATATATAATATGCTACATATTCACATGTATGTTCAGATACATCTAAAGTTCAATATAATTTTTCTATTTTGTCAATTCTGATTCTCATATTTTTCTTAAATTTGCATATATTTATATTACATAAATTTTGTATATATTTGTGGCTCAAAGTAGAGATTAATGATAATTTTAGTCTATTCAAAGTAATGTTAGAAATATAAAAACTACTTAAGGCAGAATTTTTCTAGTAAACAATTAAACAGATCACAAAAGTCTATGGCTATTAGTGTCAGTTATCGATTTATTACCTTTTCCTCTCCAAACTCAAATTTGATTGCTTGTTCTGCAAAAGTGGGGCTGAGCTTTTAAAATAGTTTTCTTTTGCTATCTGGCACAATATTAAACTTCTTCAGAAAAGAATGCCAGAGCAACATTACAGGACCTTCTTTCCTGGTTCCAGTGGGCTCTCCTCAGCAAACATGCTCCTCCAGTGCCCAGCTCCTGCATTGCATTTGGCTCTAGGTTTCTGCAATGCATACTTGCTCAACAGTAGACTCCTGAAACTTGCAGTGCTTCTCTAGCACTAGCCTCCTGCAGAGTGCGTGCCTTATCTGATGCTAAACACCAACGGCATGCAAAACTTCTCCAGAGCTGCTGGTTCCTGCAGAATTAGCAGTTTCTCCAGAGCCTGCTTTCTATAGCACAAGGCTCTTGAGTGCCAGAGGCTACTCTAAGATCTGGGTTCTGGAATAAGGGTGGTCTGCAGAATTCTGAAGCCTACAGATACTCCTGGCACCCATCTTGGGTTGTCTTTCAATGAAGTGCCAACAGTGAGACATTTTCCCATGAACACCTAGACAGCAGGATTCCAGCAAGTTCTGCCAGTGCAGATTTAAGTGAGGGGATAAACTTTTTTTTTTTTTTTTTGAGTGCTCCAGTCTAATCCTAGAGGTAATGGCCACAGCTTCTATCTGTTCCCATATTCTTTGGAGTTCCTCTTTCTTCTCTTTACTTCTTGCTGCCAATGATGCTTTACTCTAATCCCCTGTTATAATCATTCTGTATATTAAACTTTCCCTGTTTAAGCAACTGTGTGGTTTCATTCTCCAAATCAGACTTTAATGAATATACTGTTGAATAATTGCACTGGCTACAATAACAAGACTAAAATGTTGATCTGGTTAATTTATAGTTATTAATTTTGTTTCATATCCCTTACACTAGACAAGTCATGAAATGGCTGAGCATGATACAATCAGTTCCATGCTTCAAATTTTTATAGGATTATTGACAAACTAAGTCCTGAGGATGGTGGTCAGAATGGTGAAACAGGTCAAAACCACAATATACGTTTGTGAGAACTCAGGGTCTTTCACTGGAAAACTTAGGAAGAAATCATACTCTTTAAATATTTGAAGGTTTATTATATATCTGAAGAAATAGATTTGTTGTATAATCAATTTAAAAATGAGTATAATTTATAGGAAAACAAATGTTGTAATAAAAAAGAAAGACTTCTAACAAATGGCTGGATTTAAATGGAGACATAATTTCTCTGTCATTAGAAATGTTTAAATTAAGTTCAGATGCCTGCTCTTTTTATATATTAGTGAAGAGTAATTTGTATCATAAAGTAGATGCCATTTACAATCATTTTCACTCTGAATGTCATGAATCTATTTCCAATCATAATGTGATTAATAACTGTTACCAGAATTGTTTGTAAAGAATTTTATCTGTCTTTAAAAGAGTGCTATATTATTTTGCAAATTTATATTTATATATTCACATTATATTTATATATTTCACATATTTTTCTTCTGATTATTTATAGTTATATAGGTCAGTGATAAAAAGCAGGATGGTTATTCAAATGTAATCTTAACTGAAGTTACTTCATCTGAAATATAGAAGCTTTCAATAATAACAATAAAATGAGAACAAAAAATTCATATAGGATTTAAATAATAGGATTTTGTACTATAAATACAAAGCTTTTCTTCCTGGATATTGTAATCTCAGTATAATCTCATATATGCAATTATTTCTCTTCACATTATTCTCTTGTCTTTATTGGAAAACAGGCACAGATGGAGCTCATGAGACATATAGGCTACTGCTTAAAGTGTTACCTAAAAATTCAAACACAAGAATGTTTGACTAAACATTTAAGGTTACTGAATAAAATGAACTAAGTTGGCATGTGTCCCACGTACTGGAGTGACATGAGAGCTTCAATGAGCACAATTAGTCAGGAATCTGATTTCACTCTTTATTCTTGTCACTTGTAAGATTCTGAATTTTTTTATAATTCTTGGATATTGATGCATTTCTAACATTTATAGAAATGCATTATCTTATGATTCATCAACAATATAATGTATTGCACTTAAATGTTCTTTTATTTTCTATATTTTGGTCAAATTCAGAAATTTAGTACTATTTTGGTTTTATATATCTATTTCATTAAGGCTATTTATTCTAAACTTAAGTAGGTAGAGATATCTGAATTTATTTGTCAAGTTGATCAGTGTAAATAGGCAACTTAATAATACAGGGTTTACAAAATATTTTAAAACTGTATTATATGCCTCATATATATATTTAGTTATCTATGTGACCAACTATTTTTTATTTAATGCCCATTAAATATGAAAAGTGATGTTAAGTTCTAGTTTAAAAAGTCATAATAATGTTTGTGTTTTTTCCCCACAATGGAAAGTGTCATCTAGTTTGAAAAATTGACTTGAATAGCTGAATTATAGAAAAATCAGGGTAGAAGTGTTATGTTCAATGTGCTATGGGTTAAAGAGAAACATTAATGGTCAGTTTCAGTAAGTCATGGTGTCATTTGAGCAGATTTTATACAGACTACTCAGAAAAGGAATAGAACAGAGGAAACCTTACAGACAAAATACTGTACATGCAAAAAGTATGATATAGTTGGAGTCTAATGTAGAAGTGAGAAAGTGAGGCAGGATGTGTTTGGGAAAGTAGTAGATATTAGGTAGTGACGCACCACCAAAACTTAAGAAGACCTGAAACTGTATTGCTTTTCCATGTGTTTATATAGGACCAGTTAGTACTTTAATTTAGAAACATAATTAGTTATCCTCAAGTCCTTTTTTTCCCCTATATTTATGACATAATCATTACATAAAACAGATGATGCAACCCAGTTGAATAAGCTAAAAACCATTTTTAAAAAGAAACTATTTAAAGTTGAAGACAAGATTTAAGTACAACCATAGACATAGTGTTGTACTGCAAGGCCAGTCTGGTGTAAAGGAAGCTAAGCATGCCAAGTATCTTCACATGAGACACAAAGTCAGGGGAAGAGGAAAAGCTAGAAAATATATAACTCAAATCCTCCTTCATCTTTTCACTTATCCCTTAACAGTATTACTCTTCCACCTGTTAGCTGAACCCATAGGAAACCAAAGGATCAAGGGGTCTATTGACCATTATAGTTCACTTCTAGTGCAGAGAGTGGGGTGGAAGATGGCAGACGGCGATATCTGAAGAAGCAAAATATAAAAATAGAAAGATATAAAATGCATTATCTTACATGAAATTAAATCAACAAGAACTTTTTAATTTACCTCTTAATTTCCTCTGTTATCTCTTCCTAAATATACGCTCAGAGTTAAGAATTTGAGTTTTATCCTATATATAAATGGGTTCATTGAGATTTTACTAAAAACAAAACGACATGTTTAGATTTGTATTTTTAAGTCATCTTTCATAACCTTTCTAATGTACTGGGTGGATGAGTAGACAAATCTACTGGTAGTTAATAGTCCAAGAAAATGAAAATAATTATATGAATTACACTGAGTAGCACTGAGGACAGCAAGGAGAAAATAGAAGATTATCAAGAGGTTAATTGAAAATTGTTTGCTAAACAGCTTTGTGTCTGCATCTGAATGAGAGTATGTCTGCAGAAAGGGTAATGCTATTAGTAAACTACGAAATTAAAATTCATTTCAAGAACTTATTTTGGAGTTATTGGTTATGACATGACTAAATACAGAAGAAGAAAAACATTTAGTTCTTGAGGAGATGAAAGCAAATCAGTTGTGATAATGAATTAGAGTTGGCTATGAAATGTACAAATGATTATTAGTGATAAGTAGTTAGAAATATGTGGGTAAAGCTGAAAATAAGGGCTTGAACTAGGGACGCAAATTAAATTGAAATCATAAAGATGGATAAGATTTCTGAAGGAGAACCAGTATAAAGAGAAAAGTGTCATAGTTGAGCCATCTACATTTTCAAGTTTAGTAGACAGAAGAAAGATAAATAGAAGATAAAATGATTTAAAGGAAAGAAATATAAAATTTTCATTATTCATGAATGAAACAATACAGGCAAAAAATTCTAAAATTGCTAGAGGAAAAAGAAGGCCTAAGTGAATTCAATACTTGTATAGAACACAAAATCAATTTTGTAACTATATGCTAGCAATTTAATTTGAAAAATGAAATGTAAAGAATACCACTTGAAATAGTATCTAAAGACATAAAATACTTGGGATTATATTTTATAAAAGTCATTTAAGATATTTATATAAAAACCATAAAATACAGCGGAGATAATTTTTAATATATAGAATTTTATTTATTTATTAATTATGGTGACAATGATTAACAAATTCTAATAAATTTCAAGTGTACAATTCAACAGTAAGCCATATATATATTGCATTGTGTGTTCACTGCCTATAGTTAAGATTTCTTTCTGTCATCACATATTGAGATAAATGTATAAAGTCTTAAATGAAAGACATACCACATTACCATTAAAAGACTTAAAATTATTAATATGTTAAGTGTCTCCAAAATGATGTACAGTTTCAATGCAATCCCAAAATCTCAGCAGGTGTGTGTGTGTGTGTGTGTGTGTGTGTGTAGTGTAGTGTAAATAATGACAAACTGATTCTAAATAAAAATAAAAAATTTGAGAGTAACGAAAACAATCTTGACAAAGAAGAACAAAATAGGAAGACTCTGACTTTTAGTTTTACTATTAAGCTACAGTGAACAAGGTCGCATGTTTTAGCAAAAAGACAAATAGATCAAATGAACATAACAGATGGTTCAAAAATAGACCCCCACACATCTATATTATGATCAAATGATTTATTTCAAGGGTATTGCAACAATCCAAAAGATATCCTCTTCAGTAAATGGTGTTGGAATCACTGAATATCCTTATGAAAAATAAAACAACAAATTTTGACCTTTAACTCACACAAAAGCTTTGAGGTGAAGTGGAAAGTTAATCTTCGAATGGCTTGATCATTGTAATGTATTTTATGTACATATTTCCTCTGTACTATAAGAATGCATTCCTTCAATAATTATTTACTCTCTAAATACATATTTAACCAAGAACTTTGTGAAGGTAACATTAGCAGTGGTAGACAGACTTCCATTACACAATATAAAGGAGATAGATATCTAGCATGATTTTTGAGGATATATTTGAAGTGTCAGTTAAAAAAAAAGGAAATGGAGTTGGGTTTGATTCATTTGTACATCTAGATCTAACTCTGCTATTGGTTCTGCTTCTCTGGAGAACCCTGATACAAGAGTAATATTCTAGAACAGCAAAATCCTGTACAAAAGACAAGAGAATGAGCCTAAGTACCTCTCAACAGCATGTTGAAAACACTGTTATCTCATATATTTTACACCTCAAAATGGATTCATAGACAGAAACTGTCTCTATTTCACTGCTCTAAAGAGGTTCTAGGAGAAGAAAGCGAAGGCAGTGAAAGCAGAAGTGTGACAGAAACTAAACTGATTATCCACAAAGAAAAGGTTCATGCTAGCATAAAAAACCCTAGTGTTCTTTAGAATAACACCAAAATTCATTCAGACATAACTAATTCATTGCAATACCCCTTCCATCAGTTATTTTTCATGAAATTTATTGAATAAGAGTGACTATGACTTTTATTTAATCTAAAGATCATATCTATCCATATTATAGAAATGATATAACAATTAGAAACTTTCTACCAGGTTAAGAAGTAAAGATTAAGTCCAAGTCCCCTGGGTATTTCTCTGAGTCTAGTTTACTGCTCCTCCTCTGCATGCTTCCATATAAAAAGCAGTTATCATCTGAAATATTTTTTAAATAAAATTTATTGGGATAACATTTGTTAATAACATTATATAAGTTTCAGGTGTACAATTCTATAATACATCGTCCGTATATTGCATTGTGTGCTCATCACCCAAAGTCTAGTCTCCTTCCATCACCATATAATTGACCCCCTTTACCATATTCATCATCCTTCCACCCTCCTTCCTCCCTGGTAATGCAACAAATGAACCAAACCAACCAACCAAACAACTTCATTTGAAATTTGGTATGTATTAGTTCTATACGTATTTACCACATATTTATCACAAAACAACACATAGTATGGTTTTGGTTGTTTTTAACCTTTGAAGTAAATTTTATTACGTAACCTATATACTTTTGCAACTTCTTTTTCACTCAATACTTTATTAGTGTGATGTCCTTGTTAATATATGTTACTTCTGTTCATTCATTTTCTCCACCTTAATTTATCCAATGGTTGATAGCGATAAGCTAGTGAACTTCCATTTTGATCATTTTTGCATTTTTTCTTTTTTCCTTTAGTAAATTTAAGGTACCCTGATGAGTATTTCAGGCATTTCTGGGTGAGAGAACTGTCTTTGGCAAGAGTTTGTATGCCACAGTTGTTTTCTCCTTTCAGAGCTGAGCTGAAGTGTTAATTACTTATTCCAACTGGCAGTCTTGCAAAATTTCTTTGAAAGCAAGGGCTAAAATTGTGGAGATAGAAGCTGTGAAACAGGAGCATGGCAACCCACATTTATACCAAACAAGGTAAAAAAATTGATTAAAGCATTGTCCCTAAAACTGACCCCAAATTTTAAACAGAACAAAGGGAGATGTATACAGATCAAAAAATGATTGAAAGTGGTATATAGATAGGATAAGCTTCTACAGTTCTGCCATTTAATCTATATCGAGACAACACTTTTCACATTTCACAGGATGGGATATTTTTGGAGGCAAGCCTCCATCTTTATGTCCAGATAGTATATGTTTTCTATATAAGCAGGGTGATGATAATAACAAAATTCTCTGAGTGCTAAGTTTATTCTGTACTTAGCAACATTCCAAGTACTTTACATGTAACTGATTTATTCCTCACAATAATCCTATGAAATAGAAACTGTTGCTTTTCCTATTTATAAGCGAAGAATTTGAGTACAAAGAAATTAGCTACCTGGTTCGAATATACAAATCCAAAAAAAAAAAGAAAGAAATAGAGCCAAATTGAAATCCATGCTAGAATTTGCTCATTTAATTGATCAATATCCCTCTCCTAATTATTTCTGTTAATCCCTGGTGAAGAACCCCACACTGTAGGAACCATCACATTTAGATCCCTTTCCAACATGCTCAGATATGATCCCCATAGATGTTCTGAAGGCTGAGCCAGTGTTCCCAGATATTCCAAGATCAGTAAAAAAAAATTAGATTTGATTAGACTTAAATTTCTCGTAAATCTACATCTATCATCTACTATTTGTAGGACTATCAATTTTCTCGTGTTTAGACTGAAACAATAGTGCTTCATGCATTATTGTTGTGACTAAACAGATAGATTGTATACAGAGTTGTGTTGAGCATGATTTCTGGAATTGGATTAGAACAAAACACGTGGACAGTCCAGTGATGTAAATGTAGGAAACTGCTAGCTAGCTGTTAGAGATCATTAAATCTCAAAGATAATTTCAGAGTCACAGTTTCAAAAGAAACAGCTCTAGCACCACCTCTGTTACCACCTGAATGAATATAATTAAAAATGAAAAGGGGCCAATGACAGCCTTTAGGTTGGGCACAGTTTCTAAAAAGCCCATCGATTCACCTTTTCTTCAACAAGAGAGTAACATATGAAGAGAATATCTCGTGAAGTCAGTGACTGACTGCACAGAATCTAATGTTTATTTTCTGGTTAAATGCTTATTTACTGAATGTGCTGATCTTAGGGCTGCCAAAGATGGAGAAGACCATGGGTAAGAAGTGGGGAGAAGAGAGAGCAAGTGCACCCACCCACCAAAACTCAATATCAAGGAGTCAAAGATAATTGATCTATCTCTTGTTTGTATGATTCAGGGTTGAGAGTCACAAAGAGGAGCAGCTATGAGAGACAAAACCAACATAAAGCTATGAGGCACTTATTTAATTTGATATGGCATTTCCAGTGGGGAGAGTCAGACATTTCTTTGAACTATCAGTAGCCTAGAATTACCTGCTCAGAATGCTTAGAATTCAGCTCTTATCGGCAGAACCTTCTTATGCCACCATCAGCCTCAACCAAACAAATAGAAAATGAATTAGAAAAGTAAGTGTGAATAACCAAGAAACAGGCATCTAATTTAATACAGAGAATCATGAAAGGAGATGACATTTGTTTTCTATTAATAATTTTTTTCTTCTGAACCTGAATGAGTAGCATAGAAATGTAAGGAGGCAGGTGAAGGAGCAGATGTTTGGATTTCAGTGAACTCTAGTCTCCTCCAGACATCACTTTCACTTGCACTGGTGGGGACTGGACCTGAGAGAGGAAAGCTTTGATTAAAAAGTGAAATTGGAAATATGAAATAAAACGAGTAAAGTTGTAAGATCTAAAAGTACCTGTTTTGATAACTGTAAGTATATAAAATGCATAGCATTGAACTTATGTGTTATTAAGAAAGTTAGCTGCCTAGTGGTAAAGGTGGAGGTGTTGATAGAACAGTGCTGGTAGCTATTATTGAAGAGAAAACATAATTGAATCTTTAAACATCTGAAGTAAAAATTGCATACTTAATCAATGGGTTAGTTATTAAGCTATTACCTTGTACTTTGAATTCAGCTTCATATGTTCTGTATCGTGTTGCTGGGGCTGGGACAATGGAAACCACAGTTCTCATTTATTACCTGGTTCCTTGTGGTTTTCTCTTAATAGGGCAATAGAGGGACACTGGAAAATTGGAAGAGGGAAGAAACCTGCCCTTCCTGTTTGCTTGTGATACCTGTCTTCATTGCCTGGCAATATCCCTTCACCTTTTCATTATCTCTATTTTCTAGCTTTCTTGCCATTCTCAATAGAATTTGGACAACACCATCCCTTCGGAGGTATGAGTCACAGATCAACAGGAGCCCTCCTTTCAGCTTCTAGTTTTTGATATACTCAACCTCTTCTCTGTCTTCTTCTAGTCTTAGAGGTTATATTTGCTTCTTAAAGTTACTATAACTGTATTAACTCAGTGTTTCATTGTCTAGCTTTCTAACACTAGTTAAATCATGTTCTTATAATACCTGTCTCTTAAAATAACTGGTGTTTCTCTTGCTTTTCTGATTAGTCCTTGATGGATAGAAGGTATAGATTGTAGCTACAGACTTGATACGTAATAGGTACTCAGTTAATATCAGTTCCTGCCCCCTAGCTGGAGATGCAAATAAAAATTGGACTTCTACAGTTTTTCTATTCTCATGAGTATTTACTTGACTATTAATAAAAATATTGTCTTCATAATAGAACCATGAGGATTTTTACACAAGAAATAACTCTAATATGCTAGTGAATATATTCATTATACATGTGCATATATACATATATTTACTACCATATCATATATACTGCTATATGTGTATATGCATATATGTATATATTTATATACATATGTTTAAAATATATAAACATATTAACATATTAAAATATATAGATCTCATATATATGGGAGAGAGCAAAGAAAGGGGGGGACATTATCTTTGATAATAGTAAAACTATATTTCAGTTTAAGATTTTTATAGTGATTTTGCTTAGACAAATGATGTTAGAAAGCCATATGTATAATTTGATAATCAGAGATGTCATGACATCTGCATTTTAAAACTTATATCTAGTAATCGTAGCACTCTAAATTTCTAAGCCTTCAAAGTTCCTACCTAGGTTACTTCACAAAGGCTTTAAATTTTAATCAATACATAATTAAGGAATGTGCTTTATAATCTTGTCTCTTAGCTTGGTACTTTTTCCCTGTCAGATTGATCCATTAAGGAGCTTGGCTACCTCTACATAAAATCTTCCTGGTTTTAGATTGTGAATTTTCTCATGTTATATTTTCCTCTTTAATATTTAATTAGATTTTAGTATCCACCTTAATTTACTTTCCCATTTTACCTTATGATGATTATTTTTATTCTGATGATTTTACATTTCTTAAGAATAACTCAGATATCTCCTGAGAATTACATGAACTCCAGTTGTTTAACAAGGTTGAAATCAATCTCATTTTGCAGCAAGGAAACAGATGCTGCTTATGTCACCCCAATGAATCTGAAACCTGCAACGTTTGAGCATTTTAGATTTTTCTACTTGAAACCCCTGAGTAACAATTAGTTTCTGACAATATGCTTCAGTCTTCTTATAGAAATCTCTGATCACTCATAAACTTATCTACTCACATAGAACAATACATAAAAATGAAAGAGACTTATCTTTCACCACCCGTAATCTCCAAGTGAACAAAGTTTTTAATTTCCCATCATCCTAAGGCTCCACACAATAGAAATAGATATTTCCTTAAGTGGTTCCAGAGAATTGTTAGGAAATAAAGTGTCAATAATATTTGAAGAAAGAAGAAGAAGAAGAAGAAGAAGAAGAAGAAGAAGAAGAAGAAGAAGAAGAAGAAGAAGGAGAAGGAGAAGGAGAAGGAGAAGGAGAAGGAGAAGGAGAAGGAGAAGGAGAAGGAGAAGGAGAAGGAGAAGGAGAAGGAGAAGGAGAAGGAGAAGGAGAAGGAGAAGGAGAAGGAGAAGGAGAAGGAGAAGGAGAAGGAGAAGGAGAAGGAGAAGGAGAAGGAGAAGGAGAAGGAGAAGGAGAAGAAGGAGAAGGAGAAGAAGGAGAAGAAGGAGAAGAAGCAGAAGAAGCAGAAGTAGAAGAAGCAGAAGCAGAAGAAGCAGAAGCAGAAGGAGAAGAAGCAGAAGAAGCAGAAGCAGAAGCAGAAGCAGAAGCAGAAGCAGAAGCAGAAGAAGAAGAAGAAGAAGAAGAAGAAGAAGAAGAAGAAGAAGAAGCAGACGCAGAAGCAGAAGCAGAAGCAGAAGCAGAAGCAGAAGAAGAAGAAGAAGAAGAAGAAGAAGAAGAAGAAGAAGAAGAAGAAGAAGAAGAAGGAGAAGAAAAAGAAGAAGAAGAGGAGGAGGAGGAGGAGGAGGAGGAGGAGGAGGAGGAGGAGGAGGAGAAGAAGAAGAAGAAGAAGAAGAAGAAGAAGAAGAAGAAGAAGAAGAAGAAGAAGAAGAAGAAGAAGAAGAAGAGGAGAAGCAGCAGCAGCAGCAGCAGCAGCAGCAGAAATAAAAATAAAAACAATGAAGAGAAGAGGAGGAAACTTTAAAACCAAAGATCAGTTGCTACAACAATTTTCTATTTTGTCTGACCAATACATATTGAGCTACATGAAAGAAAGTCCTGTATTCTAAATTCTACATGTGTAGGGCCTAGCATATATTAAGAAATTGATGACTAGTTGATTAAATCTGTGAGTTATCTTTTAATCATTTATTCATTTGCCATATATTCACTAAGTACCTAATTTTATGCCAAGCAATGTAAGTAGAGCAGGAAGAAAAACAACAAAAGCACTAACCAAAACTCACTGCTTTCATGTTTATATACTAATAGAGTAATATATACAGTATCAATTCAATATGTGAAATACATAGTATATCAGATAACAAGGAGTATTATAGAAATGAACAAAATAAGTTGGAGAGAACAAATGTGTATATGTGTGTAATGTGTAATTTTTAAAAAGGTTTGGAAGACTTCACTGAGAAGGGACATTTGAATAAATACCTTAAGGAGATGAATTTAAAAAAAATTGGTCTTGTAACTAAAGGTAAAGGGCAAGTGCAAAGGGCTTGAGGCATAACTGTACCAGGAATGCTTCAAGAATTAGAAGGCCTGCAGGTTGGAGGTTGAGTAAGAGGGTTTAAAGTAGAATATGTGATCAGAGAGGCAATTGGAATTTAGATTCAGTAGTTTCCCATTAGCATTATAACTTTATATTTTACTTTAAATGAATTTAGAAACCATTGGAAAGTTTTAAGCAGAGGAGGGTGATCAGATTAAGGATGGAAGCAAGAAGACTAGGTAAAATACTGCATGACAATAATATAGCAGGGATGGTTATAAGAAATTATTAGATTCTCTTGTATCTTGAAGGTAGTTCCAACAGAGTCTGCTTGATGGATATGATATGGGATATAAGAGAGGAAAATAAGTCAAAGATGATATAAATATTAGCTAATAGTTAATTGATCACCTATGATGAACCTGTCACTGTTTTAAGTGTTTTACCTCTATTATCTAATATGTTTATTTTTATAAAGAACATTTTCTAGTAGAAATTATTTTTCTCATTTATAAAGGAGGAATTTAAAATATCAAGAGAGTCTATGACTTGCCAAAATCAAAAGCTTGCATGTGGCAGATCTTGGAATCCAATTTCTGGCTTTGCTGTCCAGCTCTCAATTAGTAGGTTCTGCTACTTCTGCATGATAGACTCCAAAGTGTTTTGGAAACTGAAAGACTATAGGTGCTATTGAATAATATGGGGAATACTAGGGAAAAAATTTTAAGGAAAAGTCAATTTGTTTTTGGAGATGTTGTTTGAGATGTCAAGACTGGATTTGGATATACAGATCTGCAAGTAAAAATGGGGGTTCAGGTTGTAGAGACAAAATTTGACATCATCAGACTATGGATGGTATTTAATAGACAAAGGCCTTATGGAAAGTGAGTCTAGATAGACAGTCTGATACTGCGTCAACTATCCATTCTACTACTTTATTTTCTTTTTAACCAGAGCAAGAAAAACAATAGCCTTATAATATTAACAACAACAACAATAAGGAAGAAGAAACAGGATTTGGAGCATATTATTATTTGTCATATTAGAAAAATTCCCTCTTGGTAATATATTATAGATCTGCTCTTTATTGTGCTTTCTTGTGACTTAAATGGTTAATAATTTTGTGACCAACAAGTACTTTTTGGTGCTTTTTTATTTTGATGTGTTAAAATCATTTTGAAAGTGAAATTTTTTCATTTTTGAATTTATGAAAATGAAAAGCCAGAGCTTTCCTTTCTAAAAATGATAAAATAATTTGAAAACAAATATATTCTCTCACACAGTAAACTAACTGTGGAATTCAACATAAGGTTAATTCGTATGCAACTTTCATTAGGCATGCATGTTGCAGAAATATGAGAAAATATGGTTGTAGCAATGTATTATCTGTCATATAATTTCATTATTTAAAGGAGACAATAAACAATAAAGTAAGACTGCAATGAAATTTTATTTTATTTTATTTAATCAAGATACTGTAGTATCTACTACGAGCCAGGCATTATTGTCTAAGTATATAACTAATATTAACACATTTACACTCCTGACAATTCCATATGGTACGAACTCTATCATCACTAATTTACAGATTTTTAAAAATGGAGATATGGAGGGGTTAAGTGCTCAGAGACAGAATTTAGTATTGGTGGAGCTAGGATTTGAACCCAGACACACTGGAAACAGATTTTTGCTTTTCAGCTACATGAAAATATTATTCTAATGGATCATTGCCTTTTCTTGTATTTTTCTTATTTATATGTTGACAAATGAGGTATACATTTTGAAGATTAAGGAAGAGAGATTTGCATTTTAACTTGAGTAGTCTTTTGTTGCAATATATCATTTTCTTGAAGTTTAAGACAATGACTCCATCATTTCAACTTCCCTGGAGAGATGGCTTACTTTATACACTGCTTTTATAAATTCTCACATCTACTCACTCTTTTCACTTTATCTTTTCTGTCCTCTATCCCCCAGGTGACTAAGAAAAGTAGGTGTGGTCAACTACACTTGCTCCCTTTACCTTTCAGACGGATTATGAAAAGTCTAAAGTGAAAGAAAATCAAGAGGTTTATTGATCTAATTCCATATTTTTTCATGGATGAAAATTGAAGCAGAACATAATCCAAATCTATTCAAATAAAACTTGGCATCAGTGAGGACTTAATCACAACAGCACTGGCAAACTTATTCTATAAAGGACCCGACAGTAAATAGTCTATGCTTTGTGGCCACATACTTTCTACAATATATTCTTTCTTGTTTATTTTACATCCTTTAAATTGTAAAAATTCTTCTTAGCTCTCAAGACCACACAAAATCAGGCTGCGGCCCTGTTTTGCCCACTGATTATAGTTTGTTCTCCTCTGAGCTAGATGTACACTTTCTAAAAATTCGCCCAATTCTAATTCTACATTGTAACTATGAATCTAATTATTCTTTTCCTTCTATCTTTATCTTTCTACGAATATTTATTAAGCACATACTACTTGCTGAGCCCATCCCTGAAGCTGAGGTGAGCCAGGCTGGCCAATGCTCTAAATCAGTTTGTCCTGCTATAGAACAGAAAATAAGCACATCTACAAGGAAATATAAATATAAATGCAGATATTAATAAATGCATGGAAGAAAGTAAAACAAGGCACTAAGATAGGTTGAACACTGAGGTTAGAATCTGCTTATCTTGGGTGGTTAGGGAAAGTCCCTCTAAGAAGTTGCATTTCAGAGATATGGCTGAACACATCAGCAAGATAGGGAAAATGCCAGAACACAGGGCTGTAGATATTAAACGAGTAGTCTAATACTAGAGGCTGGCACTTCAGTAACCCTAAAGCTTGGTCCACTTTCTGAAGGAGCCAGGCTGCTAGGAGCTGTCAATGTAGACTTTTTCAGCTTATAGTCTATGGGTGAATAAAAAACACAGTCAACGAAGAACCTGGCCAGAGTTGAAAGTGTCTAACAAACAGGCTGGAAGCAAACCAATAACTCTGGACCATAATTAATTGAGAAGGGTAATGCGAAATAAGGTTGAGGAACTAGGCTAGACTCTAATACGGAGTTTGCAATTGCTCTTCATTCCAATGTAAATTACTGCAAGATTAAAGCAAGGCACGAATGTCATCCAATTCACGAATTAAAGAAAGCGTTCTGGAAAATGTAAGAGTATAAGAGCGGAATTTGAAAATGTAGGTGTAATTCGTAAGAGAAAAAGATTCAGGAAAGTCTCAAATGCTCTGGTGCATACTTTATTTTCAGAAATAAAGATCTAAGCACAGGTTTAAGTTACTATTTATACATTCCAGAATTTCAGGCTTCTTTAAAAAAAAACAAAAAAAAACTCTCCATTATCTTTTCAGTAGGAAGAAGAGAGAAGAAAAAGAACCCTTGTGGTGTGAATATGAGAAATGCAGGAACAAGTGTCATTTTAATTTTAATTTGTGTTTTCCAAAACATTAGAAATTGGCAGATTCTGGAAACTCAGGAGCCACATTAAGTTTATTGATTTTCTTTGGGTAATTAATGTGTCTTTAAAGATAGTTTTACTTAAAATTGAAAACAGCCCACAATAGTTAAAAGAACAATTTGATGTGCACCAATGACTTTTCTTCCTTTGAATCTATTGATTTAAAGTATAATCATAAGTATAATTGATGCATTTGCTCAAAAGGAAAATGAGGTTCCGCTTGCTTATCTTTCCAAAACTATGCCTGCATATTATTGGAAATAAAGAGGAAACAAATTAGGAAATAAAAAGAAAACAAGGGGGGAAAGATAATAAATAGAAACAATATTAATTTCTGACAATGACAATTTAAATTGCTATTTATGTGGGCCAAGTTTGCTTGAATGACTACTAACAGCAAGTTAAGTTCTTAGATGTTCTCAGGGGAAATGCATTTAGTTACATAATAAAAACTGCTTTTAAGCTTATTATTTTTCTGGTGTTCTCCACATTAGTAAACAACTAAGTGGTCTAACTGCTTCTAACTCCTCTCTGACACCCTCAGACTAGTATATTAATATACTTTTTCTACATAGCAAGAGAGATTTGTTCAAAAATCAAACCAGACTTTTAAACATGACTGCTTCAAATCCTTCTATATAGTCCTCAAAATGTCATATTATTCAAACTCTTCATTATGACCTTCACCCTCCACCCCCACCCCCAAAAGAGTTGACTCTTTCCACCTCTCAAACCCAACATTCTCTACCGTCCCAGTTCGACACAGGACAACTCATTCCTGAAGCCCAGAGAATGCTCCTTGATCCACTCTGGTTAAAGCCCCCTTTACTCTTCATTGCAGCCTCTATTTTTTATTTTCTCCATAGTCTGCATTTTAATATGTGATTATCTTACATATGAATATTGACTTATGTAGATTTCCTTCCCTCCTTGCCTATATTAAGTTTCTCTAGGGAAGAGAATGTATCTGTTTACCCTTTTCATTCCCTGGCAGAAAGTGGATATGTGGTAAATGTTTGTCAAATGGATGAATAAGTATAATCCTGAGAAGAAAATATACTATTGAAAAATAATATGATAGGATATTCCTGATTCTATGTTTCATAAATGTTAAGTGATACATTTTATATATCATTTTATATAATTTATCTGAACCTATGAAAGCCTTGGTATATTGCTTCTAGGGATAAAAATACAACTTTGGTAGTAAGTAAGTGTTAAAATCTAACACTGACTTACATTGATTTAGAGGGCTAATATCAAAGGGTGAGATAGGTAATAGAGACTAGGAGAAGGACTTTATTTGAATTAACTAAGAGTTTCTGAAATCAGAAGTATTTGGCAAAAGCACTGAACAATCTCTGGAATCATATAGTAGCTATGCTCAGCAAAAATCCTTGTGGGGTGTTAAGAGATTAACCCTAAAAATTAACCAGAGAAGAGTGTGATCTTGAATTTGCCAACAAAGGGAAAAGAAACAGAAGTTCAGATAAAAGAAAATATTTACTTCATCCTGTTAGTACTGATAACAATGGTAATAATAAATTAAAAAACTAATGACAGAGCACTTTTTCTGCAGACTCTCTTCTAAACTCTTTGCTATGTATAACTCAATTCTTACCCCAATGCTATGAAAGAATTACTGTGTAATCCTCATTTTATTGATGAAGAATCATAAACAAAGAAAGGTAAGAGAACTTCTCAGAGTCCTACACCATGAGGTGGCGAAGCCTGGCTTGTTGGCACCAAGGCAGTCTGAGTTTCTCACTATACTGTGCTGCCTTGGTTGTTGGTTTAACCAAAAAGAAAGAAAAAGAAAAAAAGAAAAGAAACTGCTAATCTGGAAAATAATATTTCCCTGATGATATTTATGGATTTTGGCTATCTATCCTCACTCTGGCTTACTGAAGTTGTTTCATAAATGACTAAAATTCTATGTATTAGGTATAGGAGAAAATTTTCACCAGTACACATGTAGATAATAAGGAAGCCATAGAGAATATTATTATGTAGTGAATGCTCCAGCTCTAAATAGCCCATTCCTTGTATAAAACAAGTAGAAAGGAAAAGGCTAAAAACAATACAACACAAACGTCCCTCAAAACCAATCAACAAAGAACGCAAGCATAAAATCCTAAATAAAGTCAATGAAAAATTCTGCAACTTTAGAAAGAACAAATATTGAAAATGGGTGATAAAAATAATATTTAGAAAGTATTTTCTTTATTCTTTACATTCATTTAATTTTAACAACATTTATTAAATTAATAAAATTTAATTTAAAAAAGACTATGAAACAACATAAAACCATAGCACAACAAATTATAAAATAAAAAAGTTCATGAGAGGCCAAATGAAAAGTTATTAGAAAAGATAGAAAAGTGTTATAAAGCTGATGGACATATCTAATTATTCACTTTTATTATTACCATCAAAGAACAGAATTGTCACTGCAGAAAATCAAGGCAGAGATTTTTAGGACAAATTTGAGAATCTCCTTTACTGCAGAAGAACTTAATGTTTTTAAAAAGAGATAGAAAACAATAAATATTATTAAGGAAGATAATTTAATCTTGCTAATTGGTAGTTGGGTTTTAAGGAAGGTACAAGAATGAGTGGAATAAAAGCAATCAGCAAAAGATAAATGGCTTTAAAGGTGCTCAATATTTCAACATAAGGCATTACAGGACTCTGACTCATAATTTATTAGTTTTAATGTGGAAAAATTCCCTTTTAAATATGAAAAAATTTTTAAACAAAAATGAGAAATAGGGGTAGGGTAGGTACATAGTGTAGCATGGTGCCTGGTAGAAGATTGCACTAGAATAAATATTTTATTTTGGAATAGATAAAGAAGTTTAAACATTAAGGCACTACTGCAAACTGCAATGTGTCTTTGAAAACGTTCTTTTTTTCTACTTGTAGGTTGATAAAATTGACACTGAAGTTTGTTTAACAATCTTGTTCATCCTCAGAAAGAAACTTAAATTGACTGTTTTGATAGTGTGGGAAAAGAAATCAAATCTTTAAAGTGTGCCAGGACCTCGGAGTTACTATTTAAAATGTATTTTGCCGCTTACCTTTTTTTTTTTTTTTTTTTTGCCTTTTTCTTTTAATGAACAGCTTGTTTCTGAAGTAGACACACACAATTTGGCACAGTTCTTGCAGTTCAGCACAATATGGTTGAATTAGCAATCTGCTCTGAGGAAGCCGTTATTGTCTCGGCACCAAACTTCATTAGTCAAATCCCTACAGAATGAGATCTTTACAAGGCAGAAATAAGACTAATGGCATGATGAGGGCACTGATATGCTAATTTTCATACTTGAAAAATGTTCACCATAGAGAAAAATATGCCTAAATAGCTTATCAGGCATATAACTTTTCTTTTGTAATTCATAATAAAAAAACACCGTTTTTCTTTTTTTCAGAATTGATTTTAATAATGATATTTAAAGATTTATTTTACTATACATGCATTATATTTAAATTAATTTAAAAATATTTTCTATGCTTACTGGTACTCTAAATATGATAGTGGTTCATAAATGTTAATTTTTTAAAAACTGTGTCTATAGGATTTGTTTATTGTACCAAGTATTGCATTTTTAAAACTCTTTAGTTAGCTAGACTTCAACAAGGATCAATCTGGATTATAGGCATTTCTTCATATGCTAAAACTTTTCCTTACCAGCTACTTTTTAGGGATATTTCACAAATAAATTATATATATCTTACATTAGCAAAGCATAAGAACATAATAAATGTATTTTCCTGAGAACCCAGTCACTATCATGAATCGTATTTTTACTAGCTTGTAAAGAAGATGTTAAGATGTTAACAAAATATTTTAACTTGTAGAAAAAAAATCATATTGGGCCCAAATCTTCTCTAAACACACACACACACACACACACACACACACACACACACACACGAGATTATATATAATTAATTTAATTTAAAAACCATGAAAAAGTAAAATTTTAATTAATTAATTAATTAGTTAATTAATTAATTTATGCCTACAGCAACTTTTATAAGTTTTATTCCTAGGTGGTCTCCCTTCCAAGTACTAACCTGGCCCAACCCTGCTTAGCTTCTGAGATCAGAAAATGTAAAATTTTAAAGTCACGTATTTAACTATAATAGAGTTATATTAAGTATATAAGAACATTCAGTAAATACATTATTTATTTTTATATATAATTTTATGCTTTGAAATTCTACAGTGTTTAAATTAGTTGATATATGAGAAAATCTTTAACTTTCTAAGATAAACATATCTGAGTAATGAACTGTGATTCCTAGGTAGTATAATTCCTTTATATTGTTAATATTGCCAAGTGGTGAAACTATTAATCATATAGCAAATCATTCATGTGCTTTTTTAAAATTTTGATTTATATTCTTTGTTATTTTCTTACCAACTTAGTTCCGATGACTGTTAGTCCTTACCAACTGTTGTATATTCAGAATTTAAAATGCATGATGTAATTAATCAGAAAAAAAATTAATTATTTCTAAAGTTAAATCCTAAGAACAAGAACAAAATGTTTGTGGGACTCAAATTTTAGCACTTTCATACAGAGTCATTTTGCTTAAATATATGAAACCTGAAAATCCGATATCTCCCTGGATATACTTTCATAAGTATTATCAGAATCATCTGGTTTTAGAAACATTGCCAAACTATTAGGGGAGAAAATGTTAAGTAACTGATTACTTGAAAACCCATAATTTCTCTAAATCTTCACAGTTCCTTGTTATCTAGTTTGTGATTCCTGTATAAAACATTTTAGTACAGTAACTACCTTGGAATACAACTCTAAAATTCAGTAAACTGCTTTTGCACATAAATATTTTTTTTATTTTAATGACATATATGTAGAACTTTCTCCAATCTCTTCTGAAAATTGCACTGTTGAACAAAAACTGGAATTATAGTGGTCCCACCTTATCAGTGGGGTATATGTTCCAAGACCTCCCATGGATGCCTAAAACTGTAGATAGTACCAAACCCTATACATACTAAGGTTTTGTTTGTTTGTTTGTTTGCTTTTCTCCTAAACGTACATACCTTTTCACTTAAAGGATACACTTTATGGCTTCTCTTCGGCATATCCAAATTGCCAGCATCACTATTCTTGTGCTTTGGGGATATTATTAATAACAATAAGAGTTGCTTGAACACAAGCACTAAGATAACTAGACAGTCAATCTGAGAACCTAGATGGCCATTAAGTGACTCATGGGTGAGGAGCATATACAGCGTAGACCTCTCAAAAAAGAAATATTGCACGTTTTGGGCAAACAGAGCAGGAGGGCGAGATTTCATTACCCTACTCAGAACACCATACAATTTAAACTTATGATTTGTTTATTTCTGGAATTTTCCCTTTAATGTTTTCCATCCACAGTTGACCACAGGTAACTGAAATTTCACAAAGCAAAACCACAGATGGGGGGACTATGGTGCTATTGGTGTCTTGCCCATATTCTCTATCCTTCTTGGGAGCTCAATTGTTGACAGCTCTGTCTGTGTGAGTATATTCTCTGAATGCAGAAGCTGCAACCCCTATTTCTCCGAAGACCAGAATAGGGCCTGTGAGCATGAACAATTCTAGGAAATGTTCTTTACAGTTTCTCAGAGGGTCCATAAATGAATTGGAACCAGTTACATAGAGTTGTAACCGATCACAGATATATTTATATCAGCTTTGCTCCTTTCCCTATCTAAATTTTGCCCCCATTGCCTTTACACACAGTACTTCCTGGGATCATTTCCCCATTAAAATACATACACTCAAATACTTATATTAGATTTAGCCTTAGGCAGACTCCAAACTAAAAGAGCTGCTGTTACCAGAAGTGATTCTAGAAGGTGAATCTTTAAGATGGATTTCTAGGTTTTGTTTTGTTTTGTTTTCAGGTGAGGCAACTTTTGGTTGACCTCACAGATTGCAAAGACTTTGTTGTCTTACAATTCCTTATTTTTCATTTTTTACACCCACAGCACCTGGTCTTCCTAGGTGGTCTCCCATCCAAGTACTAACCAGGCCTGACCTTGCTTAGCTTCTGAGATTAGACGGAATCAGCCTTGTTCAGGGTGGCATCAAGGGTTTCTAGAATTGATTGCTTGCCACTCAGGTGGTAAAAAAGAATTCATTGTTTTTTAAAAAAATGAACAAGACAAATGTTCAAATGCTGCAACTTCATAATTGCTAAGACTTCTACTGTAGGACATTGAGATGAGGCACAGCTGAGGTGGAAGCACGGACTTATACAATGTCTCTAGCTCTTGAGATATATGGGGCAATGGTCATTAGAGGGACTGTGGAGTTGGGTAGTTTTTGACTACTGTCGCAGAAGCCCTGAAAAAGGGAAGGATAAGTTTAGGTTACTCAGCAATCAACCCAGTCCTTACTGTGAAAGCAGAAATGCCTCAGTCTCAGCATTTAATGAGGCCGTTATCTCTGCACCTGGAGTAAAGTCTGCTGAAAACAGGCTTAATATTTGACCATAAGAGTGACAAAATCAGCACCCTGATGAGAAAATAGAAGGAGTCCAGTTATAGGGACTTTTGGTAGGATGTATT
This sequence comes from Cynopterus sphinx, assembly GCA_030015415.1. Taxonomy (NCBI): domain Eukaryota; kingdom Metazoa; phylum Chordata; class Mammalia; order Chiroptera; family Pteropodidae; genus Cynopterus; species Cynopterus sphinx. Next base: position 28,329,280 of record CM057381.1, read on the forward strand.
TAAAAAACTTGAATCTACACTTTCATGTAAACAACTGAACAGTCCCCTTTCTTGAGTAGAACACCCTCCGAAATATCTTGAGACCATGCAAAGATCAGCCCTGAGGTGGATATCTCATGAGTTGATGATTATATAGATTACTGTAAACTTTACTTAGCAGTACCTTCAAATCATACCTGCTGTGAAGAATGCAATAGGCACCTGGCATGTGGCTACTGACAGGGTGACTGCTTACTACAATATAATACAAAAGGCTTTGGCTGTCCAGACATCTCAGAAAACTTTATGTTGGTATATCAATAGTACCATGTTTTTCATACCTGGCGACCAGGAAATGGCAAGTTCTCTAGATGCCCTGGTGAGAAACAAGTGGGCCAGTAGTCAGGAGATAAATCCTACCAACTTTTGGGACTTCTACCTCATCAATGAAGTCATTAGATTAGCTTAATATAGGTAACGAGCAACTGTTTTAATTAAAAAACAAAGATGTCTCGAAGGATCGCCAGATATAGGGACTATTCTCAAAGCAAACATTCAGAACTCCAAGGCCATTGTCCAGAGAAAGGACCTCAACTGCCAGGAGCATTGGCATTACCCAGAGGATTACTGTCTCTTTGCGGGTTGACCAGTTTCCAGATGAACTGTCGTTCTTCCCAGGTAACAAAAAGGGGAAGTAAATCAACCTGAACATCCATCCCTCCGAAGTTGCTCCTCATGTACTTCTGTAAATATATCGGCTATTGAAGAAGTCTTTTTCAAATTGGTTGTACCAGCTTCCACTCTTAAAATCATGAGAATTTTCTTTGGCCCACATCATCAACAATATGTGATATTGGCAGACATTTAAAAATCTGGCAATCAAATCTTTTTGAAAATTTTCCTCATTGTAGCTTTAATGTATTCATACCTATTCAGCTTGAATACTTTTTTACCATCTTTGTTGGCCATTCAGATTTTCTCCTCTCGAAATTGCATCTTTCACCATTTTAAAAAAACTAGATTTAAAAATTCTTTATTTTAAAAACCTCTTTGTATATTCTGGTCACTATTCTTTCTCAGTTGTATGTACTACAGATATGTTTTTCAGACTGGTTTGCATTTCAATTGGTGTATGATATGTTTTTATACTCAAAAAATTGTGTTAATGTGAATAAAAGCAATATTTCTTTTTTTAAAACCTGTATTATATAAGAAATAATTTTGTAGATTAATGCTACATAAATGATTGCATATTTTTTCTATATTTGTTTCTTTAGTACACAAGAAAACTATTTTTGTGTTTGGTATATTTTAGGGATCTATTTTGCTCCACTTCTATTAATAACGAGGTGACATCTTGTTGTATTGCATTGAGGAATTGTGGCTTTCATTACAAATTTACTTGTATCTTTTTACTTATCAAATTTTCATATAAACATGGATCTATTTTTGTATTTCCTACTCTACTTTATTAATGAATTTATCTTTACTGGCTGCATGACCAAGACATTGCCTTAATTCCTCTGATTTGAATATTAGAACTAATATATCATAGAGCAGATCTTCTCACCTTGTACTTTTCAAAAAAACTATTCTGTATTTAAGTTTTTGTTCTTTCACTTGTATTTGAAACTCAGTTCATTAAAATCTACTATGAAAACTACTTTGATTGTAATCAATCTATTGCATAATATTTATACCCTAATTTGACAATTGACATCTTTACAATGTAGATGCTTCTTATCCATAAGCATGTTACTTTAATCACTGTGTTTAGTATTACCTTAATATCTTAATTATTTTTTCATAGCAATCTTGCAAATACTTTTTGTATGCAAACCTTTTGAATTTCATTCTTCCCAAGACATTACTTGGTGACCTTTATATGTTATTCTATGAGTTTGGCAGATCCGGGAAGAAAGCTTCAACTCTAACTCCAAATCTTAGATCAGTTCTCTGATAACAGATCACAGAGAAATTTTTTTTTTTTTAATTTCACCCAGAATACAGATGAAGATAGATAACATTCATTTTAACTTCTTTTGTTGTTGTTTAAATTTTTTATCTGGTAACTTTCGTTAACACGTCTTTAAGCCACTAATTTTGCAGTATTACAGTCTGCTTTGTTTGGGTTAAGAGCCTTTCCTCACAAGCTAGAATAACATTTATTTATTTATTTATTTATTTATTTATTTATTTATTTATTTATTTATTTTATGGTGACATTGGTTAATGAAATCTAATATTTCATTTTAGCTGTACACTTTAACAGTATATTAGACTCACCTCTCATAGTTAGATTTCTTCCTGGCACCATTTATTTGACCACTTTGCCCTGTTTACCTCTCCCTCCCCCTGCCTCTAACCCTCTGGTGACCACTAGTCCATGTCCATGAGTCTCTGTTTGTCTTGTTCATTTGCTGCTTTTAGGTTTATATCCCATATAAGTGATATCATGTGACTTTTGATTTTTTCTGTCTGGCTTATTTCACTTAGCACGATTATCTCAAGGTCCGTCTATATTGTCACAAATGGCAGTATTTCATCTCTTCTTATGGCTGAGTAATATTCCATTGTATACATGTGCCACAGCTTCTTTAGCCAGTCATCTATTGCAGGAAACTTTGGTTGCTTTTGTGTCCTTGCCACTGTGAATAATGCTGCTATTAACATCAGTGTGCAAATATCTTTTCGGATATGGTTTTTCAAGTCTTTGGTGTAAATATCCAGTAGAGAAATTGCTAGATCATATGGAAGATCAATTCTTAGCTTTTTGAGGAACCTCCATACTGCTTTCCATAGTGGCTGTACCAATTTTTAGTCCTGCCAGCAGTGTATGAGGGTTCCGTTTTCTCCACGTTTTCTCCGACATTTGTTATTACTTGTCCTGTTGATTATAGCTATTCTAACAGGTGCAAGATGGTATTTCATTGTGGTTATGATTTGCATTTCTCTAATAACTAGCAATGTCAGAACAACATTTAAACCTCAATTATCAACCACAGTAATTCCCTTTTGGTCTTACTCTCAAAAATTAAATTGTCTGGGCCATGTATTAATGTATTTTTAAGTTTCTTCTTCATTTCTACTCCTTAGGAAATCCTATACCTTATTGGAAACTCAGATATCTACATAAACTTGTTTGGTATAGTTTATTCAACATTTTTTGGTAATTGCTATTTCATGGGTTTTTATATTTTCCATCCAACATATTGCAAGGAAAGGAAAACTTTTAATATTATTTTTGATATTAGTATGTTTTAATCACTAAAAATAGCTCATAATTTTTTGCTAGTTTTGTGAATAATTTAAGTAGCACAAATTCACAAATAGTTCAAACACAATGAAAGGGAATGATTTGAAATTTTCTTCACTAGTAATATATTTACTTTAGTAATACAAAATCACTCATATTTAAATAGCAGAAATATAAATAAACCATGAATCTTAAATCTAATTGCTACAGATAACACCTTTATTCACTGAATGTTAAAGAAAATCTCAGATAAATTGAAGAGAAAAATACAAAAAAAATACCAGTAATTTTCAAGAATCTTTGTAACTGAAACTAAAATAACTGCAAAACAATATGAGTAATGCTCTGATTTCTAAGTGCTCATTTTAAAATTTGTGGAAATTCAAATTATTTATATATGTACATATATGAAACACCGAGTGGTCATCAGAATTCTCTGTTGAATTCAGAAATAGATTTGTTGGTAAACCTGAATATTATATTTAATTTTATTTTGAATACCTTGGTCATACGTGAAATTGAAACTAACCTACCCATAAGAGATTCCCCTCCAAAAAATTATTATGTGTTTGAGTTAGATAATCACTCTTAAGAACAATCACTATATTTTGGTAATTAATGAATAAAATTGAAATCAGTTTTACTGCTGTTACCAGATTTTACATTTAATTCTATAACTTTTCATGCCACCTTGAACAAGACTCTTAATCAATTTTCACCCTCTTTTAAAATAGGACGAGAAATTTTATTATTTCTTTAAGGACATTTTGAGATTAGGTGTAACCATATAAACTAGTAAAATTAGCTATTCATAAACTGAATTATTCCCATGTTATATGATCTTGTTGAATATTCTTCTCATTCTGTATTTTGGAATTACTAGTATAATGATAATTTGTGTTGATAATGAAGCTCTCACAATCCTTTCTAAATCATTAAAGAAAGACTAGATTAGGTTCAAAATAGTTTTAGTTTCAAGTGACTCATCTGTCTCATTAATCTCCTAAATTAAGCCTCCAAGCCTCTCAGAGTGTTTCTTTAGAGAAAGTCATATTCCATAGCATTCTTATTAAAATCTTGTAAAGCAGAGATTTTTTTGTTTTCATTTTTGTTTTTTTAATATTTGTAGGCAAAATATGCAGGGCAAGATACACCTGCACTTTCTCCTACCTACTAAATGTGTAGTTTTGACCAATTTACATGATCTCCATAAACGCTTGGCTTTATCTAACAGACTAGGAAAATAAGGTCTCATTCAAAGAAAGTGTTTGACTATGCCTACAATACACTTAGTGCCTGGGATGGTAGTAAATATGTTTACTCTCCTCAGGATCATTGTTTTACTAATACTTTTCAGCCATTATTTTCATATTGCTTCTATTGATTCCAGTAACAACAAAAAAAGATCTTTATATTCTAATATAATTTGTCCAAAGTTCTTCAGCTTCTTATCCAGAAGAGAAATGGGATAACTCATGAAATTATAGTTCTTATCACTCTATAAATTTTTCTGGTGTGATCATATGATCCTGATTCTCTCTGATTTACAATTTATCTGATACATGAAGTTCAGATTTACTGTGTGTGATTTTGAGTTTATCTTTTTTTTTTTTAGCCTGTTTCTTCATCTGAAACATGAAGTTGATGGGCCTCTGAACTGCGAAGACTGAATGGTGTAGAGTACTTTTGGAAATTATTAAGTACAGCGCCTAAAAATATAAATGTCACAGAATTATATTAGAAACAAAGAAGCAGATTGACATCAGAATTTCATACTGGATGCAAGAAGGAAATGGAATAATGGTTAAAAGATTTAAAAAAACATAACTGTGAAGCTAGAACTTTATATTCAACCAAATTGTCATTCAAAAGAACAGATGCAATAAAAATATTCATTTATCTACATGGCCCTTAAGGGTTTAATCACATAAAGAGCCACAGTCAGACATTCTTAGAAGTACTCAATAAGAAGAGAAATAAACCCAGGAAAATGTTTTAATATATGTGAAAGATAAATTTATTAAAGTTCTAAACAACATCATCATGATGATAAACAGGTTACTCAAATAGAAGGGTGAGCTATAAGTGCTATAAGAATGAAAATAAATTATATATCACAACAAAAATCTTAATATTGAAAATCAGAAAAGAAGAAAAAAATATTGTAAATGAAGAGCATGAAGAGAAGTGGGTGAAATTAGCCCAAAATTTTTATAGTAACTAAACTGATGGAAACTGCTTAAATTAAACTATTAAATTTAGAAGTTTTAAAATTAAACTTTTAAAAGAAGAATTCATAAATATATTCTTTTCAGGAGATACACTTAACAAAAATACAGAAATTCAAAACATAAATGATAGGCAAAAAAATATCAGACAAGGCAATTTAAAGTTGTATATTACTTTCAACAAAATAGAATTTAAAGCAAACAATAGCATAAAAGAACAAAAGTAAATATATGCATTCATAAAATAAACAAAACAGACATTTAATTATCATAAAATATATGCCTCTAAGAATATATTCTTTAGCTACAACTAAGAAAACTGTTGAGAGAAATAAAAATTCACAAGAGCATTTAACAAACTCCTCTCAGAGACAAATAAGTCAAGTTGAAATAAAATAAGCAGTGTTACTAAAGATAAAATAATATTATTCATTACAAATAATGTATATATACTACCTATAATAATTGTATTAATTACACATGCATGCATGTAAAAATATATGCATATGTATGTATTTATATGTACATATAATAAATAATACCATTAATAAATATGCACTTTACATGTAGACCTCTATATTCAACAGAGAAAACACCATTTTCAAGTACACACTAAAAATTTTAAATAATATTTGATAAAGAAGCTTTTAATAAATTCCGAGAATCAATACGGCCTATACACATCTTTGATGTAAGATAGAGATGTTCTCTCCCATGCAAAAAATAACTACTTTAAAACTGTCAATGTGCTGAATGTTGCAAAATTTATTTTTCCATCCTAATCTTTTTTGAATTCAAACTTACAGAACCTACCACTTACTTGGTCCTTCCACTTGAGTGTTTAAAATGATCTCAAACATAGTATGTCCAAAATTTAACTTCTGACCCCTCGGTCAAACTTGCTCCACCCATCATGTACTCCATCTCAGATAACAGAAATTCTTGTTCTTTTGCTGAAATTGAATTTTTGAATCATGTCTTTTCTTTAGTTTGCAACCTGTTTGCAAATCATAATAGGCAGCATTCTCTAGGAAAAACATTCAGAGATGGAGATTCTATTCGGAGAGTTTTCTGCTCAGGGAGTGTTGCTATTTCTGAGCAACGCCTATGGAGGAGTGAATGTATGGGAAGCAGAACTGAGCAAAGGAGATGTACTGCAATATAGTTGCAATGGTGGCCTCAGCCAATATCACAAAAGGCTCAATTGTCTTTTTGAGATCCCCTCCCCCATACATCATCCAGTGGGTATTAGTTGCTTCTGGAAAGGGTATATTACCTTGAACTGAGTAGTTCCCTTTACCGCAGGGCAATTTCTGGAGCAGAATTGGGACTCATTAGTTGCCAGTAATCTTGGTATAGGAGAGGTATCAGAGCACCATCAACTTCATCTATTATACTTTGCTTACCATGACAGCCTAACAGGTCTCTCTGCTTCTATCATTGCCCTGTAATACCAATTCTTATACAGCAGCTAGAATAACATTTTTAAATTATGGATCAGATCGTCCTCTTACTCCACTTAAACTCGTGAATTATTATCTCCTACTAGAGGCAAAGTTCTTTCTACTTTAGCTTATTCTTTGGTTAAGTTTTACGAAGAAAAGAAAAAAAAAATTCTAAGACATTGTTTGCATTAAGCAGTATTTCTGCTAGGACAGGCAGGAAAACTGTGATCCAAGGTAGAGGACCTGGACTCCACGGCCAAAGCCTTCAGATAAACTGTACATGTAATTTGGAGAGAATTAGTTCCATGCACTGTGGATTTATTCTTATAGTGATATATATGTGCAAAAGCAGCCTCTATGAACACCCTTTCTCCAAACAAAAGCAAGAGTAGAACTTTAAACAGAAAAAAACACAGTGAGTTGTTTTTGCAAGGAAAAAGTATAATAAATAGGTTTATTCAAACAAAATCCTTTTCTTGTCATTTCAGGATTGTTTGTGGAGCTCCGTGTAGTCAAATGTAGTATATAGAGTTTGTATGTGGTTTTTTAGGATCCATGCTTACTCATCAAGTCCATCATGTTAAGTCTATAAAGTGGAGTTGAGTCACAGTTAGCAAAAGTTCCAAGTTTACTTTCAGGCTAATGTTAGACATTTTTTAAGAAGCAGTTGTTTCTGTTCTTTCACATAGGTCTTAAACTGCTTTCTATCTTGGAATCTTTCACAACTTTCAGCCTTAGGATGAGGTAGTAGAAAACTTAATATGCACATGCTTAAGGATTAGCAAAAATCTCCATTATCAGTAGATTAAGAAGTCCCACATGATCAGGGATGACCTCTTTCTGACCTTTTTCTCCACACTAACTCTCCTACTGTCACACTGGTCATCTTGCTACCAGGCATTGAATGACATGAGGCATCAGTGTTTTGTACTGGCCTTTTCCTCTTAATGAAATGCTCTCTCCCAGGTATTTCTGACCCCCTGCCCTCCTTCAAATGTTTTCTTAAGTCTCACTTTCTCAAGTTGGCTTGGCCTTATACACCTATTTATTACAGCATGCTGTGCTCTTAATCTCCCTTAAACTGTTTTGATTTTTCTTTATTCTTCCCCAAATTGCACTTCTAACATTTAATCATATTAATTTATTGTTTAATTTTATGTACCTATCTCTCCTGCCTGCTAGACAATAAGCTCTACGAAAGGGCCCCCACCTCCAAACAACAACTTGACCCATCCTCTGATTTGGATTAAAGCATTTACTCTGAGACTTTATATGAGATCTTTTCCATATGACATCGTATAAAAGTATAGGTTATAAATGTTTAGCAGTTTGTGTGCTTAAAATTGTGTATATTTAAAATGAGATGAACTGGGCTCAACTTTCTGACCTACCATTCATTGACTATTTGACTGCAGAACTCACTTTGTGGGATTTACATGTCATTGGCTACTAACAATCTTTATTTCCTATTTTAAATCAAGTTTCCTAGTGCAGATCATGTACAAGTAGTTTTCTATGGATATGCTTCCAGAAAATCTGATTAGTGGGAAAGCTTCATGAGGAAAAAAGAAGCTGAACAAAGGTGCAATCTCAGGCCATGTCCAGCCTTAGCCTGATCTTTTAGTGAAGCTCTGGAATATGAATTCCACCTTAGTGTTGGATAGCTTAAAGGCAAATTAACTTGGCTTCAGATTCTCATAGCAGTGAATCTTGGATAACTCTGCCAGTGCAAGCCAGGCATAAACTCCCAGGGACAGCTATCCAGGCAACGTGATTCTAAGTTTAGTTCAGTTCTCCAAAGTGTATGACAACTGCAGCTGTTAGAATCAAAAGATGTAGACGCCCTAAAAATAACCATATAAAAATATTAAAAGTTATCTAAGAACACCTATAAAGAGCACCGAACGTGTCCATGACACTCCAATAGGATTTGATTTGATGGGTCAGCAAATTGCATTACCTTAAAGGCTATATGGGTCCAGAGGGCAATTCCAGGTGGGTGTCCTTAGCAACAGAACTCTCTGGGGCTCGCAGCTGAAATGACTAAAGGGAAATGACGCAGAAATAGATTTGGGGCAGCACTACAATTTGCCTGAAGCTAGGTTGACCGATGCAATTTTCATTTCACTGTGATCTACATTTTACTACCACCCCCACAAAATACTCATGTAGTTATTTCTCCTCGTAAATCATAAATTTTAATTATCTTCTCTGTTAAATTATCCGCAAGAACTCTGTCTTTAACAGGGTCTGGGTATCCGGAGATCCTAGAATAATCTTTATAAATTAAAATATATACAGTTAGAAAAATTAGTTATTGTAATGTATCATAAATGCTAGAAAAGTAGAGATCCTATAAGCAAGCCAAAGAAACTTTTATTTATTTACTTAAATAGTCTAGCAAAGTGTCTAATTTGTTCAGTGAATTGTGGCTAATGGAAGCTGCGGTAGTCTCAAATTACTAACTCGAAGCTTCATTTCTTTCCACTTCCACTACCTACTGAATGGAAGGAATGAAAAAGAGCATTGCAGTGGAGATGTGCAAAGCAAATTGTGGAAAACAATCAAAGAGAATAAATAATTTTGACATATAGAAAAATGGATACTTAGTTGTCTTTATGTCTGTTTTTTACCAACTGCCACTAAAACCAGATGGAGGAATATGCTGAATAGATGATTATTTTTGGTGTGCTGAAGAGAATTGCTCTCAAAATTACTTGATTGATTAATCTGCGTGTTTGTTTGTTAAGCATCACAAAGCATTTCATACTTGGGATGTAGGTATGTAATTTTAACATCTTTTAAATGTAGTGGCAGGTTCATTTGTAATTCTGCATATCGTAACAAAAAGAATTTTTAATATGACAAAAAATGGATAGAACACTAACTTTGTTTTAGAAAAATAGGATAATAATAAAATAAAGTCAGGAAGAAAATACGTATTTTCAAATAAGCAACCATCATCTAAAGCTGCCAAAAGCATCCTAAAATAAGAAGAAATACAAAAATAATAGGACTAGAACACTATTCATAAACCCTTACTTAAGACAAAGAAGCAGAAATATTCATATTTTAAAGCTCCTATATTTGAAACTATGTGATTAGAATATTTTTATGTAATGGAGAAGGGTTGTTAGGAATCAATTTCTTTTAAATTGAAGCAATAATGTCCCTAAAGCAAACATTTGCCTTATTTCAACACTTCTTAATGATGGTAAATCAAGCAAACTATACAGTGACAGAGATTAATTTAGAGTAAAAGCAAATAAAGATAAGAGCTATAGCAAACCCTCCTGGAAGGTTTGCTCAGCCAAACCTTCAGAGTTGAATAGTTTTAGCTGAAAATGGTTCTGCGATTTTCTTAGAATGTTTACTATTCATCAAAAAAAATGAGCATTTCCATAAAACTTAACCAAAGAATAAGCTAAAAATTATTTTAGTAATGACAGTTCCATTGGCAAAATATGAAATATGAGCAGCACCACATCGCTTGCAATTAAATGAAAAGTATGGTACATTGTTGTCTTTGTTTTGTCTTTTATTTTGCCTAATCTTAATTCTTATTTTTGTAGTTGCTTAGGTGTTGAAATATTCTAAGTGAAGATAAATGAGAATGTAAACATTTTAAATATTTCATTAGTTTAATGGTACAATTATACTGTATCTACTGCTAAAACTTCAGAAACTAGCAACAGAATGCTGGCATGATTAAATTAAATAATCTATGTAAAACAGAGATCCATTTATAATAAGCATGTGATAGGCATTATGTTTTATTATTATTTGTTATTTTAGTCTATTAGATAAGTATTAAGGAGAAGGAAGAAATTATTTAGCACCTATTGCATGTCATAATTAAATATCATATGAGATAGTTTTTAAAATATGTTTTTCAGATTGAGAAAGTTTACTGTTAATGTTTGTGTGCTAAAGTTGCTACGACTTTATAAAATAAATATGTTTATTTATGCATCTATTGAATTGAATGAATAAATTTTTTTATTCTTTTAATATGGCATACTATGGTGATCTTTTTTTTCAAATATTAACATAACAGTACAATAGTGGGGTAAATGAAAAATTCTTTATGAAGAATGTTCATGATTTTGTTAGGAAGTTTGAATTCATTGAATTCAGGTTCACTGAATTTGTTAGGATGGTTTATATTTCTGTACACAAGAAGCATTAAGCTTTGATTTTTCTTTCATATAATGTCTTTGCCAGATTTGATTATAAGTTAATGTGGCCTTATAAAATATATTGCAAATGTTTCATCATTTACTACTCTTTAAAAGATTTTTACTGAAACAGGTGTTATTTCTTTCTTTAATATTTGGTAGAAACCACCAGTGAGTTTGGGTCTGAGCGGATTTTTTTTTAAGGAAATTTTAAATAAGATTTATTTCTTTAATACTTATAAAACTTTTCCATTTTCTCTTCCATATTGATTTAAATTTAGTAATTATATACAAAAAAATCTACACTTCCTAATTTAATAGCATGATTTTTTAAAACATATCCTCATTGTGTTTCTAATGTTTATGAGTTCTGTAGAGATGTTCTTTTTTTTCTTTCCTGATACTACATTGCAGTGTCCTCTGTTTATATTATCAATCCAAGGTTTATCAAATGTTCTAACCTACTAAAAGAAACAACTTTTGGTTTTGTTTATCCTTGTGATTTGTTTCTATTTCATAAACTTCTATGTCTTATATTTATACTATGCCATATTTTATCCAATATTATCTCCCTTTTCTGAGTTTCTATAATTAACATTTAGATGATTTAGTTTTTTGCCTTAATTATTTTCTAGTAATTATGTTTGTTATTCTTTCTTGTAAGCACAATTTAGCTATGTACTGACAATTATTTTTTTTCATATTGACATTTTTAATATGTAGTGTTTTCATTATTATTCAGTTTAATATTTTCTAATTTTGGTTATTATTCCTCCTAGCCAAGAGTTACTTGAAGTAAATTTCTTAATTTCCAGATTTTAATTTTTTGAAATATGTTGAGACCTATTTTAGGGTTCAGCATTTTGTCAATTGTTCAAATGATCTTTAAATAAATGAAAAAATTCTGAAATGTGAGTAAATGTTCTTTGTTCCACATTAGAATTCTTTATCTTTATCTCACTTTTTAAATAGTTATTTCTCTGTACATAGAATTTTAAGTTTGCAGTTATTTCTTTCAGAGCTTTGAAAATGCTATTCTTTTGTCTTCTGATACTCAGTATTTCTTTTGAGATGTCAGCTGCCCTTCTCATGGGTTGTCCCTTTGAAAGTAATAGGCCATCTCCACCCACTCCTCATCTTTCACCTACTTTAAAGATGTCTCTTTGTATTTGGTTATGTCAGTTTGATTATGATGTACCTAGATATGATCTTCTTAATATTTTTACTGCTTTAAGTTTTCTGAGCTTCTGAAATCTCTAGTTTGAGTCTTTTGTCAATTTTGTGAAATCTTTAGTTTTTATTTTGTCGAATATATTTTTATGTGTCTACTATATTTCCTTTCTCTTCTGAGACTTCAATTACACATATGACAGATCTTTTCACGTTAGTCTATATGTCCCTAACTCTCTTTTCCATATTCTTAATCTTTTCAATTTTGGGCCAACATCTGTATATTTTCTTCCAATCCATATTTTGTTATATTTCTTCTATACATAGCTAGATATAATTTACTATTAAACACAATTATGGGATTTTATTGTTTTTCAACTATAAAATAAATACACTCAAAACAAATTTGCCCCATCAAAGATAAAAATAGCTGACAAAAGCAGAAACAATTAACACATATGAAACATATTAAAATCTGAATTAATTTGTGCCAGGATAGTGTTAAAATATAGAAAAGCGATAGACTGTAATTGATATGATCTTATTCTGTTGAGATAAAGAAAATTCCAGCTGGACCACTGCAGCAAAGGCTTTTTATATCCAATCCATATTCCTGGAAACTTGCTGTCTCCTCTTGTTTGTGTCCTACTGCAAGAATCTGCATTTGAGTATCAGAAGTCTCTGTTTCCTTTTACATCAGTGGAAAGCTAAACTGTTTACATGTGGTTGACTCAGAAATTAAAATTGACAAGTGCATCCCTCAACTAATAACTGAATATTTGCTCTAAAATTACCCAGCCTTCTTGTCCGGTGGCCATGATAATTCCTAGGTGTGGCATTTACACTGTCTCCAGATTTTCCACTTTGAATTTAGTCAAGTCGCCCACTATGATAGTTGGCTAATGCTGAACTCTATGGATTGTATTTGCTTCCCTTTATCACTTCCTCACTTCCCTACCAGTACAACTTGTATTTCTCAAATAAATTGCTATGACTGGAATCCTAGTTTTAATGTCTTCCACTTACAAACTCTCTGATTTTAGATAAATAAATTATCCTACATTTGCCTCAGTTTGCACATCTACAAAATGCAGATACAAAATCATTTATCTCACAGTTTTTCTGCTGTGAGATTTAAATGAGTTGATATATGTAAAGCACTTAGGAAAGAGCCTGGCATGTACTTACTACTCAGGAAATGATATTATTGTCTGACTTCACTTTGCCTGGTGCCAAGTGTTCTATAAACATTATGTAATCTTTATAGCAACCATATATTGATGCTTAAAAGGGTGAAATAACAACTGAAGTCTTAGTGCAGATTTGAAAATGTAAGCTGAGTCCTTGACACACCCAAGGAAAAATTCTTAAATGAAGATTTTTTAGAATTATGTCTGAATTCACATTTAATGTTAGCAACTTATTTGTCATATTTGGCTAATAATTTTTAGATATCTGATGATTAGGCAGTTAAAAGGAGAATAGATGTAAAATAACTTTGAAAAATAGTTTTTAAGTGTTAGTTTGCACAAGGTTAACTTGTGGGACTTTTCAGACTCAGATCTCTAGCGCCACACCTAAAATACAGTCTCAATTGGTATGGGATGATATCTGCATTTTTAACATGCACTCTGATTCTCAAATAAGCCATATAAAAAACACGTTAAGAATTGAACTAATACTTTTTAAAAATATATAGTTTTAATCATAATATTAGGATTACATGAAGGTCTTAAAGAGCATATGTTGTAAAATTTCAACATTTGTTTGAGGAAATCTCAGCAGCAAAAGAAAAGCTCCAATTCCTAAAATAGGGGGTACTAAACTGTGTTTGAATTAGAAAGATAAAGAGACCTCATTAAAATGAGACATAAAAACAGTTTTTAAAGGTTTTTGTTTTGATTTGCTTTCCGTTTAGTTTTGTTTAAAACACACGTTGAACATTTGGATCTTTTGCAGAAGAGAGGTGCTGACTCTCATGGCAAATAGGTCCTATGCTTTCAACTCCATAAAAATTAAAGGAAAAGTACTTTTTAAGCATTTTGCTTGCAGTTATTACATAGGATCAGAGGGAGGTTGATCCATTGCACGTTAAAAACAGAGAGAAACAGCATTTACTAAGACAAGATGTGATATTTGGGCTCTTTGTGTTCTGCATTGTATACAATTTTAAAGGTTAAAATGAAGCCTTAATATTCTTAGAATTATAAGAAGTTATGTGTCAGTTGTCTCCATTGCAAGGTTTTCTAGCAAAGGGAAGTTTCTTAGAAGACACTTTTATTCCCTGATTTTCTGATGACCCTTCCTAGCTGGAAAGTGAGCCAAATACTTGTTTCCTTTCTCTGATAAATAAATGACATGCTGCAGGAACTTCTGTTTGTCTTCTATTTCTAGTGGGAATTTGTTTCTCTTAAATGAAAACAGCAAAAGACTACATGATTTAAATTGTAACTTTGTACCAAGACATTATTTCCAAATCCTCAAGACTAAAAAATTATAGAATGAAAGAAAACATGAAAATCAACTAATGTAATGTGCTTTTCCACCAAATCAACAAATGAATTTTAAGCCTATTCCTGCTCTTTCTTTTCTACTTTCTCTAGTAGTTGGCAGCTAGAGTGTTTAAGTCGAACAATAACTGGATTATGAATGTCTGCCAATTGCCTACTTTCTTTTCTAGCAAACATTTTTTTAGATTCCTAACTGAGTCACCTAATTCCAACACTGAATGAAAAAATTAACCTATGCAAAAGAAACAGAAAATTCTTGGTAGTGCAGGAAGATTTATGAATTATAGTTTTATATAAGGAAAGGAGATGTCATTAAAAATATTAATGTTTATGTACTCAATATATATCACATTATTTATTTATTAATCAATAATTATTTATTGTTGTGTTTCCACGTCTTAACTATTTATATTTACCAATAATAAATACTCTTCACAAAAAATAATTTGTAGAATAGAGTATAATAACTTGATTTCTTTTTCCACTTTCTTGGTTATGTAGACATATGTTTACAAAAAATTAGTTAATAAATAATATTTTGGTGATACTTTCTGAATAAGTGTAAGCTCAGTTTTTCCTCTAATGCTGGCATAAGCAGAGTGAACTGTAAGATAACTTTATAATTAGGTTTATTTTGCTTTGTCAGTAACTAAACCTTTAAAAATTATCTCAAAAATAATAATTTTTATAGAGAAATGTTATAAGTAATTATTATTATTTATATGACTAACAGATTTTGATCTGTATTATAATTCAATTGATTATATTAACAAGCTATATGAAAGAGAGAAGATCTTACAGACAAAAATACTAATTTCCCTTTTAGAAAAATAGTTCCTCAAATAGTGTCCCAGCAGATTTCAGGAAGGTTACTCAGAATTGCATAATGATAAAAAAAATAATAAGAATAAGAATAATAATAGAGTATCAAAATAGCTTAAAGGTGGTACTGTTGGGATTTTAGGCGAAAGAACTGAATTAAAATGATAAAGCTGTGGGAATTAAACTGTGGGCATGATGATGATGACTGGATGTGAAGGCTTTGTTTCCTGCTTCAATTCCAAATTGCTATAGGGTTGAAGAGAAAGATGGAACAGTATAAATGCTATGCAGAAGACAATAAACAAATATTTATTTAATGTTTACAGTGTGAAAGGCACTGCACTCACTACTAGGGAGAATATAAAAATGAATAGTCTTTGATTTTTAAGAGTGCTTTACAATCAGAGCTCCTTTTTACAAACTATGGCATTAGGGAGATACACATGAATTTTATTTACTGATATTCTATAACTGGGTCATAGCCATATGTCTCCTAATAAGCTGTTGTCTTCACTGAGCCTGGAACCAGGGTCCAAATCTTTCTAAATAATAATCTAGACTACTACATCAATTGACAAGTATCAACATGGAAATAATTTTTCTTTATTGTCCCTAGAAGAGAGAATGCCAAATTTCTGATTTTCCAGTCATATACAATTTGAATACATGCAAGAGATCATTACACTAGTCTTTGTAATGACTATAAACCTTAAGTAGTTTTAGCAGGATAAGCTGCAGTTACACAATTTTCCCCAGCAATATCATAGTAAACAATGTAATTCATGATTTTGGGGAGTTTGCTGTATGTCAGGCTCTGAACTTTATACTGGGGATATATGAATAAAAGTGATATAATTTTCACCTTAGAGAAAGTTATGCACTTTAGTGGTATACAAAAATAAACCCCTTTTAACTTTTAAATGCAATCTTTTACTCCTTCTTCCTCTTCTCCCCGCTTTCCCTCCATCTTCTCCTCCATGTCCTCCTCACCCCTCTCCTCCACCTCCTCCAAATATTTATTAAAATTCTCTTAGTATCACAATTTAAATAAAATATACCTTGTCATGAACCTGGAGTAATTTTCCCATTATTTTAAATCATATTTGAAATGTAAAGATAATGAATATTATTGAATAGTAATTTCATTTTGTACATAAATTTTTAGTTTTATGGACAACAGCATGAAAATGTTAATGAAAAACTACCACTGAATACTTGGTACAGTGAGAAATTTTTCTCTGATCCAAACATAAGTGAACATCATAAACGGTATTTGAAAATAATTTTAAAACATAACAATAATGATAATAACAAGAATTACAAAGGGACATAAATATAATCATTATGGACTTCATAAAGAAAAATCTACTTAATTGGGAATCTACACAGGGCTGGGTATTTAGCATGTGGAGAGGAGGAACAGAGGCGATGACGCCTGTTTTAGAATGGGACTGAACAGACCCTGTAAACAAAACTGGGATCTAAACGTTAGCGTGGCTGTGAGCTAATCTCCTAGACTATGGATTAGGGCTATATGGCTACTCCCTTTGTCCTAAATTTGCACCTGAAAAGATTTTACTCATTTAGGAAAGGAGATGGGGGAACATAAGTGTATCTGCTTGGTGAGGAACAGGGTTGTGACATTATAAGCAGTACGACACTATCTATGCCCCCAGAGAGACCCAAAGCTGTAAAGTCTTAAAAAAGAGACAGATACACAACTCATAGGGTTAGTCTGTTCAGAAAAAAAATAAATAAATAAAAAGGCAGAGAGTGGTATTCCAGACAAGTTCACAAAAATGTTTTGAATTGCTAGGAAGCCCAGGCCTGTGATTGATTGATACAAAAACTGATATGATTGGCAAAAGGCTCAACAAATGGGCAAATTTATGCTTGATTTAATTAGGTTGATAATACATTCTAAAAAAATTATTTGAAAAATGTTAAAATATTTTTTTAAATATTCATAGTTTAAGCAGGTTGGGAAAATAATATCCCTGAAATAAAAAGTTGCATATAACCAAAAATTGTTTTAATAAAAATACAGCGATTGAAAAATTTAATAGAAAGTCTTTAAAATTGCACAGCTAATCTCAAAATTGGAAAACTAGAGAGCAAAATTGAAGAAATGTTTCAAAATGTATCAAGAGAGTTAGAGGTAGAGAATATATAAACTACCTGTATGCAAAATTTAAGAAAAAAGAAGCTAACAAATAAAAGCTACATTTTGGAAACTCTGTAAGTAGAAAATGGAAGGTTAAATGACAGAAAATTATTTGCATTAAAGAAATACAATTCTCATAGTTAAAAATTGGATGTATACTAAGAAAGATGCATTTTTAATCATGTATACACTGATTTTTTTTTTTTTTTTAAAGAATGAACCCTGGAAATAAGAGTAAAAGTAATTAAAGTGAAAAGTAAGATTAGCTACAATAGAGTGGCAAAGAGAGTGACTCAGACATCTTATCTGGCCAAAGAGACATGGATGATATCTTTAAAATACTGAACAAAAAAGCTGAAACCTTAACCATATAACAAGTTATATTTCCTTCACAAATGAGAGTGAAATTAAAGCATGTTAGATGTATGTTATTAAGAATTTTAATATTCACAGACTCACTGTTATTACAAATTATTTGCAAATAAAGATGACACATGGACTAGGATTGGAAAAGGAAAAGAAAAGGTACTATTATTCAGAGTGAGCACAGAAATTAGTCAGTTATAGAAATTTAAGTCATAATTATGGAAATAATGACTTATTCTCTTAAAAATAGGAAAATAACATTCTGAAGTTTAAAACATGAAAGCTGGGGAGTTATGAATCAGCAGGAAGTTAAAGTTCTTTGTTAGAAAGTGTAAAATGAATACATGCATTAATAATATGAAAATCATTAAAACAGTCGATGTAAAATAAGTACATTTCAAATAGGTAGTGAAATAATGGAAAATTTAAAACTAGATAACTCTATGAAAAATCAGGACAAAAATTAAGCAGAGAAAATACATAGTAATAGGAATCAAAAAGATAGAATAAATCTAAATTCAACAGTAATCAAAGTTAATAGGAAGAGACTAAACTCTGCAATTTAAAACCAGGGACTCTTAGGTTGAGTTTTTTAAACCCAGATCTGTGCACTTTATAATTAATTACTACTTTAGTGTATAATAATGTAGAAAGGTAGGGAATGAAAGCTGATTCTGCAAGCCAATGGTGATCTTTGTGAGAAGAGAGGAATTATCAAACTTTGCCCTGGGTCTCCTATAAAACCTTCATGAACCAACTTCTGATACTATGTTTATCTCATATTTTGGGGTTATGACTGTAAGGTTGTTATTCATATAGCTTCTTTCTAGACTCTGTTTGGTAGGGAAAATTCAGGACAGTGTAAACCACTGCCAACTGACCATCATGACCTGTCATAAAAATGCCTATGTCGAATCTGTAGTCTCCTCTGGAATTACTTCTATGTTCTATGTTCCATATAAAGTTGCAACTGTTTATATAAAAGATAAAATTTTGACTTCAAATAACAATAATCATTACAAAAAATTTTTTTACATGTTAAGAGCTAAAGATTGATATATTTTGAAGGAGCTAGCTGGGGAATAAGAAGAATAGTAAACAGACAACTTGTTTAATTAGTATACAGAAAGTCAGAAAAAAAATTCCAAGTCTAAGATTGGATCCTTCAAAGGCTGTATCCTATTGAAACTTACTCTCTCTGTATCTTTCTCTCTTTTTAACCACAGGTGTCTGCCCAACACATTGATAGTCTTTTTATTCCTTCTGCCCAATTTCCTTGACCTTCTAAATTAGCTACACTGTGTTTATATTTTCTCAGGAAAGGAACAATCACATTGTAATTGCTAGACCATAAGGTAGAAAGTAGATCTATACAGTTGAATTAAAATTAGAAAGACAAGCAAAATTTTCTGTAGAATTTAGAACTTTGTAGATATCCATTGCCCCAGATTATTAGATATATCAATTTATTCATGCCAATTAACCCTTCAGATGGAGAAAAATAATTAAAATTTGTAAGATAGAAAAGAGAAGAATTGATCAATCCAATTTTGCATAAATTTTAGTTGCCTTAATAAAATGCAAAATAAAGAAAATAGACTATGTAAAGATATTTCAGAAATTATATAAATGTGAGAAATTCATGCATAATCTATGTGTATTATAATTCTTGAAAAAATAACCATGCTTTAAAAGATGCTTTAAAATATTCAAATGGTTTTAGTACATATTCTTCCTCTCAGGTAAATATGTATATATGAAATGATAATAGTTTATTTTCTGGTGAAAAAGTTCTTTAATAAAAAGGTGATATATAATTGTATTGGTTATAATATCGTTGTTAAAAGGAAGTACTTAAAATGATGGATAACAGCATAGATAGATATGCAATGACACCGTGGAGTGAAAAAAACAATGTTACAGAATGATATGAAGACAATAATGCCATTTTTGTAAAATTAATATAAATTACAATGTGTAATAATATTATACATAGTTGCATATGTTGTGTAGAAACGTGGAAAAATATAGACAGGAAAGTCATGTACTTATGAGAATGTTACCTTGGGGAAAGAATAAAGGTATATGTTTGTGTTGGTTGTCCAAAGAGACTGGTTTTGTAAGTAATGTTCTATTTATTTGTTTAAAAACTTGTGGAAAATAAGACCAATATATTCACTCTCTTTTATTGGTCAGGTTGACTCAGTTAAATTTAACTACCGCCCCACCCAAACACATAATAAAATACTAACAGATAAAATGAAAACAAAATGTTTCAGTAAGGATTTCATAAAGGACAGACATCTCTGCAGGAAATAAAGATAAAAACAAAAATGGTGAGTGTGTTGAAGTGGTACACTTTCTAGGCTTTTGATCCAAAGCAGTATAATAAAGGAGTTTAAAATGTTTTTCTTACGAAGGGTGACTGATCCAGGTTTAATGTGGAAAGCCAGAGACCATGAGACAATTCTTCAATTAATGAAACAACAGTGGAAAAAATACTGGGGCTGAATTCCTCTGATACCTATGCATATGGACTATAGAAAAACAACACTGATAAAACCTGGAGACCATGAATTAAGCCAAGAAATTCACTGTTGATGTAAAAAAGTCAAAGATCATCAGTAACACATCTGCAGTCAAACACAGCTATGTTTAGTACTCCATGTGACACAGAGGGACTGCAAACCGTCTGATCCATGGTCTCAGAAAAGTGATTAGGAGGCACTTATACGATTTGGGCAGCATTACCTGAATGAGAGGAAGGTTTGGAGTGAGTGCTGTGAAAAAGCAGAAAGAATCCAGTGACCAGGCATCATAATGCTTTCTGATAGAGGGTTAGAGGAATGAACCTGAGCCAAGTTGTCTTTGGAGAAGAAGCAATAGCCACTCAAGTTAGCTGGCTGAGATGAATGCTTGGTCATTTATGTGATTGTGTTGAATATTTGTTTTCATGGTTCTTAATAACAGAATGTTTTTTTTTTTTTTGTCTTGTTCCATCATGATCACAGATAATCCACATCTGATGTTGATATTCTGTGAAAATGTTTATTTTCAGCAAGGGAACATGACAACCTAGCCGATGGGAACTAGACCAGATACCAGATGTCAGCTGTCAAGACTGTACTTTTTCTTTCTCATTACCATGGGGCAACACTGACATGCTAAGAATTGTTTCTATATGTGTGTTGTGGAGGATTTAGTGGAAGTAATTGCCAAGTCAAATACCAGAGGGGAAGCAGGAGGATGTAGGGAAAGGATAAATATAAATGCATCTTTTATTCAAAGTGTATGGGCAAACCCAAATTCCAAAATCCATGAAGAAATGCAATAACAAGGAAGACAAAGAAATTAATAACAATTTTAATATATATTCCAAATTATTTTATTGGAAGGTTCTGAATGATTACTTTCAAGTAACTAGGTTTAGGCCATTTGATGAAAAAAGTCCTAATTTTCTTAGAAAATTGCAAAATAGTAATGGCTGTCAATTTAGGTATGGCAATATGTGATATTTTTCTATTATTCTTTATATACTTCTCTTCTGTATTTTTTTAAATTTCTCAAAAAATAAGTGCCTACGAGTATTACTGGAATGAGAGTATCCAGCATGGATTTACCATCTAGATACCAGAGAGTTCTTGACATTCTGAGTTATAAAGATATGAAAGGTCTACCCTTACACTCAAGGTCCTGATGATGGGTTTGAGATGACATGGCTAACATAACACACAATAAAAGAGAAAAGAAAATATAGCAGAAGATTTAACTAAATAACAGAGGCTATAAAAATTCATCAAACAGATACAGAAACAATGGAAGATTTTTGCTAATTTAAGTAGTAAAAGGTTTTTAGTTGTTGTTTTCTTCAGATTTTGGTCAAAAGGCAAAAAGAATATCTGCTGGTAATTTGAAGGTAAAGAGAGTTTATTTGTTTATCTCTAGATTATTACTAGAAATAGTATTTATTACATAACATGTGAATTACCTAGTATACGACATACATGCTATCATTCAGATGGATAAAATTTTCAACTGTTAAATAAAGCAAACTGAAGAAAAATATACATTTCATTATCCAACATAACAGAATTTCATATTTTAATTTTTTTGTTTTCATACTTTACATTCTTTCATTTCCCCTACCATATCTTAATGTAATTAGTTATACATTTCAAATATTTTCTTCCAGTTTATCTATTTTCTTTTGTAGATTGTGGTGGATACACCACCCAAACACACCCTGCAGGGTAGGGGCACCTGGTTCCACAGCTGCTAGGAGCTTACAGCCATGTGCCATCCCAGGTCTTCCTTGGATGAAGGGAGCTGCCTCATTCAAGGAAATGTCCCATTCCCTGGGGACAGGCAGTTGTACTGAGTGTAAAGCAGTAAAAACCCTGAAGCCTTTACTTAAACACAGGACATCCCTAAAAGTTCATCTCGGCTTCTGAGTAGTCTACAGAATTGGCTGACACTCTGTGGCCACTATATATTAGCATAATTTCTTTCTCCGGCCAACTAAGCCTCTCAGAAATTGTTTCCAGATGATCTTATTAAGAAAAAAAGTCTACAATCTTTAAATGGAAATGAAAATCCTGTACAAATTTGAATGAGAATTTGTTTTTTCTCAATGATTTTACACTATTAATATTTGATAGCCACCAAATAAACATTTCTAGTTTTCTTTATAGCTAATTTATAAATGTTAAATGAAAGAATAAATGAAATTTTTCTACTTTTATGTCATTTAATTAAACATTTTTTTTCAATGTTTATTCCTCTGTAAAACTCAAATAAAGCTAGAAAATTCTTCACTTACACACTGAAATGCTTAATCATAGGAAATAGAAATGGCTTCTGCGGAAAGATGCTGAAAAGGAGTGAATTGTAGAACCACATTTTTTCATCATAGAAATCTTAAATAATACAAAAAAATTTACAAAGCAAATAGTCACATTAGGCATTTATAGTAAAAAATGAATAAAAAGACAGTCTAAGTTTTTTAATCTTGTTATCACTGAAAAAATCTTGTTATGTTTATTTGTTGACTTAAAATATATGAAATAAAAATTCCAGCTCTCTATTCTTTGGTTCCCACTTAGCATGTTCATCCATGACATTTTTAAAATAGATTTATTGAGATCTAATTCACATACTTTACAATTCACCCATTGAAGTACATATACACTCAATGTTTTCAATTATTCAAAGATATGTTCAGCATCACCACTGTCAATTTTAGAATTCAGTAGATTTTTTTTACCTCAAAAACTCCACTCCTTTTAGCTCTCATTTCCATAGCAGCAGTCATCCTTCTCCAGTTCTAATCTAATCTAATAATCTAAACAGTGATGTACTTTCTATGATTGTAGATTTTCTCATTCTGTATTTTTATATAAATGGAATTATATAGCACATAAAATATGTGGCCTTTCATGACTGGTTTCTTTCACTTAGCATAATGTCTTCAAGTTTCCTCTATGTTTTAACACGTATCAGTGCTTTATACATTTTTATTGTTAAATTATATATATATATAAGTATATATATATATATAAAATTTTATACAATGGCTTTTTTTAATTAGTAAAGAGAAAGAAAAAAATATGCCTTCATGATGTTTGTTATAATTATATTTACTAGTGCTCCTTGTTTGATCCTGAAGATGGGAGAATAAATTGAATAGACTTTGCTTCAAGAAACTTCCATGAAGTTGAGAAAAGACTTTATAAATGAATATATATTATAGTAGGGGCTGGCACTGATCACAGCAGGAAAAGAGGGTATGAGGTGATCCTTTTAATTAAGGGTTTGGTAAAAGCCTTGAAGTGTGGGTGACATGAAACGACTTTTATCAGTCTAAGGAGTATTACAGGAGTATCTGAAAAGATTTGTGGAAGGGCATGTCATATTTGTTGAACAGTATAAAATGGTGTTATGGCTGCTCCTTGATTAAAAAAAGGACAGGGATTAACAATATGCTACCCATCCCTTTGACCATAAAATACAATAGACAAGTATAGGATATGGCTATACTTGTTTCATCTACATTGTTTGTAACATGAAATATGATCATGTGTTTACTTTCTACCCACAAATGATAAATGGAGTTAGTATAGATATTGGAAAATTTTAATCTTTGAAAGAATTTTTCAAAGCCTTCTAAATCTTTACAGTCTTCTCTCATGAAAGTCTTAATCAAAACAAATTGAATATTCATCCTCCCAACTAAACTTTTTGTTTTATTATCATTTGTAAAGTTTAGAAAACATTACACAACATAAGTTTTAACAAATCTTTTATTTTCCTAAATGCTAGCATGAAGAATTATGATTTTCTCAAAAATGAGCAGTAAAACATATTTATTAAATTTTAACTAATTGAAGATTTTAGAATAATGAAAGAAATAAAAGTAAATGTATTTATTTTAGATACATTATAGTTCAATAGGCTCACCCAAATTTCTTGTGTCAAGTATTTGTTCCTGCATTCAATATAATTTTTCAGTGAGTAGCATTAATGAAATTCTAATTGCCTGCAGAAAAATAAATTCACATTGAAAATGATTGAATAAATCAAATTAATCAGCGTCTGCAAAATTTACTGCTTTTAAAATAACTTGCAAAATGTTGGTAAATTAGTTATTTTAAAAATTATTACTTAATTTTAAGATAAGTTAATTCAAAGCTACAGGATCCACTTGGAAAATATTTACAAAAAAATTAATATAATATGGAATTCTGATAATTGTATAAATAAGATTTACATCCTATATGTGACAATAACTCCTTTATTTATCTCTAGTAAATTATAAATTTTCTTCTTAGAATAAAAAAGAGAACATGTACATTCTTCAATCTTTTTAATTCATGCTAAGTATGATACGATGTTCACCAATAGTGCCAATAAAGCATTAATGCTTTGAAATTGATGATGTTAAAGATAACTATACTATACAGCTTAACAGTTGTATGATAGTTTTTATTGTACGTGAAATTAAAAGAATTAATCATCTCAAATAATGAGGAAATTGATCGAATAAAAGAAACTACTTTAAAACTACTTTAACTATTGCTTTGATTATTAATAATTTGCCATGAAATAAATATTTTCATTTAAAATTATTTTATTATTTACCTTCAGGAAGATGCTATGGTTAATTTCTCAATTTCATATGTCAAAATATGACATCAAAAAGCTAAGAAAATGCAAAAGTAGAATTGTAAATCATGGTCTCAATCTATCAAGTAAACTGAATCCTTAGATCAGAATTCTTAAATCATTATTTGGTCCACTGACTACTGTGATAATCCAGAGTACACTGAAAGAATAGAATATAAACAAGATACCAGTATTATGTAATACTGTTACCCTTGGAGGGGATTTGAACTTCTGTGTAGCCACAATGGTGGGGTGCGGATGGAGAAGGATGACAGCACAGAAGTGTAATTAGCATTTTTTCCTCGGTTAGTCCTCATTGATACAGTAAAGAATCACAGGTCAGTGAGATTACAGTGATTTACTGAAAGTATATGTTAGAATGACAAAGCTGCTCCTAAAAGGAACATGGTTTTAGCAAAGAGAGCTGTAACCAACCAGAAGTGGGCTTGTCTGAATTATATTTAGGCTGTGATGGGTGGTTCCAAAAGCATTCCTAGGTAATGAGCACCTGAGGTCATTTTGACTGACACTTGGATGCTATATAATCCCTTCCTATTGTGCATGTGCTTACTCAGAATTCACTCTTTTATGATTAGATTAATTAACTTCCAGGCATAAATATCGTATTATGATGACAGTACAATGTGGCTTACATTGTGGACAAATTAGGGTAATACCTTCTGCACAGGCATCTGTAGCCAAATTAACTCAGCTATGGATTATGGCCCGCCTGTCCTTTATCCCTGGGGATGCAAGAGTGATTTTTCTAACTTCCAAAAGGGTGATTTTTGGGCTATCTTTAGGGTAGGCATCCATTCCTTTGTTCCCCCATCATTCATGTCTGACTAGCTACCTAACAATATGATTGTCACAAACTGGGTGAGTACAAATTGAGATAACAAAATTAATGAAAAAATAAAACTCAGCTGTGTTTTAATTATTCTTGAATGAACATTTTGGTTTCCAAATACATATTGTGATTTTCAGAAGTTTTTCCTTTTATATATTTTGTGGTATTTTCTCAGGTGGCTGGTGATCAATTAATAATGAAAAAAAGACACAAAATAAACAAACAGTAACAAAACTGAACTACATTGGATATTTTTGTCTTGGCAAATAAATAAGTTTATGAAAACTAAATATCTTGCCAAAATCATTTGCCATGTTAGCGAAAAATAGTGTAGAAGAGGGGAAAATGGAAATTGTGTGTGTGTGTGTGTGTGTGTGTGTGTGTGTGTGTGTGTGTGTGTGTGTGTATCGACCAAGATGGCATTAAATTTCTCCCCAGCTTGACTAAACTTTAGACAGGTTTCTTCCTTAATATAGTCCTCTGATCTCCCATTTCTTAAAGCATTCACTTTAGAAAAAATGTGAGTGTAAATTTTTCTTCTACCCTTTTGAGGTGTAAGTCTTTCACACTCTTGCCAGGAACTCAGGATTATCTATCTGGAGGACCTGGGAGCCATCCCTTTGAAATGTGATCATCAAGGAAGGTAGTGCCTTGTAATCAGCAAGAAAGCTAAGAGCCTAACTTCTATAAAGTCATTAGATTATCATGGTAAGCAAAATAAGTCAGATAGAAAAAGTCAGGAACCATAAGATTTCACTCGTATGTGGGAAAAACTGAAAAGCAACAAATTAACAAGAAAAACAGAGATTTGTGGGAACAGACAACAGTTTAGTGGTTACCAGAGGGAAGGGGGGAAGAGGAAAATAGAAGTAAAGGGGATCAAATACATGGTGACGGAAGAGAATTTAACTTTGGGTGGTGAATACAGAATGCAATATGCATATAAGGTACTTTTGAATTGTATACTTGAAACCTATATAATTTTAATAACCAATATGTCATCCCAATAAATTTAATAAAAATATATGATCCATTAGCAAACAAATATAGCCTTACCACATTGACAAACTTAATCCCTAACTTAATTCTTCAATGACTTTTTACTGTCTCACAAAGAGCATAAAAAACTCCTGGTTTTGTTTCTGCAGAGTTCAATGTCTCTCCTTACAGTAGTTGTCTTGACTTCCATTGCAATAGTCTTGAATAAAATTTCTTTTGCCTGTTTAACTTCTTCTGAGTGCAAATATTCTTTGACAGTTTGTGTTTCTTTCTCCATCTTATTTGGAAAAGGGATTAGGAGTGGTAAATATATATTTTCCCTTCCATCTTCCAAATACAGGTAATAAAATTAAAGGGCAATATGTCGTTCGGCCACTAGATGGTGCATATTTTAATTTCACTTTCTTCACTTAGTTGCCCTAAAGCGTTAGACCAAATCACGACTGATATTCCTTAATATTTTATCCAAAATAGAAATATCGTCACTGTAATATATTAAATATATGCACAATATAAAATTATTTAAGATATATACAGGTATATATAATATTTAATGCTTTTAGCATTAAAATTATTTTTACTATTTTCATTTTAATCAGTATTCAAAACTCTCCAAATGCTGTTTTCTGCAACTTCACTGCATCCATTATAACAATAGTGTATAAGAAGAAAATATACCTTTCCATTTGCAAATGAATGAATGATGTTTGCTTCAAACACCATGCTTGTCTTCCCTGTACTCCCAGGCTCCAAAGGTTGTGTCTGCTTTAGTAAACCCAACTAGATCAATAGTACTATGTGGCTGAAACACATCTCTGGTAGAAACAAAGAAGCGTCAAGGCAATCAAACTTCTCCTCATGATGGTTACACTCACAGGGGCTTTCCGCCTTGTATCCTCATCTCAAATCGATGCAGCCAGTTTATTGGTCATCTTCTCTATAAAAAATCCCTAGTTCAGGATGGTAAATATTCATAAAGATAAAGTGAAAAAATATTGGAAAGACTAAAATGTTATTGTTTAAAGATACCATGTTCCCTAAACTCTGTTTAAACCTGTTTTATTATTCTGAAAACCAGATTGTTATTTCTCATTATTTCCATGCTCACAGTGTACTAGAGACATTCACGAATTAGCTGATGTAATGGATGTTAGCATACAGTTTAGTGGGATGTTAAGCAATTTCCATTCTTCTATACATATTACAGAATCTGTGCTGAAATATCAGAAGGCCTGAAGTCATTTTACATTTCCTTTGAGTTAGATCTGGCAACAGAGTGTGGCATACAGTGATGAGCTACATCCGTTGGCACCTATTTATCCTGGGCAGTAAAACCACTGAAGAGTTCAAACATTTAAATCTTAGAAATGAAAAGCAAACCATAACCACTATGCATGGTTATTATTTTGAAGAAATTTGGCTGTTGTTTTATCTAGTTAGTTTGGTACATTCTCCCTTACTTAATTGTAAGTAACAATAATGGAAATTAAAAAAAAATGGTTAACTCTTCTTGTTTAATGGATAAAGATGAGGAAATAAACTCTTATAAATAGCAAGGGAGCAAGATCCTAAATAATCTTTTTGTCTAAATGTTAATATGATAATATGAAAGTTGAATATAAATGACTGACAATGTATAATAAAGTAGAAAAGGTTATCATGAAGAAATTCTGTTGAGAATGTTTGGACTATGAAATAAACATGTATAGTGTCTGTAAGATTACATACAATTTGGCCCCAATTTTAAAAGATGCTAATTAGACAGTAGAACTTACTTATTTTTATGATGCCATTTACTTTTAATTATTTATTTTAAATTATTTTTATATTTTCATCTAAAAAGGGAAGGCAATGTGTTTTTCAATGGCAAATAGGAAAGGACAGTTTCTACAGCAGGTTATGATGTGTTCCATAATTTAATAATGAATTAGGTAATGATCTAAATACATAATATCTGCTAAATGTTATTATCAAATACTATATCAAATAAATATATTTACACAGGGAATTCACACATTAGAACCATTTATGTAATAAATAAATCATGTACATAAAAATGCAACTTTTACATAGATTTACAGGATAATGTTGATGGAGGGTTGAAAATTAATTTTAAAATGTAGCACTTTTCATATCTATATATCTATTTTTTATCTCTAGATTTATATCTACAAACTATATCTACATTTATATTTATAAACTCCTAAATTAAAAAAAAAAATCTTTACCCTCCCCACCCTATTTCTTCTAGAAGACTGAACCTTGGCATTTTTTATATTTCCATGCATTAAAATAGCATAGAGGACATTAAATTCCAGTTAACATGAAGTCTCCTGGATTAGATTTACGCTCCTTCCAGAAACAGATAAAATATATATAATACTGGATTTCAAGACATTAGACATCAGGAAATGAAGGGCAGTGATCCCTGAGAGATGAGAAGCAAATGAGGCTCTGAGTCCTAAGATTGTCTCAATTTAGCATATTAAGGGAATTTTCAAACAGCTCTGTATAATTTGGAGCCCAGTTTGTTCTAAGGTGAAAGAGATGAAAGTTGTGTCTGCAGAAGCCAAGACAGTTAGTTGGTGGCACAGAGCAGCAGACACAAGAGAGGTGCAGAGAGAGCCCCCCTTATTGTGAAGCTGAGTGCTGCTTAGTGCATTTCAGTGAAGAAAATGCTGGAGCCTAGGGAAAGAACCACCTCTTTTTACAGGTACCTACAGGTGACACAGTGCCTGGGATAGTGCCCGTCTCCACCTATGGAGGAGTGGAGTGCTCACATACTGCTGGCGGGCAATAAAGGGGTACTACCATTTTGGTAGAGTTTGGTATTTTCTTACAAAGTTAAGTAAAACTTACTTTATGATCAGACTTTTCTACTCCTAGACCCAAGAGAAATCAAAGCACAAGTCCTTACAAAGACTTTTATACATAACAGCTATGTTTGTATTAACCATAAACTGAAAATGACCCACAAATGAATAAACAAAATTTGGTATTTCCATTAAATGTAATTCTACTGAGAAATAAAAACAAATAAACAATTGATATGCAAGGACATGAAAGAATCCCCAAACAACTATTCTGTATGAAAGCATCCGGACAAAAAGTATATAACATACAATTACATTTACATAAAATTCTAAGGACTGCAATCTATTGTGACAGAAAGTAGATCAGTCATTTCTTGGAGACAGAGAAGGAGGGATTACAATGAAGCATGAGGAAACTTTGGGGATGTTGGATATGTTATCTTGATTATGATGATATTTCATAGGTGTTTTTGTATGTCAAAATTTATCAAATTGCACCTTTTAAATATGTGTAATTTTTTGCATTTCAATTATACTAATAAGGCTGTTTTTAAATAGTATAGAAGCAACTTTAACATTATTCCCTAGTTCAGCACCAGACTCAATCCAGTATCAATTAGATAAGTTTAAAAATTGATACCCACTGTTAGTTCAAATTATGTATATAAAAATTTAATATAAAGAGTTCTTATTTTACTCAAAACTCTTTAATTATAATTTCACAATGTCACAATTCAAAAATAACTAATCGCTTGTATGTATGCTTTCAATGAGTAATATATACAGTTTTAAGATTTTTTTCCTTGTATTTGCTCTGATTGTGCTCTTTGAAATGCACGTTGATGTCTGTTGAATCTGGTAATAAACATTACATTATATTTTATGCCATTTAGTTTTCATTTTATTTTTCTAGTAATTTGTTTCTATTGTATTTTATGGAGGTATTTGTCAGGAACTTTTCACACAGAAAACTGAGAAATAACTGAACTAGACTCCTCTTTCTTCTGTTGGCTGGTGATGAATGCCTTTAAGTCTTCTGTTTCAGTACCTCTCAAATTTGACTCTTTCATTTCATATCAAAAAGCATTATTTTTCCTTTTCTCCTACCCTTTCTCTCATTCTTTCATCTATCTTTCTTCTGATAGCCTACAAGTTAAAAAAAAATACTTCAAGCAGTATCAGGCCATTTTAATAGACTTTTAGCTAATTTTGTATGCTTTCACCAACTATCCTTTATAGTCTACAATGTTTAATAGGGTGGAACAATACCTTAGAATTATTACTCTAAAATTGTTACTGATCAGCAAGGATCCCTGCATGCTCTAGTCTTCCATAACCTTTGTCTATGTCCTCATTTTAGTTATACCAATGGTGCACTTTTTTGGAGTTACTTGAAAGCAGAATCAATACCATCTTCTGAATTCTCCAAGCTTCTAGCACAATGTATTTCAGTGTGCACAACAGAATTTGCCTCCCAGCCACCTCTGCAATCATTTTCTTTTGCCTGTACAAATCGTATTTGCTCTTTATAAATCAACAAAAATATATCACAAGATCCACAGGAAGCTGTTGTAATCATTCCCAAGAATACTCAGTTGGGGGCCTCTCATTTGTTCACTTACATCATTATTCTGCAAAAAAAAAAAAAAAAACCTAACAAAAGTAAACAACTACCATTTTGTTTGTTACTCAGTGCTAGATAGTATGACAAGTGCTTTACTGTACATAACTTCTAACATTCAAATCCAGATGTTTTATGTTAAAATATGTATACCTCCGTATTGTGAGGTATTGTGGTATCTTGTGATGGTTAATTTATTATCTTGCAATTAGTTGGCAAAAATTCTGACCACTCCAGCAGAGTGTCATCTGGGCACTTAGTCAAAATTTAGAAAGAGTTGAAATAATTAAACACTGAAACACAAAAACAGTAACTAAAGAACATTGTAAAACAACATAATATTTTTTAGTAATTCTACCGTAACCCAGCAAAAATCATAACAAGCAAGTAGCTCATTCAATTCGGACAGATATTTTTGCCAATGCATACATAGCATATTTGCAGAAATGAGATGTTTGAAAAACATATATATATATATATATATATATATATATATATATATATATATATATGTTTTAGTGATGATATTTAAGTCAAATTAGGAACATATAGCAGGATTTGACTTATAGAGCACACATGTTAACAATTACAAGCTGTTAGATTTAATTAATTTCATGTAGTTAGCTAAATTATCAAATATCAGTGTGGCTTGGTAAAGAGTTAATCTAAAATCAGTTGGAGGAGTCATGTAGAAATATCAAGGTTTTTATTGTAAGTATAAAAGAAGATTTCTCATCTAAGTGGTATGCATAGACTACATTTAAAAATGCATTTAAAAATCAATATTACATTCTATATTTATTGCAGGTCAGTGACAGTGTATCTCAGTGGAACATAAGGACATTTTCCCCGAAGGTAGCATAGAAATTCTCTATTTCTTAATGCACATTACAGTTCACTGAACTTCTCTATTATCTAATTCTGAAATGCCTTGGTTCATGACAAGCATTTTCAAAGACAGTGAGATTCTCAAGATTGAATAGGATAGAAACCAAATTTCTGGTTACTACCCAAGTTTTCTTTTAGCAAATGGTGTCTTCTATCTTGGAGTCCTGTGCTATTCAGCAAAACGATTGTTCAAGTTAGTCAAGGAGCATTTCATATGTATAATAAAATTTCTATTTTCATTTCATAAAGGGACATTCATTGCTCTCTCATATCTATTCCAATTTCATTGCATTCAATTCCTTTTCATTCAATGTCTACTTTTCCCCCTCTTTTAATCCTATCTAGGGAGTAAAAATCATGATAACTGCAAATGATTGGATATATTCCAAAGTCCATTTCTCCTTTGACCTAAAAACCATGATAATAAGTGTATAATGAATACATTCTCAGAAAAAATCTAATATTTGCTTTAGTTGGTATCTTGGGATCTGTTAGCCTACTGTGATATAATATTAGCCCTAAATCACTATTTTAAACTCATTACTATGATTTTAGATTTGTAGATAGCATAATTGTATTTTTGCATTATTATTTGTACCCTGTGAAATAGAAGAAATTAATGAGTTTGTTGTTGATTAAAAAATTATCCCTAGTTTTGGATGTATTTCTTAAAATTACATGATTTCAGGCACTATATACCCTAAAAAAGAGATTCTTAATTTCTTTGTACACAAGCCTCTTGGAAACTCTGGTGAAGACAAAAGACATAAATAAATATATAAATAAAATAAATATAAATAAAATAAATGTTTGTAAAGAACAGAAATTAAATAAAAGTGACTTATTAAATTAATAAAACCACAAAATAGAATTCTATGTGTTACCTTATTAATGTGGTAAAATAAAATAATAATAACTTTGAAGTAGTGATAAGTAAAAATATGATTTGAGATATATGCAAAAACTACAATATTATATTAAAGGTTTTTTGACTTCCATTACTGACATATAATATACTCATTGTTACTTAAATTTATAATTGAAAGAAATAACATATTTTTTATAGAGATTAATGAAAATGGAACTGTAACTCTTCCCACTTAAGTTCACAAATTTCTTGAATTTTACCACAAATGACTTAGGAGTTTGTGGAGCCATATTCTAGTATTTTAATTTTTCTTATTAGAAACTTTATAATAAAAAAATGATATTTTCATCAGCTGTTAAGCTGTGAGATGTGCATTCTTCCTCTTCTAATATGATCCATATTATATCAATCTTTAAAACTAGCATATTCTTTTAGAGCCTTTCAGAGCTGAAGTAAACATTTGTCACTTGTTAACTACATAAAACTAGGCAAGTCATTTGCCTTCCAAGCATGCTCCCTCACATAACTTCTTGTAAAAGTTTTGTGAAAATCAGAAATAATTACTAGAAAAACCTAGTTCTCCATCTAGCAAAATTGTTCTAAATAATAGTAACAACAACAACAATAAAAAGGCTCAGTACAAATTTGAACTTATCCATGTACATGCTAATCCACACCAGCACAGAGTTTACTAATTTACTTCCAAATTTATAGAAAGCTATGCAATAAAAAAGAAAACTAAAGGGATAGAGAAGAGGTGAATTAAATAGCAGAAAGAAAGAAAGAAAGAAAGAAAGAAAGAAAGAAAGAAAGAAAGAAAGAAAGAAAGAAAGAAAGAAAGAAAGAAAGAAAGAAAGAAAGAAAAAATGGAAAGAAAAGAAAAAAGGAAAGAAAAGGAAAGAAAAGAAGAAAAAGGAAGGAAGGAAGGAAGGAAGGAAGGAAGGAAGGAAGGAAGGAAGGAAGGAAGGAAGGAAGGAAGGAAAAGAAGAGAGAGAGAGAGAGAGAGAGAGAGAGAGAGAGAGAGAGAGAGAGAGAGAGAGAGAGAGAGAGAGAGAGAGAGAGAGAGAGAGAGAGAGAGAGAGAGAGGTGTTTCTATAAATCATTCCCCAAGAGAGGGGGATGGGGATTACAACCGCAGCACTGAATCACAATGACGGGAGCATAGAACTTGCTCCTGGCATGAGAGGAAGCATGAGATGTGAGGCTGCTGCTCACACATAGTTCACATTCCTTTAGGTTTTAATGATTAGAGTCATTTGGCTCAGGTCTGTTATACATCCCTCTGTGTTGAAGGGGTACTTGGAGAAGCCCCTTAGCACATATCCTGATTTCCATCAATGATAAACTAAGTAAATAATGGTTAATATTTATGAGGAAAATAATTATATATCACTTCTATGTCTGATACTATGTTTTGCAGTTTACAAAATTTGTAATCTTCACAACAGATAATAAAATAAATACCCTTAACATCCCTATTTTAGATGAGAGAATTGAAGTACAGTGGGATTGAATAACACCTAAAATAATTTTCTATTAAAGCATGCAAAGTCTCCAGGACTTTCAAATCACAACTTGGTGAAAGTCAGAGAGAATATTTTATGTAGAACTTTTATTTATAAAATATCTGTGCACTACCTTAAACACCTCTTAAAATGTTGCTCCTTAATTGTTATTAGAGCAGAAAAAAGTATACAACATGGACTGTATCTTCACATTGTTTGCATTTTAGTAGAATAGATAAGACACATATGAGTAAATATAGCAAAACGTATAAATTGAAATATTGTAACAGATAATAAGAAAAATAAAATAACATTTAAAATTACATAGTAGTGTGCTAACTTCTTTATGGACATTATTTTATTCAAGTATTGATATTCAAAGCACATAAAAAATCAAGCAAAGCACAAGAAGTTGTGAACATGAACATATGGAGCATTTGTCAACAGTGACAAGATTGATGATAAGAATAATTCATGAACTGCTCTGAAGTTTTAACTCTTGCTCTTCATCTATTTTGTAAGACATCACTGCTAACATAAACAAATCCTAAAGGCAGCATTCCATAATTAAACACTCAGTGGATTAAAAAATGAGGAAGTTGATATCATTTGCATTTGTCTCCAGGAACACCTGCATTTATTTCTAGGATCTTAGGAGAAACACAGCTGTTAATGTTGTGACTAATGAAAAATAAGTTAAAGTCTTGAAGAACTGGTTACCTTATGTATACTTCTACTGCTCTAAATATAAAAGAGAAAACTTACTTTGGGTCTAGAATTTATATTACTTATTATTTACTAGTAATTTATTTTGAAGTGATAATATGATGCTGGCTAGTGTAGTAGCTCAGGCTGCCATAACGAAATACCATAGACTAGGTAGCTTCAACAACAGACAACTATTTTTCACAGTTATGAAGGCTGGGAAGTCCAAGATCAAGGTGCTGGCAGATTCAATTCCTGGAAAGGACTCACTTCTTGGCTGGTGAATGAAAAGCAACTTTGCTGCTAGTTTACCTTTCAATTATCTGACATTAAAAAATAAAAATCTCTGCTCATTTTTTACTTCTTTACTGGCTGAGTTTTGCATTTAACATATTTTAAGCAGCATTCTGCGAGTTTTAAGAAGGATAAGTAATCAGGGTATCTATAAGCGTGCATTTGGACTAATATAAAATTTAGTGTGTTAATAAGTGCTTCAGGTACTGCATAAACTCCTTATTAACCTTATTTTAATGTCTATTTTAATCTGAATTATGTAACAAATGCAGACACAAACATACACAGGAATACACACATTTACACTTGTTTTCAATTAAAATAAAGTTTCAACAAAATTATTCATATTCATAAATTAACTAAATTGAATTGTGTATTTTCTTGACATCATTTTTGGCAAAAAAAAAAAAATACTAGATAAAAACATCTCCGTAATATATTAAACTAAGAGCAAAGGAATAATGAAGGTTCTAAATGAATTGCTGAAAATGATAAAAAAACAAGAAAGAACAGTGATTTGATGATATAGTCTGTTGGCACGACTTCTAATCATATACCACTGATGCTACCAAAAGACAATACCTTAAAAATGGTAGCTCTTCATAAGAAGAAATGGAAATCATTAAGGATCACTTTTTTATTATATATATTTTTAGTCTTTGAAATTCCAAAGCATCACAAAAATTTGGGACATAATCAAAAGCCAGAGGAGGAATGAATAATAAGATTCAGAACTTCCCGAAGTCCAAGCCATCAAAACTGAGAGAGATGGCTGTTTCATCCAATCCATAGAAACCAAAACAGAGTAAAGAAAAATGAAGAAATGAAGAAATATGATAAATGAGAGAATAATAAAACCCTATAAAACATGTTTTAAACAATGGTAAATAATGGAACTATTCCTTAAAAAAACTTTAAGTTTTAATTATGGCACTCTATATCAACAAATATTTACTAATTATCTTTCCCTAGTGTAGAAATATGCTATAGTCTCTTACCATTAGAAAAATGGTAAAATTCTGAGATGTTGATGAAATCATCATATAGCATTAATATACTAGTCAATATATAAGTTTTGATTTATTATTAAAAGAAATCTTCTTGTCAATTCTATGTATACCTGCACTAACATTAAATAAAAGTTTGTAAGAGAAAACTTTTAAAATATTATCTGTCCAAGGGTAAGGAAATAATTTTATTTAATATATAGTAGATGTTTAATTTTTGTAATTCATTATATTTAAAAAATTAACAATATATTCTAATATATTACTAAGTGTCCTTAAATGTAAGTGCTGAAAGTAATGCTAATTTATAAAAAGGCCTACAATTCTTGAGAGCAATAGATTTGAAATTTGCACAGGTTTAAACAAATTATGTTTTTTTTCCCTTTAGCTCTAACAAAATATAGTACTCATTTAATAGAAACTTTAAGATGAACTAGTGTTTTTAAGAAAATAATTTTACTGGTTACGAGAAAAGCAAATGAAGAGGTAATGCTTTGTATGGAGTTTCAGTCGAAAAAAAATGAAAATTTCCTCTTTTAAACTAAACATTAATAGGAGCTAGAAAATCTATACAAACTATTGTGGTTAAGTGCTTGATTTTCTGTAGTGGATGACTGAGATAACCAAAGAGATGATAAATCATAATAGATAATTAGTTTATGATGTCTATATTTGCAAAGAACTACACTAAGATAATTACTCAGATAATTTAAATAATGAACTATATCAAACTAAATAAATCAGATAAAATATTGTAATGACGAACTATCTAAATTGTAGATTTATTAAAATTTAAACTGCTATTTAAGAGATGATCACCCATGACAATTTAATATAAAACAATGTAAATAATGTCTGTCACCCTGATAAGACAAGGAAAAACAAGAAAAAGCTCTTACCTATTTCAAAGTCAGAGTTTAAAATTCTGGAAAGCACCTTTGCTGTTTATGAGATTTATCTTTATTATTCTGTATGTTATTATTCATATGCATTTTATTAATTATGTTAATAATTAATATATAT
This sequence comes from Cynopterus sphinx, assembly GCA_030015415.1. Taxonomy (NCBI): domain Eukaryota; kingdom Metazoa; phylum Chordata; class Mammalia; order Chiroptera; family Pteropodidae; genus Cynopterus; species Cynopterus sphinx. The sequence continues at coordinate 28,367,132 of CM057381.1, forward strand.
TAATACTACTGAATAAACAGATTTTAATTAAATTGAGCTCTTTTGAACTACTTTTTGGTAATACGTTTTCCTAAAAAATGTATTACCCATTGTTAAAAACATAAGTGAATTCAAGTAATTGTCTTAATTTTGAGCTACCTTCACCAAATGAAGCTAAAATAGTCAAATCCTTGAGTTAAAGATACTTTAAGCTAGAACTTTGTATGCATCTGTGTGATTTCCACTTCAAGGCCTTTTTGACAGATTTTGCATTAACAGACTAACCTAATAATAACTCTGGACCAATGTGCCTTTGAAATTAATCATAGGAGGACTGAATCTCAGTAACTAAAATGGGCACAGCATAACCATGCCTGGACAGTTCCAGAATGAAACAGGAACTTTATTTTTGATTTTTACATGGCATAAGAAAACTCTCTTCTTTCAAAACTAACTTTCATTGAGTTAATACTTTTTGATAATTTCTCTTGACATTCAGTCTGCTTATCCACATATATGTATACTTTGTTTATCTAGAAGGATAGTTTCAGAACCAATAATGTGTGGTTCAGTACCAGTTTTCTTAATAAAAACTTAATGTACCACATTACATTCCCAGCACACTCTAATTAAATTCCTTTTCATTTCAGTCTGTCTCAGAGGGTTAGAGAAGCTCAAGAATATTTAACAAAATTCAACAAAGCAACTACCTGAAGTTGATACATTAACCTTGGCACTGAAAGTTACTTTATGCAATCCACGTATGCCAGAAACAGCATTATACAATGACCTAAAAATGACAGTATTTCATTCTAACTGGAGAGGTTGTAAATGAATAACGATTATTTCTGACTCATTATGTGTATCATTTATTTTGCCTTGGGAAACTGTAAAGAAAAAACACATCAGCAACTGAAAAAGCATGTCTTACCTTGATGTAAAAACTAAACTATAACTAGATCTCTTTCTGATAAAAAATAGGATGGATAGACTTTAATATTTGTTAGCACAATCATTTACATATGCCTCAGAAATTAAAAAATATATATTGATCAGTTCTGTTCTTCCATTCGGATTCAAAGATGGGAACATCTAATTTTAAAGAGAAGACCATTCTTCCTATTATTCTTCCTATTAAATATTCCCTTGGGGTTATGCCCAAAGGAAAAACTCATTTCTTTGGGCAATGAGGCTAAAGGAGACGTCTTTTTCCTTGACTGATCCTAGAGTCACGGGGTTTTTTCTTCTATAACAATCCCAGAGAACCACCTCACCATGGCTTACTCTAATTTCTTATGGCTGCATAGGTTTCAGATTTCCAATTTTTTCATGTTTTTAGGGAGGTAATATTATCTAGGTACTATGACATACTATATATACTATTAATATATGTATGTATACCACCCTTAGTTACAATAGTTTTTTATCAAATACGTCATTTTTGTAAATACTTTATACATGTATAAATTTCTTATGTCTTCTTTAAAGTGCACACCATCCTGTTAAACATTATATATTTGATAGACATATTTAAGTAGAAAATGTTGTTATAGGCAATTGCAGCTAAGTTAGGTAGTTCTGAAAACACATAGGATTTATTCCATACAAGTTAATCAAAGAGAAAGTCAGTATTACACAATGAAGGGTTGGACAAATATCACAAGAGAAATGCTGAGTCAACAGAAATGATCCATCCCTACCTAAAAAAATAGTTTCTGAATGACACTGCACATATAATTAGGTGTTAATGAAGCATAATTAAGTAAATCACAAACAATACTACTAGTAAGAAGAATTTGATGGGCACAGTAGGGTGGGGGGAAATACAGCTAATTGGAGGGGACAAAATTGTAGAGTAACAGAAACAATGTTCTCTATTTTTACCTAACATACAGATTTATATTTTGTGTCACTGTGACAAAGCTAGGCTGCATCTGAGTATGCATTTCTGGGACAGTTGTGGGTATTCTACTGGGATAAAGTAAAATCTTCTATGATCTCTTTTATGTTATCTGGCTTATTACAAAGAAAAGAGTCTAACTGCATACCATACATTTGTAAAACTACTTTTCTAGAATGTTTCATTAATATAGATTTAAATCCTTGTAACAGAACAAAACCTGTTTAATGAATATATGGTTATATTTTAGGGTGTATATTAGAGAGTTAAAAATGTCTTCATTTAGGAGTTAGTCCTGGGTAAATATTTAAAAAATGATTTTTATAGGTAAAACTATTTATACTGTCTTTCACCTAACAGTTCAACTGTCATAACAGGCACATAAGTAGTTGGCTTCTGTATTCCCTTTATTTGACGTATCTCATTGTGTGATCTGAGAACCCCTGAGGTTCTCAAGGTTTCCCTTTTCCATCTAAACATCTGTGCGAAACAGAATTTTTATTGTATACTTTTAAATGCTATAAAACAACATATTTGATGCAGGATATAAGATAGTTTAACTCTTTCTATTAAGCTATTCATTAAAGAAATGTCAAAAATGCAAAACAATGTTACTCATCTAACTGAATTTTTCTTTGTTTTCCAAAATATAATTATATTTTATAAAAATGTTTTGTTGAAACAACATGGGTTTGTTGTATTTTAAAATGAATAAATAAATATTTTAAATATTTCTCATTTTCGTTATTAGATTTATAAATCTAGGAATATATAATCCTCATAAACAAAATCACTCTTGGGTCTTCAATAATTTTTAAGAGTGTGAATGGTGTAAATGGGATGAAATGATTTGAGGACTACCACTAGAATTAATCCTGGATACTATCATCAGAGTGTGGGATTTTAGCATGCTGGTAAGTTTTATGTGGCTCTCCAGTTTTTAGCAATGTCTTTATTTTTCTTTTATCTTTTCTTTTATTCATTTATTATTATTTATTGATATATTTTTTCCAGCTTTATTGAGATGTCACAATGTCTTCTAATATGCTTGTTGGGCCTGGGTATTTAGTGGTCTATCTGAAATGTCCCAGTTGAAATTATCGACTGACATGATCAAATCTGCACCTCTCACAGTCTGTGGAGTGTTCCCACTTCTACTTAATTTATATTCCCCAAGCAGTTTGTAATCATTTTGAATTCCAAAGTCTTGCTCAAACCAGTCCCTCTGTAATATTGTTTTTATCCTCTCTGAATATCTAAAGTTTAGTCATACATCATTTTCCTAACTTATATTTCATTCTTAAGAGCCTCACTAAAAGTGCCAGTTCAATTTGATCTCTCTCTTTGCTAAACACACACACCGTGCATTAATGTATGCAATTATTTCTTTGGGTTCCCAAAGAGATGTAGTTGACTATTGCATAACTACACTACTACATATATTGTGTTAGTTGCTGAGAATGTTACTATAAGGACAATGTGATGTACTAACTTGGGAATGTACAGGTGTCTTGAGAGCAGAAAAGAGAAATCTGAAACTGAATCATAATGGACACTTAGTATTTGACCAGATAATGAGAAAAGGTAGAGGTGGAAACATAAATTTTAGGTAGAAATGAACTTACAACTGAAGTGAGAAATAAGATAGAAATGAGAAACATGGCTGTCACTGTAAGGTAAAGTGAACAGAGAACAAAGTTTAGGTAATGAAAGATTTTATATGGTAGGTTATATGGTAGGTTAATAAATTTTGACATTAATGTGAGAACAATCTAGAGTACCTTAAATATGTATGGGAAAGGCTAATATTTTTATATTTCCCATTTTTATACATTTTTTGTGTGTACAAAATCTATAGAAGACTAATGAATGACTTTTACCTTGTAAATTTTCACCTATGAACAAATGAAATATACTTGACATCAAAAGCAGCTAGATTTTAACAATAAAATAAATTATTTGAAGAAATTATTAAAATCTTGCTTCAAAATTTATGTTTTGCCTATGTATTGCAAAATGGTAAGAAAATTTTCAATTTTTCAAATTTATGTTTAACTGCTAGTACCTATACCATTTTTGTTACCTCTAGTTTATTAAAGTACTGGAAGGCTCAGTACCAATCTAGAGTGACCACAATTTCTAAAATTACTTATACAATAAGTAATGCAGTCTATTCTTTTAATTGCTTTAATATCTTCTTTAGTACATTTTGGGATAAACACTCTAAGTTAAAATTTAGTGCAAATATTTTTAAAAATACACTAATGTACAATGATATACATTTTTATTCTCTTTTCTGAAACTTTAGTGAGGAGCTAAGATGAGTCACCTCAGTAAAATATTGAATCACAGCATCAAGGTACTTTCATGGTAATGCATCAGTTGAATTCATTTGAAATTGGAAAATTTGTGTGTTCACTGGAGCATTTAAAATGATGCACAACACAGGCTAATTTATTAGCATAAAGTCAAACCAAATCTCAATTAGAGAGAACGATCACAATTAATCATTTGAGAGTCCTCAGGGTCAGGATAGAACAGACTCTATAATATTTATTGTCATATATAGCTATTCAAAATTAAAAAAAAAACTTGCTTGTTGAATCCTATCTCAGTAAATTATTTTAGTTTTATATACACACCCCATAAAATACATTTTAACTTCTCAAATCACTACTAGATTTTAAGGTCATTATTTTAGTAAGACATTATCTAAGACATTCTATTAATAATCATTTTCCACATCAGCTTTTATTCCTAAACATTGTTTCTCTATTATGCAGCAGAACTCTAGCTCATTCCCCTGAAAACTAAATAGTTTTAAAGTAAAACTGAAAAAACAATTTTAAATGTTATATGTGGTTTTTTATAAATATCTACCATATATTATATAACTTTGTTTTAACACATTAGATTTAAGCTTTCCCAAGAATAAATGTGCCTTATTTATAACATTTTCTGATAATTAGAAATAAATGTTCTTAGCAATACCTCCGAATTTCTACATCTCCAATGACATTTTTAATTGAACAAAACCTCATAGGAACTCCTGTAAGCATGTGGGTATTATTCAAAAAGAGGAAGTTTGTTAAGGGACTTGAAATTTTAATCAAATAGCTTTGGGGATGGAAATAAGAGAAGAAGAAAAAAAATATTTAGTTCAAAGAATTTCAGTAATTATGGCAGCAACAGTTAATACTTTAAGCTAAAGATAAAAAAATGGAACAAACTTGTTTTTTTTTGCTTTAGTTTCTACTGTTTAAAAAAGTCATTAAATTTTGAAATTCCAGTAACAGTTATGTATTGGAATTATCTATGTACTAAATATTTTGAGGTTTATAAAGTAAGTAGATAAAAAAATTGACATTGCTCCTCATCAGAGGCAAAAATGATTAAAAAAAAATACATGTTGGCATTAAATATAATCAAAGACATAAGCAAAAAGTTTAAAAATATAGATCTTATTCTTTTGAGGTCTTTTTAAAAACAATGTAAATCAGAGAAAATCTTTTAAAAATTATAGGAGTAATAATTTCTTCTCATCTATGGCTTAAGAGCTGTCACTCACATATAAAATCTGTACCTTCCCATTTCATTTCTTAATTTTAACTGGAATTATGTCCTTATTAAAGACCACCTTCATTGGAGATAAATAAAAGTTCTCCCTCATTTAACATAGGGCCAGTTAGCTCTTCAATCTATAAGAACTTGCTAACTTCATTAATAAAAAATTCCTAAATAATTATAGCACAGAAACAAAAATAAAAACATATACAGTTTATTAATCTTATACTCAGCATGAACTTACCTAGGTAGATGTAAAATAAAATCTATAATCAACATAGAAAAAGCAGTTTTGTAATTCATAGTGCTTTGTATTTTTTTTAAACTTTAACAATTAGTTGAACCATATGTTATTAAGATTATTTAAACAATATGTTTCTAACTATATAATTTTTGCTTAATTTAAAGCATCAATTTAAAAGGAAGAATTGTGTCACTTAAAGAAATCTTATTCGATAGACATTTAGAAGCTTTCAAGTTGGTGAACCCAGGAGATGGTGCTGGGAGAGTGCTGCCCAAAGAGGGCTCAAAAGCTCCATGCCCCTTCCCACGCACCTGGCCTTATGCATATCTTCCATCTTACTATTTCTGAGTTATACAGTTATATCCTTTTATAATAAACTAGTAATCTAGAACATTTAAAACCATAAAGATGTCAGAGTTCTGATCCAGATGGCAGAGTAGGTAAATGCTGTGCTTGAGTCCTCCCACAATCATATCAAAATTACATCAAATTATAGAACAATTAACCTGGAGAACAAACCAGCTGAACAGAAGTCCTATTACTAAGAATATACAAAAGAAACCATGTCCAGACTGATAGGATGAGTGGAGACATGACATAGATTGGCCTCACACCCACGTGCAGAAGTTGAGAATTGGGAGGGATACCTGACTGTGGAGTTTTCTTCTCTGAGGAGCAAGGGGTCTCAGCTCCACATGAGGCCTCTTGCAGCCCAGAGCACCAGTGCTGGGCAGAGGCCTTCATAACATCTGGCTGTGAAAATCAGCAGGGATTTCATTCACCAGGTGAGATGAAAGGCTACTGGAAACCCAGGCATCCTCATAAAGGGCCCACACAGAGGCTCACTCTCTCACAGGTACTCACCCGGCCTCCAGGAGAGGGGGACATCATCTCAGGAAGTGCCAAAGAGTTACAGGGAGAAGCTGCGCTGTGTGGCTTCAGGGTAAGGCCTGAAGGGACAGCCACCATTGACCCTGTGTTGAGCTCTCTTCTTATTCAGCCAAATCTGAATCGGCATTGGCCTGGTAAACTCCACTTGCTCCACCCTCACAACTCCTTGAGACTCTGCTTCAACCAACTCGCTTATTGCCCCAAACTCTTTCAATGGCTGAGTCTTAGGGACAGCCGGTAGATGGTGGCAGCAGGCCTCAGAATGTCCTGGGCCTTTTGCTGGGCTGCCCCAGGCCTGATACTAATGGCAGCTGGCCTTGGTTAGCAGTGTGTGTGAAGCATTTTCCTTCAGGTCCAGCACAAGCAGCAACCAACTATGTATCACTTTATAGCTCTTTTTCCAAGTAGCCCTGTGCCAATCACAGGCAGCAGCTAACCTAAACTAAGTCTGGGTGAGCTGCAGATATATCAATCAGATATCTCAAAAAGTAGAAAGGAAGAAAACCATAAAGCAACAGGATTTTAAATCTTCTGAAATTATCATTTAAAAGTCATTTTCAGGCCCTACAAAGACTCTGGACATAGATTGCTCAGTTACAATTCCACCTCTGTCACTTGCTAGCTGATGATCTTGGGAAAAATCATGTTTTCTGTATTTACCTCTGAATCTTCATATATAAAGTATTGTCTAATTAATTGAATTATTAAAGGTAAAGCACTTGGTGAAATGCCAGGAAATGATAGCTAATATATGTATGTGCTATGGTATTATTATTGTAGTTTTTAAAATGGTGTTTCAAATATATCTGATATGCAGTAAGCCTGGAGAATACGGATGCCAGATTGGAGCAAGTGAAAAGGCTCAGAGGGATATTTCTTACAGAAGAGGTAATTACTAAAATTGCTAAGGTATTTAGAAAAGCTTGACTCAGCTGGGGAAACTATATGGTTAAGTACATAAAAAACTAATCCGTGTAAGAAATAAGAACATAGCTTATTCTATGATGGAGGTATCTTACACTAGAGCAGCATTCTACTGGATCCAATGGTGGAGAAAGAAAACATAACCTCATATGGACTTGATACTGTCATCTATATAGGTGCCCCCTTCCATGCTGAAGAACCAATAAAATAAGAATGTTAGTCTGGAAATTTCTTTCTACAATACTGCTATACACACTCAAACAGCCCCAGCGTTCTGTGGACAGATTAGTCTCTTGAGGCTTGTGCCCTATGAGGGCAACTGGTAAAAGCAAAAAAAAAAAAAAAAAAAAAAAAAGACTGGATATTTATTTCCCAGTGTTTAACAACTATATGTTCCCATGGGAATTCTTGGTAATCAAGGGCTTCATCTTCACCCCAAATTCTCATACTTTGGGACCTATAAGTTTTATATTATCTATATAATAATAACAATTTCTCAACATGTTAGTTTCTTGAAAACATGTACAACATAGACATGCATGTATACCTCTATATGTCTTGTATAAATTTTTGGACATAATAAATGCTTCACAGTTGTTTTTAAATAAATGTTGATACATTTTCTTATTTAAATTTAACCTGATAGTAAACTCATGGTGTCAGGGTTTCTGTTATGATTTCTTTCCATCACCACACTATATTCAATATAGTTTGTTTAGTCAGGACTTCCAGTTTTAGTAAAAGAAAAAGAATCCTAACCAGTTCAAGCAAAAAAAAAATGATATTTTGAAGCTTGCATAACTGAAATCAAAGGAAAACTTCTTGCTTAAGGCATTATTTGGTCTTGGAATTTAAAACATGCCTTTAGTTTATCACTTTCTTCTTTACTTTGATCCATTCTTTCTATGTATGTATGTATGTATGTATTGTATGTATGTATGTATGTATGTATGTATGATCTATCTATGTATATATCTATGTATCTATCATCTATATATGTATATCTATCATCTATCTACATTTTTAAATTCTTAAATTAAAAAAATGGCCTTCTCTACATGTTGGCCTTAATGTCCACTGGCAGCCCAGGGATCAACTGCTTCTCAGTCATAATTATTTCAAAAGAGAGATTCTCTCCTCCTTAAAATCAGTAATGATTTCATCAAAAGGATTTTTATTATTTAGTTTTATGTAACTTTTCATCCAATTACTACATACATGGAGTTGGGGATTACTGGTTATCTTGGGTCTTTACCTACAAAAAGGAAAGGAGGACAATGATAATGTTGACAGCATCAGGTGGGGAAAAGAGCAGTTTCTGTAAAAAGACAGATATTAAGCAGTCAAGAAATAATCGAGCTACATTAGACAATCTAATTTTAATTGTTGATCTCCTATTCTCTATTACTAATAGAATTTAATCACCTATATTTTCATTGTATTTTTATATTTCTTCCCTGTGTGTATGGGTGTTTGAGATATCTTGTGCCATATTACTAACTGGCCAAAATTTAGTGTTTTATAAAACAAACAAAAAAATGGTTTGCTCGTAATTTTGTGAAAGGGCCCAATTAAAAATTCATGTCTGATCCACATGGAAGAAAATGGAGTGCCTAGAGCTGGTGGATCCATTTCCAACATGGTTTTCTCATTTACACATCTGAGTGCCCTTGCTCTCTTCCTCTCTTTATTTTTTCTCTTTCTTTCTTTCTGTTTTTAAACGGAATGTTTTGTCTTAGAGTAAGTTGCCTCCTACAGGGTTTCTTGAAAATGTAAACTAATTGGGAAATTTAGACTATGCTCACTACTTGGTTCAGCATCATTTCTGCAATATTTTATTGGTCAGGTTCAAGTGCATGAACAAGTATAATGCTTCAACTCTTCATGGCATAGAGACAAGCTCATATTGCAGAATAACATGTGAGAAGAGATTTTGTTGCAATGTTTTATGAATAAAGATTGCTATAACGGGTTATTACACATGTCATTCTTGATCCAAAACCATATAGATCCAGTTTTATGAAAAATAAAATTATATGAATTCCATTTGGTTAGGAAAATCAGAAGTTGATATCTCATACATTATGACTAGCAAGAATTATAACTGCTAATTATTATTTTAATTATCAAAATTATTAATGATGTGTATGTTTCCATAAATTTATTTTATTAAATAAATTATATAGTCAATAATATTTTGATAAGTTTTCATGGTGACAGATGATCACATTGCAAGGTATAGAAATGTCAAATCACTATACTGTATACCTGAAACTAATGTAAATGATATAAAATTATGTAGCAACTACACTTAAATAAAAATAATCAAAAAAATAAGGTACACAAATTTTTACTTTGAAAGGAAATAAAACAAATAATCAGCACTCTCTGTCAAAAGTTGATTACTAATTAACACCATTATACCATACAAGTTTCTTGATTGCTTTTAAAAGCAGCTATTTTCAAAGATTTCACATTGTGCAATGGGAGGGAGTTCCATTTTCCCTAATGACAATTCTGTAAAAACATTCACATTGCATAACATAAGCCCATGAGTTATTTTAAAAAGCATAATGTAAGTATAGCTATTCTTTGAATAATAAATACTACAAGTAAATGAATTTCACACTGGTTCCATTATTAATATTACTATCAAATGACAGTATTTAATACATTATTTTTGTAGAGGATTAAAATGATATGCTATCAAATTCCAGTGTATTTTCTAAAATAAGATTATTAGTTCTTCCGCCTCTCTTTTTCCCAGAATCTTTAAAATATGAAGTAAGGATGTTACCTAAACAAACAGATTAAAATCCATGTTTAAAATCTATAAATATTAAGGATTACAGAGTTACTGTTTCTTTCAGAAAACCCATTTTTTATCATACATATAAATACTAAAACAATACGTATGTTTTTCTCAATTATACTTACCAGTTTCAAAAAACAATCACATTATACAAATAGAGCAATCTAAGCACGTCTCTCATAAAACATTAGAAATGTGCAAACCTACTATGGGTCCTAAAAAACTTGAAAAAAGCTTGAGTGGTAATAGAAGCAATTCTTTCAAGCTTCCATTCATGTATTAAGTATATTATCACAAAATATTATACAAATAAGTTTTTAAAACCTGAAGTAACTCAGAAAATGAAGAGGAAAAAATGTTGGTATTGAAAATGTTAATAAATTGTAAGATACAAAAATGTATTAATGGCAGTCATTTTCATTTAAAAATGATCATCTCATATAAATTAAGAGTCTCTGTCACTGACAGTTTCCATTACAAAAGTATGAAATGTTCCTGTAAATTATTTCAAGATTCTGAGTAACTGCATATTTAATTATTTTCTTGCTTGAAATCACCTTCCATTTACATGATAAGAAAATGGTGAAAACTGAAGGAATATATTCTATAGGTTTGATATAGAGTTTTTCAAAACAATATAAGTATTAATTATGAATATTCACCTCACTTATTTCTCTCTAGTATATTTGAATTTATGAGTTATTTTAATAATACTATAAGTTAAACAGTAAAGTTATAGAACATTTTATTTTATGTGAGACAATTTATGACTACTTCAAATAATTGTGAAATGTTCAACTGGATCAGAAAATTATCAAATAAAAATAAAATAAAAATGTAAGTATAGTTCTTGATTATCAAATTGGAAAAACATTAAGATGATGGTATACAGTGTATCATAAGGTTAAGTTAAATTAAAAGTATGTACAATGCATCTGGAGAACAATATATACATATACTTTTGCAGAAGAAAAAAATCAATGTGTTTTTGAAAACAGATAAATCAAATTTATCACATTTTTTAATCACTTGATTCAGAAATATTGCTTTTTTGATCTACAAAACATAAAAATACATAAACAAAATTTGATGTTGCTTTAGGCAATGAAATTAAGTATTTATAAAAGTAAAACAAATATATTAAATTACATCCATGAACATGAATATACAAAAAAACAAATGAAGTAAAAGTATAAAGAATATAAATTTTATAAAATTGTTATCTTAAAAGTCTAGATAAATTCATCCATCAATCAATCTGTGTATATTGTGAGCATGTGTATATATGTGTGGGTGTGTGTTTAATTACTTGCTCATTTTAAGATGTCATTTTTATCAGGAGATTGACATAATTCATTGGTGACATGTAAAGGAATTAAAAATACTGGAAAGAAGTCTAGAGATAAATATATATACTCATTCTGGAAGTAATGTGTTTAACTTAATACAGATATAGAAATTAGAGGCATGAGAGTGCTCAGGTAATATAATTTTAGAATATTCTAAATTTAAGAAGAAAAACTAAAATTTACTTTTAAAAACATTAAATAAATAATAAAATACTAATAAAAATAAATATTTAAATAAGGACAATTAGAAATCTGGAATAATCAGCTTCCCAAATATGTTAGAAGTTCAATGGTTTAGAATTATTTTAATTTTATTTTTGTATATGCACTCAGGAAAATTATTTGTCACCAACGTGTATTTCAGCAACTATGCCTTTATGCTTTAGAAAGAAGCTAATTTCTCTGCTAGAGCATACCTGAGTTCTTGAACAAATGGAATGTGTTACATGTGACTTCACATACCCACTACACATACACACAAATGTTACTGACCCCTTAAAGAACAGCTCTGCTATTGTGTTTGACCAGAGAATAAGGATAATCTTTACAAAATCAGGCAGTAAAGGTCCATGTATCCTCTTATGAGACTTCAGCCTCAGGCATTTTTTTTTTCATGCTCATTAATTCTGATTTGACAAATGGTAGAGATATTTTTGAAAGGTTATGATATTCATAGCTTGCCACTGTGATTCATATACACTTACAGTTTATTCCATTGAGTGTTTTCGAGTGAGAATAGGGCAGGGTAGGGCACCCTCAACCCAGTATATGAAATACAGGACATATTTTGTGGACATTTACCCAGAGACTTAAACAGCTTTGCTTCTAAAAGATAGCAAGGAGTACCTAGGATAATTATGATTAACTGTGACACATGCATAAGTGATTTATAAACTAAGGCATGATAGCTATGGATTATCAAATATTTTAAATATAATTAGATGCTAATACAAAACATAGAGAGCAAAATTTTAAATATTTTCAACATATGAAGAAAGTTGTCACCCTCATACACATCTGTACATCACTAGTTTTTCCTCTTAGAAGCTTTTTTTTTTTTTAACTAGCTGCTAGTTACTTTCTCTCAGTCCTTGGTTTGGGCAAGAAATCATTCACATCTTTCATAAACTAATCTCCTTCATCATGAAGAAAAATTGTTTACTATATCTGGAGAGAAATGCTGTTAAAAAACAAATATGTTACAGAAATGTCTTCAGTATTCATACACTTAAAATCCATGATGAGCATCATAAAATGGTCTCACTTGTACAAAAATGATTGCACACTTTATACAGAGTGGCACTTCTTCCTACCTTCCTGTATTCATAGCTTTTCAAAATATGCCATTAATCAGACCAGACAACAGTTATAACTAGAACAGGAGTTGAAAGCACCTTTATATCATATTAGATAAAAGCACCACAGAAGTAAGAAATGTTAAGTATGACTTACCATTACTTCCTCAGAATTATCTTTACATCTACTGTATCATTTGCCAGGTGCAGAATTTGTGTTCCAAAACCTAATCTGCGCCAGACTTATAGTACCATACTTGTGCTGAGTTTATGTAACCCCCTACTTTTAAATTATGTACTTACAGACACAGTCAGTCCTCAGATACCCCTTTCTGGTCTTATGCAAACAGTGATTTGTTTCTGTCTTTATGGATCTACCTATTTTTTATATTTATAAATTAAAAATCATACAATATGTGGTATTCTTTGGCTTCCTCACTTAGCATAATGTTTTCCAGTTTCATCCATTTTGTAGTATGTATCAGTACTTCACTCTTTTTGATTGTCAAATAACTGTTATATGGATCTACCACATTTTGTTTATCCATTCATCATTCATGGATGTTTGTGTAATTTTTACCTTTTGACTGTTATGATTTCTTCTATAAATATTTATGTAGATGTTTTGAATGTTTTCATACCTATTGTGGGTATATAACTAAGAATAGAATTCTTGAGCTATATTGTAACTTTATGTGTAATATTTTGAGGAACTGTCTAATTGTCAAAGGTAGTTAGGAAAACCAATTCTCATCCAATTTAAACATAAAATGCAGAGAAGCAGTAGTGAGAATCTGTTTGCTACACACTTCCCCTAACACCATCGTTGGGAGTAGGTTCCCACTCATGTTTTCCAAGTGATGTCTTCTGGAAAAACCTATGGAAAAGTTGGTCTACATCTTATAAAACAGGATATGCTTAGAATTAGGTACCACTGTGTGTGTGTGTGTGTGTGTGTGTGTGTGTGTGTGTGTGTGTGTGTGTGACAAATACTGATTGGCAAATCAAGGAGAGGAGACCCAGCAGGAGTTAAGCATTAAGAGGTAATTATAAGTAGTCAACCAGGAATGTGCCATCTGTGCCAGAGGTCTGCATGTAAAGATCTTCAGAAGAGCAATGTCTGAGAAATTACAAATACACAAAGAATTAGAATTTCACCATCTGCTTGACAGAGGCCCTACAGAAGACGCCCTTTTCTGTCCATTACTTTTCCTCTTATTAACTCTTCTCTCTTTCATATTTCATTCTAATCTGGGATTTATAAACACAGACAGACAAAGAAATATAACAAATAAAAATGGAAGGAGGCAAAGAAGAAGAGCTATTAAACTAAATTTCTTCAACTTTGTATCATTTCTTACATTTAAGATGTTTGCACGTGTCAGGAACATATGTCCTTCTCTGCCTTACTAACACCAAAGCTGCAGGTTTCACTTTACCTAACCCTCTCCCACCAATCTTCTCTAAAACATTCCACATTCTTACCTTTGAGAACACACCACGTATCGCTTTTAGTTGGTTTGAACACATACTGTCCTCCCATTAATGGTGTAACATATTATAGCATATCCTGAATTTTTCGTTGTCTCTCTACATAATGAGATAAAACTAGATGAAACACAGGACCTGGAAGAACATAGATATCCTTTTCATAATTATTTCTCCAAACTTACTACAGTGTCCAACACTTAGCTGATGCTTAATAAACTTTCTATTCATTAATATTAGACAGTGCATTGACCTTAAAATCAGAAGACATATGTTCAAGTTCAATTTTTTTCCTTCAATTGCTTGATCATCTTATTTTTGGAAGGCACTTTTAACTGTGTTAGTCTCTTCATCAGCAAAATGACTGTGTTGGACAAGAGGAACAGTAATGCTTTTCCTGTCGACTCTGATTAGAAGGCTCAGTTGTAGTGTGTCTATTTTTTAGAAAGTGCCCATTTTCATTTAAATGAGTTGGCAATGTCAGTGTCAATTACTGAAGTCTCAGTCAGACATTATTAATGTGCATCATTTTTAATTTACTTATTCTATTTTGAATTATTGAAGAGTATTTCCTCCCACTATTTACATTCACTCCAGTCAAGTAGCTAAGTGCTTCCAAACAATTTTAAATATTTATATAATTAATGTTTTTTCTGTAAGTTTTCAATATTTTTTTCTTGATTTTATTACATAAAGTGAAAATATCAAATTTTAAAATGTCTACATTTGTGTACAGCCATGCTACCCTAAACAAGCCCGATCCCGTCTAATCTTGGAAGCTAAGCAGTGTCGGGTTTGGGTAGTACTTGGATGTAAGACCACCTAGGAAAATCAGGTGCTGTAGGCATAAAAAATAAAAATATAAGGGATTGTAAGATGACAAGGTCCTTGCAATCTACAAGGTCAACCAAAGATTGCCTTACCTAAAAAAAATGCCTATATTTTTTATTTTTTCCCTCTCTCAAATATTTCTGATTTTTTTCTCTTTGGCGTTATTAAATATATCATAATGAAATTAGGGATTTAAGAAGTATTCATATGTCATGTGTGCTTTCCCATTTATTGTTTTGTAATAGATAACATGGGTTTATGAACTCGTGAATTTTTTTATTTAGACATTTTTTTTTTTGCTATGGTGAGTAATTGAATCTGATGAATGCTGGTTTCAATATAACACAATGCAAGAAGATATGTAGACTTCTTAATATCATGATTTAATTTATGCAAGACATTTCATTTTTGTATGGTGTGACTTTTAATTTTCTAACATATATCTTTAAAAATGCCTACAGTGTGTTTAAAATTTTACCTGAATATTATAAAATATTTGACTTCTAAAAACACATTTATAAATATATATAGCTGTTTATGATGTTTATAATAGTTCAAAGTTTACAATAAACTAAATTTCATTTATTTGACTTATTGAATAGATTAAATAATTGAGGAAAACTCCTTATCAGGTATGTTACATATGGAAGTAAAATGATAAAAAGATGTTCTAAAAGTTAGATAACATTCAACTAATTATTTTCAAATATTTCAAAACTTTAAATATACATCTTAGGGTCTTATTTCAGAGAAATGAAACGTGGAAGCTTAATCTGTACTTTGCAAGAGAACAATTTGGGGAAGGTCTCAGGTGGGAAAAAAAATAAATGATCCAGATTTACTTGTGGTGAGTGGAGAGGCATCCAGATCTTCAAGTAACCCTGGGCACACTGGATTCCTCACCCTGAGAGTCCGGGGATCAAACATCCACCTTACTCTTCCAGAGAAGCATATTGCTACTTGGTAAGAAAAGAAAGAAAAAAATTGTTCTCTCCAATGGCACCTGTCTTCAAGGTGATGGAAAAGAAACAAATTTAATCCAATTTCTAAGTTAGGGCTATTTCTCATAAAGTGAATTCCTGGGGTTAGCTCCATTTAAGACCTCAGATATTACAACCCACTTGCTAATACCTGAAATACTAAAAACAGGTTTGAACAAAAAAGTCAATGAACACATTAAAGACTTGGAATTGTCTTGGAAAGCAGAATCTGCTAGTCTTGTAAAAAAGAATAAATTATCACTGAAAGCAACAAAAGTACGTAGAAAGCAGATGCAAGACAGTAGACATTTTTCTAGGGTTGGCTTTGTATTCCTTTGCTTGAGCCAGAAACTGTGCACTGATATTTTTATCATACAGCTGTTAAAAAAAAAAAAAAGAAAGAAAGAAAGAAAAAGAAAGAAGCATGTCTGCTTCCCTTAGCAGTATGTACATGTATACACACACTCAACACCACTTTTTTCTCCTTTAAATAAGTCTGATTGTGTGCAGACAGCCTTTTCTATGCAAACTTGATTTATTAAGGTATCACTACCTTAATGTCTCAATCTCCATTTTTCTATTTTTTGGCACATAATTTTATAACTATCTTTTCTGCTTGCTACAGCAAGTTTGAAGAGATTAGATATATCAGTGGATACCTTCATGTTCTTCAAAGCTGAAAAACAATTAGTGGATCTGGTTCAGTAGTTAATTGGGATGACACCATATTTTCCTAGACCCCGTTTTCTCCTTTTAGGTGGAACTAAAGTTCTAAAGGGAAAAGTCACCTCTCCTTTAGTTAAAGGTAGATAAAATCAATGAGTTATAAATATATGTATTCTATGAGTTGAACTTTATGTATGTTCCTTTAGAGATCAGCAACATGAAATTGAGGTAATAACCTGAAACACTGATCGAAGAAGTAACACTCCTTTAACTTTGCTGAAGTTATTTACCTCTAGTATAATATTGTTTGATATATTTTGCAGTGGAAAACATACTATATGCTGTCAGAAGCAGAAAAAAGGACAGAAAACTAAATTTCTGATAATCAAATGTCTTTAGTCTGACATTGAAAATATTCACCTATTTTATTATGCCAATACTTGTAGCACTTGGAAAATTAACAAAGTGATTTTTTTTGCATTTATATGGTGGTAACATATTTGAATTTTGTCGCTGCAACAGTCTCTTCTCAGAATATTTGTTGCTAAGGCTGTTGTGACATACTTTGCTTTGGCTCTGAAATATGTTCTATAATCCAATTTCCAAGTAGATGAATAAAAGCCAACATTTCTTGTCATTTTTAATTCATCAATTGATTGATTGATTTAGTATTTATTTGGCATTGTTTTCCACAGTGCAGAGCCCCAGTCATGTCCCCAGTAGGAAGTAATCAAGTATAGAAAGGCAATTTAACTCTTTCGGGTATTACGTTTTTAGTCCAACTTACTTTCACTTTCAAAGGTGAGATGTGATGTGCCTTGTAAAGCAGTTGTAATTAATTATAGCCAGAATTATATTGTTAGAGTCAAATATTACAAAATCCAAAGGTATTAAGAGGATATTGAAATGACAAATACAGAGGAGTTGCAGGTTATACAGAATAGATATTCTACATATTATACCACATGTAAAGTTACAATATATCAACTAAAAATCATATTCAAATAAATATTTTTAATATTCACCCACTTTTAAATAGAACATTTAAAAATTAATAATTTATTATATAGCATACTTCTTGATGAATCACAACTTAAAATAATATTTAAAAATAGCAGATACACAGTGAGTGCTGTATGTCAAGTGGTATTCTAGGGTTTAAATACATTATTTAGTTTATAGCTGACAAACATTTTTACTTAAGTACTATTAATAACAAAAATTTCCTTTTCTTGCATTTCAGTAAAAAAATATAATCCCTGTCTGTCAAATTGAGCCATTCACTGCTCATGTTTTCCTAAGAGAACGTATGTGTAAAATAAGATAAGAAATACATTTAAAATAAAGCTAGAAATATACTTAATGAGACAACATTATTCCTAAATGGTTACAAATGCCTTTAAGTTTCGTAATGTGATGGCATAATTCTCATCTTTTTGTATTTATTAAATGTAATGAAAGCAGAAAATGATACAGGGATACACAAATGTACTGATTTATTTAAAAATTATCTTTTTTGTGTGTTTAATCCTTCAAAGATATTGATGTACTATCATCAGAGAGATGATATATCTTATATTTTATATGTTATCATATAAAAGAATTCCTTTTACTCTTCTACCCCATCCAATTTTACTTTTCTACATTTTTTTTTTATCTGAAAGAAAATATAAGATTTTAGGAGAGAAATGAAATAGTGTGTATACAGAAAAATACTTTTTGTAGTTTTAGACATCCTTGGAATGTCTTGGTGTAACCTGAAAATTGCCCCCCCCCCAAACATGGAAAGCAGGGAGAGATAGGAAAAAGGAGAACCACTCCAGATTGGTAGATGTGGGTTTAATAAACCAGAGAACTTACTTATGAGGCGTGTCTTGGGTGGCTGCAAGATGTGTAGATCTCTTCACTCACCAGTCAGACCTTAAATACAGGGCCCTTAACTGGGTCTTGTCACGTACCTAGTCGAGATGGTCTCATTACCACATTTCTATCTCAAATTGTATCCTTGAGGCAGTCCTAGGTGTGGAGACATGAGAGAGGGTGCCCAGATTCAGCTTGAGGGCCAGACTGGGAGTCACACATTCTTGTTGACCTACACCAACATCTTAAAGAAAATTATAATGCGATATGCCTGAAAATTAGCTGGTGATGCTTCTAAATCAAAAGTTAAAATCATGTAATGGTGTTGGTGAAGACAGGCAATACCCAATGTGCTAGCAAAGTAGACAAGAATAAACTGATAAGAGTTTGAGTAGAAAATCTGTATAAAATCTGTATAAAATGAAGTCTGTTTTGCTGCCAAACAAAGATCCCCTGGTATTCAAGTATATTAAACATCTAATGAATAAAATAACTTTTCTATACATAAATATCAAAGCAAAGTGAATGTTTTTATGGCTAAAAGTCTCAATATCTATCCTTTAAATCACCTGTACAGATAAAATAATGTTTCATTTACATTTGATTATTTTAAAGGATTATGGTCATAGCTATTCTTCATAGAAATGCTTTGCTCTCTTGGACAAAATCAAAGGATAGCTGTAATAAGATGAATGCAAGTAATCCATGAATAGTAGGTTATAGAGACTTAAATGTAGTCATATTCTAAATTTCAATATGATGAAACAGCAAATTTTGTAATTAATTTATCAAGCAAGTAAATTTAAAAAGTTGTATTTGTATTTTTTTTTCCTGTAAACATAACAACTTGAACCCCCTTCCTCTATTTTTATTCAATTATTTAATAGGTAAAGTTAAACTGAATTAGAAATTGGCACATGAATTACCTTTCTCCCTCAAGCCTCCTTATACATAAGCAGATATACATTTACTTAATAAAACTTTAAAGAGTATTCTGCATACATACATCTCTTAAATAATGTTACAATAAAGTAATTTCAGAGCCTCATAAAACCAGTATTTTTATTTTTTTCTTATGACAATCGATTTTGAGAGTCAAGCATTTGAAAATATTCAAATTGCTCTGGAAATAATGATAAAATGTTTTAAAAGTTACATAACGATACCTCATAAAGATCACTCCTTTGAGTATTATTTATTAGATGCCTTTAAAGTACCCACTATATGTCACACGTCATGTAAACAGAAGCTATAACTCTTTGACCATGAGATCACCAGGGGTTAAGCAGAGAAACTGCTCATTTGTTTTCTTGTCTTACTGAGGTATAATTTGCCTACAACAAATTTTAGTAAGCACTTGATTAAGTAACCACCAACCATCAACCAAGTTATAGAACATTCTGATTACTTCAGATATTTCCTCTTACCCCTTTCCAGTCAGTTTTTTTCTTTGACCTTATAGGTCATTTATTTTTCATAAATACAAAGTTAAAACTATAATTTTAGTAAGTATATTAAGGGAGTTGACAATATACTAATGATTATTTCCAGAAATAATGACTAATTTATGTTTGCTATAATGTGTGTAAAAGATATACTATTGTCTTTTAAATTGTCTAGGCTTTTTTAAATACCACAATTATAATAAGCATCTCTCACATATGTATTTACTGATACAATAATAGAAGGCATTGTAATCCTAACAAATTTCAATCAACTATATTGTATTTGCATAAATTAAATAAATATTAAGTAAAAATTGTGATGCAAAATTTTAAGAAAAGCCTAGAACTGTACTGGAGTCTGATACATTTGTAATCATGTCTTTTTAAATCATTACTTTACCCATTTATTTTGAATGTGATTTTCTATTCTCTAATAAAAAAACCTATGTTTACTCAATTATATAGTAAGACATGAAAGATTTAATGTAAGTAGAAAATAACTTCTAATTCATGTAAAGTATATGATTGCTAGAACTCCAAGTTTCTTGTATTTGAAAGACACATATATTCATAATCCCATAAGATACCTGGAGTGTTAAAAATATACCCTTTTCCACTGTAGCCATTTTATCTTGTGATATTATTAAAAAGAGAACATTGATAGACCCGTCATATCTATAATCTAGATATGATTATATCTAGAATATGAATATATATTTGACTATAATGTGTTATTCATTGCTTATTAATCTTTTCAGCAAATATTTATTGAGCACTTATTATATATTAGACATTATTCTAGGAATAAGGAATACAATAATAAAAACACAATAGATGAAACATAAATACATTAATAGTTAAGTAGTGATATGAGTTGTTATAAAAATTAAGCAAAGTCAAACATAAGGAGGGCTTGAAATAAAGGATGCTTTTGCTTTGTACAGGGTGGTATAAGCAGGCCTCTCCAAATAAGTGGTATTTAAGCAAAGAACTTAAAGAGAGGGACTGAGCCAATACATATGTAAGAAATAATTATCCAGGTAGATGATGTAACAAAGTTCAAAGTCCTGTGGTAGAAACATGTTTGATATACTTGAGGACTGCAAGAAGTTGAATGAGAGAGGACTGAGCAGGGAGACAGTACCTATAATTTACCAGTATAAATGGAGTGAGAAATGTGGGATAGCTTACCACCAGCATTTGAGAATCCAGCAGGAAGTGTCCCAAGTGGAGAGGGGTATATCAGTTAGTACAACAAAGTGATATGAACATAAAAGAAAAAATAAAGCTTAGAGATTGTGCTTTGTACGGAGTGTGAATTCCAGAGACCACAGTTGACAAGTTTTGTGGAATTAATGAAGAGTGAAATATGAGGGAAAATATGGAATGTGGAGACTCAACTATAGGTTAAGACTGTCAGGCTTAGAGCATTTTGTAATGAATGACACAAAACAAAGAGGCAGAGCAAGAGAGATTCAGTACAAATAATATTGGAGCCATTTGGTTAAGGTGAGGCTATGAGTCTGGAGATGAAGAGGAAGAGGAACTCACCTTGTCAAGAATGTGTGATGATCTTGACTTTCCATGTTAGTGCGGAGGCCCGGAGAGGTGGTATCTGATCAAGTAGCTAATCATGGAGACCTATTTGTTAATATACTTGTGTGTGTATTCCTTTAATATTTTTATAATTATCTTATATTGACAAAATGAAGGAAAAAATAGTGTCAGATTATTTAGGGGTATTTTTCTTTAGATATTGATATTATTTGGGGTTATATTTTGAATGTTTTGCTTTGATACGTTGTTAAATTAAAATGTTTTTCACTACTTTATGACTATTTTTATACGCTTTTTTGTAGTAGTAATTAAACATCATGACTTATTCACTGTGAGGAAATAATCTAGCACATATTTCTGATATAATTGTTTTTGAAAAGAAGGAAAAGTCAGGTATTGACAGATTTCTCGTGGGTAAAAATTAATAGAAAGGAATCACTACAGTTGTGGGAGCCTTGGGCAGGCAGGGCCTACTATCTGTCTCTTTGATGTTCTGAACCCCAAACAGACACTTTCAATTTTCTCAGAATAAGCCTAGGGAAAACCTAAGAGCAGTGAAGTCATGTCATGGACCAGGATAGCTCACCAAGATCCTATCTGTCACCAGCCATATTCATCCTCAAAAATAGATGCCCAGACAGTGAAAATATATACTCTGGGAACAGAGATAGGAATGCGGGAATGTAGATCATGCAAACTGCTATGGGGGAAAGAGAAGAGAGGATTGTGGCAGGATGGGTAATTGCAGCCATGTCCATTTATGTTCACAAATACAATAAATATTTTTTTTAATATTGATGCATTATTTTTGAATTGTGTAGGGTCACAAAAAAGATTTGGATAAAGTAGTCTGGAAGCCATTCTGCATCTGGCTATTTTCTGCTGATCTCTGTTGCTTAAATAATTTTTGGAGGGAAAGGAGTAAATTTGAGATGGAGTAAGAGTTTAGAGCACTACTAATTGGATTTTTTTTCTATCTGTAGATATATTATTGGAAGAGATGACTGTTGCACTTATGTATTTACTCTGTGATTGTTCTTTTTCTTTCACTTTAATTCAACCCCAAGCTAATGCGTGTTTTGGTCTATCAGCTAGGAAATATATAACCTTGGAACAATGCCTATTCCACCCTTGCTGAAACATTTTGGGGTACTAAACACATTGATAAAAGAAAGCATTAGATTTGACTGCATGTCTTTTATCAATAAAAAATAAAGTTAATGTTTTTATATCATCTAACTTTATTATTGTTATCATTATTACATGTCTCACCCTGATAGAGCTGGGGATCAAATATTCAGCATGTGACATAAGATCCACTCTCTTAGCACATTTTAGAGCATTTAATACACTGTTATTAACTATAAACACAATACTATGTGCTTTGCATTAGATCTCTAGGACTCACTTATCTTGTATAACCAAAACTTGGCACCCTATAACTCCTCCCTGTTTTCTCCTCCTTCCTGTCCCTGGCAACCATTATTACATTCCCTACTTTATTAATTTATCTATTTTAGATTTATCATATAAGCAGTACATAAGATTTGTCCTTCTATGTCTGGCTTATGCCCTTAGCATAATGTTCTCTAGTTTCATCCATCTTCTCACAAATGGCAAGATTTCTTTCTTTCCATTGTATGTATATACCGTATTTTCTGGATTCATTCAACTGTGGACATTTAGGTTGTTTCCATGTCTTGGCTATCGTGAATAATGCTGCAATGACTGTGAGATTGCAGATCCTATTTTATTTAATGATGTCTCTTTTCATTTCTCATTTTCAGAAATGGAAATATCTCTTCCAATTCTCTTGCTCATCTGTCAATTATTTCTGTTATACTTCCCTAATCATAAATCTTTACATCAAATTATTTTTTCTCTCTCTTTTTGTTTTGTTTGTTTTGTTTTGATGCTCTATTTAAGAAACCTTTTCAGTACCTTGGTCACAGTTATATTTTCCTAAATTTTCTCCAGTGGACTTGACATTTTAGGTATTTCTTAATTAGCTTTTAATCATTCAAATTAAATACACCCCACTTTAGATTTAATGTGAAATAACCAATATTTCTTCAGATTAAAAAGAAAAAAAATTCTAACACTAACTTCTACATAATCCACCTTTCCTGCAATAATTTTTATCCTGAAAGCCATCTCTGTTATGAACTAAGCCTTCAGGTAAAAAAGAGCAGATTTTTAATTGTATTTCATTGATATTTCTCCTGTCTACTGGAATGTTTTGTTTCACATATGTAACTATTATTTTGCATTATTTCTTATTATCTACATGGAAAATCTTGCTGTGTGTTCTTTTTCAAAATCATCCTGGCTCTCCTCAGACTTTTTATTCTTCTACACTTTCAGATCAGCTTGTCAAATTTCCAACGTAACGATAGTGACATTTTTATTAGATATGTATTGATTAATTTGAGAAACTACATGTATCATATGATAAATTACATATCTTCTCCCTACAAATAAACTACATCCTCTCATTTATCAAATTCCTTCCATAAAGGCCACGGGCTTTTTGTGAACATAAAATAACATGTAATTTATAGTTTTTGCTTTTAAAATAATAACTTGTTATCTTATATTATTTTTCCTAAGTGGTAATTCCTGGTATATAGAAAACCCATTGAATTTTGTATGTTGATAATATAAATTGGCTTAAAGCAATTTATACTTTCTTAAAATATGTATAAAGATTTTCTTTGATTTATCATGTTGATAACTAAGCTGTATCAATTAGAGTTCTCAGAACTAATAGAGTAAATTGACTGATTGATAGAGAATCTATAAATATTAACATATTATATCTTAATCTTACATATACACACTTATATAAGATTAATATAAATATATTAATATATAGCTATATCTTAACTTTATATGTATAATACACACTATATGATGCACATGCATATAGAAAAATTCTGGTTCCATAATTGTGGAAGTTAGCAAGTATAAAATCTATACAGCAGGTTGAAAACTCAGGAAGGATTTCTCTATTCAAGTCTTAAAGCATAATGTCTTCTGTGCCTGAGAAACCTATTTTTGCTTTTACGGTTTTAAACTTATTCAATGAGGACCACATACATCACCCAGGGTAAACTACTTTATATAAAATGGACTGTTTTTAGACATTAACCACCTCTATGAAATGCAACATCTAGACTAGTGTTTGACCAGACAACTGGACAGCATGGACTAGCCAAATTGACACATAAAACCATAACACTGTTTATACATTCTTTATTTGAACAAACAACTTTCCCTCATAAACATTAGGCCTCCTATTTAGTTCATGTACTGCGTTTTCCGTTTACTCAAAAAAATTTGAAACATAAGTGGTAAAAGTGGACATTCTTGTCCTTTTATTCTTTAATAAGAAGATGTTTAAAGTTTTTTCATTGACAATGTGTCTTATTCTTTTTTCTCTTGGTATATTTAAATTCAATAGCAAACTAAAAAAGCTCTTATTTGTTCCTCATTTTCTAGAATTTTCATTATTTGTAGCTCTAATTTTTGAACATTAAAATTATTTTTTCATTCTATTTTCATTTTCTCAAAGTTCTTATTGAGATGTCCATGTTAACTTTCCCCATTAATTGCTTCCCGGAATTTTCCAATGCCAAATAACTTGCTTTCATTAGATAAAACCTATGTAAAGACAATAAATAATGTTTAACACACTTTGACATAAAGTGAGCTAATTATAACTGAATCATCAAACTCTTTTCATAAGTATATTTTGCTTATACTTTTTTCTTTTAATGTATTTTAATAATAATCCTTTAATACAAATAAAAATTTGTAAAATTTTGTAGTGAAAATATATTGGATTTATAAATTGAGTTGAATGAAATTTCCTACATATTCTATTTCCTAGATAAATTTGTGAAAGGTAAAAATTATCTACTTCTTAAAAATCTGACAGATCATGCTTATAATGTGCTTGGTTCTGAGACTTTGGTCAGTGGGTAAGAAGTGACATATGGGTATTGATTTCCATTGCAAGTTTTCAGATGTTTTTCTAACGTAGTTTCATTATAATTTTTGCTGATTATAAACTTCATGAACTTTATCCATTTCAATTAGGGTTTTACATTTTGCTATTTAATATTCATGGACTATATCATTACTTTTAAAAGCTCTGAAACGAATTAGTTATTTCATGCTTTCTATTTTTTTCTCCCTTTGCACTCCTCCCCTTTCTTAAAAAATTAGTTTTTCTATTTCTTTTTTATTATAGCACTTTTCTCAAATCATACTCATTTTTATTTTATTAATTTTATCTATTTAAACTTATTTAAATTTTATTTATCTTCTTGATTTAATATCTTATCTTTCTTAGATCATTGGGCTTACTTTTTGGTTATTATTTTTAGCTTATTGCTATTAATGCTTAACTCTGTGATAGTTTTCTTTCATTTTCTGAAAAAAAATGTGTTCAAATCTACAAAATCTCTTTAAATAATGCTTTAGCTCAAATGGCAATGCAGAGGGTTCTAAGTTTCTTAATATTTTCTTGTAAAACAATTATTTATTAGTATGTCATTTTGTTTACAGTTATATGTTCTAATTCACTTTTTTAGTAATGTGCCTTGATGTTTTGGATTATCGTTGAGGACTTGGTGTGCATCATGTTCATTCTCAGGAATTTGTTATGATGTCTCTTACAGCCTACTACATGGTTAGTTTGAGAGAGAATTGTCAGATCCCAAATTATCTCCATTGTGTTAAATCTAATGACCAGTTTTTAACCTCATCTTTTTGGACCTATAGGTAGAAGTGAAAGCTCGGCCTCTCTGAAGTACTTTCTTCACTGGCTTCTAGTGCCCTCCTCTCTCCTGGCTTTTCTCTGTTTTCACTCATAGTTTTACTTGGTCTGCTTTGCTGGTCCTCAAATCTTCACATTAATACTACAGTGAGTTTAGCTTAAGTTATTGGTCTCCTTTTCTTCCTATTCTTTTCTTTCTGTTTCTTTCTCTCTCTCTCTCTCTCTCTCTCTCTCTCTCTCTCTCTCCATTTTCTTCCTCTCCTTTATCCTCCTCTTCTCTACTAGTAATATCATAATTCTATACAGTTTTAATTAAATAAATTAATACTCATTATTCTTAGCTTTTCCCAAAACAGCATATTCACATCAAGCTGCCTACTCGTCACCTTTATTTAGATATCTTATAAATATCTAAAAATTACCAGGTCCAAAATTGAGCTGCTGATATTCTATCCTGTTTCCTGTTCCTCTTGCAGTATCTTCTAACTTATTAAATAGAAATTATATTCTTTCATTAGGTCAGAACAAAAACCTTGAAGTCATCCTTAACTACTTTTTGTTTTCTTAAATATCACTGTAGCTATTACTGTTAGTTCAATCTTCAAAATAAATATAAAGCAGACCACTTTTTGTCATCTCTATAATTACCAACTTATGCAAAAACAGGAGGGGGAACAGATAATGTTTATAGCTTGGTTAGCTTGTATCTATCCACTCATTATCAAGGGTTCTTCAGACCTACTGTTTCTCTGATTATTATTATTTTTATTTTTATTTTTTTTTTTTTTGCTGTTGCTGATGAGGCACTGTGGCAGCAATTAATTGCAAAGGTAAATGTGGGACATCTACTTTCTATCAATCATTCTTGCCATTCTTTTCTAGGCTGACATTTCTTAATATAGGGTTTTGTGGTTCTAGAAGCCCATGTTTTTCCCTGCAGTTCTTTGATTCGTTTGGAATCACCCACATCCCTCTCATTTCTTTGTTACCTCTGAACTTTAGTTCAGGAAAGGGAGTAAACAGCCCATATTAGCTGGTCATTGTATCTGGAATTTTATGAAATTTTAAAGGCTACAAATTACACTGTATTGCTGAAACTCTTCTAAGAAATTAATTACGTTTTAATGAACTTACTAACAATGGTTACATATAGAGTAAATGGCATAAAATAACTGCATTTCATGCATTTTCTTAGAATGCTAATATTACTTATTGTTAATTGAAGGAAGGAGAATAAACTCTATAGTCCAAAACCAAGCTATATTAGTTTTCTGTTTGGTTTTCAAGGAAAGAGAGACAAAATACTGTTTTCCTATATGTTCTTTCACCATTATGTTCAAACTTCATTTTTAGCCCTGTATGGAAGCTCTTGTTCTGTTAGAACCTGTGGAGAACATCACCTACAGCAATGGCCAAAGATTGCTTTTAAACTTTCAGAGATTTCAACTTAAAAAATATTTGTGAGAATGGGAATTTTATGGTTTTTGAAGCCAGAATTTAGAATCAGACACAATTAGGTTCAATTTATATAAATATGCTTTACATAGTTATATGTCTTACCCTGTCTATGCTTTAGTTTTCTCATCTGCAAGAAATAGTAATACTTCATCTTATTTATTTGCTGTGAACATTAAAGACAGCATGCCTGTGAAAGATTTAGTGCAGCATCAGAAACATAATGATATCTCAATGGTGTTAGCGTTTATCACTACTGCATCATTATAATTTTGAAATAAAAAAAATATTTTACTTAATCGAATTCACAACAAAATGAAAGTATAGGACTATACATAATGTAAGCTTAATGTTTATATAAGATGTTATATTATTATTTAGAAATCAGTTTTTTAAAGGAGTTGATTTTTTGCCTTATATTTAATCCCCATGTATTTAAGGAAAGAAAAACTAAAATGCATCCCAAGAGATGAGATTTCTAGTCTATTAAAAAGTATTTGAGATTCACAATGAAAATCTTTGAATTTATTTCTTTAATTTTTCTAATTTTATTCTATTATTCTCATTGTAAGCCATTTCTAGCCAATCCTATTTATTTTCTTTCTCTTACCATAATATATACAATTATTAGTTTGTAAAATAATCACATAAAAATTAACTGCTTCCTATGTAGAAATATATTGCAAAACTCAATGAAATTTCCAAAATTTTTCATAAAATCTTTCCTATTCAAATAGTATCTTTATTACAGAGTCATTCATGGAAAACGCTAAAATGAAATTTGTTACACACACATGTACACACACATAAAGAAACACATGATAAACAGAACTTAGATGGTTTTGTAACTGTGCTTCTCGTAGATTTCTTGGACTGTTGCAATGAAACAAATACCATAGACTGGGTAGTTTATACAACTGAAATTTATTTCTCACACTTCTGGAAGCTAAAAGTTCAAGATCAAGTGCTGGCAAATTTAGTGTCTGGTGAGAACCTGCTCCCTGGTTTGTTGCCTTCTCACTGCATACTCATGAGGTAAAGAGAGAGACAGAGAGAAAGACAGACAGTGAGAAAGAAACAGAGAGACACAGAGAGAGGTGAGCAATCTCTCCGGTATCTCCTTATAAGGCCACTAATTGCAACATAAAGATCCTACCCTTATCACTTCATTTAAAGTCATTCACCTCCCAAAGGCCTTACCTCCTAATACCATCACTTTGTGGGGGTAGAACTTTAACAAATGAATTTGGGGAGGGGGCATAAACATTCAGTACATAACGAAGCTCATTCCCTCTCATTTCTCCAACCTTCTCCACAAGGCGAAAACATGTATACACTCCAAGGACCTTTAACTCTATGGAGGCCTCTTCTGAACACCTTCAGTACCTCTCGCTGATGTTAATTTTATCAAAATGAATAATTACATCATTTCCAACTGCAATGAATAAAGAGATGAACTACT
Source organism: Cynopterus sphinx (assembly GCA_030015415.1). Classification (NCBI taxonomy): domain Eukaryota; kingdom Metazoa; phylum Chordata; class Mammalia; order Chiroptera; family Pteropodidae; genus Cynopterus; species Cynopterus sphinx. The sequence goes on from CM057381.1 coordinate 28,396,617, forward strand.
TTGCATATAAGTCTTCTTTATAAGTGTGTGTGTCAATCTATAATTATAAATAGATATGGGGCATGTATCTACAAAAAAATTCAAATATATTTGTTTTTATTATTATTTATTAATATTGCTATTTATATTGCATCACAAGCTTGTTCTTTAGATCTTTGACTAGAATAGCTTTATATAAATTCCTGATGAAATGACTGACATTTTTGTTATTTAAATTCCATCATATATTATTGAAAAATTATAAAAACACAAATTTTAGAGCATACCTAAAAATGCTAGTCTTTTAGTAAAATCAGGTAAATCTACAAGTATGTAGGTTTCCTATGGCTGCTAAACATATGCTTATAATTAAAGACTGCCTTTTCTAACCTACTATTGTGATCCAATTGCTTCAAGTACTCTTAATTTTATCCACTAAAGAAAGAAATGTGCCTTATTTATTGGGGTCATGAGCAGACTGATTTCTCTCACATCTAGCACATTTTTGGTGATGGATGTTATGTAGTGACTCATTTTGGATCATCATTGTTTATATTGGCTCTGATTGTCAATGAGTTTTAATGCAGGAACAAAAAAGAGGACGATTTTTTTTCTAATAGTACCATCTGAATGATAAATCTAGATATCCACTTCAGCAGTGTTGCCCTGTAAACATGGTTCTTTTTGAGAGTTCGTCCCACTCCTGCTCATTTTAAACCTAGATTATTTCACGAAGGTCCATTTCTCCTATTGCCTTATTTTCCATTAGGTTTTTAACATTTGATATGTGCTCAAAAAAGTAAATATTGTTAATTTACTTTTTAAAAAATTTGCATAGGGAAATAAAGATAAGATGAATCAAAAAAAATATTTTTGCCACTTGGTCTTAATGGTTAATGTAAGTTAATACCTAATTCACTTACTTAGAGGAGTGTATTTTGAACTAAAACATAATCAACGTGCATTTAATTATCTACATTCCCATACTGAGATTAACAACACTGTTCAGGACATTCCTTATACCATACTTTACAAATTTCTAAAAAAATATTTAATTACTACTTAAATTTCCTTTCCTGATGAATCTATCCTTCTATGTTATTAGGTTACATAATTTGGAGTATTCAGACCCTTTGCCAAAAATCCAGTCTTTCCCATTCTCTCTACATCATAGGTATAGAATTAATATTATTTCTTCAGATTTCTGAAGAGTGGACTGAATAATAGGTTGATGTTCAGTGTCCCTCTGCAATGCTTTTGGCCTTTGAGGTTTAGACTTACAATATAATTTTTGCTTAATATTTGCTAAAATATTTTAACTTAAGGAAATCCAGATAACAGAAGTATTTGTTAAAAATAACTGACATCCTTTCCTTACTCTACATTTAAATATAGCTTAAATCTTTTTTCCCCCAGTGAAGTCAGAGACTATGAGAATAGTGAAAATTTGTTGTATAATTCAAAGTGCATGCTGCATTTTGAGCGGGGAAAAAAGGAGATTAATGAAGTTAAACTCTTTGTGTAAGACAGAAAATGAAGCCTACTGAGATGCTTCTAAATGGTGCATAACTGTTTTATGAATCAGACAGAATGAGTTGGTATAGGGTTATAAAACAATTAATGTTATTCATTGGCCCTAGAGTAGTAAAATAAGAGTTCACTGCTAACAGCATTTCATCATTGGAAATAGCAGAGAACGAGAACCCATTTATCATTGAGCTCCAACTACAAGTACAATTTATGGCTGGAAGTTTTTGTTTCTATTATGCTTCTAAAACAAATAAAATGTGTGAAGAATTAATTTTCTGGAAGTCAGGTCAACAATGAAAGCATTTAAAAAGGATAGGACAAAACCAAAAACAAAATAAATTGTTTTAATGTTTAGCTACATTAACTGTATTATCAAATTAAGTTAATCATTTCAGTAGTAATCTAAACATCTCTTCTAATTTCAATAAATAAATAGAATATAAGTCACTGGAGATAAAAAAAAGACTTTAAAATATATATTCATTACTTTATAGTGTAGAACATATAATGACTGACTTAATTTACAGTATGTAGTTTACTTGAGTAAATTACCAGAAGCATCAAAAGAAATTGAAGCACACCCAACATTAAATGGATACAGCAGACACTACTAATTACAAGAACATTTTAATATTTACAAGACTTCTTTATTCACTAGGCAGAGAATATAAGCAAATAGTCATATTACACATTTTTATGGCAGTACATACAATATTTTAATATATAAATCAGAAATGAGAATATCTTAGAAACAAAGAAATTGAGAAAAAAATCATAATGCATATTACCTCACTGAATAATGGTGTAAAGTTTATGATCCGAACTGTGAAGTGATTGTGTATTCAACTACCTGCCTAGATGTGATCGACTGAAAAGCTTGAGCTTACAGTAGTAAAAGAGATTTTTGGAGCAAGATAAAAATGTGTTAAATGCTGCTAAATCTAGATTTCAGGTCTCTGTAACTAGATTTTATGTTATATAATAGTATAATTTGACAAAGTGATAATAGACTTGAGTGAGAAGAGAACCAAATTATACTGGCTCTGAATAGAAAATCTCATTTGAAGATTCAACTATTCTCATGTTTAGTTAGCGTATTACGCTTTAATGAGAAACAGGCACTCAGATGCCAATCAGCAAGTCTAGACACTATTTCAATATTGTGTGACCAGATGAGAACTTTAAATTTGATTCTTATGTTCTGAGAATTAATATTCAACATTTATGGTGTAATAGACCTCTCTACATTTCCCATCCTGCTTCTAGGGAAAGCTAAAAATATGTCTACCTCTGTTCTGTAACACTTTTATCCACAGATGCTTCAATACTGATATATCACTAATCTTGGAATTAACCTGCTTAAACTCCATCAGTGGATTCCAATTACTCTCAGGATGCAGTTGAAATTCCTTAACAATATCCACAAAGTCCTTCATTATCAGTTCCAGTTTAATCCTCTATCCAAATGCAGTGAGCATTGAAAACATTTAAACGCAGGTAAAGCACAGGCAAGAAATTACCAAGTGAGTGCCAGCTGATGGCTCCAGGCTGTGTTAGATATCTCTTTAGTTTTTAGACCTTTGGTGGCTGGAAGGCTTCTAGGTAATGCTGAGAGTGTAAAAGAGGCTCAAGGTGAAGACTTATGACTTCTCTTTTCTAACCCATTCTCTTTCTGGGTTCTAGTCATATGAATAATCCTTTTGAAATACAAGTGTGTTAAACTCTTTCAATCATTAAGACCTTAACACCTATAGTTCCAACTTTTTGAAAACCTCCCCTGCCCCCTGCAGTTTCATCTGCCTAAGTATTACACATTTCAGGTCTCTAAATAGTGTTAGTTGATCTTCATCACATTCTGGATGAAATTTTTCCAGTTGTTTTATCCTACACTATCCTGTACTTTGCTTGCATAAAACAAACTAATCTTATTAAATATTAAATAATTTATTATTTAGCATTATTCTCAGACTCCTAACTAATGTTTATTGTATAGTGGTCCTGGAACCACTTTAAATTTGTAAATAAAAAGGCCAATCTGTGGATCTACTCTACAACTAATTTGGATCTACCCTACAACTAATTTAATAGATTATTTTTGCTATGGCTCAAGCACTGAAAGTTTAACAAGATTCTTGGTGATTCTTTTGTAAATTACAATTTAAGAACTACTCTTTGTTAACTGCATCCCTAGCACCCAGCACAGAGCATAGCATATTTGAAATATTGTTGAATGAATGAATGCACATTATAACTATGTTTATTTTTAAGCAACAGCTTTTGAACTTAGATACTATAGAATGAGCTAGGAATTGAGTTAAATCTTGGCTATAATAAAACTTTTATGCTATATTGTGATAATCACTGATGTTGAATCCTTCAAGAGAAGAGTGTTTCCTGCCTAAGGTCCCTATGGAACAGATACCATTGCATAAACTCTGAATTATTGGTCAATATTAATCTGTCACTTCACACATGTTCTTCTCTTCCTCCTCATTCTCCTCTGTCTCCTTCTTCTACTTTATCTTTTTTTGCTTGTCTCTATTTATATGTTACTTTTTTCCCCTTAACAACTCAACCAGATACTAGATTTCTCTGGTTCCCATTGGTACCCAAGTGGATGGTTTCAAACTTCTGTAGGCTCTCAAGTCTAAAAGAATAATAAGGTAAAAAAATGCATGTGAAAAATAAAACACTGAAAATTTAAAGTGCTGTACCAATGATGATTACTCTTTTGATATATACATAAGAGGAACACATTTTTAGTACTAGTGATGACCTTTTTATTCTTACACATTTATACAAGTCAAATAAGATCACATCGATTCTTTAATCAATTTGTAGTAACAAGATCTGTATTTGCATCTCATAGGATGTTTTAAGGTTCAGTTAGGTTACTGTATCAAGGCTTTAAAAATACCATGTATTTTAAAACATATAGTCATAGTCTTATGCAGATAAACCCTTCAAATAGTTTATTATATATTATCATTCAATAAATCCATACTCGATATTATGCATCTATCGGTAAAAGATGAGAAATGTATCTACTTCTGAGCATGTTAATATTAAAATAATAGGACATTAGATTATAAAGAACCTTAGAGACCTTCTAGTTTAAATGAGAATTGCAGAAATGAAACGAGAAGCCAACTCCTGACTCCCAGTGAATTTCCACTTCACCACATGGTGAATTTATACTACCATTACAGATCAAGTGTCTGCAGCCTACAACACTCATGGAGAATATGCATGGCTAAGTCTGTTTAGGTTTCAAGGCAAGGAACTTGTAATTATTTTTTTTATTACTAGAGTGAGCCAACTGATAGCAACTTTTCAATAAATAGATTAACTTGGATGTTGTAAAGTTCAGTTTTGAAGCTACAAATTAACAAGCATAAACTACCTCACTTTCACATAGAGGCAAGTTACTAGTAAAATAGACGATAATTTATTAGTATTCAGAGATGTGCTCCTTCCTTAATAAAAGATATGCTCCTCTTGACAAAAGTCAAGCCTTAAGGGTCATTTGCATTCTGTCAGGCTTATTTGAAAATAGTTACAGTGGTCTCTTGAACAGTTCAGGGGTTAGGGGTAACAACCTCCACACAGTCAAAAATTCAAATATAAATTATGACTTCCCCAAAACTTAACTACCCTCTGTTTTCACAGGGGATTGGTTCCAGGACTTCCTCACCCTGTGGATACTAAAATCTGCATATACTCAAGTACCTTATATAAAATGGCATAGATCAATGTATATAGTTGGCCCTCTATCTCCACGGATTCCCGACCACAGTTGGAAAACAACACAGGTATTTACTGAAACAAACAAAAATCCATGTATAAGTGCACTTGCACAGTTCAAACTGTTGTTTAAGGGTCAACTGTATGTTTTAATTGAATTTGTAAAGATATGCCCTTAACTGCTGTGCATGTGAAATGATACAATTTAGTTTTTATTGATGTAAAAATTTGTCTGTGGCAAAAACTAATATATGTTCTTAGGGTGATGATTTTCATACTTGTTTTATTAGGACTCTTACAAATAGAAGAGAATCTCACTGTGGTTTCTGAGAAATATCCCAAGATAGAGAAGGTGTACTAACTCACTAAGCTTTCAGTTAGAGGCCTTTACGTTAGATGATAATCTAAGTGCTAAGAATATTGCAGCAAAAGTTCACAATTTTGAATATATTTTCCTTCTACAATATTTTTTCTAGTTAAATTCTTTAGTTCAGTTAAACATTATTTGTGAGATATGTTTTGACTACAATATTTTGATTAACAGAAAATGTAAATCTATCTCTACATTTATACTAATGATTAAAAGAAACCTATGATGCTACAGTGTAAATATTTCTTAATCATGATAGGATGATAGAAAACCCTCTGCATTTTATTGCCCCACATTTAACATGTTAATAGGATGTGTTATATTATTAAAAGAAGGACATAGGTGTTCATTTTTAATGAATTTAAGTTGTTTTAGAAATTTTTCAAATACAATGTACTCTTATTACTCTTATCTGAATGCCTCGGTGTGCTGGTGATAAAATAATCAAAAAGAATCTGTAATCATATTTATTAATTTAAATTCTAAATGCCTAGTTTATATAGTCATATGACTTCAAGTGCTGTAATGGTTTGTATTTGCATTTACTTTCAGCACATTAATGCTAGATAGATGCTTCACTTAGTGGACACTCCACTAAGTCCCCTAATTTGAGCATGATTCTGACATAGCTGTTGTGAAATTCAGCTTAAAAGCAAACCAGACGTTACTTTTGAGGTTAATGAAATCTTTAATTCACATTCTTCGTTTTAGTCATTTCTTATAGTCTCTAGTGAGAGATAAAGTGTATTTGAGACTCAAGATGTCAAGAGAAGAGCACCCATTTTTAATTAATACCTGTCATGACTTAATGTATTACTGGAGTCCACCAAGTGTGAGAAAGCTCATTTTATAAGAAATCATAAAATGGACAGTTATGCCCTCATCTGGAAGTCATTCATGGCTTTCCAGAATATGTGAACAAAGGTTTTTGAGGATGGCCCCTGAGTCTTCATTATTTCTTTTTATAGTAGCTTAAGAGTGAAAATTTGGCTTTGGAATGTCATCATTTACCTATCATAATTAACATTTTCCTTGAAATGAGAATAAAGCAGCATATGATTTTCATACATTACATTAACACTCAAGAAGATGACTTATTATTACATGTTTTTATTTTTATATTGGTTGGACTAATGTGATCATTGTCAAATTAGAAAAAAATAGATACTTTTACATTTTGATTGAATAACAAATCTATTGATTTGTACTCCTTTAGTAAATTTTGTAATATTTAATAATTAGATTTGGCTACTTTACTATAAAATACTTTCATTTTCATATTGAGAGGGAAATAAATCTCTATTGCAATATAATATATTCTAATATGTGTCATATGTGATATAACATTATATAATGTAATATGTAGTAATAGATTTGTAGACAACATATCTTTTGAGTTTTAAAAATGTTACAGTACCATATTAAGTATTGAAGTGCTCCAAAATTCTTTTTCTAATAAAAGTAATTAAAAAAACATTCTTAGCAGTCTCATCCCATGCAATATGTTTTGTAAACTTTTTTTTTTAGCTAATTTTCACCTTTTAGCTTTCCATTTTAAATCATATAGAGATGGTTCCAATTTGCTAATTTCTTTTCAGAGATTGAGTACATATAAATATTCAGATGGAAAACCTTCACAGTAATTAAAAAAAAACTATTTCACAATTCTGTAACAGTGTTATAGATTAATTTTAAAAAGAGATTTTTTATAATAGTGCTATGCTTATTGTTGCACGGTGATGGAAAAGCCATATTTATAAATTGCATAGCTTACTCTGTCTCATACATCTGATTAGTTTTTTACACTGCAACACATATTATCTTTTAAAAATGAAAACCTAAAAATGCCTTTAAATTTATAAATCTATTTAAATTTCATTATTCATAGGCCCAAAATACACATCTTTAATTTGTCCTACAAGATTCATTGTTTTCTATTCTTTGAAAAACTTTCCAGTTTTATGTCCTACCTTTCCTTCCCTAGCTTGCCAGGCTCCAGTTTTGCTGGCTTAGTGTGGGTTTCTCAAACATTCAATGGTCTTTTCTGCATTAAGGACTTTCATGTCTATTGTTTGTCTGCTAGAAAGTTTCTCTGCAGATCTCTGCTTCCCAATCATTGAATTTTGTCTATTTAATTTCTAACAGTTCCTTATATTAATATTATAGCTAAAAGCCATTTGTGCAGAAAGGCTTTTCTTAGCTTCCAAATTATTGGGAGGTATGCTTCATAGATTTTGTAAGTAGTAATTTGTAGTTTTCTTTTTTATAACAACTATCTGTATTTTGTAATTTTTAAAATTTATTTGGGTGACTTTGTCTTCTGCCATTAGGCTCTAAACTGGCAAAGGATAAAATGTGTCATTTTTTCTTACCTTTTTATGACCAATGTTTGGTCGTAGTAAGTTCTCGATAAATATATGCTAAAGGATGAATGAAGAGGTAGTGAACACGTTAGAAAATTCTTAAGTATATATTGAGTTATCAAGAAAGATTCTTAACAAAATATCTTTGAATATATGTAATATCTATATATATATGAGATGCTCCCACTAAAATTTCCACTAAATTTAAACTGGTTTTGAGATGAAAGTCTCATAACGTGAACTAAAATAAATACCCAAATTACACATAAGAATATATCTATACTTGTCTGTCTCAAGCATACAGGAATAATAACTTCCCATTCTTAGTTTTTTTGTTGTTGTTGTTAGGAATTATTTATTTATTATATAGTAGCTTCTGATGTCGCAGATTTGAAAGTACTAGTAAATTCTTTAACGTGACATTCTGACAACATCTAGTAGTATGAACCCACTGAAATTTCCATTTTTGACTTTCTGTTTTAAATATGAAGAAAATTGGTGTTAGAATAGTTTTTATTTATTCTCAACCAAAATAACTGAGTTGAAGAACATATTAGTATATCAGAAAATGATCCTGTGGAGGAAAAATTTCAAAATGCATGTTTTTAAGCATCACTCCCCGGAAGGAATTTTGAAATGTAAAGTATCGTTTATGTGATGTGCCCCATTCCACCTGGAAATTTCTAAGAGGATCATGCATAGTGCAGCCTTGCTGCTGCTACATGTGCATCAAACTCCTTACATGTTTGATGTCTGCAAATACGTTTAACACTATTGACTTAAATAGAGACTAACACCATAAGAGAAAGGAAAAGCATTATGGAAAACCCCAACAGTTTTTCAGCTAGATATTTAATAAAAAGGCTTTGTCTTTGCATTTTGCTATGGTTATTATAATGTAAACCTTCAGATGATTAGTACAGATAACTTATCCCCATCTCTCAAGCTTCCAAAGTAATAGAAATTTATTTATTTTCAATTTTAACTTAGCACTACATTTTTTAGTCTTTTCTTATTTTAGAGAACAATGATTACTACATTCAGTACAAAAAATAAGACTTTAAAACTCAAGAGACAGAGACAGTTATCTGTAGCTTTATTTTAGTCTTAGTCAAATAGACTCTGAGGCAATACTGTTCAGAATATGTGTTCTTCTTTTCAACTAAAGAGCTTTAAACTGAAGATGAAAGTGATAGATGGGTAAAACATTTACATATTTATAGCATGCTGATTGGAACTAATTACAGAAGCATATAAATGTGGAATTTATTTTCAATAGAGCTGAAATCAAATTTATAGTACCATTTGCATTCAGTTGACTCTATGAGGAACCTTTTTCCATTTTTAACTTTGAAAAAAATAAAATAATTTTTCCTGAACCAATAGCTAAATGGCAGTTTTGAATTCCAAATTCAACTTTGATGCTTAGTTGATATGAGATATCGAGAAGGTAAATTAATTTTTCTAACCAGCAAGACACACAAAAATATTAATATTTACTTCAGAGTTTTGACATTTACACATTAAGTTTCAATGTCTTTTACAGGGAATTGAATAGACATTAGACTTTTTCATAAATATGTTAACTCTTTTTCTTTTCATTCTGTATATTTGTACTTTCTCATCCTCTTGAAATTATGTTTCTTTTTGTGATTATTTCTAGTGAAATGTGAGAAAAGTGATTTGTCTCATTTTCAGGTGGACTAATTAAAATCCAGATGATGCTTTTCTTTTCCCTCTTGAGGCAATATTTCTAATGTGGCCACTTTGTGAGGATGTCAATGACTCAGACAGAGACTCTAAGTAGCCCTTTTAATTACTTGATTTGCGTGATAAATTAAGAAACAAAAACAAAATAACCTAACAAACAAAGGCAACCTTTGTAATTTTAAGCCACTCCATGTTTGGGGTTCTCCATTATTGAAACATAACCTAATCTTGCCTGACAGATTCATATCTCTTTCAACATTGGTTAAACTATGATAAAATGTGGCTGAAAAGATAAAACTGCTCAAAAATTCCCAACAAAATGCTTGCATAAAACACCTGTATGTCATCCATTCCAGAAGGTGATTTTAGAGAAAGTATATAATTTTCTTAGTTCTTAATATTAAATTGGATTATAGAAACCTTTCAACAGTAATGTTAACAAAATTTGGGGTTTATATTGCATTTTTAAATATAACATGTCAACAACCATTGTATTTCTGTATATGTGTAATTGAAGACCTCATAAAATAACTTTTAAAATACCATACATTTATATTTTATTGTTTGTTGACCTTTTGTGATAAATGCAGCACATTTAAATACTTTATCTTTTCGTCTCACATTGTCACATTCATATTACATTCTAACATCTTTAGCTTCTGTGTAATTCTCTTTTGTTTACTTTTAAAATCTATTGAATAAAATCACATAAATGTAATTAGTTTCTATCATTATAGTCAGTGACTTGCAAATACCCTCAACTGTTTTCTGCCTTTCCTTTCTGAAATACCAACATAGTATGTCCACAGCCCTGGTTATTTTCAGCCATCTCTCCTTCTCTGCTTGGAGAGCTTTGTATTATGTCAACAGTCCAATAAGTAAAATATAAATCTCCAATCTCAACTGGGTGCTCAACAACTAAGGGAGATTTTGCAACATGTCTTTGGTTATTTCTTTTCTTATTTTTTTCTAAAATAACTCAGTCATATCTTCTCTATTCTCCTTAAATCTCATTAAAAAAAAAAACAAAACAAAAAAAAAAACCTTTCCCTCCAGTATCACAAGACATAAAGATAATAAATACTTAAGGAGAAATATTCTCTACTTCCAGACCTCTAGTTTATGATGCTACTTGCTTCCATACTTCTCTCTTTCCTTATGACTCAAAACAGTACATGTGATTTCATTTATCAAAGGTGAATTTTTCTTCATATATGAAACACTCCATCTGCTACGTTCTGTATCTGCCCTTCATTCAATTTGCTTCTGCCTAGCCAAGATCCTCATTTACCTACTATCTCTTTCTCATGTGTATACATTGTCCCTCAAAATATGCCCTTCTCAAAGCATTCACACATGACTTAGAGGGCTCTAAAGAGTAAATAACATAGTACGTAAAGTATGCCACATTTTTACTTCCGACAGAAATTAAGATTTAATCACTTAATAATTATAACCTAAATTTAATCACTTAATAATTATAACCTAAATAACTTGGAAGACAGTTTCTCATTTGCTAAGCTAGAGATTTAGTCACAAAATCACTTATTTTATAAACTGCAATGGAGATTTAAAAATTAAGAATTAGAGAAAGAAGACAATCCATTAATTCCTTTAAAATGCATTTTCTTAGCTAAATCATCAAATACACAAAAAATGTTAATTTCTCTATGTGCTTTCCATATACTCCCATTAGTTCATCCAGTCTATAGCACATTCTCCCATTGTTACATGGAACATTTCTTATACTTTGGCCAAGCGAAGGACAATTCTTCACATATTGAAAGACATCATGCTCTTGAAAAAGGCAGAAGAGAAATTATAATACCCCAGAGAGGTTAACGACAGTTCTCCTTTTCACTGGCAATATCATAGAAGTTACCCAGAAGAAGAAAAAATGTAAGTAGGTTATGTTAATTAAAAAAATTCTTCCCAGTTTCTTCAGATACACTTACTTTACACAATGACCCCACATGACTCCTCATTTACAACCAGTGTCGTAGTTTCAATTTACACCTCTTCTTTGGAGACTGATGACTTTTAAAAAAATTATTTTCTTAACCTTACATTAAAACAATCAATCTCCTGACTCTTTTCCTATTACATTAGATCATTATTAAAGATTGAGAATTTAACATCTTAGTTTGTATATACAGATAGCATATACTCTTAAAAACATTTTTTGCATTAATTTTGTCCTACTTTACAATAGCTACAATAATGATCCTTGAAGAATATTTAGCAATTTAATGTGACGTCTTCTGTAAATCATATAGACAATATGTTGTATATTAATATAATTTAATTCACAGCAAATATTATTTTAAATGTCCTAAACACAGATATTTCCTAATATAAAAATGAAAACTTCTCAATACATTTTTCTAGAGAATTTTTTTTCTTTTTATGTTTTTTTTTTAATCTAGGATTGCAATAATTTAAAAAATGGAACCACTTGAATTCAGAACTTCTCTTTGTGAAGCTGGTAAAAATGTGAGTCCCATTGGGGCTATAATAGCTTGTAGAAAAAATCTTTAATAGTTATTTTTGTCTAATACTTATGTGTCTTCGTAAACACTCTATGTGGCACAATGTGAATACCATTGGGGTTATTAATGATAAACACAGCCTTAAAAGGAAGTAGATTGACAAGGAAAGGTGTGTTTACCAGCTAATCAGGGATGACTATAAGAGAAAAAAACATAAGAAATGTGGCTACGAACTCAGTTATAAACAAAATGTTTTTGATCCTCTTGAATGTAAAATTTTTGCATGTTACTTTCTGGCTTTAAGATTTGTAACTTGGCTTTGTTCTCCTTTCCTCTGGGTCTTGAAAAACAAACTCTTTCTGACATTGATGTCTTGTTCTGCTTATCAATCCTTATTATCCAGTTCTCAGTGTTGGCTGCAAATCTATTAATATGGAATTTAACTTGATTGTTTCTTTGAATTCTTTTTTGAGTTTGACATTCTTGACACTAAAATATATGGTGATTACTCAATCTTCAAAAAAAGAGTATTCGTTCTTGAGACTCACAATTCATTTGATGGCATAGAACTGTTTAGGACCAAATTTGGTATATTTTATACCACAAATTCCACCAGGTAAATGAATGTAGAGTTTCTCAGAACATTTCAGTGGAGAATAAGTATTTGTATAATTGAAAATAAAAAGACAAAAAATGAGTTTGGCTTGCTATTGGAAGAAAATTGCTCTTCTTTTAGCAGTTTCCTGGTAGACTGATTACACCCCCATGTGGAAATCCTATCTACAAGATTCTGGAAGATGGACATTTATTTACCAAATCACTAGAAAACATTATATTTCAGAGATTTAAAGTTTACTCTTATACATTAATAGTGTTTAAGGACTATTTTTCAAGAAAAACACTCTTTTTTGCAGCTGTATTAGCTATGCATTAAAAAATAATATTCCAAAAGCTCAGTGGCTTAATGCTGCAGAGTTTATACTTAATCTCATTTCAGTCAAGTGAGAAAGGTTGGGGCAGTAGGTAGATTTCCACCTGTGATCAAGGGACATAGCTCTTTCTATTTCTTAGTGTATCTGGATCCTCTGCATTCAATAGCCGATTAGCAAAGAGAAGTTATAGAAGCACAACCCATTTCCTAAGTGACTCGACTTAGAAATGTCAAATATCATTTCCACTCAAATTCCATCAATAAACCTAGTCACATGGCCCCATTAGTTTCCAGAGGACTGAAAAGTATAGTCCCAGCTGAAGAGCTGCCTCTCATCTAACACATCAAATATTAATAATCTAAGTTACATTATTTACCATTTTCTTTTTAGGATAGTAAATGCTACTTTGGTTAAGTTTGGACATTATACCAGAGGTCTTTTTATCAGAAAAAAAAATTATCCAAGTTTGTCTTAATACAAATTAAATTACTATCCTGGTTCCAGGTGAACAGAAATAATTATTGATATCTATCTGACTTTTGTCTGCATCTGACTCCTTTTCTTCAAAATTAAATGTGGAAATGAAAGCTTTGCTCTCAAGGGTTTATTTTTCCTCTTAAAATAAATGACATGAATTACTTCTCCTTTCAGAATTATCTTTCTCCAAGTGTGGCTGATGGCTTCTTTTTTAAATGTTTTGCATTAGCAAGTGCCATCCAGATGAAAAGCCCATTTTGACTTGACATTAATTTTACACTCAGTGCATAATACTCGACCTTGTCATTAGGTCAACTATAGCTGCCACAACTGAAAAGCAATTTTTCTACTACATTGTTATTTGTCCTTCTCTTATTTGTACCCTGAGGTGTACAGGTGCCCTTTACTGTCATCTCTGTCCCCTTTTCATATTGCTCTTTTACCCATTAGATCTCAGCACTAACATACCTTTTGTTTATTAAATATAAAGTTGCTTTTAGAATAAATAAAATATTTATTTATACCCTTATTTCTTGACAAAACAAACAAACAAAAAACAAACAAATTTTAATAGCAAAAACACTCAGGAGTTTATGATTATAAAGGCCCATATCCAGTTATGTTCTGATAAGCAGGCAAGTGGCATCCTATGTGTTCTCTTTCCCTTTCCTATGATCTGACCTTCAGGCTATGTTCCCTTTGAAATTGTAACATGCTATTTTGAAACCATCTCTGTATGAATAGCTAAATATTTTGCTATGATTCATGCAAATATGCTCTTGAACAACCTTTAAATTTCTCTGCCATTCTAATAATTTCATCTCTAAAAACTGGAGACCTGTTAAAACATTTAATGCATTAAAAACTATAAGAACTTTTCTATAGTATAAGCACACCCTTTTTTAGGGGTCCAGCAATTCACAAAAAGCTCAGTAAATGTATGTTAAATGTATATAGAACAGATAATTGAATTTATATAGCTATATAAATAACATTTTTAATTATAAAATTTCACTTACTTTTAGCAAAAATATTACTCATAATTGAGAATATATGTGAACTATTGATAAAAATATTTTATATGTTAGGAAGATCTTTTTCATAAAGGTTTCTATCAATCAAATAATTTCTAAAGAACATGAGTATGTTGAAAATTGAAATAGAAAACTATAAATCAATAACAGCAGTAGAAAAAAAGGAAAAAGGGTAATGATGGGGATGCTGGAAAAATCTACATAATTAAGTCTTAGAAGTTATTATTCTCCTTAACAAATAATTCCCTCTTACTTTCATCATTTTCTCCTTCAATTCTTAGAAGATTTAGCATCCTGTTCTAATCATGGAGATCCCTACAGTGTCTGGTCTGTATTAAAAATAGTGCTCAAAAAAGTACAGTACTTGGCTTTTTAAAAAAGCCATTGAGTTAATGTGGTATAAATTACTGGCCCTAACACTAGATACAATTCAGAAAGAGGCTGATAACTGGAAAGAAATATTGTGCTCTGGGGTCCTGGGCAGAGATAGGGTGAGAAAAGTAAGACTCAAATTTTCTTTTTTAAAATGTTAAAGTGTAAAAGAGCAAATTAAAATTAAATCTTTGTGGTGAGTTCACTGAAAGTGTCAATCTAAAGAGACCATGGCCAAGGTTGCAACATGACATAGATATGTACCACACTGTCAATATTACTGATTTAAAGTGACTGTGATATGAAGTAAACAGCAGCTGATCATTGATTGTAATGTTCTGAGAAGCAATAAAAGTAGTGAGGACTGTGGTCAACAGGAGAGAAAGTGTATTTCCAGCTAACAGGGACAGCATTTAAGTAACCACAGTTGATTGCTCCCACATGGGAATCCGAGGGGCAGTGCAGACACATTTTCAGGTTTCTCAATAGGAATTAAAGTAGTAATTTTTTTATGAAATTTATAAACTTGAGTTACAAAGAACAAGTATTCATGTATACTTCAATGTCTCTACCTAGGCCTAGTAAAAATATTCTTCTGCTCATTTACATGCAATATGGAATATTAAAGTGTTTTAATGTCCCTTTTTAAACCTCTTTCTAAAATTTCTGCCAAGGACACTTGGTTTCTCTTTTTGCATTTCTCTTTCTGTACTGTGAGTCTTCACACTACCTTCGAAACGATGACATGAAGAGAATGTACTTCATTGTCAATTCAGCTTTCTGTAGTCAAAGTTATGTTCAGATTGAGTACTTCATTCTCTCTAGCATTCTTAGGTTGCATCTTTAAAAATGCCATGTTGACTACAGTGTTATAAGGAGTAAAATTTAAAATTTTTACACTTTGATGTCAGTTAATAACTAATTTAAGTTTGATCACCTAATTTTTTGACTTTTGGAAGTGTAAGAATATTTCTTTACACTCACAAAATACCCGTGTTCATAGGTTGATAGTAATTCCTCCAAAATTGTTCTGGGATCATTCAACTTTATTCTTGAGAAGGTCAGGAACCATATTGTCATTCCTTGAAGTGAACCCATGCAAAGTCGTTTTCTGAGCTGATTCCTTTCAGTGCTCCTTCAGGTGAAAGAAAGTATTAACTATTTATCAACTGTATTTTTATTCTACTTCAAACTGCTCAGAAGCTATTCTATAATTGGATTAGTTTTGTAGACCTTTACAATATAAAAAATGAATAATAAAAGTTATACCATTTATGGCCACAAGTTATAGAAAAATCCAAAAACAAGTCTGAAATTAGAGCAATCACAGGTAAGATTAATTCTGTGCTAAATAAGAGTGTTCTGGTTACCAGATGGAAAGCGGGGAGTGGGGCAGTAGAGAAGGTTAAGGAGGATCAAATATAAGGTGACAGAAAGAAACTTAACTTTAGGTGGTGAACATACAATACAACATTCATATGACATATTAATGAACTGTACACTTGAAACCTATATAATTTTATTAACCAATGTCACCTCAAGGGATTTAATACAAAAAAGAATGAGGCCTCCAGGTGTGCACTCTTCAGCATGTTGATTCTTTACAAGTAGTTCCAAGGTGGTAGTCCCATTTCAAGGTGCCACATGCAGAGGAAAGGATCAAGAAGCAGATTAAAAAGTAAAGGAACATCCCCTTCAGGAACAAGAAAATCCATCATTGATTGCTCTCTGTGAACTTTTCTATACTTCTGAATTACCACAATTTTGTCAGATGCCTAGACTAAAACGATCATTCAACAAAAAAAGTGAGATGGTTATTTTTTGTAACAAATGTTTTAAGAGAGGCAGAGCACCGTTGAAAGACACCATGAACTGGCAGATTGTGAACCACATTGGATTTTTAATAGCAAGTCAGACGTCCAGGAGACAGCTATGAATGCCAAAAACAAGGCAACTCTGGCTGTTGTCCCTTGGGCTCCCTTGCCCCTTATTTGACAACTCTTATATAAAATGTTGTTTAGTATGCTCTAACGAATATTAGAGGTTAAGGATGATCTTCGTTCTTAACCATAATGTAAGGTTTTTATCTATATTCCTATATAAATTCACAATTTTTCTCTTGAGGTATAATTAAGAAAAAAAAAGTAAGGTAGAATTTATCCAAGGGTATTTTGGCTTGCTCTGAATTCTACAGACGTTAACAGAAGAAAAAGGCACTTTTAATAATATGAGCCAAGAATTATTTTCTCCAATTTCTCCCAAGCATGCCATTTTTGGAAGAATTCCTGGTGGAAGCAATATTAATAATCACACGACTAATATTATAGCAGGTTTGGAACCTGGGTATAATGACTCCAGGATAGATGAATACTTTTCCTGTGTGATTATATAAAGAAGGTGTAGGATTTCTTTTAAATGTGGGCATTATTTCTTCTTAATTCAGTTTGTCCATCTATGAAAAGGATAAAAATACATACTAAATTATTGTCAGGTTAAGTGATATCCTTCCAGATAAAATATAGTGCCTGACACAGCTGGCACTCTATATATAATTTTTATTTTCCAATAGTCTCCGAAAACTAGGATCAAATTCTTTCTACTATTATTATGAATTTTATCCATATCTTATAATTTCTATATATTAAAATAAATTGCAGTGTAATGCTATGAAAATAATTGTTTTTATTTTTCAAGATATTCAGGAAAGGTTTAGTTATTATTTTTTGATCCTTATAGCATTCTTATAAATCTGAAATTTTATATTTTATCAGTCTTTTTAAATAATACCATACTCTGAATAAAACGCTAATGGGTAGGATGACAATAGAAAATGATCCTAATTTTCTTTTTTTTTTTTAATAAATTGTATGCTTGACTAAAATGTTTATGTTTTTACTATAATATTACACTAGTGGAATAAGAAAACTAACCAAGAATAAATGTAATTCACAATGGTACATTAATTTCTGTTTTATAAAATACACTTTTATATATTTTACTTTGTTAGTCACAGAATGAAAATATTTTCCAATTATCTAAAGCACTATTTTATAATATATATCTTAGAAGTAGGAGAGGCAAAAAAGGTCATTCTTATTTCAGTTTTTTGGAGGTATCACACACAGAAAGTCTGAACGTTCTTATTTTGTAACTCCTGTAACCACTATCCAGATCAAGACCATGCAGTTACTACTCAGGAAGGCTTCCCCATGCCATCTGCCAGTCAAGACCCCACCTAACTGTAACCACTGGTCTGACTTACAACACCACTGCTTAGTTTTGTCTTTTCTATACTTTACATAAATGGAGTCAGACCACATGAACTCTTTTTTTTTTAAATCTCACTTCATTCACCAACTTTGTATCTTTGAGATTCATTTATGGCATGTATGTACTAATAGCTAACATTTTTCATTGCTGTACAAAATTCCAAAATAGGTATCATGATTTACCCATTCTGCTGCTGTTATATATTTGAGTTATTCTCAGTTTGGGGTTATTATAAATAAAAGTTCTATGATCATAATTTTATATCTGTCTTGGTGCATTTCTATTGGGCCTATATTAAAGAACAGAATTGCTAATTCAAAGCATATGAACAGGCACTACTAATTTTTTAAAAATAGATACTAATAAAACATTTTTTTCATAACAGTTTTATAATTTTATTTTTTTGCTGAGGGATTTCACTTTTATTTTTATTCTTAAATTTAGTGGGGTGCTATTGGTTAATAAAATTATATCAGTTTCAAGTGTACAATTCTATTAAATACATTATCTGTATACTGCATTGTGTGTTCATCACCCAAAGTCAAAACTCTTTCCATCACCAATGTTTGACCTTCTTTACAAATTTTTATTCTCACCAATAATACAGTAGACTCCCGGTTACTTCACATCCTCAACAACTGTTGGTATTTTTAGTCGCATTTATTTAGATATTCTGATGAATATATAGTGAAACAATTCTACAAGTTTTTAAAAACTATTTGAATTTTTAGAGTAAAGCACACATTCAATTTCTTTTCATCCTATTATTTTCTACTGATTATAAGAATATCTCAGCATGGATGTTGATTTCCTTATCACAACCCCCACCCTAACCCCTTGTAATTGACCCCCTTTACCCTGTCCACCTCTTCTCTCCTCCCCCACCCTCTACCCTCTTATAAACACTAGTCCATTGTCCATGTCCCTGAGTCTCTGTCCTGCTCATCTGTTGCTTTTAGGTTTATGTCCCACATATAAGTGGTATCATGTGGTTTTCAACTTTTTCTTTCTGGCTTATTTCATTTAGCATGATTATCTCGAGGTCCATTCAGGTTGTTGCAAATGGCAGTATTTCATCTCTTCTTATGGCTGAGTAATATTCCATTGTATATAAGTAACACATCTTCTTCATCCAATTATCTATCATAGAACACTTTGGTTGTTTCCATGTCCTGGCCACTGTGAATAATGCTGCTATGAGCATTGGTGTGAAAATATCTTTTTGGATATGGGTTTTCAAGTCTTTGGGGTAAATACCCCACAGAGGGATTGCTGGAATCTATGATAAATCAATTCTTAAGTTTTTTGAGGAAGCTTCACACTGTTTTCCATTGTGGCTGGACCAATTTGCAGTCTCACCAGCAGTGTATGAGGGTTCCAGTTTTAGAGAATCTTTTTGTGCCTTTTGTTTTCTGATAGTTTCTTATTCAATTCATATATTTTTGCTTATTCTCAAGCTGTAATGGATTGGTGTCAAATTTTCTCTTTCCTCTTGTGCATCTTCTTTTCTAATGTTATTTTTTCCCCACACTTGTCACTGACTATCTGAAAGGAAATAACAATTTCTGGTATGCAGATTTTAAAATTAGTTGACTTTAAATAAAGACTTTATTTTATTAATGACTGCTTCCTTTTCAATGTATATTAATTTACTTAGAAATGCAGAGTTTTAGATCTAGACTAAGTAACTGACATACTATAACTTAGCAGTTTAAATGCAGAAGCATTATAACAGTGTCTTTGGTTTAGCAAGTAATATAAATGTCTTGAAATGCTTAAGCGATTACTAGGAGAATGAAATTTCCTATGCTATGCTTGGGCATTTGAGTTTTATTCTAAATGTAGTAGAAACCCATGAAAAACATTTTAAGAAATAAAACTGCAGCATGTGTTTATTTTATAAAAATTACTGATAGTAGCCTGGAAAGAAATTGCAGGGGAAGGTAGAGGCTGGAGAAATGGAGAAAAATTAGGATAATGAAGTGAATGAAATGTTATTAGCCTGATTATAGGCAGAGATAGTAATGAGGTTGAAGAGGAGATAGAGTCTAATGATACCCAAGAAGTAGAAGTAAGAGAACTTGACAACAAATTGAATGTGAGAAATAAAGTTAATGGAGGAGAAAGAATGATTTCAAGAATTTTAGCTTTGGAAGCTAGGGACGAGAGATGAAAGTGTCAACTCATGTTCCTTTAAATGAATGCCTGAGGAACTGTAGTAAGCCTAGAAAGGCTGATTTGTTCTGTGATATACTGGGCCTTGTTGCCCTACATTGAAACTTTGGTTAGAACTGAGTATTTAAAAACAATATAAGGCTATAGCTCCATCCTTATACAAACTATACCATTGCTGCTCCTCACTAATACCATACATTCACAGATAACTTTAAATTGAAATAAAATCTAAATTTCTAACAGACATAGAAATTCAGTGTTAAGACCATAACAACCTTGAAATTTAAAAGAAACAGAGGACATACTCTAAGGCCCAAAATTATCTTTGTTGTCTATGAAGCTTCATATTGTAAAAAAGGTATAAGCAAATGTTATAATGAAAAAGCTAGTCAGAAATCACTTTTAAAAAACACATTTTCCAGCTTCATCATTTCTAAAAGTATTCAAATATAATAACTGCACTTCAGCTCATGGAAAATTCTCATGAGCATCCCTACAAAATAATTCAGATATTATTTTCATTTCTGTCACTAATCTCTACTATATGTAACTAGGGCTCCTTGGAGAAAACTTAATTTCATGGCTTTGGGAAGAAAAAAGAAATAAGCTTGATGTGAATTCTTGTTACTCCCTAATAGGATATTCTCAAGGTTGTCAGGGGTGGTAAAGTCATCCTAAAGGGGCTCTCACTGGCCAAGTTGTTATAATGAAATAGATAATTAAATTTTAAAAATTATTATGGTAATTTAGGTCAAGTTGAATTTATTAAAATCCATGAGTCCAAATGAGAAAAGGAGTATAAAGGACAGAATGATATATGTACTTATACAAGATTAAAGGCTGACAATAATAGGCTATAATTTTAAACTATTTTCATATAAAGGACCATTTTATCCTATAAATATGAAACATATAAACATGTATCCATACACACATATATATATATACACATGCACATAAGCTTTTATAAACAGAAAAGTACAAAAACAAAGCGTTCAGAAAAAATAACTTCAAAAATTGAAGAAATGCACCAAGAGCAAAATGTTAGAAGTGAATACAAATACTGATTATCACTAGTGGTACTACCAAGGGACCAATTAATAAAAAATTCAAACAGTCACTATTTCAAAAATATAAATTAGTCAAATGTTTCAAAAAATAGTCCAGTATAGACATGATTCTTACTCAAAAAATTTTTAAAAAACTTCTAAATTATAGATTTTTAAGAAATACTATAAGCTTTGTATGTTTTAATCATACAAAAATCATGTTAATATATTACTATAATAGGACAATATGTTAGTTCCTAAACATAGAAAATATAATCAGTACATTATTTTTAGAAAAAGCACTAATTTTCACAACCTAACATTTATATCAAAGACAAACATAAAACCCCATGATATAAAAAGTAAAGCTTCATTACATTAGAAAAGAAAAAGATAACTTGGGCAGATATTCAATGCTTGGATTTTAAACAATCTCCTTGGACTAAGCACCCATAACTTGGGTCAACCCAAGGATCAACTCTCCAGCAATTATACATTTATAACTTTGGTATGGGTATTCTCATTTATAATGTCTTAAAAAAGAACTTGAGTAAATGTAAAAATAATATATGGTATAATAAATAAAACTATGGGAAAATGGCAAGTAAATAAAGCTGTGGTTAAGATGCAAACAAGTCTATGTAACAGTATTTTGTAACTTTGAACTTTTATCTCTGTTTTCTTACTTCAATGTTACCTGGCTCCACTCAGAATGTTTCCCTTCATTGCAGATTGGGAAGAGCCTCTAGGCACTGCCAGATGCTGATGTCCAAAAAGTAATATCAGCTTCTCTATCATATCTAATGGCAGATTTCTCTCCAATTCAATTTTGCAAAATTATCTAACAGATTCCATGCATAGGATGTGCCCTACAAGCGTGGTTTTGCGTGTTTCTACCTGAGTTATGCTGTTATTTAGTTTTATTATAAACCTTCTCCCAAGTGGGTCTTGAAAATTTTATCTGTATGTGAAACAAGTTCCCAGAGAAAGTCATTTCGATTTTTTATATAGTGGAAAACTTCTTAATTCCTTTAATTTCCTTTCCTCCACATTTGCATACTTGAAGACATTTTTGTAGAAATGTCCTTCCTTTTTGAACATCTAGTGAGCATTGACACTGACTTCCATTTTTTTTTCTAGGCTATCTTTTCAAGGACATTTGTATAGTAAATAGCCTGGAAGACAGAAAGGGTGCCTCCCTCCAGAGCAAATAAGAGGTATGCCTACTGTCCACTTAAAATTAGGGTCTCCTAAGAAAAAGGTTCATCTCCTTAATTTAACCCTTTGCATGTGCAGAAGTCACTTCTCTCTTTTAGCATCACACTTTAGAAATATGGGCTTATAAAAACGTATAATCAGAACTCGATACTACTAGTGAAGTGACTAATTCCTTTGTCTTTGTCCTAGGAGAATCATGTCTTCTGACAGCATCCATGAAATCCTAAGAGGCTAACTTTTAAACTTGTGTATAGGGTAATATCTAAGTTCTTGACAATTTTGGCAAAGAAGGCGGGTGGGGATGCTGATAGAGGCACAGCTCTCTGGAAGAGGACTGGTGGGGCCTGGTGAGGTGACTAACAGAATTTCAGGGCAGTCCATGGGAATTGATAGTGCAATCATTGATCAAATTATATTATTCAGGCAATAAATGGTCCTTCACTTAGGGGTTTGTTAATGAGGAAGATTTAGAAGGGTAATTGCAAATCGAGTATTGGAAAGTAGATTCAAAGGCACCTACCTGAATGGGACCTCGGTCATTGCTAACCATCCACTGAGTGGAGTTTGTCACAACTGTGTCAGTCAGCCTGAGGTCCTCCTGGGTGGGTAGGAGTTTCTGATCACTTTCAGATAAAAGTTAGAGACATGCACCTACCCTAAGCAAGAAAAGGTGAAATTTGAAAGTGCTCTGTGCAAAACCAGGTGAATTGTTAGAACTTTGGGTAGTTCACTTGAGAAGGAAATGGGTGTGTAACACTCATTAAGGAAAAATTGCATCAACTGGGCAGTTTTACAGCCCAACTCCTCCTATATTATATCGAGCCAATCCTAGTATGTTTGAAGACAGAACAATATCTCAGCGGTTTTTGTAGTGGGGTCTGCCTGTTGTTTTAAGGCTGCTTTTTGGACCTATTGGGGAGATATCCCTGGGATAGACAAATTCCTTTAGGAAACAATAGATGAAACACTGATTAGTGTCCATGGTAAGGGCTTGCTCTTTGATGAGACTAACTGCTGACCAAGTCTGCACCACACAGACTGCAACTGTTGCTGGCTGGATCCATCATGAAATCAGACATAGAAACACATCCACTGTAATAGAGTGGGTATAAATAAAGGACAATTTTTCTAATGCAGAATCTACAACTGCATGCCAGATTTATGACTCTTACCAGAATTTGAACCATTTGTATTTCACTGAGACGTAAAATCATAGGAGGCAATCGCCCAAGTCTTCTGCCAGGAAATTAACTAAGTAAAACCTGTTAACTAAATGGCCTATAGTCAGGGTAAAGTTTTGCTATGGAATGAGATAAACTGATTTTGTGTCATTGGAGGGAGGACAGAACCCCAAAACAGAGGAGGTATCGCAGAGGGAATCGTACTTTAAATATAGATACAGGTGATATAGAGATGAGGATATACTATTTATGTTATATGTTTTCAAAGCATCTCCTTAAAGACTTCTTCACAGAGAAACATTATGGTGGAACACTCACAAATTGTTACAGGGTCCTTAAATTTAACTGACCAATAATCGGTCTGCAATTCTCCCCCAGGTGGCTCCAATTATAATTTAATAATCACCATTCTTCTTATCATTATCAATAAGTCTATCAGAAAAAGCAGGAATGTACCCAGATTCTGTACTTCTCAGACAGAATACTGTATACACATCCATATGTCTACCTCATTCTCATTCATTTTCCAAGGCTTAGTGACCCCTTACTGACAGAGATGTTACTCAGGGAGCCCTACCAAATGTGAACAAAATGTTTTATGCAGAAAGGACACAGTGGTGGTACCGTTAACCTGTAGCCCTGATTGAGGTAGGTTACACCTCAGACCTAGGCAGTTGTAAACATTTCTGTTGGAATATCTAGAAACCCAGGATTCATCAATATATCCTTCCTCACCACACACGCAAAAGAAATCCAGGGCCTGTCAATTTAACTTTATTTATGACCTTAGTTCATCCCCTCATTTTACCAAGCTCAATTTAGGGTAGCCACTACATAACTAGCTTACACGATTTCAGTATTATTGCCTGAATTCTATTCCCTGTTCTTGAAAAAAGTATTCTTCCTAGCATAAATAATCACATGAGTTTCTGCTTAATATTCAGTAAGAGCTCTAAATATTATGAAAAATAAAGAGCAAAATCCCTAGCATGGTCTGCAACATCCTAAATGACCTGGCATTGATCTTCAGAATTACTCTTCCCACTCCCAATTCCTTTTTTATATAGTCAAGTAGAGTAGACCATGCACTTAGCACTCAATTTTGCAGCTCCCTTATACATCATGCTCCCTCCTCTTCTTGCTTTTTCTGGTTGTCATTTCTGTAGAACTTTGTTTATTACATAATTCATAATCCATCTTTAGTGTTAAAATCCTTGTATTTTCTATGTTTCATTTCATTTCTGATTGAATTCCTTCTCAAGAATGTGCTCAGATTCTCACTGGTGTGTTTCCACATTATCCCCTATGTGACTTTAATATAGTTGCTATCATTTTATATGGCATTATTCTACTTTTTGCCATACTTCTAAATACACAATAAGCTCCATGCAGTCTGAAGCAACCTTTGCAAAATGCAAATCAATAAATTCCAAACTCAATGTAAATACAAATTAATGTATTCCAGATTATTATTTAAGCTATTAAAATTTATATAATGATATGGTCAGTTGAAGAGAAATTTAAAACAAAAATAGTTTTAAAATAGCTATTTTTGGTGAAGATAATTGTTTTAATTTTATTTTATACTATTCTTGCTTTAACTTTTCTTCTGTAAAAAATTATTTGTGAAAGCATAGCCCTAACTTTTAATGAGCATGTGAATAATAAATACCCCTTTTACACACAATTATCAATTAGGGTTTAAGATTAGTTAGTTGTCACATTGAAAAGAGCACAGATCTCAGATTATGGGATGCTAAGCAGATAAGCAATAAGTGTTAGACAGATCTAATAGAGATTCAGTGGGTTGTCCTGGAAACATAAGGAGAAACACAGAGTGAAAGAGAATGAAAAAAAAATAGGAGATTAAAACATAAATGATGAAAAACTTTCTATTCTTCTGTCATCTATTTATGCTTTATGTCCTAGTGCTTAAGAGAAGCACCACAATTAAAATGACAGAGACATTTCAGTTGTTTCCTTATCTTGGTTATTATGAATGATGCTGCAATGAACATGAGAGAGAAGATATCTCTTTGTGGTCCTTATTTTATTTCACTTAAATAAAATGAATTGCTGGATTGGATTGGATAGACAAATAGATAAAGAAGATATGTTTATACATAATGGAACTCTATAGTACATATATTATATATAATAGAATATTATTCAGCCATAAAAAGAAAATCCTGCCAACTGCAACAACATGGATGTTATTCTATGTGAAACAAATCAGACAAAGAGAGTCATGATGGTATAATATCACTTATATGTGGAATCTAAAATAGCTGAATTCATAGAAGCTGAGAGTAAATAAATGGTAGTTACCCGGGGTTGGAGGGATGAGAAGATGCTGGTCAAATGGTACAGACTTCCAGTTATAGGATGAATATGTTCTGGAAATCTAACATACAGCATGGTGATTATAGTTAGCAATATTGTATTGTATACATAAAAGTTGCTAAGAGAGTAAAACTTAAATGTTCTCACCACAAGAAAAAGGTAATTATGTGACTTAATAGAGGTGTTAGTTGATGCTACAATGCTAATCATTCATAGTATATAAATATATTGAATCACACTGTACACCATAAATGTATACAATGTCATATGTTAATTATAATTCAATAAATCTGAAAAATTATTTTAAACCCAGAAAAACAAAACAAAACAAAAAGTAATGAAGAGTGGAAAAGTTACAGTACTTAATAAATGAAAAAGAAAGTCATAAGCTAATAGGGTGAATGAGTTGGAGCTTGGCAAAAACCTTGTTGGAAGAGTATGGAAATGGAAAAATATTTAAAGCATGTTTAGTAAGTCAAGCTATATAACATGTAAATAAAGAGAAAATACTTTAAAAATTAAAAATTAAGTTTATGTACAGTACAAAATGTTTTAATAACTTAAACTTAAGTAATAAATTCACATGTCAACATTATTACATGGAATAGCAATATTATGGGATAATTCTAGGGGAAAAAATTTAAATGGCTGGCCCCTTGAAGCTAGAACAGGTAAAGGACCAACTAAATCTTCAGACTCTTATCACAGATTGCATCTTATGGCTGGTTTGTAGAAGTGATGAGATGGAGAAGAGTAAAACTCTAAAAGACATGATTTATATGGTGAGAATCTCTGGTTCATAAGACTTTAAAGAGAGAAATGGCCATACTCGGCACATGAAACACAGATAAAACTTTAATTTTTCACATGATTTAGCCTATAAAAATTATGAAGTCAAAAAAAGTAAATCCCAAGCATTCAAAAGTAAATATTTATGCAAGATACAATTTTAGAGAGTCAAGTTAATAAAATGTTGATTTTGTGTTAGCTCTAAGTGCACGTTTAATTCCTGGACATGTTTTTGATCTATTGAGTTTAGCACTAAACACATAGAAAATAAGAATTAGTAGACTAACTGTCCTTGCCTCATTCCAAAAAGGAAATAAAATTTTGACAGTGTATGCTTTCTAGTGACATAATGTTAACACACTAAATGACATAACCTTTTTTTTATTAGGAATAGGAACAGCACAATTATATCCTTATTTTGCCTGTATATACAAAATGTGTTTCTCTACCATATATACGTTTGATTGCTTTATGAAAATTTTAAGAAAAAGATAGCTGCATGTCCTTTATGATAAACAAGAAAACAAACAAAAACATTAAATAATTTCCTAGTAAATTCATTATAGCCAAACCCTATTATGGCAAGTATAAATATTTTCCTAAGGCGTTCTAGTGCAAAATACATCAACACTATTTAAGTTTTCCCTTGGCCCTGTTGCAAAATTAAAAATTCAATACTTAGAGCGTAACTATTTGCAGAAAGAACTTCTAAATTTCAAAGAAAATGATTGTTTACTCAGCACTTTTGTTGCAATATCCTCATAGAATTCATAGGTAACTTACAAGTATATGATATTCCTTCATTTTAAATAGATTACTGCATATTACATACAATCAAGGTACTTTAGATTGTTCCCTTTATGAATCAGAGTATGGTACATTTGAAATGAGAACAGATAGACTTCTAGTAGACAGTTATTTCTCATGAATCACCTCTAAAAAAACTATACTCCTTATTTTGCATATTTTCCCACAAGATCACATTGGGAAATTATTCTATTGATTCTCACGCAACCAGTAAGGAGGGTATACCCCAAATCATGTGTACATTTTTCTAAGTTTCTAAATTAAGACTCATTCAAATGCTTTCATTCATATGTTTACAACACTTTTCAAATATTATCACGAGGTAAAGAAAGTTCACAGATAAATTACTCCCAAATTAACTATATACAACAACTACACCAGTTACTTTTATATTTTGCATAATAAATCAGTGCAGTTTCTCTTTCATGCTTCACACTTCTCATCTTTTCAAGACAGTAGAAAGCTAAAGCAGTCTAAATTGTTATAAAAGTTGAACTGTACAGTGGTCCATATAAAGTACCTCTTCTATCTTGCCTTTCATCTATCTAATCTATCTATCTATCTATCTATCTATCTATCTATCTATCTATCTATCTATCATCTATCTATCTATCTATCTATCTATCTATCTATCTATCTATCTATCATCTATCATCTATCATCTTCTATCATCTACCACAGAAAAATCTCTGAAATGGTCCCTGAGATCCTCCGATCTTCCCCCATACACCTCCAGGGTACAAACCCTATATATTCCTGAGAGTGGATAGGACCTTGTCTCTTTTAATATGATAAAAGCAGCTCTGGAAAGAACTGCTCTGATAGTTTCAGAATGGGATTGAACCAAGGATCCTGAGCAAGAGGAATGAAAAAACTGGGACACTCTTCAGCTCTTCCAACCACGAATTTTGCGGCCATTACAGATGAAGATAACAAAGACCTGGGCCAGACCACAAGAACATGTATACCACTTATCATCTTAATTTATAAATCTCTAATTCTGCTTTGCCTTAGAGAGTAACTGACTTTCAGATTTTCCCTGGTGTGTGTCAACTGAATAAAAACTTTTATCTCTGTTTGAGCCACTTAAAGTATTTTTCTTTGAAGGGATCTATACAGCCTAATTTCCTGAAGAGCATAGAATGTAGTTTTTGTATAGATGGAGAATATAAGGCTTGTGAGTGACAGGGATAAGCTTAAAGACTTAGGTATATTAAATTATGGACCACTTTCCCCACTGTTTCATGGTGTTTTCTTCAGTTATATTTAGGGTTTCATACTGTTTATAGATCCTCAGTAAAGTAAGGATGAAAAGATGATATTTCAGAGTTCACAAGTCATGAAAACATAGACATATTTGTTATATTTTCTTATCACTTGGGTTTCCCCAGAGCTGCTCATATCATCACTAGACTAAATAGGTGTCACAAGAGTGCGTTGGTTTCCATTACTGAAATAAGAGCCTACACTATGGGTGTGTAAAATTTAAGCACCTTAAGAGTAGGATGCTTGTTTATTTCTGTATGCTTAGTAACTAGAATTGCACTCAGCATATAAATGACATTCAATGCATTCCTGTAGAATAGCGTGCGCACACACACACACACACACACACACACACATACAGTACACATCCATATATAAAGGTTATTCTATACTGCCATTTTTAAAAGAACTCTACATATCACTAGGTGGCAATTTAGTATAAAACTATAAAGAATACAGAATCTAGATTTCCTTCTACCGAGTCCTATTATTGGCTCTTTAAGTGGAAGACTTAAAATAAGTAACTTTAAAAAAATTGAATTATAGAAATATTTTTTACAGATGTAAGGTTAAAAAAAAACTTACTGAGTTTCAAAAAGATAATTATCCTCTTAACAATAAATCTTAATTCTAAAGGCAGTCCATATTAGAAAGTCCGAAAACTTATTTTCCTCTACAGTTCATGAGGATGACAAAGCACATGAGTTACCTCTTCTCCTAGTGAAACAATGCTAAAAAAATTTTTGTATGTACACACACACACACACACACACACACACACACACACACACCCATTCTAAGAAAGGGAAGAAAGGGAGAGTCATGTGGAGAAGAGCCATTGTGGAGAAGAAAAAGTCAGTGGTTTATATAATATGTAAACCACAGTTAGGAAAACAGATCATTAAAAGGTAGTATTAAAAACGGCAGCCATTCTTTCTTCAGCATCTGAAGAATTTCCAAACTTAGTCTTAGCAGTTTCAAAGATGGAGTAGCAAGTGAGACATAAGTCAAGTTGATCTGAAGGACTGTTTATAGCTTTAAAGTCAGTCTCTTACTTTTGTATAACAAGTGTAATTTTAGCTCAATGAAAGCAAGGAGAAAATTTGAAATGTCTACAAGAAGGGGGAAAAGTATATCGACAATAAAATTAGGTTGCCATCAAAAAGCTTATTACTAACTCTCGATGTGAGAAAAAAGATGAGAAATATCTTCAAGCTTTTGGAGGGAAAATACCTTTAATCTGGAATTTTATTCCCAGTAAAACTATCAGCTAGGAGTGAAATCCAAACTAAAGACTCTGAAATTCTTTGAATGGATTGCTTAAATATATTCTCCTTCCATAACCACAAAAAAAGTTATATTATAATTCAGTATAGTTATATTATGTATTATTATATATTATATATAGTTATTAACATGTTAAAATGTAATATATAAGTATATAATATATTCATAGTTTTTATTAATATTGGTAGTTTGGAAAAAAATGAAAATTAGAAAACACCAAAACATGTTAAATAAGATAATGAATTCTCTAAAATAAATAATGAGATTAGGAAACTGGTTTATTAAAGTGAATGCATATTATAATATTTATTATATATTGCTTCTCTTTCTGACCTAAGCAGTATTATATTTCACTAAAACAAATTATGTAAGAACAGGAGTTCTAAAGACAGAGACAGGTCACAATCATCTCATGACCTTTATTCTCTATCAAATATAACACTGAAACAATCTTTAAAACCTTCTTCATTGTATTAAGTCTTCTGCCAGAGAAAAGACATTGTAGTAATAGGAATCTTTCAAGGCCTGGTAATCATAGAGGCACCTGTGGTTGATAACTGAGCCTACTTCTGCTGATTCAACCAAATACTATCTTTTCACAAAGAAAGGCACATCCTGACCCTTATAAATTAGACTTCCAGGTCTGAAAGCCAGTCTTAAAGGGATATCCACATAAAACAATTTGTTTATTTAAAATTCAAAGGGATCTGTTTCTCTTCATTAATTAAAACATACCAAGAAAATGTGATTCGAAAATGAAAATACATGTAATTTCAAATTTAGAGATTATTATCAGTTTCCCTCAGTTCAGACACATAGCTACCTCATGGTAATGGGTACAAGAAACAGCTACCATTTCAACAGACACACAAGAAACCTTCACATTTCAGGAATACTGTGAGAAGGGAACCAAACCATATTCTTCATCTTTCATGTGGGTGTGGGAAATTAACAGAGATTGTTTTATGTTTCTATTTCAAGAAATAAAGATTTAGATTATATTATAATTATATAACATAAGATAATTATATTATATTATAACTATAATTTATAATTATATTTAGAAGTGGGATAATATCTATGATAAGACCTAATATCTTAAATGGTTAAAGAGTTTACTTCTCAGTGAACAGAAGTTATATGTGGGGGAAGATGTAATTTTTTACTTTTTGTTTTAAACTCTTATTGTATGATTTTTTTATCACACATTTATATTGTTTTTATGTTTGTTAATATTATTTTGGGGGTATTATATCCTTCCAGTTTATTTCCATATGCAAATATATGTTTTTTCTTTCACAATTTTAGTCATACTATTCTCTTT
This sequence comes from Cynopterus sphinx, assembly GCA_030015415.1. Taxonomy (NCBI): domain Eukaryota; kingdom Metazoa; phylum Chordata; class Mammalia; order Chiroptera; family Pteropodidae; genus Cynopterus; species Cynopterus sphinx. Next base: position 28,428,326 of record CM057381.1, read on the forward strand.
GCTTGGTGATATTTATTTTTCCCATTTAACATGTTAAAAAAATTCTAAACCATAAGGTAGTCTTGTAAGCATAATTTTTTTCAGTTTTACTGAGATATAATTGACTATATACATACATGATATATTTAAGATATACAACTTGATATTTTGATATACATATTCATATACATTGTGAAATGATCATCATGATCTAATTAATTAATACCCATCACCTCAATAATTACTAATTACACTTTTTGTGTGTGTGGTGGAACACAATATCTATTTTCTTATCAAATTCAAAGTATACAACATAAAATGGTTAACTATAGTCACCATGCTGTATATTAGCTTTCCAAAGCTTATTCATCTGTGTAACTGAAACAATGTTATTATGACTATTTGTTATTTGCAATATTTCCATACTCTCTCAATATCTTCTATAAGATAGTTTTATATTGGATTTGTTAAGGTTGCTCAATAATAATATACAGCTTCATTTGGCAATCATTAACATTTGATTTCAATACACATATATACAAAATACAAAAAATAAAATGGAAGAAAAGAACGAAGGAAGGAAGGAAGGATGGACAGAGGGAGGGAGGTAAGAAAAGACAGAGGAGGGAGGAAGAAAGGGAGAGAGGACTTCTGACCCAAAGTCTTTGGAAATAAGAAATCAGTCAGTCCCGAAGTAGTGTCATATAAAGATACAATTCTCAAAAATCATACCTAAAACACAACAGTTGGAAGTATATTAATGAAGTATTGATTTTAAAAATGCCTAATAAGTTACTTTCATAAAGAAGAGTGTGCAAGATAATGTAAAATATTTTATGAACTTTGTTGTTCTTTCTGTAATGTTTACATACTTCAAAAAATGCAACTTATGATTTACAAGGGTATATGTGTGTGTGTGTGTGTGTGTGTGTGTGTGTGTGTGTGTATTAATTTGCCACACCAGCATTAGGCATTATTACACATTGCACAGAGATTAAGTGTATTCATATGTAATAAAGTGTTCTTCTACAAAAAAAATCTTTTCATCATTTTTCAGAAACGTCAATGAAACAAGTAAATCTTCATTTATTTCCTAGGAATAACCTACTATAGTTTTGGGAGAAGGGAAAATAATATAAGTTTTAAGAGAATTACTTGTTATCAGCATCATAAGTTAGCTGATAGTATTTTATTCATACAACATGTCTTCTTAATTAAAAGTATAGTATACTAACATAAATGATACAAATGATACTAATATAAAACTCAAGTTGAAATATAACATATTGCATTGTTATAAAATTCTTAAAACCAAGTATATTCATTTTCTATTGCTGCCATGATAAATTACCACAAACTTAGTGGCTTAGCACAACACAAATGTCTTATTTTCCATTTCTGTGTGGAATAAATAGTAAGTGCAACATAAATTACACTGGGCTAAAATCAAGATATTGAGGTAGTATATTCCATTCTGGAGGTTTGGAGAATTTGGTCCTTTGCCTGTTCCAGCTTCCAGGGGCCACCCACTTTCCTTGGCTGTTGGACCCCTTCCTCCATCTATAAAATCCACAATGTCAGGCAACCTTTCTCAAACGGCCATCTCTCTGGTTCTCTTTTCTACTTTTATGTATTCTTGTGATATTGGCCCCACTTGGATAACATGGGATAATCTCTCAATTTTAAGATCTGCTGATTAGCAACTTTAGTTCCATCTGCAGTCTTAAGTACCCTTTGCCACGTAATGGCAAAAACAGGTTGTGGGGATTAGGACATGGACATTTTTGTAAGGCCAATATTCTGCATACAAAACCATTATTCTGCCTATTAAGATATATAAGTACATGGTTAAAAGTATTAATTGCAAACACTAATTATTTTATACTAGATTAGTTAATAGTTTTGCCAAAATTTGCCATTTTAAAAAAAGAAGCCTCTAAGTTAATGCATTTAAATAAAATATGTAAATTATGTATAATTCCAGATGTTGAAAAAAAAACTATTTAAAATTCACTAAAGCACACTTCGTAAAATCATTCAATGTTCTATGCTTTACATTCCAGGTTTTATATTAAAATTAACTATTTTATTTTGCATACTATATAAATGAGTAAGGAATTTAACTAAGCCATTTGCAAATAAAACTGTCATCATATAAAATTATTTAGTTTCATAGAATCATTGATTTATAAAACATATATTAGTCTTGTATCACTTTGAAGAATTTTTGATGAAGTCTCAGGAAATTAAGCAAAAAAGCAGTCATAAAACTCTTCAATAGACCATAACTGGAAATGATTTTAATTACCAAATAATCTTAATATTAGCCAAAAGACTAAAGTCATACACACACGGTGTTCAAATAAGTACACATATTAAGTATAGGGAGTCAGGTTTTCCTCCCTATTGATGAAACAATTGGCAAATATGATGAAGAAAAACATGTGTTATTGCATCAAAATTTGAAAGCAATTTTAAAGAATAATTATACATCATATATTACGGTGTATACTTATATATATTGCATATAGTGTATGTGTATATCTGTGTGTATACACAAATTAATATGGCATTATAACCAATTGGTTATGTACACAGACAAGGCCTAGGAGCAGTGACACCATAAAAACAAAGAACACACTTAGTACTCAGATCTCCCATCCCCCCTGCCCACTTTCCCTATACACACTGATGTGCTTTCTCCTGCCTAGAAATCCTCCTTACTGTGCTCAGATTTTAGAACAACGTGTTGGCCATTCCCTGCAGGGACCTCCTCTTTAACCAGGTTGGTCTTGAACACTCCACCCAGGTGTTCCCTCCCAGAATGTCCTTCTCAATGTGCTTGATTTCTAAGATATCACATCAGATAGTACCTAGATATGTAGGCCACACTCAGACTCTGAATTCCCATGCTTGTCTGATGACCCTCTCCCACCCCTGAAACTGTCCTACCCAGCCTACTTTTTGACAATCTACACTGTGGTGTGTTTTCTTGTATCCCTGCCCTGGCACAGGGACACCTTCCTAATCCACCTTAGTTGGTCTGCCTATTTCTTGTAGACTCCTCATCCTGCTTTGGCTCTGGTAAGATGTCCCAGATCCTCATCCTGCTCAGATGTCTTTCTCACATTAATTGCTCTCCTCACCCCATACTAGGAATCTGCCCTCTTATCTCTCACCCGCTGCCCTGACACATCTTCTTGGACATTGCATCCCCATTTCTAATTTAGATGTCTATCTTGCTCTTCTACACCTAGGACAAAAATAACTGGGAAAAGAAGGGGAAAAAGGGAAAAGAGAAATGAAGTATTTGTGAAAGAAAAAGATGACAAGGAAGAGGATAGCCCAATATAATCTCAAAGGTCATCAGCTAGAATGTTTAATTCAGGTTTAAAATAATTAAAAATGAATTATCTTTACATCTTTAATGAAGGCATATCTGAAGTACCTAGTTGAGAGTTTCATATAGAAAAGGAAATATTAGTGATAAATATCTATAAAATGGTGATTAGGAGGATCAAATGTGAAAAAAATCATGTCATAAAAATTTCGAGAGATAGATTTGTCATAGAGAAGTAAAGATTTTTGGACCATGGTTGCACAATCTAAGAATTTCAAGGACTGTCATATGTAATAATGTTATGTTTATTACCTGTGGTTCCAGGGAGACAACTGAGATTAATGAATAAAGGATAAATTAAAGTTAACAAAATATATTTGATTCTCTAATAATATCAAAGAGTTCCAATAGTAGTTATCCAGTGCTGATACTCAGTGAATTCTGGATTGCAATAGAAATGCTTCAGAGACATTTGTCATAGGAATTAATTTTACATAAGAGAAAATATAGTTTTAATTTATTTGTCTAAAGTTAAACTTATTTAACTGGTATATCCAGGAATCAAATCTCTGACTAAATGGTTGTTTAGTCCATATTCTTAAATAAAAATTTTAAAGATTGCTCTCATCATAAGAGCCATTTAAAATATAATGTGTTTCCTTGGAAATATGGTGATATGAGCCTATGCTTCCATTGTCTTCTTCACTTGATATGCCCCGCATGTTTACCTATCAACATTTTTTGACTTGGAAAAAACCATGAGCACATTGAACAAGTTGGACGCATGTTAAAGATTGAAAAGCTCTGTATAAAAATACAAATTCTTCTAGCTATTTTATATATGGAGCAAGATGAATGGAAGTCAAGAAGAACCAGAATAAAAACCTCATTTTTTGAAGTATTTCTTCAATGTCATGAGAATTAAAGAAAAGAAACATTAATGAACTCCATCAGTAATTTCTGGGAGAGAAAAATAACTCTACTTGGCATTTACATGCACAACAAACAGATTTAGTTGGGTTTGGTATAGCATCATGTAAAAAACCTGGAACATTCACCACTGCCTCACTTGTCAGAGCTTTCCCTGACACAAAGAGTTTTTCCATATTTCCTCACCCTTGTGAATTTGTAAATCCATTTAAATTTTGGAAATAATTGAAAGTAAATACCAAACTGAGTAAATAAACTGAATTGTCATTTTAAGCAACTGAAAAGTTTAATTAGTTGAATACTATGCATAATTAAAGCTAAAATAATTCCATTTATTTTTGATTTTCTAAATGCTCACATATACCTTGACTTTTCAACCACTATTTAAACATTTAATTTTTGGCTTTTGATTTTTTCATCATTGTTTGTTTTTGTCTGTCTTTGGCTCACAATTAGAAAAAGCAAAATAAGATGGTAGAGAGAGAGGACAACAAGGAATGAGAGAAAACTTGCTGTGTGGTAAATGAAGGTGTATGAGGTGAGCTGGGTACTAGGAAAAAAAAAGAAATAATGTTATTAATATAATACCCATACGGACTATTTGATTTGCAGTTCTGGTTTGCAAAACACTCTCCTTGTGCCAGATATTCTTTTCAGCTTTTTATCTTACAACTAAGCCTACTAGTATTTTAGGCTTTGAAACACTGGTGTTTTAAAAGGCATCATGTCCAAAAGCCCTAATGAGTTAACTTAATGAGTTTCTCTTCAGGTAGATAATGCTTTAATATGTGAAAAATTATAAAGTGTTGTTAACAGAAATGTGTCAGACTGAGTAATGAGATGATGTAGGTGCAGTCCTCATTTGGTGGTTGATCTGGGGCAGGGCAAATAGGCATATGTATTTTTTCCTTATCTCTGTGATTCTAGGGTATTGCCTGATGCCAGGGTGGAAGGGTGAAAGAAGGAGAGAACTCAATATCTGTACTGGAAATCACAACATGTGAAGTGGGAGGGAGACATAGTATGTATGTGACAATCTTATATTTATCTAAATATTTCTAGTTATTAAAGGATGTGGGTGACTGAGAAAAAAACAATTGATGGAATTTAAATAAAATGCTTTATAACTGAGGAAAGCTCATATGCCTTGTATACGGTATACCATTTTTTATGTATTTTATTTTGTATAAACTGGGCTAATGTTATAGAAATTTAACTTAATGAATTTTAAAATATGAAACCTATTATCTACCATTAAAAATAATTCTAATAGTTTATAAATTTTCAGTCCCAGTAATGTGCTTTTCCTAATCATATATATTTTAAAGAAATTTTATAGTGGATATAACACCTTAAGATTTATTTACATGATATTTTAGATCCACTGAATATATATTCAAAGCTAAATAAAAATGTAACAGATACTACCACATAGATAAGTTGGGGCTTTTTGACATAACACCTTTTAAAACACTAGTGTTTCAAAGTCTAAAACATTAGGAGGCTTAGTTGTAGGATAAAAAGCTGAAAAGAATATCTAGCACAAGGAGAGTGTTTTGCAAACTGGAATTGCTAATAAAAGAATAGTTCACATGGGTATTATATTAATAATACTATTTCTCTTCAGCTTGAAATCCACTATGCATTGTTCACATTCTTTGATACACAGGCTGAAGTTCCCACAACTAGGTCCCTCTTGTTATCCCTTTGAGATAGTTAAATTGAATGCCAGGCAGTTTTCTCAGTGGGTGTCTTCAAATGAGACTTTAATAACTCAGTACCTGTATTTTGTCCATAAAGATAGAATTTGGATTTATACACTACAGGAAGCATGTCACTATGCTGACATTTGTATGACACCAAACTAAATTTAACAGTAATTTTTTCCCCATAGTGGCAGACTTGCCAAAAGGGCATTTGGATATTATATAAGCAATATCTTGAATACCTGTCTCAATCACTGGCACAACATATTCAGTATGTTTTTGAATAAAAAAATAGATGTTAGTTTCACTTCAGTTTTATAACAATATAATAATCAAAAATAAAAAATTTATTCCTTTTACTCTGTAGAAATTATAAGCCTAAAGGCAAATATTGATACAGCTGAAATATTTTTACTGAAGTAAAATGTATTCATAAAACAACAGGTAATGAAGGAAATAAATTATGCTGTTTTCCTCTTCTAATAATGCTAGGATGCTAAGAATTCAATGTAATTACAGAGATAAATTGGAGATTCAGTATTAGAATTAAAAGGGGAAAATAGATTTGTGACTCTTATAGTACAAGAAAACTAATTTAGAAGAAAGAAGGTAAGAATATTTTTATAAACATTTCAGTTTTTCTAGAGTGGTAGAAAATAACATGGTGCATAATTATTTGTAACAATATAAACTAAAAACAAAACAAATAGAATATGAATAAAACAGGCTAAAGAATACAATAATGTACTATATATAAATAAGTAGCATACATTTCTATTCAAGTTGAGCTCAGTATACATTTTAAAACTTCACATTTTAAAAAATTAAATTTTATTTTTATATGAATGGAAATGTACACAGTGTGAACTATTTATTATTCCTTAATATGAAAATATTATACAATTACACAAATTTTGGGATAATACTTGGATGTTGGATGTTGAAGAGGAACAAAGACCGCACTCTGCCTTTTATGGAAGTAAACGTAGTTCTTGCGTTGTATGGGCCTTGTGTGTTAAACCACAAGAATTTGTAAATCTTTTCAACTGTTGCTCTTTGCATTTTAAAACAAAACTATCAACTGACATGTTTTTGAGCCATTTCGAGTAATTTTCCTTCTTCATAATCACTTTGTTCTATTGCGGCCAAAGGGATAGATTTGCAAGGTGAAGAGCCGATTATGAAATGCCATCTGTTATTCCACATAATATTCTTTTTGCTTGATGTGCTGTATAAGGATCATACCCTCAAACTTGACCTCATCAGTGTCATGATCTAGATAATGGATCTAGTTAGCACCAATATAACTCATTTGTATTCTGTTGGTGAACACATTGCAGTCTCAACTCATATTTGATTAAATTTCCATTAATCATTATTAAAGATTCCTCTGTGCAAATGAAATGGCATTTAGTTCATTTAACATATAATTGAGTTCTAATTGAGCAGCAACTGTTTCATAGAATTGTTAAGTACTTTTGAATGTAAAATAACACAGGTACATATTTTGCCAGTAAAGTTTTAGGTACCACTCACTCTGTTTGCCCATTAACTTCAGTTTCTAGATAGTAGATCAATAGTTATTGGTTTATCTTGATTGATATTCTCCTCATTACTAGTCTCATTTTTCATTCAAGTATGGGATATGATGCTTCCAGAGAAATAAGTTATAGCTTTGGTTATCTTTTTTTTTAAATGACATCTTTTAAAACTCAGTTCTTTATAGACAGATAAATACCATTATTTTAAAAGAAAAGTTGGCATGAGCTCTTCTGTTAGAAAATAAAACAAAACATTTTCTTAGATGATGCTATCTCTGGCTTGTAAGCAGTGCCTTCAAATAGGAGAAAACAGTATTTTATTTAACTTCTTCAAAATTATCAATCAAATATTTTCTTCTCAATTTTTTACTGTCCATTCCCATAGTGTTGAAGTACTATTTAGTTTACCTAAATGCAAAAAGGCTGTTCCTTATGAAGAAAATGCATGGGTTAGGTATCATTCAGGCACAAGTTATAGTGTTGTTAGCTGTACGTTCAATATTAATGAATTAATATACTTAATATAAATTAAATACGGTGTCTTTAAATACACCCCACATACACACTCACAAAACAAGGTTATGTATTGATTGTTTGATGAAAATACTGTGATCAGAGGCTCACAGGCATGTAAGCCTGTACTCCTTCTAGGAGTAGTGGTTAATTCAGTGGTTAATTCAGTGTTTATGATGATTTTATAGAGTCAAAAATAATGTAAAGCAACTGGATCCATGCTAAGGATGCTCTGAGAGAGAAATAAAATAGTTCAGAAGACGATCTGGTGAAATTAGGAAAGAATATACAGCATTAAAAACAAATGCTCTAGCAGTAACTTGAGAAGTACTTCATCCAGGGACCCTGGAGCCAGGACACCTGAATTTCAATTCTGACACTACTACCAGCTCTGTGGTTATGACTATGTAATTAAAATCTCCATGCCTCAGTTTCCTTATTGGCAAAGAAGGAATAATAATGATTCTTACCATATAAGAGGTATGGTATTGATAGAAACTATTATTTGTAGTGCACCTGAGACTGTGTTTAGTAAATAAGAGTTTCTTCCAAATATTTGTAAATTATCCAACAACATTAAGGAAAAAATATACTTAACCAAATGAAAATGCTTCTTTTCCCTAAATGGTTATAAATAAAAATTTATAATTTTAAAGACCAAGGCCCCAATGAAGTGAAAAAATTGTATGCATGTAAGAGCAGCTAAGAATACATGGAACATAATATTTTATTTTACATTTCTTCCAATGTGAATCACCTTACAGATTAAAGAGCCTCTCACCGAGGGTTTCTTTAGGTCTGATTTTGGACATGTTAGAACTATTTTAAAAGCTGTAATGAAAGATGAGCAAATGATTACCTAAAACTGACCAAAAAAGTCACTTGTCAGAAAAACATAGGGTGAGAGATTGATATTACATTAATAGTCACATTATTTCTAATTCTCAAAAAGCTGACATGTTTAAGAAAATAAGACTATATTTAAACCAGTGTCAATGCTTCCTATATTAATCCTATTTCCTGATTGATCTTTACATAATAGCTAATAAATGCCTCCTTTTAACATTCCTCTTGTTTTTCTACTTCTCAATGATCTCAGATGTGTCATTATAAACATTCCAGTTTACTGCCAGGTGGTGGTGGTCAGGCTACAGCACAGGTTCTTTCTAGGTTCTTCCTACTCTTGCTGACTTGAGAAGATAAGGGCATAAAGTTCAGGGAGGTAAAGGTGGCTAGAATTCACTGGGCAGCCTACCTGAGAGGAGGAAGCTGCAGACAGAAAAGGAGCTCCAGGGATATGCTGCCTGCCCATCCCCTTCTGTACTGCTTGAGGGGAAACTCCCCAAACAAGGGAAAGACATACCACAAGGCACCCAGTAGGCCAACAATTCCTAGAGCTCCAACGGGGCTAGAAATTGGATTGTGTTTCCACCAGCTAGTGTGAAGGGATCTTGTAATACACAAGGCAGTGGGAAGAATTCTCAGAAGCATCATGTCATAGTAATGGGGTTGAACTGGCACCAAATGAAGCAAGGTTGTTCTGATGCGTTAAGCAAAAGGCTGGAAACAATGGCATATCATAGCAAGACAAAGCAAAAGTAATCTTTCCTTTTTTTCTCTTTGGTCTATCTGCTCTTCTTTGAGAATCCTTGTGGGAGAGGGGTCCTATTTGGCATATGAATCCCAAACCATAATAACCTTTAGTAAGACCGCTGCACAAAACAGAGCTCTAGGATTGATGGTAATTCTGCTTAGCTAGCACAAATTCAGGATGCCTAAACAGGGCTGGCAGTTACTAATATTGGGGTTGATATTTTTGATATAAGAACTGATTGAAAGCCAATTTCTAATGAGGTTTCTGAATTAAATTTTAGAGAAGAGCTGGACAATTGAACTGGGGAGACATAAAGATCTCATGACAAAACCTTTTTTAAAATTTTTTATTTATGCCTACAGCACCTGGTCTTCCTGGGTGGTGTCCCACCCAGTAGTAACCAGGACTAACCCTGTTTAGCTTCTGAGATCAGACATCGGACTGTGGTGTGAACCCAGGACCTTCTGTGAGTAAAGCAGATGTGCTAACCGCTACACTATGAAACCACATCCAAAACTTTGCAGCCCTAATGTATTCAGACAGCAAAGATATGACATAGAGTGACTATATTCCAGATTAGCAAAATCATATTACAATTTCATTCTAATAAATTCTTTATAGGAAAGAAACAAGTATAATTCATCGTATTATCTTTAGTACCTTGCACAAGAACTGAACTGAAATAGATATTAAATAAACCTTCTACTTCAGAATGAATAAAAACATTATCAAAAGGAAGAATAAATGTTAGGTCATATTTATTATTATGTATTGCCAAATATTTTGCTAAGTACAGAAAATGCAAATATTAAAAATCACTGCTCTTGACCTAAGGTCTTCCGATTTTACTAGAAACAAGAATGGAGGAAGAGAGAAGAGTGTTCAATGAAGGTGGTGTGGAAGTGAAAGAAAATACAAGACATAGAAAATGCACAATAAGGAAGAAATATCAACAAAATGATGAGAAAGAAAAAGGAAAGACAAAAAAGGATGACTACTGAAAAGATGAGAAGATGCTGCAAAGGGAGCATAAATAAATGCATGTAAGTAAGGAAGGGTAAATAAATGCATGTTGGGAAGGAATGCATGGAGGAATGAATAACAAGGAAAGCATTAAGGGCAATTTAGAATGAAAAGAAGTACCAAAGGGACTAGGAATACAACAAAATGTTCTTACATCTGCTGTAATTAATTCACTGCAGTAGATGATATGTGCTTTTACTCTAACAGGTTTATTAGTAACTGACTTGAAATTAAGATTTCTTTTCAACACACTATATTGGTGGCACTGATTGAATAAATGACCACCATGTAGAATAGTAATCATCAAAATGTGAAAGGTAAATACATGACAGAAACCTGCTGCAATAACAATTGCTATCTTATGTAACAAGCACAAAATTTCCATTAACTCCAATTTAAATCAAACTGACAGGCTTCACTAAGAATTTGTTATGAACACTAAATATTTTTGTAAAATTATGTAAGAAATAAAGCTTCCATTTTAAAATATAATATATATGGCTGAAATAAAACATAGGTTCTAGGGTTTTTTTCACTTGTAGTTTATAATTAGTCATAAAATATGTGTACATGTATAATAATGCAATTTGTATGTAGAGGCATACTCTCTCTCACACAGAGCTCTTCTATTTAAATAATTTTAATTGTTGTTGATACTCTTTTTAACTGTCATTACCATGTCATTTATTTTTCTCTGTGACTAATTGCTCTCTACTATTAGAATTGAATGAGATCTGATAATAAAAGGAAAAACATCCATGGGTTCTCTCTCACTTTCTTCAAAATCAATCCTGAGTTTTTTTAATCCAAAAAAAAAAAGAAAAAGAAAAAGAAAAACGATTACAGAAAACCTCTGTCTCCTGACTGCAGCAATCTGTGTTCATCAGCATTGCACAAGAAACAATATGAGATTGGTCCAGCCCCTGGCATTGCTATTTGTACAGCCTATGCCTCCAGCACTGGGTACCCACTAGCTTCAGGTATGATCTCGTCCCAGGCAGATCTAAGTACACCTGCTATGTTTTGCGAGATTCTAAAATGTAAAATTGTCTAGTGAAAATGAAACACATGCAATCTAGGTCACTACGTTTAGTACATTCTTATTTGAGAATATGTGAAATGAGTTGCTCATTTATATGAGGGATTGACAAAGTCTGGAAATGTTCCCAGAAATCAAAATCTATCATAATGCCATTACAAAAATAAGGATGAGCAATAATTGTTACTGCGTTGAGAAAAATAAATGTTTTTAACATTTGCTGAATCTTCATTTAAAATATTTTATAATTATAAACTGATTGGCATGCAAATAATTCTCATTATTGTAACATAAAATACACAATTAAATTATATTATTGCGACCTGAACAAAGACAGTGGAATGAGCCAGTAAACATTCATAAATACATACATTGAGAGAAGTGTATTTTTTTTGTATTATAATATTTGACTGAGTTCTCTAAACAGCCAGTGGGTTGTTTTAGATTGGGGGTGTTCATTCAGTGGCAGCCTATATTAGGAGCCTATTCTACATAATCTTTGAACATTCTGGTAATGAATAAATCATTATCGTCATTATATATATATCCTGTGAGGTACCCGTTTTCATAGATTTAGAATGTACAGTCAAGATGAATCACTCTAAAGTGTATTTCTATGCCTAAAAATTAATCTCTGATATTCTGCTTCTCCACAATCTGGTAAAAATGCTTTTTCACACTTTCCCCTCTATTTTACTCCTCAATTACCTATGCTTTTCAACTAAATTACTCCCTTTTTTCTGACTATTCCACCACTTTATACCACTGAGTTTTTACCCACAGTTACAAAACCTTTCGAACAACTCATCGGTTTTCATGATATCTGAATACTTATTTCTCCAATGTCTTTGTCATTCAGTCCTTTTCAAAAATACCACTTGCTTAAAATCTTATTGGACTAGATCATGCACTCTTAAAAGGTGTGATATTTTCCCCAAAGGGCTAACATGGTTCTAGGAGACCAACTATTTTTAGATATGACATTGGTTGTGGGTCTCCAAAACTTAAATGTATACAACAAATTTTCACACTTAATATTTAACTGTGGTTTAGGGTGCTGATTAAGAAAAAAAAATCTGAAAAGTCACCTTATGGAGAGGTGAGAGTTAATGAAAAAGAGATTGGAAAACAGACTAGAACATCATCCCAGAACTCCCTATATATTTGTAAAGCTCTGTGTCATTATTTATTCTGATTTCTCTACCTGGATCAACTTTCTTTACCACTTGGTTAGTTCTTCTTAGGAAATCATCCCATTAGCTCCTATAATCTTCCATGGACACATTCATTTATTCCACCTGCCTCAGGAAAAATTATTTTTTTCACTTGTGTTCCTATAACATTTAACAGGGACTTTGCATCTATGTATGTAACTATTTATTTATATATCACCCTTCCCTCATGAGAATATAAGAACCTTATTCTTAAGGTCCATATTTTATTCATTTTTATAATCCCAGCTCTAAGAGGCATATCTGATATTTAGAAAAAAAATTAACACTGATAATTGTATTGTTTCTCCAGCCATATCGAACACTTAGGTTGGTGACTTGTACATACAGATGATTAACAAACACACATGTATGGAATTTAAAAATACATGACACTTGATTAAAATATTCCTACTTTACATAATTTATTTCTGCCAAAATATAACTCATCTTTTAAACTTTGTCTTCAAAGTATTCAATTTAATGTTTTCTATATATCCTTTAATTAAGATTAGATATAATTTATGTTATAATATTTTTGTCTTGTTCAATAGATTTTTACATATATTTCTCATTAACTTTAAACTCACGAAGTTTTTAAGAATTGTGTTGTATCTATATCATTTACTCTTCCTCAACACATAATGCACTGAAGATTCACTATTCATTACATCATCCTGAATGTGTATTGTTATATCAAGATTAAAATGGACAAGTTAGTTGTTATAAATTAATAAAAGTATGTAGAAAAACTTCCTCATGAAAATGACATGACAGCTCTTTAAACAATCATGTAAGTATTGTATTAGTAGAAAGAATTTCTTTTTTTACAGAGAAGAGAATATGAAAAGGCATGTATGTGAGAGAGAAACTAAGTAAATAAGTCTAACAAAAGTATTGTTAGCAAATTAAGCAAAATGGAAAAAAATTAGAAAAAAAATCCCTTTAATAAAGTAACAATTAAAATTTGATCATTTTTGATGTAAGAGAGGAATAGGTAAATAAACAGCCCTGCTTAATTCTAGATAAATAATAGCCAATTATGCTCACCGAAGATGAAAACAAAGTATAGAAGTCAAATTTAGGTTCCTGGAACAGAGACACAAGCTGAGTCTGGGCTTTACAAATTATGTTGACATCTTAGTGCTCTATATAATAAGCATAAATATGAGAATGTGTAAATGACAAAAAACGTCCTGAGAGAGAAATAAATGTAACCTAGTGTATATTTATTTGTAACTACCTATTGATATCTCTATCCATTGATCAATTTACTTATATATGCAGTATAGTAAATATAAAATCACCATATATCTATAATACATATATTAATTACACATCTATGTTTACATAGTGTATATTTATATAATTAATCTATTATATTTGCTAGTTATTAAAATATCCTCTAATTTTAGATGGGGATTTAACTTGAAGATATTGCTTTATCTTCCAAATGTTAATGAAAACATGAAGTGAACACAATCATAGTGAAGGTCAAATTATAAATCTAGTCTTCCTGTCAAGCTAATTTATAAGTGGCATTTTAAGAAAAAATCAAATACATCAACTAGATTATTAAAAGTATTCAAAGAGAAAGTTTAAGATATCAGCAATGAAGAAAAAACCTTTGCATATTTACTGAAATCACAAAGAATAGAAATGTAATTACAAAGACCAATGGAGATATTTGATATTAGAGCAGAATCATACAAAACGTTAAAAGTAATTAAAATGACAAATGAATGTTAGATAAATGGAGGCCCTTTATAAATATTCTTCATATTTGCCTATTTTTCAGAATGGAAGTGATTATAAAACTACAAGGAATCAACATGTATGAAGAAAATAGGAGATAACGAAAGGAAGATTGCAATTAAAATTTGTATCTGATGTGGTATCGAACATTTCTTATAATAATAGTATAGATTCTCCTATATTCCAGTGTTCTTAGACTTCTAACATAAGCATAAATGACACACACTTCTTAAATAGCAAAATTATAAAACATACCTTTGTCTAGTTGAAAATAATATAAATTCCCCCTTCTAGGCTCAAAAAGAAAAGGTTCATCACACACTTCAACAGAGTAGAATTCTAAATACATTGGGTTTATAGATCAAGTAAACACACTTAGAATAGTTAGTTCAATCAGCAATCTTAGTAGGCTGCATTCTTCCTTGTTGATTAAAACTTTCAAAAATCACCTCCAATCTTTTCATTTGTTAAGAATTTCACTTATCCCACACATAAAATGTTCTCCAATACTGCTAATTAACACATTTCTTGGTAGTAGCCCAATAAGTAAAAACAGTTTCTTCCTTTATTGTGATGTGGATTTAATCTCAACAGGATGCCCCTCTTTGCCCACCTTAATAAGTAAAATTGGCATTAAGAATCTTTCGCAAATGGAGTAATAACAAGGGCTTCATACATTTCCTTCATAGACTTAATAGTTCTACCAGCAGCCAATGTCACTTGAAAATTAGAGGCTCTGTCTACACTCCCTAGGTCTTCCTGAGCCTCCAAGCTTCCTGCCAGTGCGTTCTCTACAATGATTAACTCACATTCCTGCAAGGTTCTCCAGAACACTCATACATGTAAGGTTTTTTTGATGTTATTTCCTCTTTACTTTTTCCCTGGCTCCCAAACTCTGTATTGATCCAGCCAAGAGATGATTCATGCAGTGTTAACAGTAATGCATCAGAATTAGAGGAACCTGGATTGAAGAAGGTAATGTGCAAAATGGAGTAACTTTTAGGTAAAAACAAATTCACTTGGTCTGCTTTATTTTCTTCATCTTGGAGACCAATTAGAATGCTTTTGTGTCTTATTAAGAATGAATATATATATATGTATATATGTATATACATATATATATATAATGTTTATATATTATATATTGTAATACATAATATTTTATGTATGTGTATACACACACACACATATAGACTTTGGCATCTTTTACCTGCAGAAGCTGATACTGGCTTAGTTCTACCTAATTTCTTTTTGCTCTTATGGAGAAATAGCAAAACAAAACAAATATCTCAATTTCATCTCAGCTGCTCTGATTTGGATATCTCACCCTTCTTTATTTCTTTTTTTTTTGTGAAGACATGATAATGCATTTTCATGTCTCACTTTCTGAATTTTGAATCCTTAATGCCTTTAATTTCTCCTTCAAATTCTTGTAATTCAAATAAATGAGAGATCTATTGGTTTGATCCAAGGTCTGTCAGGATCACAGGTACTACTTACTCTTTCCTGTTAAAAATATAGTATACAGTATTCTTTCTTTTTTATGTTAATAATTGACTAGTGGGTTTAAGTGTGGTTAGCTTAATCCTCTTTAACCACTCTAATGTCGTAGGCAGTCAGTGATAATCACTTTCTATGTCAATAATTTCATAGTGGTTGCAATGTGCAACTCTATCATACGTTTTTCCTTTAATAGCTGGAATGCTTAATTTAAAAATAACTTTAATTATTTTTAGTTTGCACAGAATGTTAGGATAAATGCTTGAGTCATTCCCTTTATTTCCCAGTTTTCCCAATACTCTGGTTATCTAGAATCCACCATATATAATTATTGAGTTTTTTTATTAAGTAATATTATCAATTCATAAATATATCATTTTATTAATTTTTAATTTCAAGTATTTTTCAGTTGGTTCCAGTTGTTTTGCTGTTCAGATTGCCTTATCCCAACAATAGAAGGCTCTTCAAATTGGATGTGTCCTTCTGATACGCTCCTGGTGGTTTTTGATAGATTCCTTGATTTCGGGAATGTTTCCAACCAACTCTGTACATTTTTTTGTACTGTATCAGGATTTAGCTATTTCTTCAAGGATCCTTAATTCATTTTAATGGAAAATACTATTTAGAAGACCACAGTCTGTTTGCCAAGGTGTTCATTGCTCCTAGGTTGGTCATTGTTTCTAGGCTATGATGTTTGAAAATATACATGGATACAAAGGAGAAAATGTATGTGTGTGTGTAAAATAATATTTTCCCATTGACAAAACTGAACTAACAAAATGTTATCACCAATATAGATACCATAAATATTGAAATATTGTTATGTGAGAAATATTCTTTCTCCTTTTGACTAAGTACTTTCACCCACTTCTTTTAAGTCAATCTTTTGCATCTTGACCCACTCATTTATAAAATGAAGTGTTTTTCTTTTCATCTATATGACCATATTATGATGATACATCTATAAAAATGCAAAAGTGTCCCCAAAATAAAAATGCTGCAGTCAGCTTTCAATCATCAAATAGCACCTTGCTCTTTGTTATACCCTCACTTTCGAAATTATCGACAAGGGACTACTAAATGATTTATTTTATTGGTAAAACTTTCTGAAAATGACCCAGAAAAAAAATGAACAACAGTTGTAAGAGTAATTAATAGCCAAGGAGTGTGGTTATAACAATCAAAAAGGATAAAATCACTGTTAAGCTGTTTGCCCAGGAGCAAAGGGAATAATTAAGGTACCTATTGAATTTCATTGCAAAAAAAAAGCAGGATATTATTTGTGTTTCAGACTACAGCATAAGACTCAAGCCCTATAAAGACTATTTCAAATAATGGGACCTTCTGTAGAGGAACATTTGATGACATTTTTGAAGAATCTGTGATGAGATGGGTCATTCACCCAGACTTCAACTATCTCAACCTCCCTGGGGTTCAGCTGAGGAACTTTGAAGCAATCCAATGAATAGCTGCTATTGACATTTTCTAAAAATAATGCGTGAGAAAGGAAAGTTTCAACAAACTTCTTCAATTTATTTCAACTCAATAAATATTTTGAAGACTCACTAATGTGCACTGCCTTTGCTGCCCTTTGCATCTCTACTATTAAATGTTCTTCTTGCTTCATACCCATCAGATCTATCCTTTGCACTACTAAGACAATCATCTTTTTCAAAACTTCCCCACCTCGAATTCCCAGGATAAAATCTAACAACTTTATTTTTAGCAAGACACAAAATGCCATTAATAATTTGTCTCCTCCATCTCCTCTCATATCTCTTCCTTATCCCCAAACCCCTGACATACAAAATTATTTGTATTCTGGTATTATGTCCATTTGAGTCTTTTTTGAAATGCTTATGCTATGTCTGGTCATTCTGTCTTCATAGGACTATGTATTAATTGGCCTTTAGATAACAGGCATGTATTTTATAGTCTTCAAGCTATGATTTTTCAATCTTGCTTAAATGTTTCTGAGTTTTCTCCATTAGATTTGAGCAATTGTAATGTGCAAAGCCAGGTTATACGTTTCTTTGTATAAGTGGTCCTGACTTCTGCAACAATACTGGTAAAAGTAATTTTTAAAAAATGAGTGACTTACTTAATTATCTAATCAGTCCTATAATATGTCAAATAGTTGCTTTTCCATCAGAGAAGCCTTGGTATCTCAAAGACTTATACAGAATATCTGTTTCAAGGGGATTTGAAAGAGAACCTTTCTTAGTAAAAAGCTTAAAAACTCTGAAAAGCAAACAATGAATTGTGAAGCATAAAATAAACTACACAGAGAAGTTTTATACTTGTCAAGGAAGAGATTGATTAGTTTTCTGGATCTTCAGAGTGTCAGTTCACCATTTCATTGGTTTCTAACATACAGAATATACCAAAATTTAAATCCAAAAGGATTTCATAAGCAAATACAAATTGCATTTGCATTGACAGGCCTCACTGCCTCTAATGGATGCCAAGACATCATCCAGGCAATATTTCCTGCTTATGTTACTGAAAAAAAAAGAATTTTAGGGACTAGGTGACTTTCTAAGGTCAAATATCTAGGTAGTGGCAGAAACTAAAATATCCCTCAGTTTCTGAATTCTCAGTTCAGTGTGTATTTTATTATAATGGGCTATCACATTAAATATATATATAACCAGAGTAAAAAACCTTCATTAGATATTGGCCTTAAATTTTTTTTAAAATCATGATTGACAAGCATTTATTTTCTAGACTCAAAATTAATCAGAATTATTGTTTTACTTTTTCTCTCTTAGACATTTAGAAATCTACTTTTTAACATTTTTTTCAAATTGAATTTTTTAGACCTTTATATAAGCTGCTTTACAAATATTTTATAACAGGTAGTCTGTTTGGTAGCACGTTAAAGAAATTGCATTGCTCTTATAGCACTTAATAAAGTTAGCACATTACAAACAGAATTAATGAAGGTGGATAAAGGAACCATCTTTTGTATAAGAAAATAAAGATTATTTGAAAAGAGAAAAATAAAATGCAAATAAGCAAAAATATTAGAAGACTTGAGAAAGGAAAAAGAAAACAGAAATAAGGCATTATAATGTTTAATACTGTTAATAAACATTAAGTAGAATGTATAGAAATACATGTGCTTTGATATAACTTAAAAATTTTATACTTGAAGGCATAATAAAAATAATTCAGTGATATGTCAAGGCTGGCAATTTCAAATAATATCAAATGATACTAAATGTTATCACTGTGTACAAGAGGTGGATGTAGAACCTCTGAAGGATTTTAATAAGTTTTAGATTAATACTCACCTGCCTGAAATGCAGAGATCAAAGATGCAGAGATCAGTTGCAGGAAAAAGGCAAAACAGAAAGACCTCTAGGATATATTGTTCACTAACTAGGAAAGACATCTGTACAATAATACAATATGATACACAATAAATAAAACAGTGAAATAATGGTTCCAACTTATAATAGAAGTATATGCTTGGTAATATAGATGACTTGACATAATATAAGAATAAAACCAACACATATGTTCTCTGAGGGTGTCCTTTAATGTTAATGCCTTCGTCTTTGAAGCAGTTAAAGTTGCCTATATGTGGGGTTTTTCTCCATTTGTATTGTGCTAATTTGTGATTTAGTTTTGTCATGAAAATGACCTGTAAAATTAATGTTAATTCTACATTATTTCCCATTTAGGATATTGTTCAAATGACTCCCCTGTCCCTTCACCATGCAAAATAGTAAATCTAAAATCATTTTCTCTTTCATCATAGAACTTTTCCCATCTGTGAAAGACTCATAGAAGATGTCCTAAAGTAGCAATTCCCTTCCCAAAATCACAACTAGCCAATATTAAAAAATTTTATTCATTTGAACTAATATTATCCTTTCATTAGTGCATGTTGGAAAATTAATGAAAACCAGATTTTTAAAATATTGAGCTCTATGTCATATACCTCATAATAAATTTCCCAAATTTAATGCATAAAATATTGAGAGTCCAAGGTGAACTTTAATATTTTAAATTTCTCTGGGCAAGATCTACTTCATTTTTAAGGCAGGTTCTAAGTTTAAGCAGATATAAAAAATCAAGAATATTCAAATGTTTTGGGGGTAAACTTGCAATACATATTTGAGTAAAAAGCTTGCATTATTAGAATTCTTAAAATGAATAAAAAATACAGTTTTTATATATGCATATAAAATTATTTTTACAGAGACAAATTCAGTATTAGTTGTATGACTATACTTTTCCTTCATTTCTCTCATTCTTCTTTTTTTGCATTGAAATTGATCAATGAATAAATTATAAATGATAAATTTACCAAGACCATCATAAGAAATTTGGTCTTTTTGGAGAAGACCGTTTATTACTTCCAGTGGAAGTAGATTAAAAATAGATTTTTTTTCAAAAAATTGAATTTAATACAAATATTATAAATAAGATGCATTATCTACTACATTTAAATAAGATAATCTAGTACAAAATTTGAACATATTCATGTATGATATCTAAGAATTTTCTTCAATTCTTTTTTATATTTGATTTATGTTGTATCAGCGTTTTCATGTTTATGTTATTAAGAGATTTTTCAAAAGTAAACTGACATTTCATCAAATGTGTAACCATCTCTTATATTATGCAAACTCTGGAATCTCTATCAGGACAGGGTTTTTTAACATATTCATTCACTGCCATATCACCAGCACCTAGAAGAGTGTCTAGCACATAACAAGAATTCAATAAGTATTTGTAGAATGAATAAAAAAATGTTAGTGAATAAATATTGATTCACAAATTAATTTCAACATATAATTTTTAAAAGTGTGTGTGCGATTTTTTTTAATGACAAGCAGAACATATGATTATTGATTTCCTTCAAAGACCTGACCTTAGAATGTTGAGTTTTAAAATCTTAAAATCCATAATCATGCATACACATGAGACTGTAATGGTTGGTTCACTAATAGTTACGAATGCCCAGTTGAGAGGACTAAACAAAGTCTAAGTCACAAAGATTCAGGCTACAGAATACAACCAATCACAGTTCTGATATCTACCAGATTGCTTTTACTGGAGTCTTCTAGGCGATCACTCCATCCATCTCCACAGTCCTGTCATCCTGTGTCACCCTGCAAGTGTTACTCTATTTCCTCACACAAACACTGTTCTTACGTGTGATGGTTAATATTATGTGTCAACTTGACTGGGCTAAGCGATGCCCAGATAGCTGGTAAAACATTATTTCTGAGAGTATCTGTGAGGGTGTTCCTGGAAGAGATCAGCATTTGATTTGGTAGACTGAATGAAGCAATTTACCCTCACCAATGTGGGCAGGCATCATCCAATTGGGCCTGAATGGAACAAAGAGGTGGAGGAAGGGTGAATTCATTCTCTTTTCTTGAGCTAAGACATCCATCTTTTTCTGCCCTATGGCATGAGAATTCTGATTCTTAGGCTTTAAACTCAAAGTCCTACTTCTGTGGGCATGTGGCTGTCATGCCTTTGACATCAGACTGGGAGGTATACCTTCAGTTCCCCAGGTTCTTAGGCCTTTGAACTTTTGAACTGTATCACCAACTTTCCTGGTTCTCTGCAGACTAAAGACTGTGGGACTCAGCCTCTGTAACACTGTCAGCCAATGCCTAGAATAAACACACACACACGTGTGTGTGTGTGTGTGTGCGTGTATACACACATACACACACATACATACATATATATATACATGTACATATACATATACACACACACATATATATATGTATACATATGTATATATATATATGTATTCTATTGTTTCTACATGTATGGAGAACTCTGACTAATAACGTTGTATGTTATATCCTCAATTTCATATTATTTCTTCCCTCTTGAAATCTCCCTCCCCAACTTCCTGGAAACTTATTTTACATTTTAAATAAAATACTATGAATCACTACTTTCTGAAACATGTCCCTTTTAACTGATTGCCTTCCAAGGTTACTACAGCCCATGGACCATTTATGTAGACCAACCATGAATTTTAGAAAAGCTTATGCTAGGTCATGTGACAAAAATAAGAGTTTGCTGTTAATAGGATTTTCTAAATTCACAACACTGAGGAGTATATACTTCATATTTGTGTTACTATAGGCCTGCAATAGAGGCACTAAAGATACTTCAATACACCCTTTCTCATTATTTATTGAGTCTTCAATTTTAGATTTGTATCAATTGACTATCTTAGAATATAACTCTTTCAGCCTGTTGTACAATTGGTAATCATTGCCCAAGGAACTCCTTTCCTTCTTTATTGGCTTATGTCTATATTACTCGAGGTCAGGTCAGAAAAAGAGAAATCACACTAATTGTTTCAGTGAGAGAGTGACATTAATACTGAGACCTGGATATACAAGTAAAAGAAATACCAGAATCACAAGCGGCAGGAAGTGAGACAATCAACACTTAGAAACATCTGAAAATGTCTGCCACTTCCTTTTGCTGATGAAACAATAGAAAAAGGTAGCTTTACCTGTGCTCAGAGACCAAGAAATTCTAGAACCAGCTAGCACCTTGATGAGAGGGACAAGAGGGAGCATTCCTATAAAACTGTGATCACAGAGAAAGGAACTGTTATTGGCAATTTGGCACCACAGAGAGACGGAATTGCTGCTAGAGATACCACTTTAGAGAAAGCTGGAGAGAGGGAAGGATACCCTGGCTTCTTGAGTTTCCTGTCCTCCAAGCTTCTGCTATTAGCTTCCATTGGCTACAACTATCAGAAAGTGAGTTTTCATGAAAATCTGGAAATTTGAAAACCCTGCTATACAGAGCAGGGCAGAAGAGATAAGACAGTAAACATGCAAATGAAAGTACAAGAATAATAAATGTTTTATTTCTTCTTTTTCTTACCAAATCTTGCTACTTCATTTTTTGTACTCTAAATGTATTGGTTCATGCTCCCACTTCAATATTGGACAGAAATAGGAATAATGGACATTCACATTTATTTCTGATTTTACTTTAAACAGAATGATACAAAAATTGCTCCATTTTTAATGAGATGTTTTGTGGTATATTTCTTGGGGAGTATATATCATTTATAAGTTTAAATGAATTACCTTCAATTTCTAATTTGCTCTAAATAGTTACCACAAATGGTTACTAACTGCACATATTCTTGTAAGTTTTCTACTTACCAACAAAAATGATTCTATAATTTTCCCTTTAGTCAGTAAATTTGACGATATATCCATGTATTTCTGTTGTTAAATCAAAGTGGTATTTCTCAGGATAAATTTTTTTTTCATGTTACATCGATTTTTTATCTGTTGCTTAATGTAATATTAATTACTAATACACTTAAATTTTTCATCTTTGTTCATTGGTATTTTTTTCTACTTTTTTTCTGATATAGTATTAAGTTTAATGACTAAATAGAAAGAGTTTCAGAATATTCCTCATCTCTATTGCCTAGTTTTCTGTAATACTGGAGTGACCTACACACTGAGAATTTGACAGAACTAGTCTAAACCTTTCTCCTTCAATTACTTTAGAGTTATATGATTATTCAGGTTTATTTCTTCTTGACTTGTCACTAGTAAGTTATATTTTTCTAGATATATGTATATTTCTGCCTATGATTTAAATTTATTTAAACAATGCTATTAATTATGAACATTCAATTTCTTTCTAATCACTATTATATCTGTCAGTAATTTTATATTCATTCTTATATTTACTTTCTAGGTGACATTTATTTTCCCTGGCAAGCGGCACAGTAGTTGATAAGTTATTATTTTAAAAGAACAATTTTTTGATCCTCTTCATTGGCTATTTATCCACTTTATTTATTTATTTTCTTATTATATACTTTAAAACCATTGGTGTTATTATTTTGTTGTTCTCTAACTCAATAAAACTCAACTTTCTTTTTTGTTATGCCTTTCAAGCTATTCATTTTCCTTTATATAAAACATCTGTTGCATCTATTGTTTTGCCATGTACTATTTTGTTATTTCCAGTGCTAAAAAACCTTACATATTTTCATTATATAGGGCTGTTTAATAGATTTTCTACACAAATGAAAGTATAAAATCAGTACTATCTAATGTGACAGCTACTAGCCAGATGTGGTTACTGAATACTTGAAAGTGCCCAGTGCAACTGAGAAACTGAATTTTTATTATATTTACTATAATTAATTTAAATTTAAATAGCCACATGCAGCTAATGCTTACGTCAGCTTAGCATATAAAATGAAGCATTATCGAGGATGGCTATAGAACAGAAACATTTTGAAGCAGGAGTCATACTAGAGGCATCATGGTCCCTAATTTCAAACTATACTACAAAGCTATAAAAATCAAAACAGTATCATTTTAAAATAATAACAAACATAGATCATGGAACAGAAACAGAGGCCCAAAATAAGCCTACACATATATGGTCAATTAAATTACAACAAATAGTCAAGAATATACAATGAGAAAAGAATAGTCTTTTCAATAAATGGTGCTGGGAAAACTGAACGACCACATGCAAAAGAATGAAACTGGACTGTCTTATACCACATACAAAAATAACTTAAAATGTATTAAAGACTCAAATGTAAGATCTGAAATCAATAAACTCGTAGAAGAAAACATAAGTGGTAATCTTCTTGACATTAATTTTAGCAATAACTTTTGTTAATCTGACACCAAAAACGAAAGTAACAAAAGTGAAATTGAGCAAGTGGGATTTCATTGAACTAAAAACCTTCTGTACAGCAAAAGAAACCATCAACAAAATGAAAAGGTAATCTACTGAATAAAAAAAGTTGCAAATCATATTTCTGATAAAGAGTTAATATTGAAAATGTAAAGAACTCATACAACTCAACAGTAGAAAAACAAACAATATGATTAAAAATAGGCAGATAATCTGAATAGACATTTTTCTAAAAAATGGACATACAGATAGCAACAGACATATGAAAAGATGCTCAATATCAATAATAATCCAGGAAATGCAAGCTACACCACAATGAGATACCATCTCACATCTGTCAAAATAGCTTTTATTAAAAATAAAATAACAATGTCAAATGTGTTCGTGAGAAAAGGGAACCATTGTGCACTATTGGTGGGAACGTAAACTGGTACAACCACTATTTAATTCTTAAAATATAATAAAATCTTGTCACTTGCAACAACAATGGGGCATTGTGTTAAAAGAGAAAGGCAAATACTGTTTGATCTCACCTACATGTAAAATTAAAAAAAAAAGCTTATAGATACAGAGAACAGGTTAATGGTTGCCAGAGGTGGGAGTGGGGTGGGCAAAATGGGTGAAGAGGGTCAAAAGGTACAAACTTCCAGTTACAAAATAAATAAATCCTGGGGATGCCATGTACAGCATGATAACTATAGTTGACAATACTGTGTTGCATATTAGAAAGCTGCTAAGAGAGTAGATCTTAAAAGTTCTCATCACAAGAAAAAAAAGTTTTAACTATGTATGGTGACAGATGTTAACTAGAATTTTTATGGCAATCATTTAGCATTGTATAAAAATATCAAATTATTAAATTATAGACCTGAAACTAATATAATGTTATAATGTTATATGTCAATTATACCTTAAGAAAATAAATAATAAGAGTGACAATATACTGCAGACTGGAAAAGACCAGGCTGGGAATAGGAAAAATGTGGCATACAGAAAAATCATAATAAAATATTGTAACAAAAAAATAAATAAAGCTGGAGTTATTTTATGATGATTGTATGTTTGTAGGTCAATATATATCATCTAGTAGAGAGGTAAATCTTGATTCAAAAGAGGGAAAATCACTAGAGTTATGTCCTTGAGTAGACCAAACGTGAATGTGGATGAGATTGAGTTGCATAAAAGACTTACCATCAGGTAAATTACTGACACATTTAAAAAAAAATTATAGGAGCCTAAATATCCATCTATAGCAGCAGCAGATAAAGCAGAGTATGTGATTACACATGTAGGTGTGATGATAACAGCATGTAGTCAAGCAACATTTAATAATGTTATAGTCAACCATGGAACACATGTATGTCAGTGGTCCCATAAGATTATACTGGAGCTAAAACATTCCATCATAGTTATCATAATATCATAACATTACTCACGTGTTCATGGTGATGTTGGTGTAAACGAACCTACTGTGCTGCCAGTTGTATAGAAGTAATACAATTATAGACAGTACATAATACCCGATAAGAATAATAAATGACCATGTTACTGGTTTAGGTATTTAGTATCCTTTAATTTTTATCATTATTTTAGGATGTATTCTTTCAACTTACAAAAAAAGACAGTTTGCTATAAAAAAGTATGTCATTTTATGCTGGTAGCAGCCTTATGCATCTTGTGTTTACTGTATCTCCTGCTTGCATTATTTTCTCTTGTACATGATTTAATCTCATGTTGTTTAATACAGGAATGTGCTATATAGGCTTGTAGTCTAGGAGCAGTAGGCTATACCATACAGCCTAGGGGTGAAGTAGTCTATATTATATTTGTGTAAGTATACTTTGTGATATTTAAATGATGACAAAATCATCTAATAACACATTTCTCAGAACATACCCAATATTATGTGGCACATTATTTTTTTCAATATCCAATTTCCCCGTGTTAATTATTAAATAATCCTTGTAATACTGGAGTTGGGAAATATTTCTAGTTTAAAACTAAATGCGTAGCCACTCTCGCGATAGCTTTGGCAAGTGAGAGTAAGCATGACTGCCCATGATCAGTAAAACATGCATTTTCTCACTTACCCATTCTCTGTATACTTTAGAATGAGGAAAAAGTAGATTGATGCTCCAACAGGGATCTTGTCTCTCTGATGCATTGTGAATGGAAGATATTACCATTCATCTCTAATAATCTGAAGCAACCAGAAGCAGACATGGACTGCCTTCCTCTAGATGTGTTTTACCTGAAAGAAAAATAAAACTCTAACTTGCTCACATATTTTTTTAGTGTTCACCAAACATAATTCTTGAAATAGACATGTATTAGAAGTGAGGTGTTGATAGCAACACCAAGTAAAATGTGGCTGAACAAGGGTGGCGAGAAAGCATCATACAAGTTTTACATGGTTAAAGATAGAGTTGGTACTAAGAAATAATAAGTAATTAATAATTAACACTTGGTCAAATTACCACTTGATCTATATTTGACAATAGACCATTTGCTTACTAAAATTGTAAAACTAAAGAGAATAGTAGAAAATTTTTAGGACATTACTTATCGTAGTTCCTTCTTACTGATTTCAGAAAATTTCTGCATATTTCCACAAGGAAAAGATGAATTCAGGGTGAAGTTATTGAGGCTACAAGCAAAAATGAAAGGAAATACTATATTTGATAGTGGAGATGCCCTGCCATCAAAATCCACTGAGAGTCCTATAATTTGGACCCCTGTGCAGGGGTAAAAGCCAACTGACACTGCTCTGCAGCCCAAACTGAAGCTCTTAAAGCAGTTATTGCAGATGGGTAGTCTCATCAGAAGAGAAACTGTACTCACCAGATTTTCGAGCATCTTTCCCTGATAATGTCTGCCATGTATTGAGATTATGTCTGGCCTGATGATGTTAATTATAGATCTCTCTGGTTTAAGGGTAACTGCCAATGTGAGGCATGGGCAGATAAATGGAACATAGTGGTCAGTAAATAAAACACAAGAATCTTTGTGCTTGACAATTCTATCTAGGCAAGTTTTGTCTGTAAGTAGTCACACAAGGAATTGCCCCAAAGTAAAGAAACAGGTAAGTATAGAATGTTGAGTGTTAACTACAAAAATATCTAAAACCTGGCTGGTTATATATATTGTGCTTGTGACTATAGAGCCTTTAGAATAATACCCAGCCCCTAAAACTGTACCAGTCTGTGAAGTGTTCTATGAAAACTCTTCTTCATTAATGCTCATTTCAGAATGAGTCACAAAAGTAATGAATAATGAAAAAATATTTGATGAATGATGGAGTCTCTCGCACAGAGGAGAAGCAGAAAGTAAAAGCCTCATTCTATCTGAGTAAGAAATGTTAGCTAGTCCTTGTATTGGGTTTTGATAGCTGTTCTGAGTCAGTGCAGGTGTTTTATGTTCTTGTTTTCTGACTGGGAAGGTGGTGGTGGTGGTGGTGGTGGTGGTGGCGGTGGTGGTGGTGTGTCGTGTGTATATACTTGGGTATGATGAGGCCAGATATACTGTTTAGCAGTTTATACGTCCTTCCTCAGGAAGAAACAACATCCAAATCAGATGGAAATAGTTAAACATTACTTACAGAACTATTCTGAATCAAGCTTTTGAGGAGCAGGGGAATGTCACAGAGATTACTAGTTACCAACCCAATACCCATTTTCCCTATATTCCTTAGAAGTAGAATCACTCTATTATTAATGCCACCTTGTGCCCAGACCTCTGTGAGGATGGGGAGATGATAAAAATATAAGTAGAGGAAATGAGAGCTTCTTGAAGATATCTTTAGAAGCTGATTCAGCTGAAGATGAGAACATTTCCCATTGCCCTGTCTTGGCTATATGTGTTGGCTATATGTTTTCTTAATCAATTATTAATAAATCAATTATTAGCTCAACATTTATTCATTTAAGTACATTTCTAATATAAAGAATACTTTTAAAAATTCATCTCAAAACTCAAGTGTTGAAAGTTATTGAACATATTTTTAAAAAATCAAAGCGGAAATATACCCCTTTATATACTTAGTTGAGAATATTTTTTATGTAGATGATTAAAATTTTTTAAAATATATCAAAATCTGATCTGACTGTAGCTAAGGCTAAGAATGTCTGACTTCTGCAAAGTGGATAAATAAAGTAACATCCTTAAATAATAGGCTTAATATTTGGCTAAAAGCTCCCTGAAGTGAATAATAGAGAGTTAAATTAATATCTAAAATGGTATTCATTAGCAATAATTATTTTAATAATCACTGCTTATCACTTAAAATTTAAGATCAGTGAGGATTAATGAGACCATCAATTCAAATTTGTTATAGGTTTTGATAAAATTTCTTGACTTACTGGGTAAATATTATGCATGAAATTATGCATCTTAAATTTAGTCAGGCAAAATCAAATGCTTGCATGATTTTTTTTTTTTTTTTGTGAAAAGGAGAAAGAAAATCAGACCTGGTAATAACCCAATTAGGCTAATGTTAATGGATTTTAGGCATCTGTAGTTTAGAAGATAATACTCAGGATTCAGAATTCATAAATTAAAGAATAAACTCAGACCTAGGTTTAGTTTTATCTTGCCATTCAAATAAGTTAAATGTGTGTGTATACACACACACACACACATATGCACACACATACACACATACATATTTATATGTATGTATCCCTGACAAAAAATATTCAATATAAATGAAAAAAAATGTGTAACTTAAGTTAAAAGGCAACAGTTTAAAACATAGAACATTACTGAAAACATGTACCTTTAGCTTAATGAAACTTCACTTCATCATAATTGCTTTTTCTCTTTTTACTGTGGATACATAAAATCTTTGTATGACCAGGTACTGATCAAAAGTTTACCATTTGGGAACTTTGTGGTAACATGGCAGAGAGAGAAATGTCCTCAGATCTCTCCCCTAGAAACAGAAATAAGCTGAACATCTAAAACAACAAAAAACACCCAAACTGCACACCAGCACGTCTGAGTGTGGGATCTGTGCATAAGAGCTACCACAGGTCAGAACCCTGGGAGTCGAGCAGCAGACTGGGAGAAATAAAGCAGGAGGAAGGGGAGAGGAGTAGGTGTGGAATTCACTGAACAGCCTTGCCCGGGAAAGCTGTGAGCTCCCACTGGCCGGCCTGGAGCAAGGTCCAATCTTCAGGGCAGAAGGCAGAGAAGTGAATAGGATTGAGAAAAACTATAGTTGATTTTTACTGGCCGCAGTTTCAAAACCGAGGTTGAGTTGCAGCCTCCAAACCCGAATCCAGAGGGCCCCTCCTCCTATACCCTTGGAGACAAATCACCATGGAGCCCCAGGGGAATCTGGGCAAACGCTGCTGAGACTGTCGCTGACACTGACAGGGACTGAAACTGAGGATAGCGAGCATGATTACATATTTACAAGAAAATAAAAAAGGCATTTTTGGGCTTTATATAAAGCAGGGATCCAAGAGGCTTAGATGCCACCTACTGAAAACCAAAAGAAAAAAGCTTTCTTTGCAACAGGATAAAAAGAGACCTTTAATAATAAACCTTCTTTCTGGAAAAACAACAGAATACACTTCCATTAATACCCAGGTGGAGAAATAGTCCATTAAACACCATGAACAACCAAGATGACTAGGTATCATGAAAGAAAAAAATCTCCAGAAAATAAGCTTACAATATAGAATTATGTAACTTAACTGATAGAGAATTCAGGATGGTACTTCTGAAAAAACTCAGTGAGTTACAAAACGAGTCATATCAATAATTTCAGGAATTGAAAGAACACCTAGATGAGCAGAGCAAGGAAACTGAAACCCTCAAGAAGAACAGGATAGAATTTCTGGAGACAAAGAATAAATACACTGCAAGAGGTAAAAATGAAATTGCAAGCTTGGAAAGTACAATTGATCAAGAGGAGGAAAGGATCAGTGATATTGAAGACAGAATTCTAGAAACAAATCAGAAAGAAGAAGAGAGAAAGTGAAGAATGAAAATGATGAAAGAGAAATTCAAGAATTAGGCAAAGAAAAGAAACAGGGACTAGAAAGCATTTTCAGACAAATAGTGGACAAGAATTTTCCAAATCTAAGGAATGAGCTAGAGCTTGGAATTCAAGAAGTCAACAGAATACTCAATTATCTCAATCCAAAAAGACCTTTACCAAGACCACAGTCTGTGTTCTTGGATTGGAATAATCAACATAGTTAAAATGACCATATTACCTAAAACATTATACAGATTTAATGCATTTCCCATCAAATTCCCACTGGCATTTTTTAAAGAAATGGAACAAAAAAAAATCATCAGATTTGTATGGAAGCACAAAATAATCCAAATTACCAAAGTCATCCTGAGAAAAAAGAATGAGGCTGGAGATATCACTCTGCCCAACTTCAAATTATACAACAAAGCAACAGTAATCAAAACAGCATGCTATTGGCAGCAAAACCGACACACTGACCAGTGGAACCAAATCAAGAGTCCAGAAGTAAACCCATATTTATATGGGCAAATAATTTTTGACAAAAAAGCCAAAAACATACAGTGGAGAAAGGAAAGGCTCTTCAATAAATGGTGGCTTGAAAAACTGGAATGCCACCTGCAAAAGAATGATACTAAACTGTTGTCTATCACAACACATCAAAAATAAGTCAAAATGGATTAAGGATCTGAATATAAGACCTGAAATAATAAATTTCATAGAAACAAACATAGGTACTAAACTCATAAACCTTGGATTTAAAGAGAATTTTATGAATTTGACCTCAAATGCAAGGGAATTAAAAGCAAAAATAAATGAATGGGACTACATCAAACTAAAAAGCTCTGTTCAGCAAAATAAACCATCAACAAGGTAAGGTGACAACCATCCAAATGGGAAAATATATTTGCAAGCAATGCCTCTGATAAGGACGTAATATCTAAAGTATACAAAGAACTCATATGACTCAATAACAACAACAAAATGACCCAATCAAAAAATGGGCAGAGGATCTAAACAGACACTTATCCCTAGAGGACATACAAATGGCCAACAAATATATGAAAAGATGCTCAACATCGCTAGATATTAGGGAAATGCAAATCAAAACCAATATAAGATACCATCTCACGCCTGTTAGAATAGCTATAATCAACAGGACAATTAATAACAAATGTTGGAGAGGATGTGGAGAAATAGGAACCTCATATACTGCTGGTGGGACTGCAAATTGGTACAGTGTGGAGGTTCCTCAAAAAACTAAGAATTGATCTACCATATGATCCAGCAACCCTTTTACTAGGCATTTACCTCAAAGACTTGAAAAAGCATATCTGTAAAGATGTTTGTACCCCAATGTTTATAGCAACATTATTCACAGTGGCCAGGACATGAAAGCATCCAAAGTGTCCTATGATAGATGATTGCCTAAAGAAGCTTTAGCACAATGTGAATATGCATATAAAATATACTAAGCTTTAGTATAGAAGCTTTAGTAAAGATTCTTGGTACATATATTACTCAGCCATAAGAAGAGAGACGAAATACTGCCATTTGTGACAACATGGATGGACCTCAAGATAATCATGGTAAATGAAATAAACCAGAAAGAAAAAGTTAAAAATCATATGATATCAATTATATGTGGAATATAAACCTAAAAGCAACAAAGGAACAGGACAAACAGAGACTCATGAACACGGCCTATAGACTAGTGGTTACCAGGGTAGGGTGTGTGGGAGGAGGGGAGAGGTAGACAGTGTAAAGGTGGGTAGGGTGAGGATGAAGTGGGTGAAGAGGATCAAATATATGGTAGCTGAAGGAAACTAGACTCTGGGTGGTAAACACACAATAGAATATATAGATGTCAAATTATAATGTACACCCGAATATTATGTAATTGTATTAACCTATGTTACTCCAATAAACTTAATTAGAAAAAAAATTACTATTTGAGAATATTACTCAGACATTAAAAGAAATGAAATTCTACCATTTGCAACAACATGGATGGACCTAGAGTTTATTATGCTGAATGAAATAAGTCCAACAGAGAAAGATAAATACCATATGATTTCACTTATATGTGGAATCTAAAGAACAAAAAGATCAAACTAATCAAAAACAGATTCACAGATATAGTGGACAATTTTGTGATGGACAGAGGGGAGGAGGGTTGGGGGGCTGAGAGAATGGGGTGAAGTGTTAAAGTAGTACAAATTAGTAGTTGATCGATGGTCAACTAAGGCATAAAGAATGAAGTTAGTATTGTATTTGCTAGGTAAAGGGTCAGGGGAGGGAGGCAGTAATTGGGCGATCATTTTATAAACTGTATAGATGTCTTACCAATGTAGTGTATACTTGAAACTAATGTAAATAAAAAAATAAAAATCTTAAAACGTTTACAATTTGGTATCCACTGGCACAGAGGACAGAATTGAGAATAAAGTCAGAAGACTAAATTTGAGTTTTTGCCTCTACTATTCTATTTCTTCTTGGGAGTCCTATTGTATTTAAAACAACCATTTCCTTTTATGTTTAACAGAACAAAATCCTTGTTTTAATTAAGCAACTGTATAAAAGAAATTTTCTGTGAAAGCATATTGTTAATTACACGGTTTACTACACTAGTTATTACTTTTTCCTAAATAGTGTTTATAATGGATGAATCCCAATCTAGAAGAAACTCTCTAGTGCTAAAGCATCTAGGGTGTTACCTTTGGCCTGACATAGAAAAAGCATTGTTATTAGAAAGTACAACAGGACAAATGTGTTTTATATGAAGTTGAGTGAGTTCCGACTCCTGGTGACACTATGAATGGACGAAGTCCACAGTGTCCCATTCTCAACAGCCCTGCTTAGGTCCTGTAGACTCATGTTTACAGCTTCTTTCATGGAGCTAGGCCATTTCATATTTTGACTTCCTCTGTTCCTGCTGCCTTCTATTTTTCCCAGCATTACTGTCTTTTCCAAAGAAACCTGCCTTCTCATTCTGTACTCGAGCAGGACAACTTTAGTTTTGTAATGTTTTGCTCTTAGAGATGCTTCTGGCTTAATTTGCTCTAGAAACCACTTGTTACTCTTTCTGGTGGTCCAGGGTATCTGTAGAGCTCTCCTCAACACCATATATCATATATTGAATGAATCCATTTTTTTCTTACCAGTCTTCGTCGTCCAACTTTCACATCTATACATAGTAATTGGGAATTCGAGGGTGTAGAAGGTTTTAGCCTTGGTCTCTAATGACACATCTTTGTTCTTAATGATATCTCCTAATCTTCCATTCTTGCTCTTCTGAGTCTCAACCTTCTCTTGATTACATGGTTGCAGTTTCTATTTGAATTGATGAGTGAACTAAAGTAAGCAAACTCTAAACATTTCATTGTCTTCATTGTGTATTTTAAAGTATATTTCTCCCGTAGTCATGATTTTTGTCATCTTGACGTTCAAATGCAGCCTTGCTTTGATACTTTTTTCTTTCACTTTTGTTAGTTGTTCACATATGGGTCACAATTTCTTTATCAATAATATGGGTTCTAGATTTATAGTACATGAAAAACATTTCACAGCTGGTTCTTCAAACCTCTATAAATTGGGCAAAATTTTTTGAGGACATTAACCTCTTAAAATTTGGCAAAACATCAATTTTCTGAGGACATGGACACATTTTTTAAAAAAGTATTTAAGCCACATATTTAAAATGACATTT
Source organism: Cynopterus sphinx (assembly GCA_030015415.1). Classification (NCBI taxonomy): domain Eukaryota; kingdom Metazoa; phylum Chordata; class Mammalia; order Chiroptera; family Pteropodidae; genus Cynopterus; species Cynopterus sphinx. The sequence goes on from CM057381.1 coordinate 28,462,837, forward strand.
TTCTTATTATAGGTAAAAGCAAAATACATAACTTAGATGTTGACACAAGCCATGTATTTGGCAAATATTTCTATGGTGCAAAACAGAAATAAATTCATTAGATGACAAAATAAAGTTTCAAATATGTATTTAATGTAATAATGAGCAGAACTAAAGATGAAATTAAGCATAAATATATATAAAACTGAGCAGAAATACATAAAAAATATAAGAAATTATGTAATTATGGGATGTAAATTCACCTTTCAATATAAGAGAGTTAAAAATAAAAGACAACAACATAATAAATGAGATATATCTTAGGATATATATTAGATGTTGAACACATAATAAAAAAATATACTTTCTAAATATTAATGAAACATCAGGAAACTAGAAAATTTTAAGATATAAAACCTCAGTAATCACAAGTATATAAACGTGGATTCTTTTAAAATGTGCAGTTAATATAGACAATAGTCTGATTACAAAATATCCTTAAATTGTTTGTAAAAAAAAAAAAAAAGGAAGTTCCAAAAACATTTTATTAGGTCAGTATGAGACAGACACTAAGACTTCATAAGCATGGGGCAGAAGAATGCTAAAGATCAATTTTGCTATGACAGTATAATAACTTTAAAAAGAATGCTAGTAAACAGATAAAGAATACTATATCTTGAATAAGATTAATTTATTCTAGAAATACATGGTTGAGCGAGATATTCTATTATGCTCATTTTATAAATATAACAATTTTATGTGTATGTATATTTTACATAGTTACTATTTCAAGAAAAAATACAAGTTACATAGTAAATTTTACAGTGTGCATTGTTTATTAAAGGGTTGAATAAGAACACATATATTTTGTAGTAAAATACTGGGATGACACACAAGGAATAATAAAATTGGTTACATAGGGCGGACTAAATGAGGAGAGAATAAGATAGAGATGAAAAGGGATGGGATCAAGGTTTTTTAATGTATACTATTGTGTATTCTAACATTTGGACCACCTGAATGAACCATCTATAAATTTCAATTTCAATTTAAATTTAATGGTTTCTTAAAAATTTTTAAATTAAATATCTTTCTAATTTGTTTCCTTGCTGAATTTTAGCCTATCATTATTAATCTGAACATACTGAAAATGACATATACTAATATCTAAGAATTGTAAAATAACTCAAATGCTGATATTAGATTTCTTGTGCATTTTCTAATTTCAAAACAGTAGCTTTTAAAAAATTTTCCTGAAAATTCATTTATTTCATTATATATTTTATAACAATTCATTAATTTTATTTACTTATTTACTTATTTATTTACTTATATTTTGATATATATGTAGATAGAAGGAAGATTTGGGCCCTTTCCAGGAAAGCAACCTCTTCATCCATTCTGCTCAAGGACATGCTCTAGGTGTGTATATAAATACACATATATAGTATCTTCAGATTTTTCTACTTCCAAAACTGCTGGTGGCAGGATTGCAGGTGAAACTATATGCTAATGGACATGTAGAAAGCAATGCTTCCCTCATAAGGAATTCTCCTGTGTATGTTTAGAGAAAGCTACCCTAAGGGCTTCTCTCCCTAAAAGTTTGATGTAGCCAAAAGACTGACCTGGCTCACAGACGAACACCCTGTGGAGGTAAGGGTAAAGAGGGTGTTTTAATGTGAGTGAGGTTTAGAAAAATGGATAATTCATTTTAATTGCATAAGAAACAATCTTTCTTGAGCAGAGATGTGGGTCCTTTTGCAAACCTGTGCTAGAAAAATCTTTTCTACCTCTGCTTTTCTAAATGCCCTACCGTTTCCATAATAACTGCTCATCAGCGTGTTGAGTGCACTAGCGGAGACATTTGCTACTTATAGAGGGGCTCAGCAATTCTCAGCATACCCTCCATACATTTATTGAAAGTTCACCCTAGTCCTGATGATGCCACCTAAAGAATCTTTTTAAAATTTATATTAAAAATGTATCCTATTTGCTTAAACTAAAAATATATAATATAAAATATAATATATTTTAAAATTATTTTATTTATTTCATAGTTTAAAATTCTAAAATGATACATCTTATGTTACCACATTGAATGTTTCCCAATAAGAATTTAAAATAATTAATTAAATTTTCAGACCACATCTGTTTAGTAAGTTGAAATTAGTTTCCTTTTATTGATAAGGGCATGCATTTTTAAATGTTCCTTCAGGCCAAGTGAATTACTAAATAATGCTTTAAAATGTCAGTTTATATTGCCTTAGTAAGCTATAAACTGACAGTAAGATCAAGTTCATTAAATTACAATTGTTTCTGAGATGATATTAAATTATTTAAAATGAACAATTCTTTGCAATTTAGGTCACTAATGAAAACTTTTGCTTTAACATAAAATGTTTGGGAAAATAAAGCTTTAATCAATTCACATTTTCTGCACATATATCTAAACTTTTGAGAATGAATTCACACTATGTCAATATAATAGCTATATTATGTTGAGAAAAAATTTTAATAGCAATTTTAGATAAACTGATAGAAATTAGAGATTACAGTTGACTGCCATCAAACTTTTGGAAAACAATTATATTCCAATTTTAGAACTATATAATAATATTTACAAAGGAAGAGAGCAATTGTTATTTGATAATATAAAAATTTATTTAACAAAGTATATATTTAAATCTCTCCATCCACTTTTGAGTATAAAGCATATAATATCCTTCTACATATAGAAGTCAGAGTATACAGTAATAGTATGTTTTCTAAAAAAAAGTAAGCAATCTTAGTTCAACAAAGATGAGAACTGAAATAATATCTGAAGATTGGAAAATGCATGTGAAAAGCCAAAGATGAGAATTAAAAAAATCTAAATATTTCACTAAGACCAAACATACTGAGAATCAACTTTGCAAAAGATAATACATTTAACAGCTGATATAAAAATGATGATATTGAAAATATAGATGATGGAAGAGTACAGATAAGGAAAGCTAAGAATGCGAACTTTATTTGCTATTAAAATGGAGAATCAATGTCAGCAATATAAATTGATATATGTATTTAAAAGATTATTACCTTAAAGATGTTAGTGTTTTACATGACATTTTACTTATTTTTTAGAAACTAATATATAAATTGAAATTAATCTATAAATTCAAGAAAATCCCAAGCAAAACACCAGCAGGGGTATGGTTGTGTGTGTGTATTTTAATGTGTATGTATGTGTGTGTGTGTTTGTGCACACAAAAAAGAAATTAATATGAAAAGAAAGCACAAAGATAGATGATTGCTCTAACAAATATCATTATCTGTAAATAAACCTATAGCTGTTAATTTTGTGTAGTATTGCTACAAGGATATACACAAAACCTTCAACCAATGAAAAACTGTTAAAAACTCCAAAAAATTTATACCATAGGTCTCAAATATATCAATATTTTGTATTTAAGGCTGAGAAACATTTTAAATATTATTAGTTCATTTTAAATAGCAATAATAAATTATCTAGTACTATATAGATTATTTCTATAAATAATATCACAATTTAATGAGGAGTAGCATTGCTTTACATTTTGGAAATCTCTTTAAGTCTTGGTGTGTGGAAATAAAAAAAAATCATGTCAACAAAAACACATTTTCATACCAATATAGGAGAGATTTTTTTAAAAAGCACGTGAGTTGATGACATTTATATGAGATTTGCAGTTCATGTTAGAATGGGCTAAGGCTTATGGGGATGTTGGAATAAGGTAAATATATTCTGCAATTAAGACAGACATGGATTTTGCGGTCTAGAGAGTAAACTGTACTGGGCTAAATAGTCTCCCTCCAAAATTCATGTCCACAAAGAACTTCAGAATATGACCTTATTTAGAAATAGGAGGATTGTGGATATGATTAGTTAAGATGAAGTTGTACTGGGTTTGAATAACATTGAAATCCTAGGGTTGGTGTCCTTACAAGAAGGTCATGTGAAGACAGTCACAAAGAGAAGAGAGAAGGCCATGAAAATAGAGACTTAAATGCAGTTACAAACAAAGGAAAGTCAAAAATTGTGGGCAATCACCAGGAGCTACGAGAAAGCAAGAAAAAAACTCTTTCTAAGAGACTTCAAAATGAGCATGGGTTTCCTGATACCTAGATTTTGGACTTCCAGCTTTCAGAAATGTGAGAAAGTAAAATCCAGTTATTTTATAGAAGCCCTAGGAGACTAATACACTGAACTTAATTCTTAGTTTTGCTACATTTCTAAGAAAATACACTGAGAAAACAGGAAATGGGAAGTGGTCTTTGCCTTAATAAATAAAGAAAATAATTTTCATCTACTCTTAGTTTAAAAATATTTGAGGATTCCAAAGGGTTTTGGTTTATGTGGGTTTTATATATTGTTATGTATTGTGTTAGCAATTTAAATAGAAAATTTGTAAATATTTATTAGTAATGTATTTAAACACATTAAAAATAGATACTAATAGAAAAGATGATTAGGCACAATTTTATATACTCTTAAATACATAAATATAAATTCTAATAATTTTGTATGAGTACCAGACAACCAGATAGCCAAAAAATAAGTAATTATTGAATACTCAGACCATATTTATAATAGGTAGACTTGATGTGTAGCTTAACAACAACAAAAAATACAATTTATGGATTATATTTAGTAAATATCCTTATCCCTGTAAATCCACTGGATTACTATTATTAAATGGGCTCTCTCAGTTGCTATTTTTCACTGTAAGTTTTAAAATAACATAAATTAAAATTTTAAAAAATATTTTTAATTATTTATTTTTTATGGTGACATTGGTTAACAAAATCCAATAAAATTCAAGTGTATACTTTAACAATAAGGCATACATATATTTACACTGTGTCTTTACCTCCCATAGTTAGATTTCTTTCTGCCACATATTTGATCCCTTTTATGGGGAGGTTAATGTGTTAACTGAATTTTTGACACCTGAGATATTTATAGTGGATAAGTAAATGACATGAGCAAGGTTTATTGCATTTATTGGGCACTTACTTTGTGGTATGTGTGGTACTAGTATTATATTCTTATAAAAACCAAAAGTAAAATATTATTACCTCCATTTTACTGATAAGAAACTCAGCTTTAGAGTAGTTTATTAATGATTTCAAGTTCATCAAGTAAGAGTAAATGGAGGATCTTAGTCTTTCCAAATTTATATACAGATACTCTTTGATTTACATTGGGGTTGTGTCTTGATATATCTGTCAGTCAAAAATGTATTTAAGACACCTAACCTACAGAACATCATAGTTTAGCCTACTTTATCTTAAATGTGCTTAGAACACATACATTAGCCTACTGTTGGTCAAAATCATTTAACAGAAAACCTATTTTATAAAGTGTTAAATACCTCATGTAATTTATTATGTATAGTACTTTTGCGTCACCATACAGTTGAAAAATTACGAGTCAGACACCGGCTCTAACTTATCTCCATTAAATTACAACATGCTATATCATAATCTCAAATGTAGAATCTCAGATTTCTGTTCCAGCCCTTCAGTTCTATGCTTATATTAAGTTGGGCTTGCTAATCAACTGCACTGAGCCTCATTTTAGATTGATGAAACTGAGGTGGATTTTATTGGCTATGTGCTTCTCTACGACACAATTTGAGTAGAGCCATGTACTTTTCTTCCTATTCCATGTCTAATTCAGAAAGATAAATAACTAAGAAAAATATCTGATAAAAATTGTAAGCCAAAACAACATATTTTATATCTATTCTTTTACGAACACTTCCATTGCCATGGAAACCCATATAACCACAGGGAGGAAAGAAAGATTTAAACTGATATCCAGTCAAGGTATTTGTTTTTTTCTTTTGATATTTCGAGATTAACACTTTATCACTTGGTGATTCAAAGATCACAAATTGCCAATTGGTGCACATCTCTAAGGAATATCACATCAAAGGATTATATTAAATAACAGCCAATTCCTAAAATAATTATTTGAAGTAACTAGAAAAAATAAAAGAAACCACAGGAATGCCATTAGATAAATGCATGACTGCTTAGAGCAATCTACTATTTTTATGCATAAAAGGGATTAAAATTCAAATGGTCTGCTTCTCTTTAATCATATCTAAGTTGATTTTATGTTACCACAACTAATCTTTGATTTCCTCATTATTCATGTTCTAAATAAAATTTTTTGTATCTATTTACTGTCCTGTATTTTCATCACTCATATAGAAAGAAAATAATTTGTGACTTGCCAAACTACAAGAGATATTGAAAGAAGCGGTTACTAAATTTGCAAAAGGTCAGGTCCCTTGAATCTGACACCAGTACAATATTTTAAAAGTTGTCTCTCAAATTTGCTTACAACAGGTGAACATTAGATCTGTCCTCTGTGAGATTAATTTGGTAAAAAGTAATACTAGATCAACTCAGTTATCTCAGTTAATCCAGATGTTATTCCTCTTCCCAGGAAGGCAGGCCAAATGATGGTGGATTATTGGAGCTAATTAGCACCCGTTTCACTACTCATACTTTTCATACACTAACAAATAGTGAAACCAAAGGTCCTAATTTGGTGTATGTTTTTGATTTAATATGTAGCCCTAGCATTCTATTGAGTTTTTTCCCCAGCATTTCTTGTAAGCCTAGTTCTCTCCCTTACTAGTCATTAACCCCCTTAGGCAGCCAGAAACAATGGCCATACCTTGACTAAGGGTCACAAGGTATGGGTTTCTATACAGCTAAAGATAACAACTTTACCTATGTTATATCTCTGCTCTTGGGCCCTACGGTGGAATCAGTCCCTGGCTAATTTCCCCTGAGACGGGACAGAGGGATGCCAGAGCGGTTCTCAGTTGTTCTACAGACCTGAAAATGATTTATTACTCTTACTACACCTTTGACCAATCAGCTCCCAACACAACCCTGAACCCCGAACCCATGATATCTTGTGATTTTCTTCTACATAATCTGTAACTTCCATGCCATCCAGAAGTTTGGGCTTTTGAATATTAGCTTCCCATTCTCCTGGGTAATGCCATTCATAATAAAAGAGCCAATCTTTCTCCACTGCATTTATTCCTTTGGCTCTGCTAGCTGTGGGTGGATCAATTTTTTCTCTTCAATAAAACCAGAATGATACAATTAAAATTAAGAGATTGAATTTACTGGTGAAATGTAATAAAATACAAATCTTCCAATCCAGAAATCCACCCCACAAGAGTAGTAAAGAAAGACAATACTTTTATTATTGAATAAGCATTAAACAAGAATGTGATATACATCACAGGCAATTTGCTAAGACTGCAAAGACCTAAAAGAATTTCACCATTTTATATAGCCAAGCAGCTATATAACCTATTACATACATGTTCTCAAAATAAATAATAACCTGTCCTCAAGTCAGAGGACTTAACATCACCATTGGTCACACATAATTCATTTTATCTTTACCTGGTAATTTGGGTGACCATTTGTATTAGTTAAGTAGAAAAGAAACTTCTCATAACTTTATGATAGGAGGTAGTTTTGCTGCCTGGAAGAAGGAGCCCAGAGAAGTTAGGCTTCTATTCTCTCACAGAAACTGGGAGATAAGGCACAATCTCCCTTGATGTTTACATTTCAAAGGGATGGCTCCAACATCCTTGAGAAAGAAATTTCTGAGTCTTAAAGCTGGCAAAAGGTCTACTGAGTTTTCAAAAGGATTCATATACGTATATGTACATGTATATGTGTATATGTATATGTATATATACACATGTTTCAAAGACAGAAGTACTTAAAGGTCAAATTTTTAAGAAAAAGAAGGAAGAAAAATCTTTTCCCTTACCTTCAACAGGAAAAATTTAGCCTTTTATTTTTAATTTATTCTGGCTCTTACAGATTATATCATTTTTAAGAAATCTAATATTTTGTGCTTTTGCTGTAGTATTCCTTTACATTACAGAAAGACTCATATTTTATTAGTTAATTTTATAGAAAAGGTGCTCTTTTGTTTAAAAACTATCATTTTAATTATTACTTAGCAAAATATAAAGTGTCACTTTTTGAGTTTACTATCACATAACAGGATAATGTAAACACATTGTTAAAGTTCTTTACCAAAAACTTTCTTCCCAAATAATCATTAGAAAACTTGTTTGATATGCACCTGTGCAATATAATCAAAAGTAAAACAGTATAATTTCTAGCAATTCAGATATATGTTATATAACATCAATAGAAACTGGTGATAGTTTTGATGTGACAGAGCAGAAACCTGAATTTCCCAAATGATTGTAACCTAGAAAGCTCAATCTCTCTGTTTTTCTTTTTCCTTTGTACCAAAAACTTTAATAATAAAGGCTTCTACTTTGTTGTAGTCAGAATTACATAAGATGAGTACATATCTCTTGAGGATTTTCTATGTAATAGATGATAACCTAAGTGAGAGCAGGTACAAAAATGTTAGAGATGCTCATGCTACTATTAGATAGACATAAAATACACTTATAAATAATTATATAAATAGTATATTATATGGTGATAAATTATATAAAAAATAGCAGATAAATGAGATCTTGTAATAGAGAATGCGAATTTAGGCAATGGAATTAGAAAATCCTTTTTGAGAAGATGGAATATAGAAGAGATCCAAATAAAGTGAAAAACAAGCCATATGAATATATACATGATTGAAAGAATGAAGAGAAAATCTAAAGGTATGAAAACAGGTTTATTTGACATGTTATTATAGAGCAGTTAGTGAAAGTAAGAAATGAAACTGGAGACTTAATTGCTGACCAAATTGCACAGATTTTTAGAAAATTTTATTTAAAAATTAGATATTGTTCTAAGTGCAATGAGAAGTCACTGAAGGATTCAGAACTTAGAGTTTACATTACATAACTAATGTTTCAAAAAGATGACAAAATTTACCTTTTAAAAATTAGGCTAAAATTGGGCAGGGAAAACTAATTCAAATTGTCATCACAAACTGGGAATAGGTGTTTTGGTGAGAAATGGTGTGGTTAGTGAATTATTTTGCTGTTTTAACCAAATGTATTTGCCAAAGAATGAAATGATTTGCAACAAAAAGAGCAAAATTTAACAAAAATTTTGTGGATTTTAGCAGAGCAAATAGGTATACTTTGAAGTCACTTATTGAGTTACAAATGCACCATAAGCAACAGGTTTTGGGTGAAAATCTGCAGTTGGACTTTAGCCAGAAAATAACATGAAATGTCTGTGAGATTGAACAGTTGTTAGCATTATTATAATTTTAACCTGGGTAATTTCATAGGATTCAGAAATGTAATTTTCTTAACATGAAGAATTATGGGGGTGATTTTATCCCATTACACTATCTTCAAAATCAGTCAAATGACTTCTAAATGAGAAGTAACCCTTCAGGGTCACATACCCACTTAGGGACAGACCGTATCTCCTAAGATTAGGATACTTCTTGTTATATATAATATATGGAGAAACATCAATTATGAAAAGTGAGAGTCTGAGAACACAATTCATTGTTGATAAATTCAGTTGTTTGATTAGAAGTTCTCACTTTTAGTTTTATTTAGGACATGTTCTAAAACACCCAAGATAAGACAATAGTATAATTAACCTCTTTATATTCATTTCCCAGTTTCAGCAATTATTTCAAATTTTATTGCTAAAATTTACTGATTGTCAGAAATCTCAGTAAACACTATTTCATGTATAGTGCTTATTACTTTAGATTTATTTAAAATATAGTTTATATATGAGAAACTGTTTATCCCTAGGTCATAGAATTAACTGGTTTACTCAGACTCTAGCGTATATCTAATGCCAAAAGCTAACGACTTTTCCTTTGTTAGGTTATAATATAAAATGTCTGGAAGGTAGAAGGCATATAGGAATGTTTGCATGTGTGTGTGTGTGTTGTGTGTGTGTGTGTGTGTGTGTGTGTGTGTGTGTGACTATAGATAAAGTGGAGAAGACAGAGAAGAAAGAAAGATGGGGGAAGAAAAGAAAAAAGTAAAGAAAGACAATGATGAGATATTAGTTTTAAAATTTTTACAAAGATTATATATTTGAAATAATTTTTCATTTGAAAAATGTATCTTCTAATTTGTTCATATATAAAAAAAAATCTATGAAAAATATAAAATATCTAATTAAATTTCCAAATAGTGTTTTTGGAATGGGCAAGTACCATTTTAAATTTCTCTACAAAAAGAAAAATGTGAATTTCTATAGGAACATAGTACTACAGTATAAACAAAATTAAAAAGAATTGCCTGTGTGTACTTATTCCTTATTAAATTTGAAAATTAGTAAAAGCATCTTAAAGAATGTTTAAACAAGAATATAACTTGCACTTAGGGAGTAAATCAATTTATAGTTTAAGTATTTTAGCTGAAAAAAAAGAGACTTTAACCTCAAAAGTATATAACGAGCATATAATCCTATGAAAATATAATTATTTATTAGACTAATTAATTATAGACACAATGTTTTCTTGATCTAAAGTGGCTTCACACATATCACACCTGTGTATACATAAAGAAAACAGTTTTTTGTTCTTAATAAATGAGACAAAACGTCCTCTTCTACAATGAAAAAAAAAATTCTGTTGTTCTGTGTGAACATGTAAGATACTTTTTGGATATTTTGAAATTTCCTTATTTCCATTTTCATGTTGGTCTTGAAATTAGAAAAATATAATTAACGTATCATTGGAAAAAATATCTAAAGTTTAAATAGACAAGAACTGACATTTTTAAGCACAAAATGGAATATAAAATTTAAATTTCACACTACTGAAGTAATAATCGTTTAATTATAGGCTTCTTTCTTCTTTGCAAAGCTCTTGAGACAATGGTTCTCATGAAAACGCTATTAATAATTCCTAAAAGAATGATGTATCATGACAAAGACTAGATTTTAAAAAATAGTATATATGAGCCTATAAAAACTAAATTTGCTCTATCTTGAGACTTTCTTTGAATAGTTGTAGAAATTGACATCATCGCTAGACAGGAAGAGAAACATTTGGGATGCTATTACAGACTGAAGTTTGTACCCCTGACACATTCACATATTGAAGCCCCAACACCCAGAGGTGGAGCCTTTGGGAAGTAAGTAGGTCATGAGGGTGGGGTCCTAGACGCACAGGGTTAACATAGCAGAGAGCTAACTTGCTCTATCATTCTCTCTCTCTCTCTCTTTCTCAATCTTTTTCTCTTCTTTTGTGTCAGGTGAGAACATGATTAGAAGGTAGCCATGTACAATCTGGTAAGAGGGCTCTTTGCAGAAAATGACCATTTGGCACCCTCATCTCAGATTTCCAGCCTCCAGAACTGTGAAAAAATAAATGTCTATTGTTTAAGCCACCCATTCCATTATATTTTGTCATGGCAGCTCGAGCTGGCTAAGATAGATGTTAGCACCATCACCCTGTGCTTTCTCCAGTTCTATCGTTATCTCTGAGAAATATTAGCAAATGGAAAGCCTGTACCTTTTTATTCAATATATTCCAATGGAAGTGGCAAGTGCAGCTATATAATGAGTTTTGCTATCTCAGTCTTTCCTCTTTCTTCTATATTTTAGATAAGCATACATTTTTATATATATTGAATGATTCAAAGTTCTCATTATATTATTTTGTTATAATAATATATTTAAAACATAATTGACTCAATATGCTCAGATATTACCATAAAACCTTCAATTTATTACGTTCTAATTATGTGTCAAGAACTAATAATAGAAAATTCAAAAGATACAGAATTAATAGCATTTAATAGTCACACATGTCCTAAGATATTGGCATAATCAGCCTTGTTTTCTGATGATAAAAATTAAATCTTAACAAAGTTAAGCCAAGTTTTCAATGTTCTGTGACTAGTTAGTGGCAATACCAGGATTCAGTCTTTATTAGATTCCAAAGCTTTGCTAAAATTAAAATGTAAGGATGTTTCCCGAGGAATGCTAAGGAAGAAACCCATATACCCTATACTAAGCCTCTTCAACAACATATAGCTCCCCTGCCCTTGTTCCAAAGCTATAAATGGACTTCTTTAGGGGCATTCCCTACCCTCTCTGCTTCTTCCCCTTTACATAAAAATTGAAAACCAGTTTCTTCACCTTTACTTCAATCTAAGCTGAACAGTTTACAATATTCAAGACAGTCATCAGTTTTGCATTAGTTTTTATTGCTATGAACAATCTTTACTTCACCTTGACACATGACATTTTTCTTTTTTAATTTCTGAAACTTAAAACACTTTTGATGCAAGTGGGAGAAAGAATAAGCTGCTCGGTTATATTCATTGACTGTGTTCTCTCTTTATTTCTCTTATTTTTGATTTTCTAGACATATTTTCCATATTTATGTTGCATGTTTCATAACTGTTATTATGCCATAAAATGACATATGCATATATAAATTATATTTAATAAGAAACATGACCTAATGAATTAATTAGTATATATTTTAATTTCTCACTTTCATTGCTTTTTTAATATTTAAACTCAGAAAATAACAGTCCCTGGTACTTCAAGTGGTCTTGAAGGTGAGTCTAAGAACATCACAGAGCATATGGACATGACTCACAATCCACACCGTGAGCAGCTGGGAAACTGTTCCCAACACAATCCGGGAGGAAGAAGGATTAGTTTTCTCCAGGAGGTAAATAAAAATGATTCTACATATGGAAAATAGAAAGAGTAAGGGTAAAAGATGAGATAATTAAAATCTACAAACAGAGGTAAGTAAGATCACTAGTACTCTTCCGTGATAGATTGTTTTATTATTCACATAAATGTATTGCCTCTTCCTGAGGAATGATCATCCTTTTGTGGCTATCAAAGTCTTACTTATATTCTTTGATTAGGCCTATGAAATGTAAAGGGAAAATGAGATTTTTAACTTCTTATTAGTAGATTTAATAACATTGGCACAGATAAGCTGATCCATAGTTTGGGCCCTGAAGTGAAGGAGGTGCAGCTAACCCATAAAAAAACAAATAATATGAGATAAAAAAAAAATTGTATAAAACTGCAATGTAAACTAGGTTTCTCTGCCTGAGAAGCCTTCTTACACCTAACTCCCAGAATTCTGGCAGCAATGCTCATTGTTTCCTAGGAGGAAGAAGAGCATAACACATTACACTGGGGAATCTGACTAGTCAAGAAAAAAACCCTGAAGATTGTGCCAGACAGAAGTACTTTACTACACAGTAAAGTCAGTTGATGGATCTTATACCGTCTAGCCTGAAGTTTCTACAATAAAATTCTAATCTTTCCCATAGGAAAACCATCAACAGAGACCCAAAATAATTTACATGTATAAATCCCAGTAAACATAAGATTACATAAATATGTGCACACTAAACCTAATAAATGTGATTTATCTAGAAACATTAGCTCTTTTGTGCCCTATTCATACATAGGAATAGGCAAGCAAGAATAATAAAGGGTTACAGAAAAGTCTTTCATGGAAGCAAAATCCAAAATTGAGAAAAATAAATTTGGTAAAAATTTGCACTATTTAAAAATTTGTTAAAAAACCTAACATATTCAGAAGTGAAAGAAAAAAAGATTCATGAATCACTGAATACTAACTATAAAAAGCAACATGTGAAGAATAAAATGAAGCTCTTTAAAATTATGATAGAAATTTTGAAAAGCAATAAAATTACTAGAATGTAGAGTTGATGAAACAAAAAAATTAAAAGAGGTAGTTTACATAAATTAGAGAATAAATATAGAGATGCAATATCTCAATAACAGGAGACTCAGAAAAAGAGTAAAGGAAATGAAAAAAAATTTCAAAGAAATAACAGAAAATATTTTCAAAGAATTTAAGGATCTGAATTTGTAAATAGAAAGGATTAATAGAATAACCAGCACAAACACTACATAAAAATGAACCAAAAAACTTCTATTTGTAGCTTTTCTATGGACTAGAAATATTGAAGGATTATTACTACAAAGCATGAATATTCTAAAAGCAAAATACTAAAATTAACAAAAGAGATTAGAAGAAAATAAGAGAAATAATTTCTGAAGTTAGAAAAAGTGTGACCAAGAACATTGGGAAGTCAATGAGAACTGTAGACACCGGGTATTCTCTGGTTATCTATATGTTACCTTTACTTAGAGCTTTGGTTTGTGGCTAGATAATGGAAGAAAATCAGGGTAGAACACCTCATTGAAGAGCATACTGAATAGAGACAGGACTTAGAATAAGTTGGATGGAAAGAGTGAAATAGAAAAAACACACTTAGTGGTAGTGTTCAATAGAGCAATTGTCTGAACTCTGGTTCTGGCTGGAAGTTAAAAATAATAATCCATAAGAATCCAGAGCAAATACGTAGCTAACACATGGATTTCAAGTTTCAGTCTGCGAGAAAAAAAAAAAAAAAAAAAAGACTGCCATCTGGAAACCAGGAAGATGGCTCTCAATAGACACCATCGAATCTGCCAGTGCCTAGGTCATAGACTTTTCAGCCTCTAAAGCTGTGAGAATAAATTTCTGTTGTATATGTCACATCTATACTTCTTCGTTACAGCAGCCTGAGCTGACTAAAACAAATGTCATCAAGCTCTCTGTCTACTAAACAGTGCTTAGACTCCTATCTGCCACAGAGACAGGGAGAAGGGGACCCTATCCATTCTTGATGATTATATTTCAAAGGAATGACTCCCAAATCCTTGAGAAAGATATTTCTGGGTTTCAAGACACATATACATCTCTAAGGGACAGAGAAAGAATTTGCAATTGCAAGCTTTCTAAAGTAAATACTCTAAGAAAAGGGAAATCAGGGGCCTTCATTCAGGTTATAACTAGAATAAACAGTAAATTATTTTGTCAGCTTTGGTCTTTCCCTGGCAGAAATTTAAGAAGAGCTGGGTCATCCAAGGGACAAACCTTAGTATGCTAAAACTTTCCTAGAATTCGGTCAAATCTCAGTGCAGATAGTTTGATGGAGTCCTCAATGTGGAGAGATTTGAAGTTCGCTACCGAGTTGTCTACTGAGAACTTTAAATTCCCAAGTCAAGAGAATGTTTGAGAACCAAAAAATAAACTTCTAGTTATACTTTTAACCAATTCATTATATTATTTAGGTTCAAGACAAATTTTCTGAACAAATTAAGATTTTGATTTTAGGGGGCCTAGTATAAAATGAAAATTGAATTCAGAACATGTCCATGTTCTGTATGTCAAACATACAGCAGTGTTTAGAAAAGACATGAAGTCAAAGAACTGAAAAAAAGACATTTGGGTGAATTCTCATATTTATGAGTATGTTGAACCCCCAAATTCTTTTGAGATTTTTTTTCCAGTAGAAGAAGCCCTTCCTCCACACTCTGATGGGGTGTGGTATAGTACATCCACAGGGCCAGTTAATAGCTTTTGTGTAGCTGTGTTCTTAGAAACTTGTAGCTCACTCCCTCTCTGGTTCTGGTATCAACCATATGACTTGGTTTGGGAAATAGGATAATAGCCAATTTAGTGTAATCAGGGGAATGAAAAGTCCTTGCTCATTTCCTACTTGTTCTCTTACTCCTCTGCATTTACCATGAAAACATGTTCAGTCTTCTTTTCTTGAAGAAGTGTCCATGGAAAGTAGAACTGAGTTGTCTTAGTCAAGGCCATCTGTAATATTTTGATTTATAATTAGAAGTATATTTCAGTCTTCATCCCCTTTTCTGGCACAGAGCTTCTAAAACCCCTGGAACTTCGTAAGTGATAAGAGCCATAAAGGTGTCTTTTGTTATGTTAATGAGGTGACTTTTGGGCCTCTCCTAAGAGTGGAGGCTGTTGTCAATGGAACCAACTAGGTAAGTAGAGGGTTGGCATTTTCAAACCCATCCCCTGCCCTCCAGGAAGGGGAAAGAGACTGGAGATAAATCAATGGCAAATGGTCAGTCATTTAATCAATCATGCCAATGCAATAAAGGCTCCATGAAAAACAAAAGGAAGTGGTTCAGAGAGTTTCCAGGTAGATGAATGGGTGGCTATTCAGTGACAGCAGTGCATCTGGAGAGGGCATGGGGGCTCTGTACCCCTCCCCATACCCTGCCCTTTGCATCTCTCCCTTCTGGTTGTTTCTGAGTCACATCATTTTATAGTAAACTGGCTATCTAATAAGTAAAATGTTTCTCTGAGTTCTGTGAGCTGCTCTAGAAAATTGATCAAACCCAAGATAGGATGTGTGTGTGAAAGGGGTGAAGGAAGTGGAGGGGTATCTTTGGAATCTCCAATTTATAGCAAGTGGGTCAGAAGCACAGGTGATAACCTAGATTTGGAATTGATGTCTGAAATAGTGGTGGGGGGCAGTCCTGTAGAATTGGGCTATGGAATCTGATGCTATCTCTAGGGGGACAGGGTCAGAATTGAGTTGTTTGCTGGTGTAGCGGGAACCCCCCTCAACATTGGAATTGGGTGAAGAACACCCAATTCGCCAGCCTGAACAGTCAGACACCTGTCAGCCTATGTGCTAGCTGACTGAGACACAGGAACAGTCTAAATTAGGCTTCTATACAAAACTGTTCTTAGTGGTACTACTGAAAAAGCAGCTGGAACTTGGGTAAAAAGCATATTGGTGTAAGATTTGAGATTAACCTTGTCAGCATACTCCTAATGTGATATCTCCCTGAGCTCATCAAGAGCCTCAGGCTTAGTAACAATAAGTATGTTAAATGCTGTGTTCAAGATAATACACTTAGTTTGCTTCATTCACATTTTGGGTACTAAAAACAACAAACAAAGCAAAAAAATAAATCTCCCATTTCTCTTTTTCCTTTTTTTCCTTTATCTGTTATGTTCTTCCCTTCTTTTCTTCTTTCATTCCCTATCCTTTTTTCCCCTTCCCTTCCAATTAATATAATCTGGCCTCCACAGCATAAAAATTCTTTCAAAATTAGACCATAAAATAAATCATGGTTGGAATCAAGTCTATTGTATAACAAGTTTCACACAAATTCTTCTATGGTATTGTTAACCTAAAAATAAAAGCCAAAGTGAGAGGGAACAAACATTTATTTGAGATCCAGAAGAATAGCTATTTCAGAAGCACTGATTTATACAGAAACCCCAAACTGTTCTGATTAGGAGGTGAAGGCAAGGGTTATTTATGAGAAAAAGGGGGTGGGGAATAATGAATAGAAAATGCGGATAAGCTAACATAATAATGCTAACTCGAAATAGTAACTTAAAATTTTTCAGTAGGTAATCATGACAGTTGTTTGGGATACAATACGCTTTAGGCCCACTCCAAAGGTTATGTTTTCAGTTTTAACTTTCTACAGGTTTGAGAAGTAAGATGGGCAAGGAAACTCTGACTCCATTTTAAAGTGGCTCCATTTATATTATTTCTCACAGTATTATGCTTATATTTGGGAAAATAATAAAAGTCTTTAATTGCGAAAAGATAAACATGTTTTTGTATATATAATAATATTTAGATAAACCATGAATGCATTATAAAATAATCATTTTCTTATGGGGGCATAATTAATACTGAGTAAATACATTTTGAGAGCATCATCAATTAATTGTTACTAAATAGAGAACTCTTACATCATAAACATCTCAGAAATTTATATTATATTATTTCACGTAATATATTTGCATCAGCAAGCAAGAACATATGAAAAAATTTACTCAGATCTTCAGATTTTGGTTTACATTTTTGAGAATTGTGCCTAATCAGTACACTGAGAAAGAGGTCATTGTCTTTATTTTTTCTTGTAAAATATTTCTTTTATTTCCCCCTCAAAATCATATTTAATGAATTTAAGGCAGAAATGAAGCTGATTTTTTTTTCTTGCTATCATTTTAAAAACCCAAATTGTTTAAATTCAATATGATGCTAGTTATTTTCTTTAGTCCTACAGATGATTTGAAAGTTATTTTATACACATGCACCAGCCTATAAAATAATGCATATGTGATGTAATATATACATGTAATAATGTATCTATTATATACATATATTGTATATTGTTACTTTAAAAGAGGGTGCCATTAGACATTCCATTTAACTATAAATTAAAGTATTCTTATAATATATCATTTTATCCTAAAATGTATGTTATAAATATCACTATTTATATTAAATCCTTTTGAGGTAAAGGGTAGCTCTGCTCCCACTTGCCCCTGGGGCCATACACCTGCTACAAAGAACGGTAGAAATAGAAAATAATAAGTCTCAAATAGTTGTGATGATTTGTTTTGGATTTACACTTTCCCTTATAATCAGAGAGTAGATACTAGATACGCCTTTGTTTCTGAGAATATAGAACCTGGGTTATATCTTCCATAAAATTATGTTCTGAAAGAAATAATTTGCTAACTATATCCCCACTAGCCAAAGGATATATGAGGTATCCTAGAGTACTTTTACTTCTGCTGGTTAAAAAAAAATACTTAATAACTATTGTATGACAGGAACTATGCTAGGTCCTAGAAATACAAAGGTGAAACACACATAACATTCTCTCAGCAGGAAGGCACAGACTAGGGAGGAAGACAGACAAGCACCCATAGTTTTAATGGATGATACAATGAGTATTATATCTGAAAAATTCAACATACTCTGCAGGAACTCTTCCCACCAAGAGAGATCTGACTAAAGCAATTAGTAACTTGGAATCGAGAGCGATAGAAGTCAAAGTACCATATAAGCTTGCTTCATTCCCAAATGTGCGCTGAACTCAGGCACAGACTTAATGTGAATTTTGATGAGGGAAACGACTTAGAACAGTGTCAAAGGGTCATTACTTCGCATTATCTTTATGTGAGTACTTTTACTTTTCCATAGAGAGTGCAAAGAACTATTAAATGTGAAGTAGAATTCTCTTTTAAAATCTTTAGTTTCTATCCTGAGTAAGCCAAATAGAGATAAAAACACAAATAATAACAAAAAATTGTAAAATTTATTTATAAATAATGCCATTTGGTAAGTTAGTGATATTATGCAGGACTATTTCATAGAATCATCAGCTGGAAGAACAGTTATTGAATTTAATGGTTTCATATGTTAGAGATTAAGAAACAGACACTTGAAAAATTAATATTTTGTCCAAGGTCAAGCAATGAGTACTTTTAGTTCTTAGTTCAATTTGTCCATTCTAGGACTCTAATGTAAGCTCAGAGGTAGAAGAGAAATGATCCTATTGCATCTGGAGAAAAAAATGAAGCAAACATTTTTCAGAAGTCTTATTTGGCCTGTAATTTTACTGCCTTCTCCATTATGCTTCAGAGAATCTGACACAGAAGCTTTGAAAGCAGTGAGTTCTGAACACAAAAATAGAATGTCTATGGTTTTATTCATATTTAGGAGCAGCAGTTTGAAGAAAGTGAAGCTGCAGCTGTACTTTTCCATGTTACTTAGCAACTGGTATGAGTCAAGAAAAATTACTGAAACTCATAGGCACTGGTGGGAGCATGACAAACAGCATTTGAAAAAATCCTATAAGGTTGATCTACCTGTCGACTATTAACATGCTATTAAGAAATAAAATAAGGGTCATTCCTATATTAATGATGTAAATTAAATTTTAAAGAGAGGCACTGACTGTGTAGGGAGCCTCCTATCACAACTGGCACGGCGCCTGTCAGAATCCTCAGTCAGATTTACTTAACTAAACTATTAGGCAAATATTTCTGGCCTGAGCCACTGTTTTAGTTTATAGAAGATGAGGATAAGTTTGCTTCTGTGCACTGACACAATTTTGGGGAAATTATTAATGGCATGATTATGATTTGTCAAAATGAAAAACAATAAATCCTTTTAGATATTTAAAATGTTTCTAAAATCACCATATCCAAATATGTAGTGTGTGTGTGTGTGTGTGTGTGTGTGTGTGTGTGTGTGTGTGTGTGTTAAGTGAGGCAACCCTTGGTTGACCTCACAGATAGCAAAATCCTTGTCAGTTTATAATCTCTTATTTTTTACTTTTTATGCCTACAGCACCTTCCTAGGTGGTTTCCCATCCAAGTACTAACCAGGCCCGACTCTGCTTAGCTTCTAAGATCAGATGGGATCAGGGTTGTTCAGGGTGGAACAGCTGTAGACCATAAGACTTTTAAGTAAGAAGAAATTAAGATTAAAAAATGAGATACTGTATAGAACAAATCAGTAAAAGATGCTATATGAGAATATTATGAGTTACTGGATACTCAGAGAGTATTTTATTTTCAAAAGTAAGAAGTGTTCTCTAAAATCATAGATAAAGTAATTATTTCCAAATAGAACACTATAATATTTAAAATTTGATAAAAATGTTGATTATATAAAAAAAATAAAAGCATACTATAAAATATTTTTTAAAACCCTAGAAAGGATGTATCTCAGCAAAGTTTGTAGGAACCCAATATATACTGAATATGTTTTAGATTTTCATGCATACAGTTTTCCTGAAAAAACAATTTCTAAAAAATTAAAAAATATTTTTTCAGTGGTTGTGGTATATAAACATTTAAAATCAATAATCATCAATAACTTGAACTAAGCTTTTTCTTTCTCCTAATGCAAATCAGATAGGCCTGCCTAAAATCAGTCTCTGAGCTTATCTGTACTCCTGCATCATTACTACCTTCATCTTAACAGAGGCTTCTGTTGATTTTTATTTAAAATACAAAAACAGCCTTTATGATATTGCTATTCCAAATGTTCTTTTAAAAATCTTCAGAAAGTCAGAGTGATCTTTATAAAATATATTACTATATCAATTCAATTGTTTCAAATGTCTTGCACAACTTTCAACTATCTCATAAACCACTTACTAAGCTTAGTTATTCAATTAAAAAAAATTTTTTTTTAATCTGTTCTAGAATCCCTCAGGATATGGCTGCAGGTTTTCCTTAACACACAAATAAGCTTGCTTCACCTCAGGGTCTTTTTAACCTGCTGTTCTCTCTGCCTGGTATATTTCCCATATTCTTGAAGATATGGTCTCAACTCAAATATGACTTTAGAGATTTTTTTTATCCCAAAAAATGTTAAATAGGGTCTTGTATTAAACAACCAATCTATATTACTTTTAAATTTATTTTTATGAATATACTGATATACTAAATTAAGTATTTAATCAATATTTACTTGTTTATTATCTCTATGTCTCCATTGGTTTACAAGGTTCTTGAGAACAGAGCCTTTGTACAAATTGTTTATTGGTGTCTTCTCAACACTGAGAACACATGGGTTGCATCTTCTGCACCCAATAAATACTAGTTAAATACATGGACAACATTCAATACAGGCACTTATTGGTGGAATGGAAATATACTACTATAAACACACCTGATGAAGATGATAAAAGACAGAATGTATTGTAGATTGAAAGAAGTAGGTAAAAGAAATATGGGAATGTATAAAATAGTGGTTTTTAAATTCCCTACCAGTGGACAAGCTGGTCTCACTTACAAAGGAAGCTTTAGGGCTGGTATACAATAACTCATGCTCTATTCTCTACCACAGTAAATGCTGAAGTCTCTTGTTGAGATGATAGCATCATAGTATGTCAGCCTAGATTCACTAAATGACATAGCATAAAAAGAAATGAAGCTTTGACATGTTATAAAACTAAGTCATAGGCCCTACATCTCCCAAGAATTCTGTGGACAGACTTCAGAGTTAATTCATCCATTTAAATGATAAATAAAATATTGAGTGTATATGTATTTATCTGAGAAAGAGGCTCATAGTTTGCTCAGAACTTCAAAAAGATCCTTCATTTCTTTGCGATTATCACAGCTTTCCACAAACCCATAAAATGATCAAACCAAAAATTGAAACAAAAACAAAACAATTCGGTTTACATACAGATAAAAAGATTTCACATCAAGTTGTAGTGAGTGAAATTATATTAAAATCCAAGTCACATTACTAATCTTTACACTGTTTCTATAGTATTGTTTTTTTATATTTTATCTATTCTGAAAAGAGAACATTTATGTATTTATTCATTTGTATTGAACAATATTAGTTAATGAGGTCCTAAACTAATTAATTTCTTCACAGAGGATTTAATATTACTCTAATGAAAAACCACAAAGAACAGGAAACTTCATATATCTAGTAAATCAGAATTTCATTCATTTGTTTAGAGTACTAGTGGTAAAAGAGGGTTCTAAGAGCACAGATTTTTCCGAAAGAAAAATCCTGGGTTTGAATCCTAATTACTGATAATGTTATGACCTTGGATGAATTACTTAACTGCTCTGTGCTACAGTTTCTTCATCTGTAGAGTTATGACTGTAATAGTGCCTGCTTGTGATTATTGCAAGAAGATTTGGTGTATGCGAATGAAGAGGTGTGGTACAGTAAGTATAAGAGTTCTCATTTTGTATGGTTCTGATATGTGGTATTTTTATTTACCATGGTTTAGCTAACTAACATCATCCCTCAAAAATAAAAGTTCAAATATCAGTTAGCATGCTATATTAACTGCTCACTCTCCAATATACAAATGACTATAGAAACAACAGATATATGTCATAATCAGTGGCCATTCACATCACTTCTTTCCAAGTCTGTTAGGGATTAATCACTGCATATCTGTTCACACAGTTCACACAGGCAGCAAAGCATGTAGTTGAGTCTCCTCCTTGTCTCACTGAAATAAACCAATGTGACATTTTGTAAAAATGGATAACTGAAAGAGGAAATGAGACAACAAAGATACAAGTGAAGCAAATAAGTGAAAAGAAATAACACTAAGTGAAATTAGAAGCATAAGATAAATGGAATTGATGGAAATAGTTATTAATATATATGAGTAAAATGATTATGACAGAGAAGATGAACATGTCTAAGGGGGAGTAATGCTGGCAGAAAACTTCAGGTTAAAGGTATTTAAATGCCTCTCAGAGGTATTTCACAACATTAAAAGCTAGAGATGCAATGTTGCAAGCTGATCTCAACTTCGAAAGGTGAATGACAATTTGTCAGCACACAGAGAAGATACTCACTCTTTATCATAAATTAAACAACATGAAGTAGAAGGCAAGTGATGTTGAAAGCACTCCTCATATTTATTTATCTAAAATAAATAAGAATCAACCCGATTCTCAAGGTTTCAATGTTTTAAACTGCAATGTATTAAATAAATGTTAATTTCATTTATTTTATTTTCCTGTATATTTATAACCTACCATGATTTAATGTTTGACAAAATAAAGATCATAGAATAATTGCAATCTTTTCCACTGATTTTGATTACTATGCATGAATTAAACAGTCATTTTTATCATGTGGTACTTCCATGGAAAGTGAGAACAGACTGTGTTAAATGAAAGTTAGCTACTGATTATTGATAGAACTTTATTTATATCATTATTATCTGCCTTTGACATTTTTGAGTTTTTTCTTTTGTTCAATTTCATCTTGCTTGTACAGGTTTGTATAGATTCTTTACTAATTAAAGTGTCTAATCTTTTCTGCTAAAGTGGTTAAAAAATATTCCACTTGCAGATTTTAGTTCTTGACCTTGAATATGTTATTTTTTATTATAGAAATTTAATATTTTAAATTAACGACATTGGTTTGCATTTGCTTTTTGTTCTAGTTCTTCTGTACTAAATGCACTAGTTAAATAGCCTTTGAGTAGTTAAGTTCTAATCTTTCATTATCTGTAAAGTAGAGATAACATTACTATCGACCTCATACAGTTTTTGTGAGAATTAAATGTGTATACATGTGTTAAACCTTATAACACAGGCTACCTCATACATAGAACTATCTATATCAAATTTATTTTTCTTTTTAGCAAGTATAAGTAAGTCTATTAGAAGTTGAATTAGAGCAATAAAAATATATGTCTGCTATCATTAGAAGACTCACAGTCTTGTGGAAGACAGAAGTAAAGGTGCTCGAATAGTGATAAGCGTTAGAATAGAGATGAAAAACAAAGGAGACCAAGAGAGCATACCTGAAAGTAAGCCAACCCATATTGTTGGCATCAGGGAATTGATTCCAGAAGAGATGACAATCATACTGAAATCAAGGTGAAGAAAGACAGTTAAAATGATGACCACATGATGTGCAAATAAAGAACTTACCAAAAAAAAAAAAAAAAGCCAAGATTTAGGAAATACATGTGGCTCTGGACGGCTGGAAAAAAAACTAAAGAAAAGGCATATTATAAAGTACGATGTAAATCATTATAGGGAAAATTGAAAGATACTGACAGAGGATGAACAAACATATTTGCAATGTAGAAAATTCAACCTGGGAGTGGAAAGAAGACTGGCTTGAAGAGAAACAAGGCAGAGCAAAAGTAGAAAGCAGCGAGAGGAATGACCCACAGTAGAGATGACGGGAACCTGAATAATGGCAGTAGTGGCAGCTTGTGGAAGACAGAAGAATTTGGGAGGTACAAAGGAGATATTAAGGAAGAATATCTATAGACTTGATACCGAAGAGATGTCTTGGCCATAAAGAGGCTAAATTTAAAGGTGAATTCCTAAGAGAAAAAAATTCTGAGTATGTAATTTAAAAGCATCAAATCTTATTATAGGTAACCCTTGTTTTTTAAATATGACATTAATTTTAGAAGTCAGTTCAGCAATATCTCTTTCATTTCAACTATACAGCTAGACATTTAACTACAGATAAAAATATATTCCTGATTTTGGTTTATAAAGAGGTGAATTACATAACAGTACTTTATCTCAAAGGGTTTAAGTTTTTGTAAAAAAATTCTCAGCTCTTCAGAGCAGAATGTGACATTCTGGGTACATCTGATTCATTTGTGTCTCTGCGTCCTTTTCCTGAGGACCCCAAGGAGAAACTGCTGTCTGATTTAAGCAGCAAGTATTGTGTGCTTCTTCTTAGTAATTGTTTTGTTTGTATCTCATTATCATTGTAAATTTTATAACTTACAAACTTTTTAAGTCAGATCTATTTTTGTGATTTATATACAGAAGACTTGTGGATTACTATGATATTTTTCTTTTTTTACTCCACTTTGTTCCTTTTTTCTTAAGTGGCAATCTTATCTTTTCACTTTATGCATCCTTGCAAGATATCTTAAATCATTTTGGGAACAATATATGACAAGAATACTGGGTCAAAATCATTCCACAGCATGATCCTTTCTGCATTGGGAAATGTGTTTTTCAGACATTAGAGGATGGAGAGTCCTCTCTCTCCCTTCTGTACATTCTGTAACATCCCTCTATGAAGAATCACTTTCCAAGAAGTTGATACTTTGGACATATACATACTTTTCATAAAAGTATTTGAACTATACAGTTACTACTTCTGTGATTCTGAGCATCTATCCAGTCCCTGCCTGCAACTCTGTCCAAGAAAATGATGCCCTTTTGATAAGTGTAAAAAGAAAACAGCCACTAGGGTATTCACTTACTGTAGAGACAGACATCCTTCCTCACTGTGTAATCAGACACTGGACAGCCCCCCTCTCCGTTAATGGTCAGGTTGTGGTATGAAATGTAGTCTACAGAAAAGTCTCACTGATACCCAGTCTTTGACATTTTCTAACTCAGTATTGCTAAACGCTCCTTAGAAAATTCTACTAGAAATTTCAAATTCATTATAGTATGAAAAGATGATCTAATTCAAAGGCATTTCTGCTTTGATAACTTATCTACCTTTAAAAATCAAATTTCTTATTTCTATTTTTTGGATGCATAGGAAGGAAGAGAGAACATTTTGACAGCATTTTAAAGATAATTGATACTGATAGAGAAAATCATATAGCTTTGAACTAGAGCATAAAAATGACAAATCTATTACATGTTTTTTTTCTTTCTCTCTCTCCAACTTTAGGCACTTGTCCTAAAATGAATCTAATGCATATAAAGGTAGCCTTGTAATATTTCAGGCTTACATTTTGATGCATCTGTTATTAGAGCTTAAAAGTCTGCTTCCAAAAAAATGAAAATGTATATCGTACAGATAGCAGAGGGGAGAATGTGGTCTTAAAGAGAATTGTGACATTTTCTTCCACTGTATTCTGTCTTTAGTGTAGAAGACATATTTTATCTTCTCTGGGTAAAAAGGTTGCTTGGAAATAGAATAAGCTGGAAATAATTCTATTCTTAGTAGCAGAGCTTGCTAAACTGATTTTCTTAATTAAGGATTTAGATCAATAAAATAAATTATTTCCATTTTGGCATACTGCATTCTTTATGTCAAAATGTAATTCCTCGTTTTTTTCTTATATGGGATGAAACCAATATATTAATTGATGTGATGTGTAAACAAGCTCTTCAGTTATTAAAAGAAAACCAAATAAAATAATAAACAAATCTCTGAAAATGAATATTGGTATTTTTATAGAAGTAGAGGAACACATGAACCTAAATAGTCTCTCTTGGTCAGGAGTTAACATAATAAAAATTGTTTTTAGGTGGCTTCTATTATTTATATTATCATTAACACCTACAGGAGGGACTAGATTTTATACCCTCAACTTCTTTGTATTTGATATATAAACCCTGATATTTCTTTCTAAATAATGTTGAAGACATTAAATTGAAACAATGTACTTAAAAGCTTTTGATGTGTGTATAGATTTTAGGATGTGATGTCCTGAACTTGGTTCCATTTTCCTCTGATCCCAACACTATGGTACTTTTCTTTCATCTTATAACAAATGCTATGATCTTTGTGCAGTTGGGTGCATCTGAGGCATGGGTAAAACTTGGGATGAATATCTTCATTACAGTGCTAGAAATGGGCTAGAGGACAGAGGGTCCAACAAATACTCTGACCTTTGGCTCCCCAGGCTGAAGTTAATTCTTTCACCCTAACATCTCATTAAAAAAAAGTGCACTTCGTTATTGTGCTTGTGGGCTTGGTTTTTCCTGCTTTCCCACTGTGAGAATATAGAGATTCTGAAGAGCAGCAAGGTCTCCTCAGCCTCAACAGAGTGCTCACAGCCTGCACTGTAATACAAGGCTATAGTCACACTCCACTGTCTTTGTACTTTCAGGGTTCCCACAGAGATATGTACTCTCACAAACAAACCTGAATTTCCAGGAGTACAAAAGAAAAATAACAGCCCACCAAAGGAGGCCTAACAACCAAAGAGATGATAATCAGGCAGAATAATCACAATATACACTAAGTGAACTTCTTAATGAGAACTGAATAAAAAAAAAAAAAAAAAAAAAAGACAGAGAGCATATGGAGACCAGCGAAGAGCACACTTGTCCCAAACTAAAACACTAAATCTAAAACCAGAAACCAAAAGCAACACACACACACACACACACACACACACACACGCGCGCGCGTGCGCGCACACACACACACACACACACACACGAACACATGTGTGCTCACTCTCGCCAATGATATCTAAAAATAACAAGAGTTACTCCCCCAAATAAAAAGTCATATGAAGCTTAAAAAGTACAATTTCATCTTGAACTTCACTTTAAGAATAGAAGGAGAAAGTAGTCTCCATTTAGATACAAATTTGAGATCTAGAACAAGAGTTAGCAGTTTTTCTGCAAAGGGCCAGAAAATAAACGTTTCAGCCTTGTAGTAGCCTGCTAGTAGGGTAAAGTCTCAGGTCCTAAGAGTAAGTAAAAATATACTTAGACATTTTTTAAAAATATATTTAATGAAAGAGTATTCATAATAGAGGGGGAAAAGCAAAGATGAAAGCCAAAAAATAAGTAGATGACTGAGCAGGTCATAGTACATCCACGTTCTATAGTATATGTTAAGTACAATTTACCCAAAGGAAAGTATGGTAGCTTTTTAATTTACAGGGAAGGCTCAGGAAGGGAGAGGTGCTAGTCATGGAAAAAATAAAAACAAAGAAAAAATAAAAGCTCATATATAAAATGAAAACATATAAATCTCAATTTATAGTACTATTACTTTGTTTGTAACCAGTGGGTTGTGTTTACCCTTGTCCTGCTAAACATATCACTATTTATACAAAACAGTCACATGAAGAATGGCACACTTACATTCTAAGATTGAAGGATGGATGTTAGAACAAGAAAGGCCAAAGGAATCAGGAGTCAGTCATCTTGTTACACACATGAGAGAAATAAAATGCCACAGACTGTACAGAATGTTCAAGATCTGAAATGTATTAATGACCAATGCAAAATAATTTTTCTTAGGATTTCTATAGGCATTTTTTTTAAAAAAACAATCCCTGTGTCCTTATGCCAGTGCATTTTGTACATGACAACTCAGATTATTCAGGTTTGTTTTTCACCTGGATCACTGGGAAAGAATTCACACTAAAAATCAAAACCATGGAAAACATCACTGATGGACACACACTTAGAAGACCTTGAAATCTTTCCTAGTTCTAAGATAATGCTCTAGCTGTGGCAAATACTCATGGCTCCTAAGGATGCTCTTTGGGTTCTTCTTTTTTCTATTCTAGTATGTGTGATTTAGTTTTCTTTTCTCTATGACGTTGCTGAAAACAAAGATTAAGACTATCTATTATTTAACAAAATGAACCTTTTAATATTGAAATATTTTTAAGTTGTAAAAACAAGACTTCCATTACTACAAGAATAACATACATATCAGCATTTCATTGCCTCCTTTCCAACATAACTCAGTCATGAATGGTCACAAATTCGATCCAAGTACAGAAAAAAAGGTTTTTCAAAAGATTTTGATTTGAGGACGAAGTCATGTGTGCATGTGTGTGCGTGTGTGCGTGTACATGCATGCTTTTACCATACTTACTTGTACATATTTTCATTTAGTTTGCTGTTTTTGTTTTTTAATCACAAATGGAAGACTGTTAATAAATTTCTATTAAATCATTAATTATAGAATCAGTCTGTGCTACTATTCCTATTCTAATTAACAACAACAAAATAATGCAGTGGTACAATCAGTTTTGCTGATATTTTGGTAGGAGAGGCCATACCAATTGACATTACATAAGTGCTAGGGAAGAAGGTGGTTTATATTAAAGTGATAATCATAGAACAAAAGGGGTCTAGAGGGAAATACAAACATAACAATGTTCTTTATATTTTATAGAGATAGTTCCTTAGTGTTTCTTTGATTTAAAAATCTTTGACTCTTTGCCTCAGTTTTCAAAGTATATTTCATCTCAGGCATTCAGAACAGCAATTGTTAAGCTTTATTCACAAGTATGTATTTGTATCCTAAGAATTTCAGTCTCTTGAAGGCCTGATACTAAACATTCAGAGGTATTTAGGACAAGTTCCTTTTATTGCTTCTTTTTGTTGAAGAGAATAACTTGAATAATATAAATGTCTTCCTTGGTAAGTAGAAAGGAGACACAAACAGTGCATGATGACTTAATTAAACTGATTGAATTGCAATTACAACTCTACCTCTTGCTAGCTCTTTACATTTAGGTGAGTTTTAAAATAACTCTCCTACAGAATTTTCCCACCATAAAATGAAGATAATAATATAATTGAAGCAAAGTGTTATTGTAAGAACAATACATGTAAAGATCTTGAAAAAACCCTTACACAAAGTAAGTGCTCAGTAAATGCAATCTATTATCATTGTGACTTGGTAAATATGTCTCTTTCTTAGAACATTTAGAGCGAGCAGCAAAATGTGAGAATTACTCTTAGTGTCATTTAGTTTTACTGTTTCATTTCACATACATATAATTAAATGTGTGTGTATGTGTATGTGTGTGTGTGTGTGTGTAACTCTTAATTCAAGTCGGCCAGAAACATGCTTTAATATTTCTAGAATAAAGCCAGAAATATTAGCAATAAGATTTAGATGGCAAGATGAAAGCCAACAAAGGGTTAAGAAATATAATTACGGTTAATTGACTCCTTACACTTTCCTAAGTTACCAGTCTCAGGAATACTCACATTATGTGTTTAAAGTACTATAAAACTGCTATCATCCTTAGTTAAAAGATCAAGATCACTGTAGATTCAGCCTTCATTTATTCTATCATCGAAACAAAATGAAGGTGCACCATATCAAAATGGCATATTCTTCAGGTATTATAATAGACTAAATTGTGTCCCCCAAAATTTACATGTTGAAGCCCTAATCTTTAGTACTTTAGAATGTGACTCTATTTAGAGATAGAACATTTAAAGAAGTAATTATAGTTAAGTGAGGTTATAACTGGGGTCCTAATCCAAAATGAATGGTGTCCTTATCAGATAATGCAAAGGTATCTGGAGACATGCACACAGAGGAACGTCCATGTGAGGACACAATGAATAGGTGGCTGCAAGACAAGGAGAGGTCTTAGGAGTAACAAACCTGCCAGCACCTTGATCTTAGACTTTCAGCCTCCAGAACTGTGAGAATATTAATTTCTGTTTTTTTAAGCTACCCAGTCTGTGGCATTCTGTTATGCGTCCTAGCAAACTAATATAGGTTTTGAACATGGATCACCATCATAATAGTTCTTGTGCTACCGTTATCATTCCTAAATCAATCATATACGGATGAGAAAATAACTGTGCAACTCTTCCACTAAAACCAATAGTCTTTTACACCCTATATAATGTTTCTCCAATTCGTGGAAGAATTACACTCTGTGGATTTTGTTTTAACCATTCTTTCATCCTTAGCTTCTAGGAAAAAGTACAGGTAAAGATACCCTCATCTCCCAATGCTTACCTTCTCATACAGGGTGTAGGGGACTGTAGGAAAGTGAGATTCAAGGACTGCTTCTTTTGTCTCCAAGCTTCTACATAAAAGTCATACAACTTGGAGCTGAATTAAGATAAATACTAATCTCTAGCCAGCTCAAGACAATACTAGACGAATATCACAAAAAGGCTTGTCTTTCAGGGCCTGAAGAACCTAGGAGACTAAAGTATTGCTTGCTACTTCCATCACTTCCACAAATTTCTCTAGGAAATTTAGACTGTCTTCATAGTTCCTGTGTATGTGTAGCTGTTGTTCTTGAGGCCCAAAGCCATCAGGTCTTTTAGTAGCTGATGTGTCAGCTCCTGCTCATATTAACCACAAGAATGAAAACCTTTTGAATCCCATATGGTATGGGTCTATTTCTCTTTGAACCTGTCATTTGCCTATCTTCTAGTAAATTCTAGTTAAAGGAGCCTGAAAATTTGGGGTAGCAGTTGTGTGGGGATAAGACAAATAATAGCCAGATGGGTTAGCCTTATAATCAGCAGAGCTTGATAATTCCAAGAACTGCAGAACATCTACATATCCTCCAATTCTACTGAGTCATTGCTTAGCAGGATGTTGAGTGTATCATGCATAAATGCCTAACAGATGTTGCAATCGTCCTCTCTTAAGGAAATCTATTGAAGGACCTGATCCCTATTGCCTTTGTATGTTTGCTAAATCCATTCCATCTCTTTAAAGGCACCTCTGCATCACTTGCTGCGGAACAGACTTCTAGGGCTTACCCTCCCTTTTCTGTTGTTCTTGGTCACAAAGACGACTGAGATTTCAGGGCAGGCTTCAGTTTTCAAAATAACATTAGGATAAGCCTATCAGTTTTATCTTCATTTGACACATGAAGAAAATAAGGTTTAAGTAGATAAATGACTTGTTCCAGGTTACCAGCTGGTTGATGGAACTGATATTCAAACACAAGAAGTGGTTTCTAGGCTTGCATCCTTAAGTACCAATTTATTACTTATGCTCTTTTGCAAAATTAATCTCTCAAATTCTTTTTCATCTTCATGTTATTATATTCCATAAATTTGTTGTATGATTTTGACACTGGTAAAATTGGGTTTGTAAAATCACTGTTCAGAAATGGTTGGAGGTAGGAAGAATGTGAAGGGTGCATAGAGCTAGCTTATCATAAAAAATGAGGTAATTTAGTTTTGATAGTAGGAAATCACATTGAAAACTCAACTTCCTTACTAGATAAACTTATATTGCTATTGGAGCTATCAAATGCTCAAATAAGAAACTAATTA
Source organism: Cynopterus sphinx (assembly GCA_030015415.1). Classification (NCBI taxonomy): domain Eukaryota; kingdom Metazoa; phylum Chordata; class Mammalia; order Chiroptera; family Pteropodidae; genus Cynopterus; species Cynopterus sphinx. The sequence continues at coordinate 28,494,680 of CM057381.1, forward strand.
GACATTTGATTTAAAGAGCAGTCAATAACTTTTAGTATACACATGAACAAAATGGCCATTTACTTGATAATTGTCTTTCTTAACTAACCTCGGATCATTTCTTTAAGCTTTTGGACCTTGTAAAGTGCACCAAAGAAGTGAGCACGGGGTTAGTTAAACTACATGCTATTAGAGGTGATCTAAGTCTGGCATCTCCCTCTTAATATTACACTGCTGTAGCTTGTCAGATTTTACCTTTGGATTCCTGAACTTAAGACCAGATCTTTTTCTGCCCAGCTTCTATTTTCAGTTCAGACTCCATGCTTATTGAATCAGGAAGAACTTTTAAAGGAGATATTTATGTACAGATAATTTGACATCTGACTCTTCTAGTTTTTACTTCGAAGGCTCCTAACCAGCCTCTCTAATTCTATTCTTGACTCTATTTATCCATTATCTGAACTGTGTCCACAGTGATTCAAAAGCGATAAATAAGCATGTAAGTAAAGAAATTAGATCATGCCATCTTTCTTCTTAAATATCTTAAAGGGTTTTTCTTCATATTTAAAATAAAATTCCAACTCTTCATGACAATCTACAAAACTCAGCTTTATCTGGCCCCTGACTTGACCATCTCATGCGAATTCGAGTTACTATAAAATTATGTTAATCAAGATAGTGTGGTATTGGCAAAAGGATAAATAGACTAATGGTACAGAATGAGAAGCCAATAAATAGACCTACAAAAACATCAACTGATCCTCGATCAAGGAGCAAAGGTAATTCAATGGAAAAAGAACTGTTTTCAACAGATAGTTCTGGAAAGATTGTGCATCTACATGAAGAACAATAAACGTATACACAGATATAACATTTCTGACATATACATAAATAACTCAAAGTGGATTATAGACATAAATGTAAAGGTAGAATTAAAAATAAAAACTTGTAGGGGATAACACAGGAAAAACCTAGATGCCCCTGGGTTTAGTTGTAACACCAAATGCACTCTCCGTGAAAAAAAAATTTGGACTTCATTAAAATAAAAAACTTTTTCTCTGTGAAAAATACTGTTAAGAGAATAAAAAGACAAGCCACAAGTTGGGAGAAAATATAAAATGTATATCCTGTAAAGAATTTGAATCCAGAATATACAAAGAAGTCTTAAAACTGAAAAGAATAAAAACAACCGATAAAAAATGAGCATATGGTCAAAATAAACATCAAGATATAAGATGACAAACATATAAAAAGACACTCAACATTTTGTTACTAAGTAACTGTAAATTAAAATAATGAGAAACCACTGCACATCTGTTAGAATGGCTAAAATACAAAACACTGACAACACAAAATGCTGGTGAGGATGTGGAGAAACAGGAATTCTCATTCTTTGTTGGTAGAAGTGCAAAATGGCATAGTCATTTTGGAAAAATAGTCTTCTGGTTTCTTAGCTAAACATAATCTTACTATATGGTCCAGCACTCACGTTTTTATGCAAAGGAACTGAAAACTTATATTCATATAAAAACCTGCACACAAATGTTTATGGTCATATTATTAGTAATTGCTGAAATTTGGAAGGAACCAGGATTCCTTCAGTAGATGAATGAACAAAGTGGTACATCTACGCAATAGAATATTATTCAGTGCTAAAAAGAAATGAGCTATCAAGCCATGAAGAGACACGGAGAAACTGTAAATACATACTATAAAAAGAAAGAAGCTGATCGGAAAACTACATAGTATATGATTCCAACTATATGATATTTTGGGAAAGTCAAAACTATGGAAACGATAAAAAGATTAATGGTTGCTAGGACTGGGTAGAGGAAGGCAGGCCATGCATATATGGAAAATGGAAATGTTAAGACAGTGAAACGATTCTATATAATACTGTGATGGTGGGTATAAAACATTATTCATTTGTGAAGACTTATAGGTCTATGCAAAACTAAGTATGAATCCTTAATATAAACTATGGGCTTCAGTTAATAATGTATCAATATTAGTCCCTCCATTGTAACAAATATACCACACTGACACAGATATTAATAATAGGGGAATCTGTTGGGAAAGAGGTTGAAGGGGAAGCGTATAGCAACTCCTTTTTGCTCAGCTTTTCTGTAGACTAAAGTTGCTCTAAAAAATGAAGTCTATTAATTAAAAATATATGACAAGTGGCTAAATAGTAATGTACTGATAAGTTCCATTAGAGGTTGGAGAAGAAGCATATGAGGGTAATCTGGAAAAATCTGTCCTGCGATGAAGGTGGGGGTTTGGACTAGGCCTCCAAATTGCTTAGAATGTGGATAGGTAGAAAAGAAGAAATAGAGAATTCCAGATGAGGAAGACAAATATACAAAAAACTGGTAAAAAATTTCTTGATATGTCATCAAAGCTTGAAAATGATCACTGAGTTCACTTTTGAGCCCCAAATCCATATGTTAAAGTCCTAATATCCAATATGGTATGAGAAAGTGTGGCCTTTGGGCTTTGCCCTCATGATTAGGATTAATGCTCTTATGAAAGGGATCCCACAGAGCTCCCTAGTCCTTTCCCCCAAGACTGTACAAAAAATCTACAACCTGGATAAGGGCCCTCACCCAAACAGGCCTGCGTCATGACCTTAGGCTTCCTGTCTCCAGAACTGTGGGCAATAAACTTCTGTTGTTTATAAACCACACAGTCTCTGGTATAATGTTGCAGCAGCCTGATGGACTGAGACAGCTGTTTTTTTTTTTTTTTAAATACCCAATATTGGTGCTTGTCAAGGTTAAATGGGATAAGCTTTTTCCTTCCAAGTAGTGAGGATGGACATGTGTATTCATTCAGTTATGCAGCATGGAAAGACTGAAGTTAACTGGGGAGCTGAAACTGGTCTTGTGTTGTTTCTGTTTTATCTCTGTAAGCAAAAGTGAACTGTGTAATCACCAAAGAAATGTCTAGAACAGAAGGTAGGCCGTGTTTACTCCACCAGAAGGCATGGGTACATCATAAAAGGACCTACTAATTGATAAACTTTTCAATGTCTTAGGAGCAGCTATTTCTGTTTAATTCCAACTACATCCCTCCTACTAAAGCACCTACTGAACCAGAGGTCACAGCTCTTGATATGTATTCTCTGAAACGAGCAAAAGTAGGAACTTTTTTTAACAAGCTAATGAGCTCCTACGTATACTCCTTTCTGATTTATACCAAATCACACAAGCATCCTCCTAATTAAAATGTTGGAAAATAACTGTAAAATTCTCAGACTTGATAAAATGGCAAGTTTCTGGCACCTGGATTATTGGTCTCTTAGATCCTTCCAGAAATAATGCCAATATCTGGGTTTCCTGCCTCTGCAATGAGTTTCCAGCCTGGATTCCTTGCCTTCAAATTTTTTTCTACAACTAATATGCTGCCTTTATTACCTGCTGCCCTTTCCCTGAAACCTGCTTCCACCAATAGCCCGCTTAGGAGACCATACAGATTTCCTCAGTAGCCAGCCCACTGTGGTTCAGGGCCCTTAGACATTGCTCTCCTGGGCCAGATAAAGATTTGTTTGTCCTTTACACGGAGGAATACGTGAAATACTAGGTGCATTTATTATCATGAAATCATCTAAGCACTTAAACGTTCCAGATTCAGCGACTAAATGATTAGTTTGTATAATTCTAAAAAGCTCCGTGAGGTGGGTACTAATATCACCTCTACAGCGTAGGAGAGGAAAATGAGGCACAGAAAGGTTAAATGATTTAACCAGTCACACAGTTAATTAAGACAGTCCGAACCCAGCTGGTCCGAGTCCACCCCGCATTTACCCTGCACTTGGGTTGGTGTCGGTCAAACTTGGGATGCAAATCGGGTTGGGGGGAGGTGGGGAGGAGGTTGGGAAGTGATAGACTTTGCCAACGGCATTTTGCTCTAACGGGACTCGGAGGCACCTGGAGAGCAGATCCGCCCCTGCCCTTGGCCCCTATTGGCGGCGCTTACCTGGCTGCCCCAGGCAACGACCTGCGGCTGGTGCGGGCGCTCGGCGGGGCGGGGCGGGGCCTGGCGCGAGGGCATCCCCGCGGCGCGGGGCTCGTTCGCGTGGCCGGGGCGCTGACCAGCCACCGCCCGGACCACCGTGCGGGAGGCGGCGGCCGCCCTGCGGCTCTCGGCCTTCGGCAGCTGGCGGGGCGCAGAGGCATGCGGGTAGGTGCTCTCGGCCGCCTCCAGGGCCTGGGCCGGGTGGGACGCGCGGGAAGGGTGGGCACCGCCGGGGTTGGGACGCGCCCCGCACCCACCCGGTCCGCGCCGCTGCGGCGAGCAGTGGGCGCCACGACCTGTTGAATCCGGGACAGCGGCGGCCCACTCGGGCGCCCCCGCGGTATTGGAGGATCGTGTATACATATATATATTTTCCCCAGCAGGTGGATTGCCTGCACAGCCCAGCTTTTGCTAAGTTACTCGAAACTTTAACTTCACCTTCACTGCTCCTTTCTCTACGCGCGCTCTACGTGCCCGGCAATCGAATAGGTCCCCAGCATGTGCTCCACAGCATTATTTGTGACAAGTATGATGGTCTTTAGGATTTGTAGAGCTCTTTGCCCTCGGCTCAGCCATAAACCTTGACTCCACAATATGGCCAGGGACCAAATGCTTCGCTCATCAACCTTGTTCTGCAGACCGGTGGGATTCAGGTGTTAACCTTGTCTCCTCAGACTCTTCCTGGGAGAGATGAGAGGTGTCTGTTATATAAACTCTAGTGGCAGGACTTCCTCTAAAATACATTTTCTAGTTGGAGTTACTGTGGAGAAGTAATATTTCAATAAATAAAAGTTTCGACTGTTTGTTTTAACACTAACGGGACATTAGGAAGGAAGTTAGGTTTTGCCAACCAGGTAAATCTTTCAAGCCATCGCCTAGGAGCTTGATTTCTTCAGATGTGCACACCAATGAATGGAATCAGATGATTCGTTCTGAAATTTCGATTCTAGAATACTTGTGTGATTTATATGATATACAAATAATGGTTTGCTCTTTTTCTTTTAGATTGTAACTCTTCACCCCTTTTTCCTGGACCTGAAGTTTGGGGGGAAATCTAGGAATTGTGTTCTCCATCAAATAAAAGTCTTTCATTTGTAAAATGCCAACCAGTAAAACTCTGTTTCCTCAAGGAGACAATAGTAAAAGGCTTAGGTCAAGTGGATGCATCATCTTGGCCCCAGGCTTGCATTCGAGTTACTCATGCTCTTTTTAACCTTCTAAATGCTAATGATAAATTTCTAAGGAGAACCTCTTTTCCTTGGTGCTTATCTAAGAAGGATCTTAATATTGACCTTACTCTTTTCTCATTTGAAAAATTCAGAAAAACATGGCAAAATTCTGAATTTTGCCTTGTATTGTGAAATGAAAGAAATACATTGATATTTAATAATTTAAAAAACCTTTCAAATGATTATTGGAAACAGTTTTGAGAAATTTTTAGGTTCACTTTGAGTGAAGAGTATTGCCAGATTTTATCTAATGAAAGATATGGCCCCTGGCCTCACAGCTGAAATACCACTTCTGTGCTATAGTCATTTGTGAATAGGTTCCTACATGCTCTAAGGGCTTTGTGTTCAGAAATCAAGTTGATGGCTCTCAAAGGAAAGAATGGAAGTGCTGGTTAGTGGATTTGAACCCAAGGAAAAGACCACTAGCCTCTGAACTCCAAGTGCAGAGGACAGGGAGGCCTCACTGTATGATAGTCTCACTGGTTTTGCTGACTATATTTGGATGCCCTACAAGTTGGCATTGGTTAATCCCTCTTCCCAGTTGCCTTGTTAGTCCTAGTGAGTGACACAGAAAGGGAAGCCAATGTTTCTGGGTTCCTTACTGTGTTAGTTTCTTATGGTTGCCATAGTAAAATGCCACAAGCTAGGTGGATTAAAACAATAGACTTATTGTCTTATAGTGCTGGCTGCTCAGTGTCCATCAATCAAGGAGTCAGTAGGCTTCCATTTCTTCTGAAGTCTATAGGAAAGAATCCTTCCTTGTGTCTTCCTAGCTTCTGCATGTGGGTAATCATTGGTATTCTTTCACTTGTAGAAATGTTTAGCCTCTGCTTCTGTTGTCATGTAATTTTCTTCTCCCTATGTGTGTGTTTCTGCTACACTTATAAGGACACCAGTCATACTGGATTAGGGCCCATCATAATGACCTCTTCGTAAAATGATCAACTCTGCAAAGGCTTTTTTTTTTTTTTTTTCCCTAAATAAGATTGCATTTACAGGGACGTGGGTTAGGATTTCAACATATTGGGGCAAACACAACTCAGAACACTGCTCCTTTTCTGTGTGCTTTAGCAAGTCGCTTTTTACTTTTGTTTCTTTATTTGTAATTCTTCTGTACTGGAAAGGATATGTAAAGACCAGGGACCTGACTTCAGTAAGAGAACTAAGAAATAAGGTCCGTATGGCAATCTTTAGCCAGTACTATGTTTTTCTGTTATCTCTTTGTATCATAATCTAATTCTTTGAATTTGCCTGGTATCACTTTTCCAGGGAGTTCAAAGTATATCTCATGTGCTATCGCAAGCTGTGGATTTAAAACAGGTGCCAGTACTTATTTCGTTGATACAGGCATACTTAATTTTGTGTGTAGCTTAATTGTGCTTCACAGATGTTGTGTTTTCTACAAATTGAAGGTAACATCCTCCACCCATCAAAATATTACAACTCACTTGACCGTGATACTTTATTGGGGTGGTCTGGAATGTCCGAGGTATGCCTATATTTCTCTTAACATTTAAACATTGTGTTTCTTAGTAAAGATTATTTTACCGGTTTGCAGCCTTGGGTTTAGAGGCAAACTCAGTCTTCAGTATGAAGTTTCCAGTGCCATAGAGGAGGGAAAGTAAACTTTGAACTAGCAAAACCTATCGCCAGTGAATGGGTTGCAATCTTGGAATCAAGTATAAGGAGGTTTTTCCACTGCATCACAGTGTCCAATTTTAACATGAAAACACACTTCTTTTTGCATTTCTGTATTTTCATGCAGTTTTGGGTACTGTCCAATAAATTTGGCCTTTTCCCTTTATCTTGACAATTCCATAAATTTTAAAAATATCCCCTGGAAGAAAAAAGTTTTTAAATTATCATCCTAAATGTTCTAGAATTTACATAGTTAGAGTTAAATCCTCTGGTATGTGTCACATCTTGTCTCATCTCCTGTAAGTCTTCCGTTGATAATTGTTTGGAGTTTGACATCATCCAATAGGAGTAAGTCAAGGGAACATGTAGGGTGGGGACCATGTAGATGAGTTCAGAAGAAGGAAGAAAAAACATAATACATCCTTTTTAATAACTTTAATTTTAGAATAAATTTTGATTTATGAGTCATGAAATTATTACCTATTTTTTGTGTTATGTCACACCCAGTTTATCTTACTAGTATCTTACATTAATAAGGTATGTCACAATGAACTAATGTTGATATAATAATATTAAAGTCCATACTTTATTCAGATTTCCTTAGTTTTTAACAGAATGTCTTTTTCTTTCCAAGAACCCATCTGCATTATACTGAGTTGTCATATCTCCTTAGGCTCCTCTCTACTGTGACTATTTCCCTTTATTTTTAGTTCTACATCTGTTGATTCCTGGTCACCATCCTAGTCATTTTGCATATATTATTTCATATGCTCTTCACAATAACTGAGAAGTAGAATTAACTCTTTTTCAACAGAACAGCTAGGGAATTTGCCCAAGGCTGCATTAATAGTAAAAGACAGAGGTAAGGATGGAACCCAGGGCCCAGAAGTTTAAAATCCATGCTCTTTTCTAATTCTTTGTATTTGTATCAACTAGCACTGTGCTTGCTGCCTAAGCACAGTTTCCATGTCCGGATATTATTTCAGGGTTTGTTATCCTCAGCACTGTTGGCATTCTTTCTATTGTAGGGGCTGTTCTGTGTATTGTAGAACATTTACCAACATTCCTTCACCCTACCAATGAGGTGCTAGCTGCACTTTCGCCTTCCTCACCCTCCATCAGCAACATAGCTGTGACAACCAAAAAATGTCCTCATACGCTGCTATTTATCCCATGGGGAAAATTGCCCACTGGGAACCAATGGGTTAGCCCTTCTTAAATTTTCAGTAGGTGGCAATAATCTAGAACTAACAAGTATTGAATAAGCTATTACACTATGTTGAGATATGAGGCAGTTAATTAATTCAAACTTTTAAAGTATATGAACATTTTAAATAATGGATTAGCTCATTGTTTCTTAAAGTTTTGTGGAAAAACATGGGCTATTTTTAGTCCAGTCTAAGAATGAAAATAAAATTGTTAATTATTCATTTAGAGTGTTAGTGTTTAGTAACTCTGTGTGTATGTTTACATTGGGTCCAATTTAATGATGTGTATCCTGATTTTAAGAATTTTAATATAATCTCACTATTTGAAATGATTACAGAAACTTTTTTTTCCCCTTAATTAGTTTTCACAGCAGGGCCATAATTGATGCTATATGGCTCATGGTTGGTACCGACTGTCCCATTGTAACTTTTAAGAAAATGTAATTTACTTGATATGTATAATTTGTGGTTTGATTTTTAAAAAGAATTTATAATTTGATTATTTAGTGTGCATTCTTAAAAGCAAAGATGATTCTTAATCTTACAAAAGTTACATTAGTATTCTATATTTTAGATGTTTAACCCTTTCATTAACCTTTTTGGTCAGATCCAACTGTGTAGGAAGGACATACCTTTGCTTTTGAAAAGAAAAGCTATTGTTTTCAAACAAATAAAGATGAGACTGCTTGATAAATGTTAACTAGCCTAAATTTTTGTGGTGCTTAAGAGCACGTGGTGGGTGCTATAGATATAACTTAAAATTTCTGAGTCTCCTATTAGGCTTTACAGAAACTTTGTATCTGACAATCACATATGTCCCTAATCGTCATTCCTTATAGATCTCTCCTATTTTATTTAGTGTTTAATGCCCACATCTAAATGGAAGGAGATAAAATTTCAATCTTTGAACCATTAAGCTCATTAATCTTCACCCAAAGTAAACTTAAATGTAGTATTCAATACTTGTATCAGTAGACGAAGAAACCAAACTATAGAAATTATCGCTTATCCATGGTTATTACAGCTGGTCAATAGATTCTTTGGTTTCTTTGGTCATTATGCTTTTAGGAAATGCTTGACCTGATATAAAAGATATGGATAGTGATGAATTTTAAAGAGTTTTCTGGGTCATGTGAAAGTGAGATTTGAGGACAAGCTGAAGCATAAATTCTGATGAGTAGACTTAACAGAATATTCATTGAATGTTTCTAGTCTCTTGAATCCTGTTTTGAAATCACAGTAACTCACCTTACTGAGCTATAGTCTGCTATACCAATATTTATTTCAACTGTTTGTCCTAGACACTACATAGTTTCCAGTCGGCATGTTGGGTGTCTGTATTTGAAAAAGTCAGCATTAAAAAACAAACCAAAAAACAAGTGAAACTAGTGTGAATTTTAGCATGTTTACTTGACTTTAATCAACATGATCTAGTTTGGGTCTGTGTTAATAATGCCTGAGGAGAAATTCTAAAGTGCAATTAAAAGTTGGTAATTGATGGTGAGTGAAAACAGAAGGGACCTGAAAGTGCTGAATCGAATCCTATCTGGAGGAATCAGGAAACTATAGGACACAGGTGCATGCTATCCTGCTCTAACCTGTTGTTAAGTATTTTATACAGTGTTGTTCAACCTGCAGAAATTCCCAGTTTCCCATATTTAATCAATAGGTCATAAGGAGAAATTTAATTTTATACCAGCTGACCTCCACCCTGCTCCTAGGCTATAAATTCCCACTTGTTCATGCTGTATTCAGAATTGAGCCCAGTTCTATGCTAAGCTATTTTCTCCTATTGCAGTAGTTTCTGATTAAAATCTATTTTTACTGCTTTAAAAAGAAAAAAAAATGGGAAACTTACTCTTTACCTCTTAATTTCCTCAGAAGATCTTGTTCCATGTGTAGGTTTATATTCCCTTCTTCTCACCACTTATACCCCCTTCACTTGTCTTACTGATCTCAAATTGTCAAGTGACTTAGCCTTACCTTTTATAACTTTTATCTAACCCACTTCCAATTCAAGTGTTAGGGTTTTTTTTTTTTCTTTAATGTTACTTGTCCAAAAGTCTGTTTTATTATTACTTGAAATACAGTCTTATCTCTACAAGTTTGAATTTTGCCTGCTTTCCTTTGTTACCTCTTATACTTGTGTCCTATGGATAGTCTCTATTATAGCAGTTTTTGGTACCCTACCTCATTTTAGAAGTGACTGTTTTTAAATAAGTTTGGTTAGGGGTTCAGAAATGTTAGAATTATTTCTTCTAATCCCTGTAGGTCTTTTAAAACTATTTCACTTAATTCAAGTCTCCAATGAAAGATTAACATTAAAATTATCTGGTAACTGACTTTTCATAACATTTAAATATAACATTAAAAGATAGTATATATTTACTAGTTATATAACTGAGGCTTATGAACTAAATGTTTATGGACCCCCCCAAATTTATATTTTGAAGTCATATCCTCCAATGTAGCCATATTTACAATTGGAATGTCTCAGGAAGTGTTTAAGTTTTAATGAGGTCATAGGGTGGCACCCTGATTTGATAGAATTAGTGTTCTTCTCTCCTTTTTTCATGGCAGAGCTATTCGCAATAGCCAAGATAGGGAAACAACTTAAGAGTCCATCAGCAGACAATTGGACACTTCTAGCCTCCAGAACTATGAGAAAATAAATTATTTAAGCCACCTGATCTTAAGTAGTTTTGTTTTTGTTATAACAACTTAGACTAATATGTGAGGGCAAGTTTGCTTAACTCACGGAGTCTCAGTGTCCTCAAAATCAGGTTATGAATAACTTTCATGGAGGAATTCGTTAAGATTAAATGAGAGAAAGCAGAACTTTATCACATTGTAAGTATTCAAATGTTAACTGTTACTAATAAAATGAAGTTTTGAAAAATATGAAATCAGATGTTTAATTCATTTAAATGTTATAATATCTGGTATTTTAGGAAGTAAGAGTGTTAGCTGCTAATAGTCATTTAAACATTGCGGCTGAAGGTAGTGACTGCGACTCCTGTATTCTGGACACTAGGGATGACCTGGGCTTTTTTTAAAATTCTGTCAAATGCCTGCTGCTAGCTCTTTTCAGTAGACACTGACTGCTGTACCAGTGGGGAATCTAGTTCCAGCTTAATTTATCCAATTAATTCTCCATAATTCAATTCTTGAAACTGCTTGCAGGCTACCTGGAAGACTGGCAACAATTACTTTTTTGTTTAGTACTTGATTATGAAATATCTTCAGTTAGATATTTTAAAAAATTAAAAACAATCACCAATTATTTTAAACTAATAGAGTAATAGGTAAGTGGTAGAATATAGTTTTTGGTAGTAGAAATATAAAAATATACAGTAAATTACTTTATAAATGTGTATATTAGTACTTTTCATGATAAAAATGTTAAAATTGCTAGTAGCTATGTAACAATTATGCTAAAAGTGGACATGGTGTAGTGGTTCACTGTACTTATATTTATTACAACACAAAAATGAATTCCAAATGATCCACATAAAATTTATGACTAGTGCTTTGGAGTTATAATATCCTTCAAGAACATGTGCTTTTATGTTACACCTTTTATTTTACCTAAAAATTTAGGAAGGTAATTTCAAGCAGCAGTTTCTTTAATTATAATTCCCTTTAATTTCTTACTATCGAACGGGTACATATTGCATTTCTTTTAAGATTATTTAAAGGCAATACTAGTTTCTCAATTTCTCTGACAAACTGTCTTAAAAATAAAGGAAGGAATATACTCAACACCAATTCAAACCTAAAAAAATTACCACTACTGACTTTTTAGAGGCTCACTGAAAAGTATAACATATAAAAGGGCATATAATGTATGCATGCATTAAAATAAAATATGGTCAGCAATTCATGATTAACTAAGACCTGTTCTGTTGACTTACTAAAAGCTAAAGTTATTTTTTTATTGCTAGTTTTTTCTTTGTGGTTTTGCCAAATATCAGCTTATTACCATGGAAATAGTGATAGGAAGTCTTAAATTCCTCCTCAGTAAAGATCACATAGTTAATTTACACTTTTTAAAAAGTACTCAACTCACAAGCCTGCATAATAAGAAACTTTAAATGTTAGTTTATTCCTAAAAATATACATATGTACATATTCAAAAGATATTTATATCTCTGATAAATACCCTGAATTCATGTAGACCTTGAGGCCAAGTCCCAGTAGCAACCCTTAAAATTTAAAGTTTAGAACTTGTGTATGAATCTGTTGATTTTTTTTTTTTCTTGAATAGAGATGATACCTATGTCTGAAGGATGCATTGAAGATTAGTTAATTTATGTAAGACACTCAGTAGGGCTACAGGCCCCCTTCCTGATCTGTTCGACTCTCAGCTCACACTGCAGCTGCACTCCCTCCCTGATGTCATACCTGCTCTTCTCTCGCTTGCGCATGCCCCCCCCTGCCCCCGGGCCATGGTTGCTCTCCTAGCAGAGCACACTCCCTGCTCAGGGCCTTTGCTCTCTCACTTGGCTTCCTTTTTTCACAGGTTAAAAGGATACCTTATCAGAGAGGTCTTTTCTGACATCCCATTTAAAATTTTATATTCCTTATCATGCTCTACTTTTCTCAGCACTGATCTGATGCATATTTATTGATGTGTTATCTGTATCTTTCCACAAAGTATGAGTCCATGGGACAGGAACTTGCTTTTCTTCACTGCTGTGTCTTGGCACATAGTAATACGTACTACATTTCTTAATGAATTTCTTTTGCT